>CM043699.1:42998-728652 GCA_023935145.1 Bretschneidera sinensis
TATATCTGACCAGGTTATGTACCAAAAGTTATAAGATCAAAATTTCAGTTAAGACTAAACAAAATAAAATTTTGATCAGTTCCCAAATTAAAATTTTTGACATCTCTGGCTACCTTTGCAGCTTTAGCCTTTGGTTTGAGTAAGGAATGGCAACCCTAGCATTCTCATCGGGCATGAGATTAAAACAATATCAATGAAAGAAATATCCCACAAGTGCAAGTTTTTTACGGTTCTATACCAAGGTTCTGCATGTACTAAACTGCTTGCATCAACTGGGTTGTCAACTTCCTGCCTTTTACAAGCTACAGATTCTGTATCCAATGACGTATGAGCAGGACAATCAGAAGTTCCATCATAAAAAAGAGAGTTAAATTCGGTTGGAACGGGAGAGAAGATTGTTTGTTCTGGGGACTGGACAGAAACTCACAAACTTCATGGAGCTCAACAAGATTAAAGTGTCTCACTGCAGCCACCGGAGATTTTCACAATACAAAGTTGACCTACAAAGATCAGTTCAAAGTATACTTTTTTCAGTTGAATGACGTAAAACTTATGCAGACAACATAAATTCATATAAATGTAATTCATCACTGAAGCGAACATTAGTAGCGCATACAGCCTCCTGAAGACATTGTTATTTTGTATGTAGAGAAATAATATGAAATCTGAGTGACCCTTCTTTAAGAAATCAATCATACAAGCATTCACAAACGAACTATGAGTATTAAACAGAATTCCGCACCTCTTATTGTTATATGAGGATTACGAATAATTTAGTTATCTTTGGTCTTCAAGGATTTAACATCAGTCTTCTAATGCAGTTCTCAAAGTCATGTTACACCCTTCACTAAGATTTGAATTTCAACCATAACTTCATCTTCTTAATTACGATGTCTCAATGACTAAATTTCTGATGTTCAATCACTTAATGTTCATACTCCTTTTGCAACCCAGAAACTGTAGGATTCATACTTCATTCATTTTCTTTTCTATCACATATTATCTTCTCCCCACCACTCCTTTTCCAACTCTCATTCCACATCAACACCAACCTAACGACCCTTCACAGAGGGACACCAAAAAAATAAACAGAAACCTTATATCTCAAATTTCAAGTCTTTCCCATTTTCTTGTCTGTTTGCTTTTTGATGCATTAAAACTACCCTGGATAATAAATAAAACAATAAAAAAACAACTCCAATAGTGTATAACACAAAATAGCAGTTCTATTAATGAGAAATATACCCAATGAAAAAATTAAACAACCCATAAACTATAAGATTCATACTTTAATTTTCCACTATTTTCTATCACATTCCTTCATTTCTCATGAACCAAACTTATATTAGAGGGATAATCCAGAGCCTAAGAGATAACCTGCAGCCCTATTTGGCTAAATGGAAAGCAATGTTCTGCTAAATTTGTCTTCCTTCGATGTCTGCAACACTTTCTTCATTGGATTTTCCATTCTCAAAATAAACTGCACATCAAAAATAAATAAAAAATCAAAAACCCATTTTTGATATCATTCCAAAAAAAAGGTACATTTCAACAGCCAAATTTTAAATTCACCTGATAAACGGAAAATACAAAAAGAAATAAGTTTTCTTTGAGAAAACTTTAAGACCCAGCTATCGCTGAGTGCTGTGACAGGAGGGAGAAGAAGAGTAAAGCAGTTGGAGTTGACAGGCGCAGGTGACGGAGGTGATGAACAGTATAGCTGTCAAAGGGACGGTTGGGTTGGGTTGGGTTGGAGTGGAGGACCGGGTTAGGTTGGAGGACCAGGTTAGGTAGCTTTTGGGATAAATGGAGCCTTTCCTCTTTGTTATTCGCTTCTCCAGATAAAGGCATCGAAACTGAGAAGCAAATCTTCAATCAGACACAACATACTTTTGATCCAATCCAAATTGATTGAAGTTTAAGTAGAAATTGAACTAACAGGTTAGAACTCTTTTGAATTCACTTAGCCATAACGGGGGGAGAGAAACAGATGTATAGAGTTTGCTCACCAGTAGCGATGACAGAAACGCAACGGGAGGAGGCGGCAGATTGCGTTGTTACTGAAGTTTATCTGATTTGGGTGCCTCTGCCAGCAGAAATAAGGGAAAAGGATTTAGGATAGCAAAGACTAAACCCATTTGAATATCATCTTCGTCTATAGAAGCAACCTGAGACCCACGCCTCGTACATCACGGCCGCTACCTTTCCTGGCGAATACCTTTCCTGGTGCTGGTGGATTCGACAACGAATGTAGGGGTCCACCCGCTAGCACTTTGTATCGCTCCCTTCGCTTGATCAACGGCACCAAAAACACTACGGTGGGCTCTTCCGAGGAGGAAGTGGTGGCTTCTCCAGGGCAGATGAGGTCGATAATTGGGCAGCTGGGAAGAAACCGCTCCCTACGAGATCCTCTGCTTTTAAAGCAAACCCGCAAGGATTGAGAGAGATATGCCCAAATTTTCATACACAAGAAACAGTAATTTGAAATCAAATTATGAGGATTTGAAGAAAAAATCTAGAGGAACGACAAGAACCCAAGTTCTAAAAATGGAGTCAAGATAGACAAAATGAAAAAACCCATGAGAGAGAGCGAGAGAGCGAGAGAGAAGACTGAGAGAGAAAGGGGTTTAGGTTTGCAGACATCGTGTGATTTGGAGAAAAAAATGTAAAATGGCTGAAAGTTTACACACTACAAGACAAAATGACCGTGGATTTGAAGAATCATCGCGTGTATTTAGCGACTCCCGTGCATATAGAAGCAAAAACCAGAGTAAATATAGCATTTCCCATCGAAAAGAAATCAAGGCATGGCAGGAAATTAAATAGACCTCCTGTACTACTCTTTTTTTTTTTTTGGGTGGTTTCGTTGATTCAACAGCATGAGTTGTCAAAAAAACGCCTCTAAAATTCATTGCCCAAGAAAACAACAAAAGCAAACGAAGGGAAACGGACAAGTGCACCCTCTGACCAATTCTGACCCACCGACACTCCCGTTCTCCAACTCTAACCCCTCACCCAAAATCCCACCTTGACCCATCACCCGTAATTCACAGTCTCCAGTAATTCCATCCAATCGAAACAATATCCGAAAACCCTAATTCTAAATTTTGCGAGAAAAAAAACAACGAAAAGCAGAATAATACTAGTAGAACAATTTGATTAGGTAATTCACAAATTCAATGTATTAAAAAAGATTAAAAAAAAATACCTCTCCAGGGCTTTACAGCAACTTTGATGCTCTTCTTGTCTTCTTGGTTTTGGCGGAAACAAAACCCCATCGATACCCTGCACCGAAATTCCGCCGTCAGTGTAAATATCGGGGTCGAACAAATACGCCGACCCTTCACCATGCCCGAATTTCACGGACCCATCGGCCTCCTGAGCCACCACCTTGTGCGTCAAACGCAGCGTATCGTACCCTATTTTGCCGAAGCTCCTCACGGCATTGTACATGCTCTCTTCTTGCAATGTAGCACCGATTTTGAGAGTAGAGAGGAGAAGACATAATGTGAAGAAGAGAGACGGAGAGTAAGCCATGGCCACGAAAAGAATATGAAGATCAAAGTTTTGGTTTCTTGAAGAGATGATATAGAATGAATTTACAGAGCTTATTCGTTTCAAAGGCTAGCTACTCTCTTTCGGGTCTCTAATTAAAACTTCTGTGACGTGCTGTTCTCTAATTTTTTTTTTGTCTATACTTTACATAGTAATAATAATACTACCTATTGTAAATATCAATTTTGATCCCTAAAGTTTAGATTAAATAAAAATTAAATATTTTATGATTTTAATTTAAATAATTAAGTTTTTGATTTGTCAAATACATAACAATTGAATCCTTGAAGCATGACACATATGAGATATCAAAACTATCCCTTGAACCTTCTACTCTCCTCTTTTTGAGATATTTAGATGCAGTTCAGGTGCTGCCTTTCTCTTTCCTTCTTCTCTGTCCTCCATCTTCCTTCTTCAAATGAGTTGTTGCAAATGCACCAAAAGGGACTCAAACCCTCACCATTCAATTTCTCCTCCAAGATCATCCACCACCAATAACAATAACAGAGGTCACCTCCTTCTGTTGAAGAAGAAACAATGAAAGAAGTATTGGTACTCTTTGAAACACACATCATCATCACCAAACCACAACCCAAACCCAAGCCCGCTATCTAAATACCCATTCAGGTGCTACAGCGTGGTGGTGCATGTCGAGATACTTGACAACGATGATTCGACCATCGTAGAGCAGACCCAAGTACACGTACTCGAAACCACTGTCACCTATCTTACGCTTGGGGTCAAACCGATTGGTGGAGGACTCAAGTTCTTCGTAGGTGAAAACTGGAGGGAGGAGACTAGCTGAACGGTGGCGGTGAAGGAACGGAGTGATCGGATTATGAAATTCTCTCTCTTTTCTTCTTTTTAAAAAAATAAATTATGAGGAAAAATCAGAAATGATAAACACATATTTCCAATTTTCTTTTCTTTTTCTTTCACTTTCTTAGCAACACTTGATAAACACCAGCCAACAGTTAAAAAAAAAAATCTGAATTTCATAAAATTAAAAGAACCAACTTAATGTGAGATACACAGTTGAGCAATTGGAAGCGCTTGAGAGAGTCTACGTCGAGTGCCCAAAGCCTAGCTCTCTGCATAGGCAGCAATTGATCTATGCATGCCTAATTCTTCCAAACATTGACCTTAAACATATCAAAGTCCAGTTCCAAAATTGAATGTAAAAGAACATATATTTTTTGTGGTCGTATGGGTATATTGGGTTTGATTTATTTGGTTTTTTTGTTCATTTGGTTAACTTAAGTTTTGAGTCCAAGAGATCCACAATCTTATCTGTCATCACCGGTAACAAATTCTCATACTTGCTTGTTGTGGTTGTCTTCGAGCCAATTCGATCGGTTTTCATAATGTTTTGATATGTTTGGAAACCGAGAAAACAGGTATAATTGATATTTGTGTCCATTATTTATGTGTCCTATTAATTTTCTTCGTAGCATCATGATTTAAGAACCCAATTGTTATGCATTTGATAAATTAAAATTTTAATTATTTAAATTAACACTATAGAAACCTAATCTTAAATACTAAAATTGATATTTGATCCAAATCTTAAATACCAAAATTGATATTTTTACCAAACCACCAACTAATGCAAACAATGGACCCTCAAAATCAATGCGAAAGATAAGTAAAAAATGCATTTGAGTGAAAGAAGCGTCGGTTGCGGGTTTAAAAAAATGAACACGTGGAGGAAATTTAATAAAATAAAAATTGCCGGCATATGAAGGATTTGGTGACCGAAAGTTCTTTGCAATTGGCAAATTTGCTTTAAGCCTTTTAATGTCTTGCCCTTGCCAATTTGAGTGGTCCGCTACATAAAATTAGTACTATACAAGTTACAAAATATACCACAAAAAATGAAAAAGAAAAAGTAAAGCTTATATATAACCACTCTTGAGGAAAAGTTAAAAAAAGAAGAAGTTAATATTAGTGTAATTATAAAGAAAAATAGAAAAATAAATCACAAAAATGACTTGCAGCTCGTTTGGGTAATATTCTTAAATGATATTTTTTTATTATAAAAATTAAAAATATATATATATATTTATTTATACAAAATATTAAGGGTATGTAATTATCTCATAAAGTAAAGAGTAAATATGATTTTTTCATTCCACGCATATTTTCTAACTTAAATGATAAGTTTATCAATTTTAAAAAAATTTAAGATTTAAATTGTACTTAAATCATTATCAAACAAGGCCAATATATGTCATATAAATTTTTTTTTTTCAAAAATGTTATATTAAAAATTTGAGCCAATGCCATAGATTCTATGTATAGCACTTTTTAGTTTTTCCGTAAGGATAATGGGGAAGTTCAATAATTTTATTTAATTTACTTTGTTAAAATCTACTATAAACGAAAAAATTAACTAATATCAAACAATAAAGCTAGTAAAATATGAACTAATTAAGGCTCATTTTTCCATTAGTGTAAAATTATTGAAATCATTAAAGTAATCAATTGGCAATTAATGACATGTTTAGCTTAGTTTTCATTTTCATTATGAAGACTTAAACGAGATTTTAAAACAGTTATGAATATAAATATTGTAAAAATAAAAATTGTTAACGTTAAGTAAGAAATATGTTAAAATGTTGTCAAACATGTAAAACTTGGTGGGTTTAAGTTTTGAGGATAAATCTTAAAAGTGTTTTTAAACATTGAAAATGTCAAAAAGGGTATATTAATATAAATCGACGATTTAGATGCTTAGAAGATTTTACTCTTATCAAATCGGTTTTGGTACTTATACAATATAAATTATTTAGTTTAAATGGTATAAAGTAGTAATAACAATAATTAATAATACTTGTAGAGAGAATAGAGGGTTAAATGGGAAAGATAACAAGGGCAAAATTTTTTGATATGATTTAGAATAATGAGTCGATTTAATAATAAATGTGATAAAAGAATAGAGGTGTAAAAAATTATTATATGAGAAGTAATATTATTAGAATAATGAGTCGATTTAATAATAAAAGTGATAAATGAATTTCTTTACGAGCTATGGTTAATTATTTGATATTATTTATGATGAGAAAAATTTAGTGGAATTTTTTCAAATAATAATTTAAGAATAATCAGGATAGCTAGTTTAAATGTCTGAATACATGTTTGTTTTTATTTTATTATTCATATGCATATTCATATCATTATTTATATGCATATGCATGAAATAAAAGAACCTGAAGGGTAGCCGGTTTAAATGAAAATAAAAGAACCGGGAAAGCAGTCGATCTAAATGAAAATAAAAGAACCAGAAGGGCAGTCGGTCTAAATGAGAATAAAATAACCGGGAAAGTAGCCGGTCTAAATGAGAATGAAAGAACTGGGAAGTCAGCCGATCTAAGCTAAAACATGTCGACATGTGAGAAGACGTTCCCAATAAGAATAACATTTAAATTTATGCATTGCATTTGCTTTAAATGTTGATTGTTATTGCTTAAAATATGAAAGTGCTATTCATAATTGTAAATTTATTGATAGATGAATGAGTCTCACATAGAGACAATTATGCTAAGGAAGAAATATTGAAATATGATATGATGAGAATTGTTGAGTGAGTTATTATATATTGTGAACCTCATAATGAGGTAAATGATAATGTTGAATTGAGAATTTAGAGATGATTAAATATATGATTGAAATATTGATATGTCTGATGAGTAACTTAAGAAGAGATTGTGTAATAGGAGAATTATGAAATTGAGTAGTGATTACAGAATATTGTTATTGAATTATCTAAGGAAAAAGATGAATGAATATCAAAAGATTTTTTAGAAGTAATTGAATTATAAGATGTAACTGGGAGTATAAAATCGAATACTTCTAGTAAATTTAATTTACTGAGCTTTTAAAGCTCACTCCTCATTGTACAATGATTTCTCCTCGTTGTACAATGATTTCAGGTAGCAGGCAAAACATATAGTTTGGTGAGTTAAGATTCAGACGAAGTCATTATCTGTAAGCCACATGCATGTCCATATCCTCAGACTAACGAGAAAATAAAATAAAAATTTATTTGTCAAAATTCATACATATTACGTTGTATATAATGCTTAAGTCAATATCAGAATGATGTACCTCCCTGTTGAGAGTTGATGTAAAAATTTCTATTGGTATTTTTTTTTATTGTTGCATATATGCGTTATGCTGAGATTTTCAAAATGTGACAACACCGTCTTAAGGGTGACCAACCCGGGATGGGTCGTTACAACTACAACATTTTTTAAAATAAAAATAAACAATATGGTGGTCTTGTAGTCGACTACATAAAACTATAGTCGTGCCAGGAAGTCGTTCCCTCTCGTCAATCTAGATTTTAGGAGTGAAACAAACTTCCCCCCCTTAAAATCTTGCATGCTCTCGTGCAAGTGTACCTTCGACAACGTCTCATCCCAAGACCCACACATCCAGCTCCTCACTCTTTGCCTGCTTGTTCTCCCACAAGTGCTTGGCGAGCGCGCGTATACCCTGCTTGCTTGGGAAGGTCAAGTGCTCGGCCAATGCGCGCACGTAGTTGAAGATATGAGACTCGCTCTGATACCATCTGTCACAGGGTCATTTTTCAGCATGACACTCAGCCTGTGCGGCACCTGCCCCTACGGGGCCAGCCTTCAATCTGCTGGTACTATTTCTCGAGACCAACTGGTTTCGCTCTGCCTTGGGCTCATAAGAGAAGCGGCTCCAGCCCCCGACTAGTTTGTGCAGGGTGGCCTACTCCCTCTCGCACTCCTGCGAGCACCCGCATTGCTACTCTACTTTCGCAACACGACTTTCTATAGGGAGTAACAAATTTGTTTGTCATTTGAGGTCCATTTTTTTTTGAAAAAATATTGGTAATTGGGAAAAAAAGTCAAACTTAAATTATACTAATAATATGAATAATTAATGATGCAAATTTTTGATTTATGTTAAATCACAATTTTGGTCTTCCGGTTTCACTTATTTTCTATCTTGGTCCTTATCATTTTTTTTTCTTTCAATACCATCCTTCACGTTTCAATTTTTTCCAATCAAATATTTTCATCCCGAAAACGTTTGTCCTTCATCTTCTTTCGTCAAAGAGTGCAATATGGTGTCCAAAAGTCAAATTATAAAAAAAAAGAAAAAAAAGAAAAGAGGAAGCAAAAAGCATTTAACTAGAACCAATTGAGGGGGGGGGGGGGGGGGAATGGGAACTTAAGGCATAGAGAATTAAGATAGCAAAGGATCTTAGCATCTTTTCCCCATGCATTGCAAGCAATTACTTACCATGGAATTTTCACTTTATTATGTTGGATTCGTGTTGTATTACAGTACTTGAATAAAAGTATGACATTTATATATTTTAAATTAAAAAAAAATTACAAAAAAAAAACAATTTTGACACTTAAGTGTGGTAACATAATTCACCACATAAGTGAGAGATAAACATAATAATTTTTTCTTTATGGGATTTCAAATTCATTTCATGGCCTAAAGGTTAAATGATGGGATGAGATTACCAAATGCCACAGACAAGGTCAAGACCCCAAAACACGTAAATGCTATTGTAAACCATCTCAAATATTTTAGGAATCGAACCCCATTTTGGTGAAAACGATTTCGTTTTGACGAAGGAACCGTTTCGGGTCTCTCACTAGCTGAACGATTTGGAATATCATGTCGGATAAATTTTAATCTGGGTCAGTCAAATTTTTTACTCCTACCATATAAAAGAGAGCAAAATTTCGACGTGATTTCGCTAGCGAGTTACTTGGTTTTTAGGTTTTATGGAGAAAAAAATCAGGATCTGAAAAAGAGAATTGTGAAAATAATTTTCTCCTTTGTTTTTATTTTTAAATATCAATTGACCAATTAAACCATACAAACCAATTTTGGATGGAAAACACATAAGAACATAAAATTTGGTTAACAGAAGTATTTGACTAGGGAAAAAAAAACGTAAAACGTGAAGGATGACATGAAAAAAAATCAAAATAGAAAACGAGTGAAACGTGGAAACTTGAATAATCAAAATTATAATTTAACCTTTAATTTAACATATATCACGTAATTGTTGCTTTTTTCAATTTATTTATGTAAATGGTTATTTTACATGCAAAGAACGAGATATCTATTAGTAAAATAATTAATATTATAATTTGTTTTTTAATTAATTTTTGTATATCAATGATACAGTGATTTGAATAATCAGATGTCTCGGTAGATCCAGTTAGGATATAGAGAGGCTCTAAATACACGAGATGATTCTTCAAATCCACGGTCATTTTTGTCGTGTGAACTTTCAGCCGCTTTACATTTTTTCCACCAAATCACACTACTTCTCTGCAAACCGAGACCCCTTTCTCTCTCTGTCTTCTCTCTCGCTCTCTCATGGGTTTTTTCATTTTGTCGATCTTCACTCCATTTTTTGAGCTTGTGTTCTTCTTGTTCCTCTAGATATTTTCTTCAAATACACATATTGTGATTTCAAATTTTCAGAGAAAAATAGAATCTAGAGATTATGGTTTTTAGAGAAAGTTTGTGGGATTTAGGTCAATTCTTCTTGGTATACACAGGTATATCTTCTTCCTACTTCTTTTGCCTATTTACTGCCGTTATGTGATTGGGGATCTTGAATCCAAGTTGCGGCTTGGATTCTTTTCTTTTACAACCTGATTTTTTTAATTATTTTTTCGTTATTTCCCCCTTTCTTTCTTTCTTATTTCATGTATTTCTTATCT
Organism: Bretschneidera sinensis; assembly: GCA_023935145.1. NCBI lineage: Eukaryota > Viridiplantae > Streptophyta > Magnoliopsida > Brassicales > Akaniaceae > Bretschneidera > Bretschneidera sinensis. The sequence continues at coordinate 53,285 of CM043699.1, forward strand.
TCTTTCTACCCCTAGGGGTTTTTATTAAATTTTTTAAGAAAAGTTCTCCTGAGTATACATATATAACGAGTATAGGCATGCGAAAGTGATATCAAAGTGTATAAAAGTGGTGCAGCGCAACAACTGTGCATTTGAAGGTATTTCTTTCTCTAAGTTACTTTCAATATTATGTTCAAAAATTAATTTTCTTTGTTTGAACCATTTATTCATATTGAAAATGGGTTAGTTACTTTTTGTTAAGAATTGGTTTGAGAAGATTCAACATAAACTTTTTATGGCAATTAAAAAAAAAGCCAGTTAGGGTTTCTCTGCGAGAAAGCATAGGAAAATTAAAGAAATTAAAGCCGGTTCTTTGGTTTGTTTTCTGGGAAATGAACGAATTGGATTCGATCTTTCATTTCCAATCAAAGGGTAATGCCTAATGGTATTGATGCTGACTGCTGAGGAAGGAAGGCTTTATTAGCATTTTTTGTAGCAGTGACAAACTGACAATGATTAGTAAAATCATAAATCTTGACCTTTTGTTATCTATGATGTTGATGCCCATATTGCTTTGTATATCTGTTGTTCGTAAATGAATACAATGTAGCATATCACTTCTTCCTTATCTGGCAGATTTAAGTACTAATAATCTAGTACTTATCCACTGATTAAGCAACGCAATTTTTAGTGACTTTTTAAGGCTTCAATGCATCTCAGAATGAAAATTTGTGATGCAGTTTTTAATGTTAGCAGCCAGAGTTATTAGAGGTAACTTAAATCTTTGGTAAAAGCATTTGGATTTAGTGTGGACTTTTTCGAATGTTGAAGATACTGCTATTGCAACTGTTGTACTAGGATGTTAAGAAGCAATTTAAGAAATAACTACAAATATGGAAGTTTATGAAGTCATTCTGGATTATTATATAAGTTTTTTCAGATTCTATATTGAAACAATGCAAAACTAATTGCTGAAAACTTTGTTTCCTAGTCTTTCATCATTTCGAAAATTGTTAACATGTATCCCTGACAATTTTAGAAAAGCTCTGGTTCAAAGGGAAATTTTATGATATGTTGCGTGCATCTGATTTTACATAATTATGGTTTTCAGTTATGTCCAAAGTAGTTCTTCTTATCACTTCTCTAAGGTAGCCTCTTCTTCTTCTCTTTCATATTATTCCTTAATCTACTTTCCCAACTAGCATAATACGAGGCCATACCAGATTGTATATCACTCAAGGCAACGTGCCAATTGAAGGTGCTATTTCAGCATGTCCCTAGGCTTTTTTTTAACCGGTAAGCATCCCTTGGCTATTGTTTTGGTACATGGCATCTTAAGTCCCCATTAAGTAGTGGTATAGGTTAGATTCTTCGTTCTTCGTCTAGATTATTGATATTGTTGGGCTTGAATCCTATGTTGATAAATTGTTGTGTAAATGAAACAGTTTGCTTGAAATATGGAGCTATTGCATTATATTTCTTAGTTTTGTGCTGTAAATAAAGTGTTACTTCTTAATTGTCAGGTTACATTTTCCATTGGAGCTCATTTACTTGTGGTCAAGAAGCGGTCACCATTTACAGCATCTACGTTGGTAAGAGTTTTATCACTTCATTACATTTCTGCAACATCTATACAGCTTTTAATGCTTCTCTAAAGCATATTAACTTAGTTATCACTTGTTTCAGTTTGTGTGAAGTGTGTCCTATTGAAGGTATATATAAAACTAATATTATATGGTAAAACTTTCATGTTTGTGGACTTGGACTAATTATTGAGCAACTAAGAAATTTTTTTTGATCAAGTGGCCGTAGGATTGGTAATATATTTCAGCCCTACCTCAAGAAAATTCCTGCCTCCGCCTCTGAGTCCTAACAATACACTTGTTCTTTGTGTATCTTTGGTTGTAGCTTGAGGTGCGTTTCTACAACACATTCTCTCCCGATATTCTGCTTGGTCTAGAAAATGTGAATCTTTATACCTATTTTGATATTTTATGGGAAATTATACTGAAATTGATGATCTTTAATGGTTTATGAGGAGAGCAATTATGAAAATTGATTTAACTATCTTGATTTATACAAGAATGTATCTATTATATTGTGCTTTGTTATATATGTGAAAATAGTTTTTTTTACTATTACGTTGTAATTTAATGCAAAAATGATTCTTATGAATAAGTTGAAAAATCTCGTTTCTTTTGATATTTTTAAATGGGCCTAGTAATGGTTTACATGACTCAAGATATATAGTACTGGATGGGATACACGTATGAGAAAGTTTGATATCCTGTTGGATGAGGATTTGTGAATGACATTTGATTTATATCCTGTTGGATGAGGACATCTGTGTGTTTACAAGCTCAATTCCCTGTGACCTCATTATACGTGCAGTACGTATGCACTGCTAGCATTTAACGAGATTAAATTGATATATAAGGTGGACATTGTATAAACTGTAAAAGTTCAAGGTGTTAATTGTTCAAATTGAAAGTATAGGGTGTTAATTGAGACAACTCTCAAGAGGATAGGTGATTTTTATAATTAACTGTAAAATTTATTCTCGAGATTTGGGCTTGTATTTATTATTTCTAGATTTTGGAAATAGTTAATAAAACCTATGTTTACCTAGGGATTTCAGACATGATTGCCTTGGTTTTAAGTATGTATTCTTTGAGACTCTTACCCTATGTATACCCCTGGAACTGATTTCTTTGGAGACAAGTTGATTTAGTTTCTATTTAAAACCTTTTATGGAATTGAAAAATGACCTAAATGAGTGAATTTTCCTACCTAAGAGCATTGTTAAAATTTAAGGTGAAAATGGTTCAAAAGGGGTAACCTTGTGGACTTGGGTGGGTAAATGTTTTTTTTCCTTTAGTTTACTTATACTGGTATTTTGGTTTTGATGCTTTTGTTGATTGTCTAAAACCATATGGTTGTTTGGATTTGGTGATTTGAGCAAGAAGTAAGGGAAATATTGTGTGAGGGAAATGGGGAGGAAAATGGAATGGGCAGCGAGAGGCAACCACATGGGAGGGATACCGAGGAAGATGGTGTTCATGGCGGTGGGAGCATTCACCAAGGCAGTGGCCAATTTTCTCAACAGAACCTCCGTTCACAATGCTGCTACCCTCGTTGCTCTTGTCAGATCTCGGCCCCCTGGTGTACCTCTCATCACTGTTAGTAATCACATGTCCACGTCAGTTCTCCTTCTCTCTCTTTCTATTGTTTTTGTCTGTCCTGTATTGCTCTTTACACAGCTTTAACAGGTTGGATGATCCAGTTATGTGGGGATTCAAGGGTTTCCCCTCCTTTGATGCAAAGTTGGCTCGATGGGTACTTGCTGCTGAAGACATTTGTTTTCAAAATTCCCTCCTTTCCTATTTTTTCCGCCTCGGTATGTCACTTACTAATTTGCATCATGCTCCCAAAATATTCTGGTTACTAGTAAAACATTCTCTTCTTTTGAGCTTTGAATTTTACATGAAGGATTATTAGGAATGCTATAGAGCAATATCTTAGGTATTTGTCTTGTTGAGTATTTAGGATAACTCATATTTGACAATGCCAATATTAGGCAGAAGACACATCATCTCTTTTTTTATTGGCATTCATACCTTTTATGGGACTAATATAAGTTGCCAGGGCCTAATGCTTGTGGTGCATTATCTCATGTTTCAATGTTTCAACTCAATGCACTTTCAGTGTCTAGAAATCATGTTATGTTGTGGGGCTGTACCAGTACCTCAGCCTCTCTTTCTTTTGTTCTTCTCCATCCCTCTTGGCGCCCTTTTTTTTTCCAGCTCAAAAGATTAAAGAAAAATCATTTTGTAGATTGATGGCTAATTACCAGCCTTGGACCTTGACCAAATTTGTCATTTTTACATTAAGGTTTTGGTAGAAGCCTAAATTTAGGATTTTAAGGTGTTCGAATAAATAGTAGGAAAACAATACTAGATCACAGTATTAGCATGATTGAGCAAACGGCAAGGTTACACTATTTGAGAAAACAATAGAAAAGTTTCATTAATAACAGAGGTTTAAAATACAGACATACATCTCTTAAAATCTAGCAAAAGTAGTCACCCAGCCAAATCCAGTCAATATCAATAATTAAGGTGTTAGATCAGTGTATAACCAGTAATTAATGCCTAATTATTTGTCTTGACCCAAACCAGAACTGCAACATGAGGACATCAATCTATGTAACATATTCTTCTGGTTCATAGACGTGTTCTCACAAGAAACAATGCTCTGGTTTTAGAGCACGCCCAAATTCCAACAACTAATCTTAATTCATTAACAAACCTTTTGCAAGCTAAACTCCTTAACTTTGGGCTAACTTGAATTCGCATCTTAAGTGTTGTTATAGTTCACAATAGATTTCTTTCTTTAGTGTATAGAATTTTTGTTCTGCTTAGTATCTTTACATGTTCAACAATTGTATAATGGTTCGTTTTACCATCTTTTGTGTGACTGATCAACGTGTTTAGTTAGTCAACCGTTTTCATAAGATATGCGATAACACTACTACTTCGATAAGAAACTTGTGAAATAGGCACCACACGGGCACCCGTTTGGTGGGTTATGAAGTGTTTTGCCATGTTATTATATTTTTTTATATATAGGATCTCAACCATCGCATAAATGTAGCACTAGTAAACTTTTAATTTTGGGCAAAAGGTCAATAAATCTTTTGGTTCTTGCAATGTCCTCCTTCCTTGTCAATTTCATTAGTTTTGGCTAAAAATATTGGTCTAAAATGACTAGAATATCTCACCAAAAATATTATAATGAATTGACACCAATGCAGAGAATGAAATTTTGATCATTTTAGTTTAACATTGTTAACTCACTTTAACAGGGTTAACTAGGAAGGGTCGCATTGCAATGATTAGAAGGTTCATGAATTTTGGGCACACAAATTAGAAGTTCAAGGATCTAAGTCACACTACTTAAAATTCATGGACTTTTGGTGCAATATTCCCAATGTGGAAGTTTCTCATCTCGTGATAACTAGCTCTAGGATGGGGTCCTTTCTAGTAGTGACAGAGATTACTAGCAATAGCAAACAGTAGTTCTCTGCATAATAACTCATCATCATCATTATCCCCATCATCATCACCATCAACATTATCATAATCACTTTCATCATTATCTAGCCTTTAATAGCCATATTGGAAACTTGATTTAACTTGGTATGAATTTTTGTGTCAAATGCTTTTCAAAGTAAGCTTTTGTTTATGAAGTAGTAATCTATGCAGGTAAATGCATACCTATTACAAGGGGTGCTGGAATTTATCAAGAACACATGAACGAAGCTCTTGAGCGCTTGAGTGATGGGGCATGGGTATTTATCTAATATTGTGCAATTCTTACTCCCTATGACTATATGGACTTTTTATTTTGATATTGTAGGAGATTTTTTGTAGGTCACACCTGTTATGTTTTGTTAATGCATTGTTAAGATAAAAGTTCTTGTTTCTTGCCATTCAAATGAATTTCTTTAGCCATAATGTTAATGATGACTGGTCAATGTTGGAACCGAACATTAGGAAGATAAAAGAAAAAACTCTGTTCTCTAGGTTAACTAGTGAGAATGCAACACAACATTGTCAAACCGCAAGTTTGACCTAGGTCAACTTATGAAATGTTTTGAAAATGGTCCCACATAAAGACTATTTCAACTTAAAATGGGAGGTGTAAACGATTACAACTTAAAATAGGAGGTATAGTTGTTACATGAAAGAATATGGATTTCTCATTTTCATAAGTGGTAGTGTTTTCAAATTCAGTTGTCTATTGAATCTGATTTGACTTCTCTCTCTTTGTTTATTATAAGTTCATATGCAGAGTGGGTGGGTGGGGTAAAATTATAACATGATTAAGATGTGGTTGATTTGGTTGCTTAGGTGTTCTCGTATATGTTTAAATAACTCAAGTGCGCAGAGTTACTAATGCTTCATAAACTTATGGTATTAATGTCATAAAAAATTATTGGGAAAATTACATTTTCCCCCGTGGTATGGTGAAACCTACGGATGAGGGCCCGTGTTTTCAAAACTTACAAATACCCCCCTTGACCAAAGTTGACAAAAATTAGTGAAGGACTCAATTGCCCCCATTTATATTACCCTTCAAAATCATAAATCAACATTTCATCACACAGTCTCTCTCCTCCGCTCCCTCTTTGCGACAAAATCCCTCCACGCCCCTGCCCACAAAACTGCTTCTTCCTCATAGGTCTGATTATCTTTGTTTCTCTTCTTGTCTCTCTCTTCTCTTTCCTTTCCTACCAGATCAATTTCAAGAACTTTTTGTCTTCCTATTTTTCGGTAGAAATCAGACTTGTTATACCCACAAGAAAAACCTTATAAACTCATCTTTCATAGTCCATCATCTCTTTGGCTCTCTCTAGCTAATTAATTATGTTGTTTGTGCCTCTACTTTTTCTCTCTTAACAATTTTTGGGTAGAATCACAAAGATGTGAAATCATGATGCAGCAAAACACCTAACCCACCACCATGAGAGTATTTTTATCCCATAGTGACCTAAATTATCACACTCTTCAAAGCAAAACAGATTTCCTCAAGAATTTCCATGCAGCGAGCACTAGACGAAGCCATGCGAGCAACTAAAGGGGGTTTAGATTTCAATTTTGTGGTGACATTTATTTTGTTTATTTGGGGTTTTGATTGAGCTTTGGTTATGTTTTGCTTTGCTTATTTTTTGGGGGATTTGGATTTGTAATCATTGTTTGGGTTTAATCTGCAAAATTTGGGCATTTCACCTCATTGTTGCTGTCAAAAGGTAGTTATCACATGACCATTTCCTCCACCAAAACAGTGTGTTTTCGTTCCCTTCCAAATCTACCCGTTCTTAGTCAAATCGAGTCTCAACAGTTAATGGAATCCCAAACTCATTTCTGTTATTCTCTGTAGTTTATTTTGCTATATATTGCACAATCTTTGTTCGTGTTTTTGGGGTGTAATTTACATAGGTTTGATGATTGGGTAAATCTATTTTCTGTTGAGGTTGACAGTCCACTTAATATGAGTTAAGATTAATCAATGGGTTCCTAGCATGTTTCCTTCCCCTTTGTTTCCAATAACAATTGTTGATGAATAATTCGGATCAGATCTAACTTTGAGGTATAGAAAGATTAATATATAACTGAATCAATATGAAATATCATTAAAATCAATTTCTTTATTTAATTAATGTTATTGAGTTCTTTATCGGATTAATAAAGAAAAAAATGAGAGAGAAAGGGAGGAAGAGAGAGAGAACAAAAAAAAAGAGAACGAGAGAAAGAAATGAGAGAGAGAGACAGACAAAGTTGACCATTTAAATTCAAAATACAAGGAGTAATATGGGCTAAAGGGTGTTTTGGGGTTATTTTCAATTTATTGCTGACATATAGTGCTTTTTGACCAGATTTAACACCTTTGACTAATGAAAATTTAACGGTGGGAGTGTGGATACGAAATGGATGGGAAGCCTTGGGTCCATTTCTGACCGGTTCTTGGAGATTTTTGCAATTGTGAAGGATAAAGCTCTTATTTCTTCGTGTATCTTGGTGGCTAATGGTGTTATTTCATGGGATATGCCCGGGTCATCCCTCTATCTCCGAAATGTTCAGGATTGGGAGGTTGCGAGGGTGCAAAGTTTGTTGGAAACTTTGTATAACTATAAGTTGGTTTTATTTAAAGAGGATGCGATGAGATAGAGGGATGACCCGGGTAAAGGTTTCGAGGTGAAATCTTTCTATAAGATTCTTGTAGCCGAGGCTCTTGAGGATGGTTCTTCCAACTTCCTGTGGAAAGCAATTTGGTGCTCCAGCACCCCGAAGAAAGTGGGTTTTTTTTGTTGGGAAGCCTCGCGGGAGAAGATTCTCACTTTAGATAATTTGCAAAGGAGTGCGAGGGTGTTGGTGAACCGTTGTTTCATTTGCAAAGGATTCAGTGCCGTGTTTCATCTTTTTTTGGAGTGTTCTTCGGTTAGGGCTTTGTGTGAGATGGCTTATAAGGTTTTGGGGGTTTCTTGGGTGTTCGCCAGATATGTGATAATTGAAGTGTGGGCTTAGAGTAGGTTTCGGGCTTCTAAGAACCTCAAGAAAGCTTACTCTATGATTCCTTTTCTATCTTTTGGATACTTTGGAACGAGAGGAATCGTAGAGCTTTTGAAGGCATTGAGAGTTCTATTGACATAATTAGGGAAATGTGGTTCAATGGCCTTAATTTATGGGTCAAAAGGAATTCTTTTGTAAATAAAGTACATATTGTGGAGTTTCTAAGTCTCTGTACATGGGTTGCATCCCCTTGGTGTTTTTTTTTTTAAATTCATTTCATTTATCCAAAAAAAATTAACGGTGGAAGGCTAAGTGTCACATAAAATGAAACTATGAACACGACAAGGGAGGTATCAGTTTTAAAAACACGGGTGCTCATTTGTAGATTTCACCATGCTATGGAGGGGGAAAAGTAATTTTCCCAAAATTATGTGATTGTTGTTGCAAGTACGTTTGGGAGTAATAAGGGTGTGATGCTAAGAATCTTAGTTCTGAAACAAATATGGTCCTCATGATTGTTCTATGATCATTAATTTTCAAAAATAGATGCACTAGTTTTGATTTGTAACAAGTTTTGAAAACACGTGCGCGCACACACATATATGTATATATATGCCATAGTCATATTTTTAGTTCTAATGTTTTTGTTATCCATGATGAGTAGCTACATACATTTCCTGAAGGGAAAGTATCCCAAGAAGATGCACCTATTAGGCGATTAAAATGGGGAACTGCTAGTCTCATTGTTCGTGCCCCGGTGACCCCAATAGTTTTGCCAATTATTCATCGTGGTTTCGAAGAGGTGATGTTCCTAATTTCATTTCTTTTTATCTGGACATTTTTTGTTGATTTTTTTCTGGACATTTATACTGAACAATTCTGCAAGTCAGCGCTGATTCTACCATAAAACACTAGGCCAACTTGTTGTCCCTTAATCAAAATGACAGATCTTGAAGGGTCATTCTCAGGCAAGCATTAATCAATGATGAATGTCTTGTGACTTGTCTTTATTTTAAATTTGGACAAACTGAAAAATTAGGAAAAAAGAAAGTAGGTTTGAGGAAGAAGTGATGCAGGAGCAACAAGGCAAAACTTTAACATAGCTTTAATTTATTTGTGCCTTTGTGGTATTGTAATTGAGCTTTTCCAATATCAGGGTGTCAGGTTGCTTTTTTAACTAAGCATAGTTGAAATGGGCCAGATTTCTGGGCTGCATTTTAGCTTATGCATAACTTCTTACTACTTGTCCTTGAACCTGATAATGTCTTGAGTTTATCATGTTGAATTTTGAGAATGTGATTTGGTTCATTCCTAACTAGGCTCTTTGTTCATTTGGGGACATTTTGCATTTGCTCGTGTTATGATTCACAGGTGATGCCTGAGATTTTCTTCCTTGGCAGAAGGCCTCCTTTTCCATTAAGCAATAAGAGCATTAACATTATCATTGGTGAACCAATCGAGTTTGACCTTCCTAAGATGAGGCAGAAGGCTATTTCACTGTCTCGTGATTCATCACTTCCTATAATGGGATGGCCCACCACCTCCCCTCATGAATTGGATGACGCAGCGCAGAGATGCCTCTACGTGACTATTTCAGATCAAATTCGAACTGCCATGGAGAGCTTACGAAGTCTCGGCAAAAATTCTCCAGATTGGAAGTTATAAAAGCTATGGATCTTAAGAAGTAGCATATTCAGTTGGTGGATCTTTGTTCTGAAACGAGTCTAGCAGTAGGTGAAATGAATTTCGGCAGTGACGAATCATATGTTTTTATACATTTATACTTTTTCTTTAAATTGATGTGGTAGAGGATAATGCCACCTACCACAATTTACTGTTGTTTGGACAAAAATTTAAAGGATAGAAGAATTGGAAATAAAATAAGTATGAAAAATAAGAACAATTTTCTTTTATTTGGATATCAAAATAAAAAGTTGGGACAGAATATTACATAACTTAACAAAATTAAGTGTGGGTCGGATTGAAACCAACTTTTAGTCTGTGCTTAATTTTTAAAATTTATAAAAATAATTAAATTAATAAAATTTCATTAAAAATCTCATTAGATAACAATTTAAATATTAATTAATAAATAGTTTGATTTGATTTAATTAAGTTTTTTTTATCAATTTTATAAAATAAGTATTGATTTAAAGTTGATTTTAAGTTCACCCAAATAAACCCTAGGTGAAAGAAACGGGTTTCAAATGATTTTATTTTCTGGGTTACAATTAGGAATAACTTGGTTTGCATGTTTAAGCATACAAAGGAAGATTATTAGGTTGACATGATCCCACTAAACGTGTCTTAAGTTTGTTTGGAATTATTTAAATGCAACTTAAATTATTAAAATTGAGTTTATTATCACCAAACATTTTTACATTTTCAATGTTTTCATTGCATTTTAAAAATGATCGATTTACCCATTTTTAAGCATGTGTCCAATAAATTTTTTAGTGATAATTATAGTAAAATTTATACAGGTACACACAAAATTCTTGACAATTTTTTTTTATTTTGTTTAATAATCAAGATTTTTGTGTGCATTAGTATCAATTTTATCTGAATTATTACTAGAAAAATTTATTGGTTACATGCTTAAAATACAAGCACTAAATTGATCGTTTTAAAAATATAAAAGATGCATTGAAACATAAAAAAAAATGTAAAGGTATTTAATGATAATAACTCTTAAAAATTAAAATTTTTAGTTTAACTTTTGATAATTTAAATTATATTTAAGCAAATACTCAAACAAAGACGGTGGCTTGCAATAATATAGTGTTATAAACAAATAATTTCTGCTTCATTCGAATATAAATGTGAAGAAAATTACAAAGTAGATATAATCAATAGCGTTGCCAAAAAAATAATACTACTAGTAGATAGTATAAGAAGATAAATAAACAAGCAAATTAATTTAGATCATCCATCCATACAAGCATCATATATACACAACCAACCTTCAATAAATCATTTTTTGAATCACATTAATGAACTCGTCATTTCATGTATGAAAATCAACATTACATCCACATGCCAGTGGATGATTATATTCAAATTTTATGCAGAAGTCATATTTTAAATAAATACCCCATTGAGAAAATTAATTGAATCTCATAATTAAACGTGCAAGAAGGGAGGATGGTCACCAATATTTTGGGGCTGATCAGCCAGCTAATGGCGACCAGAATACGGAAGGTTGGCGGCTGAAATGCCAGCTGGGCAGTGGTGAAGTTGCGTGAGACTGCTCGATGGTCGTACAGCCACAGAGCAATTTCTGAAACCGAGAACAGATGAGTGAGAGGAGAGAAAATGAAGGAGGAAGATTTGTTCTGTTTTGGACTTCTGGTTGGTTGGCCATGGGACTTGTTTGCCAACTTCATGGTGATTAAATTATTTTTTAAAAATAGATTGAAGATTTAAGTTGATTTTATTATTTGGATAATGTGATTAAATAAGGGTTTTTATTGTCAAATGTTCAAAAAAATCATACTAATTTATAAACGATACGAAATTATCTTCTGAAAAGTAAATGAGTTTTTTCTCAACATAAAAAAAACAACTTAAATAAAAAATTAAAGTTGAATTTATTTAAGCTGAATTAAATATGCTTCGGATTTTCATCTTTCTTTTGTTTTTCTTCTTTTCCTGTGTTTGGATTTGGACTGGATTGTTGGGTCATCCGGATTGGTCTGCACAAGCTGGATTATTGAGAGAAAAACTATGTTGATATTAGGATTTCATTCTTCTGTAAAAGGGATTAATTACAAATCTAGGCCCATGAGAGCATGTATTAGACTGCCATATTATTGCAATCGATAAAGCTAATCCAAATATATTTTAAATTAAATTTGAGTTGAGTTCAATTATTGATAAGAAATATATTCGTTTTGTTTTTTTGATTTAATTAAAAAATATATAATTTAACTATTAAAATTTGAAATTATTAGTAAGTGACTTGAATATAGAATGTTTGAACTTTTAAAATTTAAATGTTTGTTTTTATTACTTCCAAAAAAATCAATATATGAAAATTGAAAAAAAGCTATATCCACATGGTTTGAACTTTTGTCCACAAGCCGAGCAAAATATGTTCTTAACCAATGCACCACAAAAGTGCAGGATGAATTTAAATATGCTAATTATATTTTTAAAATTATATTTATAATATTTATTATGTGAAATGAAAATAATATAATTCAAAAGTTTAATTCGATTCCATCAATACAATCAAACCGAAATGAATACAAATATTTAAAGACATTTTTATATTGAAATATTTATAAACATTTAAGTAGCAAAAATAAAAAGTTGCATCCGAAAAAGATATCAAAAAAGAACTTCAAATAGAATGGAGGTAAAGCTTCGTCAAAAAATTTATCGATATACTCGAGTAAAAGACTAGTAAGCCCCTTCAATGGAATTATGACCGTTGCTCGCTTCCTTCCCCTATGCGTTAGGAGGGAATCACCTTACTCATTTCCACTGCATAAGAGAATCTCATTCTCGCTCGGAAGATATCTCCCACGTCCCTGTATCTACAAGACAGACATCCAACACGTGTCATCTCTGTCTGGCTTAAGTTTATAGCTTCTTTTATCCTGCTCTTGCTCCAGTGGATTCCTTCCCAGTCCCCACTTAAAAACACCTTTCAATTTTAAAATTAACATTTCCTCTTTCTAGCCGTTGAAGTTGAAAAGCGAAACCAATCCTCTTTTTCTCAGCAAGAATAAAAAAGGAGAAAATTTAGCGGTCACTCTTTGATCTTATGGGTAATCTTTTTTTACTAGCACCATAGCTTAAACACCCAATTACCATTGCCAAATTTTCTTGCGAATTTCTCTCCAAACCCAGATCAGATTGACAGATTCTAACAGCTAAATTTTTGGAAAACATGAAGTCAATGAAAGGTGGGCTACTGAAGAAGCTGAAATCAATCAAACCCATTGGTCACTTAATGCAAGATCGAGTGCTTCAGATATTTGCAGTAGATGGCATTGTCGATTATTTTCCGAAGAGCACAAATCTCAAACCACAAACGCATACCCAGCTGATCCCCAAAGAGCCTGAGCGAGAAGAAAAGAACAAGCAAAGCACTGTTACAGTTCAAGAACCTGCTATCATCGATGTAACAGAGCTCATGAGAGAACTTGAAGAAGAAGAAAATGTGGATTTCGATGATTACATTGACGACAAGGAGAATATCAGGCCACCAGTGAAGGCAAAAGATTCAGTTTCTTGCCAAGAAAATGTGGACATTTTGAAGAAATCCGAGATGGGTAATTGTAGACAGACCCCTTTATCACAGATAGATGTGTCCTATTTTAGGAGACCAGACTTAAACTGCGGTACCTTTTTTAATCCTAATCTACTCGCGGCCTTTGAACAAACAGTAAAAGAGCATTTGAGGATAAGTGAAGCAGAGAGAAGGGCAAGAATTGAGAAGGAGAATATTGAAAAAAACAGAGAAGAAGCAGAGAGAGAAGCAAAACTCGAAGAACATAATCTTGAACAAATCACCGAAGAAAAAGAAGAACCCCCTTTTAAAACTCGTCGCCTTGATGATGATTACGATGATAATCCTCTATTAGGCTTTGAAGAGAAGTGCCCACCAGGAGGTGATGGATCAGTAATTCTGTTCACAACAACACTAAGAGGGATAAGAAAAACATTTGAAGATTGTAAGAGCATCCGATTTCTGTTAGAGAGTTTTAGGGTACTATTTTACGAGAGAGATGTGTCGATGCATCAAGAGTACAAGGAAGAGTTGTGGAGGATTATGCGTGGAAAGGTAGTTCCCCCAAAGCTTTTCATTAAGGGGGGGAGGTATATAGGTGGGGCTCTAGAGGGTTTGGGGTTACATGAGCAAGGGAAGCTTAGGCTTCTCTTTGAAAGAATCCCCGTCGAGTTCAATGGCCCCTGTGAAGGGTGCGCTGGATTCCGATTTGTGCTTTGTTACAAATGCAGTGGTAGCCATAAGGGGTGATTGCCAATGATGGGTTGTCGAGTAAATGCCCTGAGTGCAATGAGAATGGCTTGCTTACGTGCCCTTGTTGCTGCTAAAATACATAAATTGTGTGTTTTCCCCCTTTTGTGTACGTATTCGATTCATATTGACTTTTGTTATTGGGTGTTGTTATAAATATTCTTTGTATTTGATCCTCACCCTTGTTCTATTAGTCTGCCTATTGGAATTAGCCTTGTTTCCCAATATTAACCATGCAAAAATTAGTAAAAGAACAAATTTATCATTCTTTTTGGGAGTTGCCCAAGGTCTCTGTTTCTTAATGCAATGTTGGATGAAAGTTGCTATCCGAATGAGACAATATGGATTTAAGAATGATACCTGTTAGATTATGTATAGCATAGTTATTGCTTAGTTAGTTTAATCCCACATTGGTTGTGTATATCTTTGGCTCTCTTATTGGCTCCTATAAATAGGATAGCTCACTTGTAAGTAAATCACACCATTCAATACAATTCTCTTCTTTGTATTGTCTCACTTCCTCTCTTAAACCTTAACATGGTATCAGAGCCTTCGTGGTTCTCGGTATATTAAGAGTTGAGTATGCTCTGTGATTGCCACTATTAGTGGATCTTTCACATCAGAAAAACTTCTTTAAGGTTGTCGGTATATTAAGAGTTGAGTATGCTCTGTGATTGCCACTGTTAGTGGATCCTTCACATAAGAAAAACTTCTTGAATATCCTTTTCATGTCTGTCGGGTTACCACTATAGTCGGAGTCTCATTCTCCATCGACGTCATCTCAGCCACTGCTCCATCGACGTCACTATTCAACTGTTGACCGTTGACCGTTGACCGACAACCAGATTTGACCAGATGGCAGAAAAAGATATTTTTCGTCATGTTCAGTCTGTATTGGATGGTACAAATTATATTGTTTGGTCTCAATCTATGCGAAGTTTCCTCAAAAGTCGTAAGCTTTGGTCTTACGTGGTTGGTATTGTCGAGAAGCCAGTTAAAGGGGCTACTGAAACTAATGATGCTCTTCTCACTCGTCTCACTGATTGGGAAAGTAATCATCATCAAATTCTCACATGGTTTCGTAATACTACTATTCCATCTATTTCTGCCCTATTTGGTAGCTTTGATGAAGCTAAGGGTGCTTGGGATATGCTTGCTTCTCGTTATTCTGCTGTTGATGGTGCTCGAGAATATCAGCTCCTGTTTGAGCTCTTCTGCCTGAAGCAAGAACCGGGGCAGAGTATTAATGATTTTCTTGCTCGCATGCAATTCTTATGGAATCAAATTGATCTCTCTGATCCTATTTGGAAGGATCCTACAGATGCCAAAATGTATGCTGAACGAAGGGATCAACATCGTCTTCACCATTTTCTTATGGCATTACGTGATGATTTTGAGCCTATTCGTGTGCAACTTTTACATCGCTCTCCTCTCCCTACTTTGGACAATGCTATCTTTGAACTTGTTCGTGCAGAAAGCAGATCACAGACTATGCACTGTCAACATAGTCCTTCAATGTTGGCTGCTCCATTATCTAGTTCTTCATCATTTCAGCCAAAGCATTCTGACAGGTTTGGTGCTCCTCGACCTTCTCCTAAGCCTCGTGACAACAATTTCTGTCGTTTTTGTAAACGTCGAGGGCACACTATTGATAAATGTTGGCAAAGGGGAAGATCCAATGCTCCCACTGCAGCAGTTGCTTATCTTGAGAGCACTCTCTCTACAGTTGTTCCATATCCATCTGCGACTACAGCTTCATCTTCAGTTGCACTCTCTAACGGGTCATCAGGTTCTACTGTCACCTTATCTGTAACTGACTTCGAGGCAATAGTTAATCAGGTCATCCAGTCTCGTTCTGGTAATGCATCTTCCTCTGCCCTCTCAGTCCTGCCAGGTAATTCTGCTTCTTGGCTTTTTGATTCCGCTTGTTGCAACCATATGACACCTTTCCCAGCTTCATTTACTACATCTGTACCTTCGCCTCATTCCTCATTCATTCGCACAGCTGATGGTGTGCAGGATCCTCGTACTGGTCAGACCCTTGGGACCGGGCGTAGAATTGGGCGCATGTTCGAACTCTCATCCTTACACCTGCCCAACCTTCCCGCCTCTAACGTCTCTGCTGCTGCCTCATTGTCACCACCATCCCTTGCACTTTGGCATTCACGTCTTAGTCATGCATCTGCATCTCGAGTACAACTTTTAGCTTCAAAGGGGTTATTAGGGTCAGTGTCTAAAGGTTCTTTTGATTGTATTTCATGTCAACTTGGAAAACAGCCGGCTTTGCTTTTTAATAATAGTGAGTCTCACGCTACTGCTTCGTTTGATTTAATTCATTCTGATGTTTGGGGACCTTCTCCCGTTGCTAGTATGAGTGGTTCACGCTATTTTGTAATTTTTGTTGATGATTTCTCTCGTTACACTTGGGTATTTTTAATGAAATCTCGTTCTGAATTATTGGATATTTATCGTACTTTTGCTAAAATGATTGAAACCCAATTTTCAAAACCTATCAAAGCTTTTCGTTCTGATAATGCTTTAGAATATACTCAACATGCTTTTAAAGACATCCTAAAAAGTTATGGCACTGTTCCTCATTTGTCATGTCCTGGCACTTCACAACAAAATGGTCGAGCTGAACGTAAACTTAGGCACATTTTAGACACTGTTCTAGCCCTCCTCATTTCCACATCTGTTCCTACCCCATTTTGGGGTGAAGCCACTCTAACGGCTATCTACACGATCAATAGGCTGCCTACCCCTATCCTTGATAATTGCACTCCTTACGAGCGGTTGTTTGGCTATGTTCCCTCATACCACCATCTTCGTGTGTTTGGTTCTGCTTGTTTTGTTTTACTCTAACCTCATGAGCGCACCAAACTTGAGCCTCGTTCTCGGATGTGTTGCTTTCTTGGATATGGAATTGAACAAAAAGGCTATCGGTGTTATGATCCTGTGTCTCGTCGTCTTCGCATTTCCCGTCATGTAGTTTTCTGGGAGCATAGACTATTTCATGAAATTGGCAAATTTAGCATGCCATATTTTCCTCCTTTTACCACACTTATGGAGCCTCCTATTTCTCCTACTCACACTAGTGATGTCTTGCCCGAGTCTCCCTCACCTCACACTAGTAATGTCTTGCCCGAGTCTCCCTCACCTAATACTCTCGATTCCACTCCACCTGATACTCTCGATGTCATTTCGCCTGAGCCCCCAGGGTCTGTTACATATGAGGATCATGTTCACACTTCCTCTCCAGACCTTCGCCGATCCACCAGAGTAAGATCTCTTCCATCCCATCTCCAGAATTTTCATTGCTTTCATGCTTTAGCTACTTTACATGAGCCCCACTCCTATCGTGAGGCTTCCACTAACCCTTTTTGGCAGACTGCAATGAAAGAGGAACTTGATGCTTTACACAAGAATAATACATGGGATTTGGTTGACTTGCCTCCTGGAAAGTCTGTGGTTGGCAGTAAATGGGTTTACAAAATTAAGACTTGTTCAGATGGTACTGTTGACAGGTACAAGGCTCGACTTGTTGCCAGGGGTTTTACTCAGGAGTATGGTGTGGACTATGAGGAGACCTTTGCTCCAGTTGCTCGTCTATCTTCTGTGCGTGCTTTGCTAGCTGTTGCAGCCTCTCGCCATTGGTCACTTTTTCAAATGGATGTTAAAAATGCATTCCTTAATGGTGATCTTAATGAAGAAGTCTATATGCAACCACCTCCTGGACTATCTAATCCAACAAACAAGGTATGTCGTCTTCGTCGAGCTCTATATGGACTTAAGCAGGCTCCTCGAGCATGGTTTGCTAAGTTTAGCAACACTTTGTCTAGCCTTGGATATTCCATCAGCTCCTATGATTCAGCTTTGTTTGTTCGCAGCACAGACCAGGGCATCATACTTCTTCTATTATATGTTGATGACATGATTATCACCGGGGATGATCCCATTGGTATTCAGGAACTTAAACAGTTTCTCAATCAACATTTTGAGATGAAAGATCTTGGTCCTCTCAGCTATTTTCTTGGTCTTGAGATTTCATCTTCTTCTGATGGTTATTATTTGACACAAGCCAAATATATCTCTGATATGCTTTCTCGGGCAAATCTCACAGACAGTAAGGTTGTTGACACACCAACTGAGCTTAATGCTCGTCTTACACCCCATGATGGCGAACTTCTTCGTGATTTTACTTTATATCAACATTTGGTTGGCAGTCTTGTCTACCTTACTGTTACTCGACCTGATATCTCGTATGCTGTCCATCAGGTGAGTCAGTTTATGGCTGCTCCTCGCTCTACTCATTTTGCTGCTGTTCTTCGCATCCTTCGTTACCTAAAGGGGACATTGTTTCATGGGCTCTTTTTCTCCTCTAAGTCTCCTCTTCAGTTGTGTGCTTATACCGATGCAGATTGGGCAGGTGATCCTACAGATCGTCGTTCTACCACCGGTTATTGTTTCCTACTTGGCACATCTCTTATCTCTTGGCATAGTAAGAAACAAACTGTTGTTGCTCGATCTAGTACAGAGGCAGAATATCGTGCTTTAGCTGATACTACCTCTGAGCTTCTTTGGTTACGATGGTTGTTACAAGATATGGGTGTATCACTTTCTGCTGCCACTCCTGTATACTGTGACAATAGAAGTGCTATTCAGATTGCTCATAATGATGTGTTTCATGAACGGACCAAACATATTGAGATTGATTGTCATTTTGTCCGTCATCATCTTCTTCAAGGCTCCCTACAGCTTCATTCTGTCACATCCAAGGATCAGCTCGCAGACATCTTTACCAAGTCACATCCTCCAGGGCGTTTTCGTGATCTTGTTTTCAAACTCAAGTTGGTTTCTCATATTCCACCTTGAGTTTGAGGGGGCCTGTTAGATTATGTATAGCATAGTTATTGCTTAGTTAGTTTAATCCCACATTGGTTGTGTATATCTTTGGCTCTCTTATTGGCTCCTATAAATAGGATAGCTCACTTGTAAGTAAATCACACCATTCAATACAATTCTCTTCTTTGTATTGTCTCACTTCCTCTCTTAAACCTTAACAATACCAAACATTTTGAGGATTCCTTCTCTAAAGCAGCCTGCCTTCTGCAATACCCTGAGTCTTCGGAATTCCACGGTTCTAATATTCCCTGTTTAGTTAGCTGACAAGAAAAACTTCAAAATTTGCTTTTTAGAGAAAAATGCAGAGGCAGCATGTATAACATTGTCTGGTATAAGCAGTTTGGATCCTCTGTCCATGGATGCAGCAGGTTTTCTTTTCCAGTGCATGACATGATATAGATCAATGATTTTCGTCTTCAAGAATCTTATCGTTTGCAAAAGCCACCTCTTTTTAAGGTTGTATCTCCTTAATGAAATCTAAGCAAGGTAAATTTGGATCTGGCTTCATTCCTCCTCATCCTCTCTCAACACAAAGAAAACAAAATCTGGGCCATTCTAGTATAACAAATATAGGCTGCAAGTTTGTTCAAGGTAACAGAAGAGTCCCGGAGATCTTTTGTTCAAGCTTGATAATAACATCCTTGCTAAGTGAACTTGTTACGTCTCCAAAGCAATCTTACTCCAAATTTACATTTTAATCACTAACAGATACCAATAATGAGATTTTTTTATTTTATATTAGAGCAATTCCATATCTGTCAGACAAATATTAAGCAATACTTTCCATCTACTGCCAATTATATTCATCGTCTTTAATTTTACTTCTTCACAAGGCAAAAGAAGCTAACAAATAAATAAGCACCTTGAACTAAGGTAGAGAGATAAAATTCATACAAAAGATCTTTTGCCAGCAACTGCCCAAGATCATTTGATTCCAAAACCCCTCCCAGTATTTTCACAGGCAAGGAAGCAACTACGCATGGGGACCCAGCCTTACGAAAGTTAATTCTCAACTCATCCTCCATGTTCATATCTTCTATAGTAATCCCTTTTAAGCTTCTATCAAAGTAATGGATGAGCAAAGCCTGCATCAAGTGAAACATATATAGAGGCAACATCAATCAAAGAGATTTTACCAACCAGTGTGATATGAAAATCAGCTCGAACTTTTGGCCCCTGACTCCAGATCCCAGGCAGAGTTACTGTTGGGTTCAACCATGTGCTATAATCTTTCTAGTAGCCCATAGATTTACCAGAACTGTGCATCCTTAAGGACACCAAAGGCTAAGATGTCTGCTTCAACTTTACAGGGGATTAAATGAAGCCATAAGTTTCAATGTCTGCTTCAACTTTCTAGGGCTTCAATTTCATTAGCTTCTGTGATCCTCAGCTTGGCTTCTGACAGAATCGATGGGTCATACTACTCATTGCTCATCCAAAGGTGCTTGAAGTTTATTAGCTCCCAAAACAGGCCCTGCAAAGGGATCTAATAGATTATACATATGTGACAAGAGTATATAAGAGACATGAGTGGGAATGTTAGAACAACAAATGAACAAATACATAAGACCTTTGTACGTGCATGTACTATTGTACTGAGACCAGCTTCAACTCCAATTAAAGTTACAAGAAAAGATAATAAAAAGAATTGCTAGTGGTGTTGTGAAGCATTACGACTCCACAACCCCAAGTTCTCAACCTCATTAGGGGATCGGGAAACAGTCTGCTTCTGGTCTGTCAACTCTAAAATTGGGAATTTGAGCTAGTAGGTAGAACCTACTTCAATCGAAAATGTCCTTTCATGTTAAGTCTTAAGCCAGAAGAAATGAATGGATATATTAGTATCAAATTATTGCCAAGAAAAAGACAAGGAAAGAGGCATGAAATAAAATAGCAACCAATAGAAAATGTTTAACATAGGTTCAGTCAAGATATACAGTATTCTTTTCGCTGATATTGAGAAGTGTACATATAACATTATTGCCTGTGAGAGAACCAAGCCCTTTCATTAGACTCTAACCAACCATTAATCATACAATCGAAGAGCCTAAACATATTTTTTTCAAAATGGTTATCATGGGATGCCTTACCCTTTGCGGGTCTATCTTTCGAAGCACATTATAGCCTTTCTGCTTCTTCCAGCACACCCCACACTAATTCCTTCACTGTTTGTGCCAAAGCATAGCCAAGGTTGGTCTGTAATAAATTCAAGCATTAATTGTAACAATTAAGTGGAGGTAGACGTAATAAATTCAAGCATTAATTATGACAATTAAATGGAGGCAATTATGCTCCACTAAGTATTAATTGTGACCAAATTAATTCAATTATTCTTAGTGTATTTCTCCTATAAATAGGATAACCATAGTGCATATGAAAAGTTAGAGTGTTAGAGAGAAAATACAAGGTGCATACTTAAGGTATGTTGGTTCATATTCTCAATGGTTGTATTGAGAGTATAAGGTATATGTAACCAACCTTTATATGGTCCATGTTTAACCCTTTGGCCATACATTGATTGTGGTAACAAGTGTATGAAATACGGACGGACGTTCTTGATGGAAGAACATGCATAAATACAGGTTTGGTCCCTAGACTCGGTACTACTCATTTTTCTTTCATACACCATCAAATTGAAGAGAGTTCTGAAAGTCTAGAAGAACCAATATCGATAGAATAGCGGATTGTGTAAGTGAAAAGCTTCAATGGCCGGAGGTATGTTTACGGTCTTTATAATTCCGCATCTATATGCTATTTAAGCTGTTTAGCATGTCTTGATTATATTTAAGTTCTTATATTTCGTATCAGAGCATTGTTTGCCTCTGCGTCGAAGTATTAAGCAATCTGTAATACTTTCGATTTATACCCAAAAAATAATTTGATTTCAAAATTTGTTTTTCGAGTATTTTTGATAGAAAATAATGTTAGAAATGTTTGGAAATTTGATTTCTAGTATTTCTGAGTTTTAAAATCTTATCTTGGTATCTTAGAAGCCAAGATTTAGTTGGGTTTTGAAAACAGGTTAAAAACGACCCGACTGAAGGTTGAAGACCATTGGTTTAGGAAAATATCTTGCAGTTTCCAAATTCGGTAATTTTCCAAAAATTCTATATATATATATATATATATATATATATTTGGAAGTTCAGATTTTGGCCTAATTTTATGGATTTTCACAATTTTGCACATGATTTATGATTATTTGCAAAAATAATTTTAATGAACCCCCCCGGGTAACCTAGTGGTAAAGGTGAATTTGGGACTATGTGGTAGGCACACGGTCTTGGGTTCGATTCCCTATGGGATCAAACTTTTGATTATTTTGCTCAAATTAAGATTATATATATATATATATATATATATATTTATGTTAGTACTATATATATACAATTTGATTAAATGCTCATATTTAGCATGATTTTTGTTTCTCAATTCATACTTTTAGAATGAGTTTATTTTATGAAATGAATTAAATTAAGTGCATAATATTATGTTTAATTATGCAATTTATGTTTTATTTATGAGAATTTTATTTACATATGATAACATATTATTAAGTTTAGATATTGTTGGATTATGTAAACTTAGGTTATTCTCATAAAACTTAATTTGTACATAACACATTAAGGTTCATAATATATTAGTATGAACAATTAAGTTTAAAAAAAAATTATGAATAATTCATAAACAATTTGTAGCTGGCATAAGACAGCATGATCTGGGACAATGCTCTGTCTAAGGATTCTGGTTTTTAATGAGGCTTTGTCCCGACCAATTATCCTATGAGTACTCTTAGTGATTGCCTATTATGTTACTGCATAATTGCTTTTAGGCATTAAGTAGAGCCTAAAATATAGTAAATATAAATGTCTAGTGAACCATATAATTTTAAATATTTAAAAAGTAGCCACATCATCTTTAATTACATAAAAATTATATATTAAGTGGATTAGGATCATATAATGGACATTAATTGTGATTAATTATATAAATATAATGATTTTACCCCACAAGGATTTTATTATGCTTATATAATTAATTAGGATAATACATTAAAATTAGTTTTTTCTTAATTTACCCACATGAGTTAAGAAGAATTAATTTAATAGTTTTATCATAAAGTTTAAAGATAGAAAAACATCAAACTGTAATCATAATATACATTATGAATTTAGTAAAAATAGTTTGATAAAATCTATCATAAAGTATAAAGAATCTTATTGAATTAAAAATTTAGCCCACATGTAATTTTTAAAGAAATTAGATTCAATTTCGGCGTGTTTTTACATTAGTAAAACATGCAAATTAGAAAATAAGAGCTCAAATCTTGAAATAAGCTTTTGAACTTTATGCAGTTTCTCAACCCACTAGTTTCTCTGATATCTGTTGTGACATATCCGAACTTAGGGGAGATAACTATAAGGTATAGAATGAGAGGATTCTCCTCCATCTAGGGTGGATGGACATAGATTATGCTATTAGGAAGGACGAACCACTGGCAATCACCGATAACAGCACTTCAGCTGCCGTCACGCTATATGAGCGATGGGAGCGATCCAATCGACTCAGTGTGATGTTTATCAAGACTAAGAAAATTGCTGGTATACGTGGTTCTGTCGACCAACATGAGAAAGTCCGTGATTTGCTGAAAGCCATTGACGATCAATTCGTCACTTCAGAAAAGGCATTAGCAAGCACCCTGATAATGAGATTATTAGCCCTCAGACTCACCAGTGTAAAAGGTGTGCACGAGCACATAATGCAAATGTGTGACATTACAGCTCAACTTAAGAAATTCAAGGTTGATATTTCAGAGTCCTTCTTGGTGCACTACATTCTGAACACCCTTCCAACTCAGTACGGGCCTTTCAAAATCTCGTACAACACACATAAAGACAAATGATCAATCAATGAATTAATGACCTCGCGTGTTCAAGAAGAAGAGAGGCTTGTGATGGAACTGGGTGAGAGTGCAATGCTGGCTACTACCCATGGGAAGGACATATTAGAACGAACCTCGTTTGTTTGTTATGAATCTAATATGGTTAATGTTAATATTAACACTTGGTGGATTGATTCTGGATCTACAATCCATATTGCAAACTCCTTGCAGAGTTTACAAAACCTAAGGAAGCCAGTGGAAAGTGAGCAAAACATCTTATCAGGCAACAAGATGGGCTCACATGTGGAGGCGATTGGAACTTGCATTTTAACTTTAAATAGTGGTTTTATTTTAAAGTTGGAAATGAGCTTTTATGTACCAAGTTTCTCACGAAACTTGATTTCTGTTTCCAGACTTATACCATTTGGATATTTCTTTAATTTTCAAGACACATCTTTCAGTTTATTTTATAAAACTGATTGTGTTGGGAATGGTATTTTGTCTGATGGTCTTTATCGTCTTTATTTACAAAATGATGCCACTTATAGTTCAATGCATGTTCACACTGGCGTTAAAAGGTGTAATATTAACGAGGACTCCTCTATGTTATGGCACCGGAGATTAAGACATATCTTCAAAGAAAGAATTAAAAGATTGGTGAATGAAGGCGTACTTAGTACTCTAGATTATACTGATTTTGAGACTTATGTGGACTGCATTAAGGAAAACAGACCAACAAGTCCAAGAAAGGTGCTAATAGGAGTTCGGACATATTAGAAATCATTCATACTGATATATGTTGTCCAGACATGGACGTACATGGTCAGAAATATATTAGAAATCATTAGTCAATGATTACTCACGATATATGTATATCTATTTGCTACATAAGAAAAATGAAGCATTGGATGCCTTCAAAGTCTTTAAGGCTGAAGTTGAGAACCAATGCGGAAAGCAAATACAAATTATGAGATCCGATAGAGGTGAAAAATATTATGGTACATACACAGAAAGTGGACAAGCACCTGGCCTTTTTACTAAGTTTCTTCAAGAACATGGGATTGTTGCCCAATTCAGTATGCCTGGTTCCTCGGACCAGAATGGTGTTGCAGAAAGAAGAAAATGAACATTGATGGACATGGTGCGAAGTATGCTTAGCAACTCCAACCTTTCTACATCCTTGTGGACTGAAGCACTAAAGACTGCTGCGTATATATTAAACCGAGTTCCAGCCAAGGCTATTCCCAAGACACCATTTGAATTGTGGAAAGGTTGAAAATCGAGTTTGCGACATATGCACGTTTGGCGATGTCCATCTGAGCTGATGATTTATAACCCACAAGAGAAGAAACTGGATCCGATGACCATTAGTGGGTATTTCGTTGGATATGCCGAAAGGTTCAAGGGTTACAGGTTTTATTGTCCAACACATACTACTAGAATTGTGGAATCAAGAAACACTAAGTTTCTAGAGAATGACATGATCAGTGGGAGGGATTGGTTCAGGAACTTAGTTCCTGCACATGATCATACAGAACTTGCACATGATCATATAGAATCTCAACCTTCATCAAATGATAGATTGGTTATAGTTCATAGCACGCCTCAAGTACAAGCTCGTGTTGACCAATCAATCATTAAGGTTCCACAAGCTGCTGACAACATTCTAATAGATCAAGTAGTTTAGGAAATACCATAAGTTCCTGAACAACCAGTTGAACCACAAGCTCCCATCGGAGACATTGGTACAACATTAAGAAAATCTACTAGAAACAGGAGATCAGCAATTCCTAGTGATTACATTGTGTATCTACAAGAATTTGACTATAATTTTGGAGCCGAAAAGGATCCTGAAACTTTTTCACAGGCCATGAGTTGCAAAGGGTCAACCTTGTGGCACGATGCCATGAAGGAAGAAATGAATTCCATGAAAAGTAACAGAGTCTGGGATCTTGTAGATTTGCCTAATGGGGCGAAAGCCATTAGTTGCAAATGGGTCTTTAAGACCAAGAAAGATTCATTAGGCAACATTGAGAGAAACAAAGCGAGACTCGTTGCTAAGGGATTTACTCAAAAAGAAGGAATCGATTACACAGAGACGTTCTCTCATGTATCTAAGAAAGATTCTCTTCGTATTATTTTGGTATTAGTTGCTCATTTTGACCTTGAGCTGCAACAAATGGATGTGAAAACCGCATTTCTTAATGGAGATCTAGAGGAGGAGGTTTATATGAAACAACCTGAAGGTTTCTCTTCTAATGATGGTGAGCATTTGGTTTGCAAGCTTAAGAAATCCATATACGGTTTAAAACAAGCCTCCCGTCAATGGTATTATAAATTCCATGAAGTAATTTATTCATTCGGTTTTGTTGAAAACCCCATGGATCAATGTATATACCAGAAGGTCAGTGGGAGTAAAATTTGTTTTCTTGTTTTATATGTGGATGATATTTTACTTGCAACCAATGATAAGGGCTTGCTGCATGAGGTGAAACAATTTCTCTTTAAAAATTTTGATATAAAAGATATGGGTGAGGCATCTTATGTCATTGGCATTGAGATCCATAGAGATAGACCTCAAGGTGATTTAGGTCTGTCACAAGAAATCTATATCAATAAAGTTTTAGAGAGATTTCAGATAATAGATTGTTCACCAAGTGTAGCTCCTATTGTGAAGGTTGATAGGTTCAATTTGAACCAATGCCCAAAGAACGATTTTGAGAGGGAATCCATGAAGAACATTCCATATGCTTCTATAGTCGGAAGCCTTATGTATGCTTAGGTCTGCACTAGACCTGACATTGTATTTGTTGTAGGGATGATAGGGCGATATCAGAATAACCCAGGTATGGACCACTAGAGAGCTACAAAGAAAGTAATGAGGTATCTTCAAGGAACTAAAGACTACAAGCTTATATACAGACAGATGGACAATTTGGATGTGGTTGACTACTCTGATTCAGACTTTGCTGGTTGTGTTGATTTACGTAAATCAATATCAGGGTACATTTTTCTGATGGCTGGTGGAGCTGTTTCTTGGAGAAGTGTCAAGTAGACATTGACTGCTACTTCTACTATGGAAGCCGAGTTCGTCTCCTGTTTTGAGGCCACTTCACATGGTGTATGGCTTAGGAGTTTCATTTCTGGGCTTAGAATCATGGATTCTGTATCTAGGCCATTGAGAATTTTCTACAACAATTCAGCTGCTGTCTTTATGGCTAAGAACAACAAAAGTGGAAGTCGAAGTAAACACATTGACATTAAGTATTTAGCCATAAGAGAACGTATAAAAGAAAAGAAAGTGGTCATTAAACACATAAGCACTGAATTGATGATCGCTGATCCTTTGACTAAGAGCATGCCACCTCTGAAATTCAAGGATCATGTAGAGAAAATGGGACTTGGTTCCACTTTGTAAGTATATACATACAGTTTATTAATGAAACTCTTACATATTCTGATGTTTTCTCATATTCATGTGCACCTTAATTTCTTTGAGAAAATTCATCTGTATAGGACCAGGAATAAACATAGGGTTTATTCATTAAGAAATGTTACCACATGAAGAATAATACTTGAGGACCTAAATGCATCGTAATACATGGAAGGTAATACTCACTCTTAGAGGACTTATCGCCATGATTCATGTATTTACTTCTTAAAATACATCAATGGGATTAAGTTAGGTTAAACATATGGACCAAGTGGGAGAATGTAATAAATTCAAGCATTAATTGTGGCAATTAAGTGGAGTCAATTATGCTCCACTAAGTATTAATTGTGGCCAAATTAATTCAATTATTCTTAGTGCATTTCTCCTATAAATAGGATAACCATAGAGCATATGAAAAGTTAGAGTGTTAGAGAGAAAACACAAGGTGTATACTTAAGGTATGTTGGTTCATATTCTCAATGGTTGTATTGAGAGCATAAGGTATATGTAACCAACCTTTTTATGGTTCATGTTTAACCTTTTGGCCATCCATTGATTGTGGTAACAAGCGTATGGAATATGGACGGACGTTCTTGATGGAAGAACATGTATAAATACAGGTTTGGTCCCTAAACTCGGTACTACTCATTTTTCTTTCATACACCATCAAATTGAAGAGAATTCTGAGAGTCTAAGAAGAACCAATATCAAGAGAATAGCGGGTTGTGTAAGCGAAAAGCTTCAATGGCCGGAGGTATGTTTACGGTTTTTATAATTTCGTATTTAATCTATATGCTATTTAAGTTGTTTAGCATGTCTTGATTATATTTAAGTTCTTACATGGTCTTGTTTTTTTTATAAGTAAAGGTATTTTATTATTTATATAAACATTCAAGGGCACCAAGGGGATGCCAGCCATGAACAAAAAAGCCGAGGTTGGTATTATTTGCAAGAGAAGTGATTGGTTATGCAGCCAAGTTTGGGATTTAACACAAGGCCATGAGTCTTAAAGGGTGCAGCCAGGTATTTCTGAGGGTCTCTTGCAGAGTTCAGAGAACTTCCCAATGAACGGAACTGGAACACGCTTATTTTTCCCCTTCGCAATTGCAAAGGAGAGCATGAATGAAAGGATACTTATGCAGAACGGAAGATGACTCGCGGAAACCTTAGCACATTACTCAAAGTGATAAAGATGGATGGAATTCCGCCACAGCATCCCCCTTACACACGAAGAAAAAAAAAATTTGAAGAATAGAATATAATAATACAGAGTAATTTTTTTATAAGTGAAAATAATAATAATTTAAAAACAAAACAAAGATGACTCATAGATTCCCTCCCTCCTCCCCCACGTCATCCTTTTCTCTCTTTCCCAGTCATTGCCAATTTATTATTGTCCACCATCACTGAAATATTAAGCATATTTTATTATTGGTCAGCTACGTTTATATAGCGCAGATATTTATGACTCAAAAGAACCAAGCCAGTAGGGCTGGACTACCTAGCTTCATCTTTTGTGAAACACCCTCACTGCATGACTATAAAATTCAAATACTTGCTACTTAAAATCAATTAATTTACATTAAAAGAACATAGCTTACATGACTAAGTTTCTTCATTACCATGGGCCATGGCCCACTAATTATATTGAACAAAGCAACAGTATTTTGACAAATGCAACATAGAAATAAGTCACAATATTGTACCTTGAAGGGATAAAAGTGGGGGACCAAAGTATATTCAACTCAATAAAGCCTTAACCCAATCTAATTCGGTAGGCAAATGGATTATTTTCCTCTACACCTACATGATCTAAATTCATATTCCAGAATCTGAAGTATCCAAATTATCGAAACACCTAAGAATGTGTCCCTCCTAAACAGAAAGGACAACAGTCTACAGGACTCTGCATAAGATGAGAGCTACGCATTTTAGTTGCAAAGCAAGAAGGTAACTCCACAGCCATACCTTAAAATATGCCCACAATTTGCATCCTCTCTTCTGATGGCTGACCCTGAATTCACCAAGAGGATTCGTTAATTGCATCCAAATGTAGCAGAAAACAAGCTGATCCAGTGCTAACACCTTTCTACCTGATTTAGATTCATCCAAATCTACATGACTGATACATGGGCACAATGACACAAAGCTTGCAACCATTAACAGATTGACTGGCACTTCAACAGGACACAAAATATGTTCAAAGCAACCAGCTAACCATATTTCTAACAGCACACCAGGTAGTCATACTATGTTGAAATGACCTAAAACTGCATAAACCTTCCTCTGCAAGCACTAACAATCTGCAAGATAACTAAGTTCCAAACTTCATTGTATAAGGTATGACTTCCATCTGTCTTCAACTAAAATTGGGTCATCAAGGTCAAAATGAAAATTCTATCTTTTAGAGCTTGACACGTCAATGCAAATACGTATTATTACATATCACTAAAAGTATTTTCACCAGCAGGCCGGTACATTTGTGGCGCATAAACCGTGTCTGTCAACAAAAATTGTTCAGTTGTTGTAACATAATTAGTTAGTGGGGACAAAAAGCCGAGAAACGAGAACACAGGAGATGCCATTCACAGAAATAAACAAAACTAGGCCTTGACCATGGGCACCCTGATGAAATGAGAGGATAAAAGATTATCCAAAAACTGCACCTCACTGTCTTCATAGTCCTGCATTTAATCTATCCCCGTCTGTAATCCTGCTGAAGCATAGTTTTCTTGACCTCTCCTCCCTTTGGACATTGCACCCTCACTCATAGCTTGAGAACAAAGGTAATTTAATGACTGCACCCAAGAAGCTAAAGCGGGTTTGCGTGTAACATCATCAGATTCAGCAACTTGTGAATATAATTCATTTAGAACCATGTTCTGGTCGTCTTTCGGTAACTGGACAATTAGTTGTGCCAACAACTGCATCAAGTTTAGTAATAACTGGACAATAAAATAAATGCAAATGTTATATATGAGCACCATTGAAATAAAATAAAAAGAATGGAAAAGAAATTCTTGTATATTGATTGAATGTAACTAATACAATTAACATAATATATAGATTTATGAATACTAAGTCTAACAGGAATATGACACAACAATTAGATAAAATAAATATGATCTAAGTTTACTATGAGACTCATTAAGAATCATATTTGATAAAATAAATATATACAAGTTTTTCTAGAATAACATGACAATCAACTCTAATATGTTTAGTTCTCTCATGAAACACTGAATTATTTGTCTTTTGCAATATGAATACCTACTTGATTGTCACATACAAAGCTCATAGTACTTGATTAATTAATCTCAAATTCTGCTAACAACTATTTTAACCAAACTATCTCACATATAGCATGTCATTGCTTTATATTTATATTCAACAATTTGTTATATCTCCGCTCTCTTGTAGCGATGATCTTCTTCCTTTGCTGTCCATGATGAAAAGAAAAATAGTTCCCAAAGGTAATATTTTATTAAGGTACTTTTGCTTTTGGATAATTTTTTTAAAAAATAGAATGACATTAGTGTCTCTTAATATATAAATTTTAAATAGACTATAAAAAGTCTTTTACAAAATGAATAATGTCCCTTGGCTAAGTGCAGTAGTGAGAGGCATTAAAATTCTTGCTCAAGTAATCAAATTCGAAATCTCTCAATCTTGATAAAAAAAATTACAAAAGAAAATAATAATTACTCTACATATACAAATTTTTCACAAACAATTCAAACTAGGAGTAATTAAATACATTACATTAACAAAAAAGATAAAGATTGATAAAGTTTAAATTTAAAATTTTGTAAATTGTATTATTAGATTTTGAATATACTAAAAGAACATTAATCTTTTGTAACATTATAAATTTTAGAGACTACATTTCGTTTCTTTACAAATATTTTTGCACAACTCTAAAGAAATTAATGAGACAATTGACAAAAGCATACGCTCGTATAATTAGAAAATAGAAATGGACAAAATAAAATCATATTTAAGTTAAAAAGTCATAAATTCATAACTATTTTCATTAGAACACAATTTTCATTTCTAATGTTTATTTGTAGTCTTCAACAAAAATAACAGAGTTCTACATTTAATCAAATCACACAAAAATACAAATTCACTAGAGTAAGTTAATCATTCTATCATATCATTAATTACACCTAATAATAAAAATTATAATTTGTATTGCAAAAAGATTATAGAAATAACACAAAAAAAAACTTCAAAAAAGAAAAAATCAATGTTCCCATATCTTCTTTATCATGCAGTCCCCACAACATCGAATTTCTTCATCATACATTTCGTCTTCCAGAAGCTTTGGTTGATCAATAATTCAAGCAGCGGGAGAATAGTAGAGCAGTATAACTCCCTAAGCTACGCCGTCGTAATTAAATATATTAGGTTACGACCTTGAGGCCCACAACGAACCATGTCAGTAGCTTTGGGCTCGCTGGAATACCTCTGCAATTTCAAGTCCGTAAAACAACATTCGAAAAAAAAGTGAAGCCAATCATTCCTAAACAAATTCATATCCATTTCCTCGTATCCTATGAACAATTACTATTACAGACCAATCAATGTTCTTGGAATTGGATTGAAATACATACAAAATTGTGACAAACTTACGCCAGCCTTACAACCATAAAATTGGCCCAAGATACAGGGAAATTTTTAAAGCAAAAGCAGAATTAGCACCCATCTTGCTGCCTGAAACATCAACATCTTGCTGTGTTATACTCTCCCACCACTATAATTACTCTTTCCATCAATTGCAAATGAAAGAGGCCCCTGACAATGAAAACACTTTTACTGTGTAATTGATGTCTTTACTTCTTCCGTTGCTTGTGTTTAACTTTCACAAATTTTCTGGTAGACTTATCACCTCCCCCACTGCCCAATGAGAAGCTCCCTCCTCCAGCGTTAAATTCAAGACTGCTAGAAGCCTGGACAGGAGAAAGGTTCTGTGGCGCAGCTATATTCTGTTGGCCTCCAAACTGGAAGGGACTAGATCCTGATGAAGGAGCTGCACCAAACACAAAGCTTGATTGGGGTGGTGCGATGTGTTGTTGACCAAACACTGGAACTGTGCATGTTGCTGCCTGAACCATGTCTTCAGCCATGCTGTCCTCCATATTCATCTGATCATTACTACCTGTGGAAGCTGAATTGAAGGTGAACCCAGGATTAGGGTTACCGAACACTGGCTGTGAAGGAGAAGCAGCTGCATCCGAATTGAAAGGAAAAATGGACGATGATGACGCACCAGCACTTGACCCAAAAACCATAGGTGCACTGTTAGAAGCAGCAGCACCAGAAACTGAGGATACTCCATAGGAAAAGCCAGTTGAAGAAGATGTACAGTTAAATGTTGAACTAAACACGGGAGACTTAGGAGCTTGCCAACTTGAACCAAACAGGCTTGAAGTAGTGCTACTGCCGGAGCTAATAGAGTTGTTGGCCCCTGAAGAGGAAGAAGAACTCAGTCCAAAAGTAGCACCAGAACTGAACAGTTTAGATCCAGCAGTTGAAGACCCAAATGAATTACTGGAAGAAGAAGCTGTGTTCCCAGCTAACCCAAATGAAGGAGCCAATGCAGATGAACCGAACTGAATGGGACTGCTTTGAGTTGAAGTTGAAACTCCACTCCCAGCAGCAGATGCCTGAGCATTACCAGCCATAAAAGGATTTGTACCCCAAGACTGGTTGGTAGTAGAAATGGGAGCAGCAGTGAATCCAAAAACACTACTCCCTGTGCTCGAAGATGTGCCTCCAAAAAGGTGGCCTCCAGTGCTTGTGATCGCAGGAGATGTGCCGCCAAAAATGTTACTCCCTGTGCTTCCAATTGCAGAAGATGTACCAACAAAAATGCTACTCCCTGTGCTTCCAATTGCAGAACAAGTGCCACCAAAAAGGCTACTTCCTGTGGTAGCGACAGCAGGAGATGTACCACCAAAAACTTTATTTTCTGTGCTTGTAATTGCTGAAGATGCACCACCAAAAGGAACACTGGTTAGATCGCCGAAGCTTGTGTCCTTGGTCTTGGCTTCTGTTGACTCTATGCCAGAAGTTGCAGATATGGCTGTTGCAGTCACAGAGGACCCAAACTTAAAAACAGGTGGAGCAGTAGAACAAGAAGGCACCAAAGCTGCGGATAAAAGGCTGCTATTTTTGGTGGTGTTGGCGCTGGTACCCGTGGCCAAGGTTGCAGTGGCATTCGTACTGGTGGTGGCGACAGAGTGGGTAGAGCTATTCAAGGAACTTTGACTCGTAACATTATTGGAAACCAAAGGTGGAAACAGGGAGGAGAATGAAGAAGGGCTTGTAGCAAGAAACCCATTATTTAGACTTGAATTATTGGTAGCAGCACCAAAAGAAATTATGCTCCCAGTTGGTGATGTTAATACAGCAGGAGAAATTAATCCAGACTTTAAAGCATTGTTAATAACAACTTTATCTGAGTCAAATGCTTTGGGCAAAGAACCAACTGCTCCAGCAGCAAAGCTGCATGTGAAACAAGGAATAATAAAGATTATATAGCGGAACCAACATAATGTCATAGAATGCTGAACAATTTTGAATTGAAAATGGGGACAGGGAAGCTTTAGAGGCAGAGCAATACTAAAATGAATAAATTCCAATAAACTCTTGTAATGGACTCCACAATTAATGCATGAAGATTGCAGTCCTTGAAAATCAATGACTCAATTAAGAGTAGACGAGCTAAATCTTTTTTTTATAAATAAAATTTTTATTAAAAAAAGGAACCAAGAGGGTGCAACTGAAAGCCAATGGCTAATTACAATAGAGGAAATCCACAAAATCTAAGAAATCATCATTATTTACAAAGAAAATCCATTTAAACCAAAACTTGAGAGTATTGAGCCAATTATCTCTAATATTTCCAATAGGCCTTTCAACTCCATCAAAAGCTCTTTGGTTCCTTTCTCTCTACATTAACCAAAAAATAGAGGGTGGGATCATCAAATAAGCCTTCTAGACCTTATTAGGTGCCTTCAACCCACTCCAAGCCCAAATTTCATCTTTCATGGAGCCCGCCATCACCCAAGAAACCCCCAAAATTCTATAAGCCATCTTCCACAAACATCGAGCTAACAAGCATTCCATTAAAAGATGATAAATAGACTCGGCACTCTCTTTGCAAATATAGCAACTATTAACGATCACTTTCCCTCTCCTTTGTAGATTGTCTATAGTAAACGAGCTACAAGAATACACACTGTCCAGTGTAAATCCAATTCAAT
The DNA here is from genome assembly GCA_023935145.1 of Bretschneidera sinensis. Taxonomy (NCBI): domain Eukaryota; kingdom Viridiplantae; phylum Streptophyta; class Magnoliopsida; order Brassicales; family Akaniaceae; genus Bretschneidera; species Bretschneidera sinensis. The sequence goes on from CM043699.1 coordinate 87,813, forward strand.
AAAAGTTGAAAGAAGTGCAAAACCATGCATAGCACTGTAAATACCACATAACTACTTTACGACAAGGTATGAACTTCTCAGCTGATTTTTTCCCTCTTGGCTAGGACTATGCCGATGTCATTAACTAAGATAAAGTAAAATATGCTCTACAACATCCTTGGAGATAACTTTGTTAAGCGAAAGATTTAATCAATTTTCTTTCAAATATTATCTCTTCCCATTAACGAACACTTTTGTTTCCTCAAAGAATTAGGATTGGGGGGACTTGTTCTTTTTCACTTCCTGTTCCGTTATTGAACTTCTAACGAAAGCAAAAGGGGAAAAAAAGGTAAGGAAATATCAAGTCCTCAGGCTAGAAGTCTGTTTTGGAGGGAGTTAATATATAAATAAATGCATACAAACATATATATAAGCCAATAGAACTACTATGAACAAATAAACTTCCAAGCAATGAGTATTAAACAATTACACTAACCTGCTTTGCATCTCTGGTTTTGGGTCTGAAGACACACCAAATTTAAGCCCCAAAGATTCACTAACAACAGAAGATGAGGAAGCACTAGCAAACAGCAGAGCCTCATCATCATTTCTAACACCAAAATTACATGACATAGAAGCACCATTTGGTTCCTTCGATGTCTCCCCAAAGCTAAATAAAGCAGTATTATTTGATTTGTTTGGTGAAGCAGCTTTACCAAATGTTGAGATTGGCTCAGTGATTACCATAGCTGTCTGGACAGTCATGCTGGCTGATGCAGCTGTGGAGGTAATTCTAATGCTCTTTCCAGCATCCACAGACCCATCAGAAGTTCCATTATCAGCTTTTCTGTTCAAGACAGAACTTTCCAAGGGCTTGACTTCAGACAAAGAAGGAGGTGCCTCCACTTTAACGGCCTCCGAAACAATGGTATTATTCCCCATCATCGAGGTGTCCAACTCTTCTCTCCCTCCGTCCAATGGATTATATGCAGCTCCATTAGAATAGTCATCATCGTCCAAGTCCAGGTAATCCTACAATAAAGAACAAAAACACTGAAGTTGATAAAAAACGAAAATAGAAGAGGGAATTTAATGATTCAAGTCTCATGCATTTTTCTTAGACAAGAACAGGGTTACCAGCCTTCTGACCTTTTACACTGAAGTGCCACATCAACCCCATTTTGTAAAACCCACTACCAAATTCCCAACATTAGGACTTACAAAGGCAAATGTCACATTATTACATGATTGATTACCATAATATCATTTTTTTAGATAAGGATATCATAGAACCCAAAATGACAAGAGACATCAGTAAGCTTCATCAGTAACCTTAGGTTGGCAGTGAGCACTAACTTATGGTATGGTCCAATACAGAAAAGGAAATTTCCTAATGCACGATCATACTCGAACAAACAATTAAAAGTTGGAAACAGAAGAAATCACCCCAAACAGGATAAGAAGGCAGAAGACAAAAGAAAACAAACAATGTGAAAATTGGTTCACTAATCACTAATCACCTTGTAGATGGAAAACAACACATACCTCATGTGCACTCATCCGAAAAGCCCTTTTCTTTTGTGGAGGGGGATGCGCAACATAGTTCACCACAGGTGAACCTGTGGCATTGACATTAGGCACATTATCTTTCATTAAACCTGTAGCATCCACACCATTCATAACAGGAGCTGACTTGTCGCGAGGAGGAAAAGACTTTGTTGGACCATTTTCTTCAACCTTATCTTGCTTTTGGGATGTAGATTCTCGACCATCGGGCAGCAAAGGGTCAAGTGAACCCCTCGGCTTAACATTATATTGAAGATTCTCCAGAAATTTTGAAGAATCTACATTCTCCAGGCTTTTAAGAGCCAGTCCATGTAGCATGGACGGCGACAACTTAGTAGGTGATTTCTCCCTCGATGAGATCAATTTATCAAGTTGTTCCAATATTTTTGAAGCCATCTCACTGGACTTGGAGGGAACAGGGGTAAAGCTTGTAAAAGAACTTGAACCAGGAATGATGTTATCTGCATTTTCTGTAGATGTTTTTGCAAAACTATGTTTAACTTCGCCTAATATAACTGGCTTTTGTTTCGATGATGAAGGACTTTGAGCATCAGAACCAGAGGCAATTGCATGGACAGAAAGTGGACTTCCAGAAGCTGGCAAACTTAAATTTTTTGAAGAGAGAAGGTTAGGTTTCTGGCGAATTCTACGAATAGGACCAACAGATCCTATGCCATTGTCAAAGACTGAACTCCTGCGTTTTAAAGCCTGCAAAAGAAAGAAAAAAAATGCTGTTATGATATCTCAAAGGTGGGCTCCTAAACATAGAAAACCGCATGAAATTGTTTCTGGAACTGTTACCCCTTGCTTAGAACCAGAAAGTCTGTTTTGTTCCCATGCACTCTGAGATGATGATGATGATGATGGCCCACCAAAAACTTCAGTTGTTGGCCCAGCACCCTGGAAAAGAAGTAGAACAGTAAGACTTAAATCTGATAAAATTTGCAATTCTGAACAAGAATAAAGTGCCCCAGCATACAGACCTTGACATTAGCAGTTGAGAGAACCGTGGAGTATGGTGTTCTAGCCATACTGTATATCACAGATCTGCCTCGAGATCTTGGAGTAATAAAACCGTTTTCAGGAACCCCAACATGGCCAGAAGATCTTGGTACAAGCGATATCATGGGTGATTTTGGAGGAAATGGTCTATTATTGAGAATGATTGAATCTTCCCTAACCACTTGACTGCGCAAACCTAGCATTGAAGGAGATACTTTAGAAGGCCTACCACCCATATAAGCTCTTGCCAGCTCTGCAGGTGACGCAATATCCTCATCAAGGACCTGAAGACATTTTAGCAACTGAATGTGAAAAGACAACCAAATGCAGCATGTATGCAAATCTATGTGCCACATAAACATATCTTGCACAACCATGTGAAAGCACTTACAAGCCACTAAAGAAAAGTTAAAGAGAATTTATGCAAACTTTCTTACACTTGAACCGACAAGAGGCGTGGATATAAAGTGGCTCTGAATCCCATTTCCCTGAATTGGAGTATTCCGAATTTCCTCCTTTCTGTGATGAGCCACCACTGATTTTGAAGGGATCACTTCAGACCTCTTCTCCTCATTTCCAACAGATGTATCAACAGTTCTTGAACGCAGTAAGGTGGTTAACCGACCAATCTCAGACCTGTGGAGTCATCAATACATTATTTATGCCCGGCATCATGACAAGTCATATTAGAAGGGCACATTATCTCTAACAATAAATTGGGAAAAAATCATGATTTGCAATTACCAAACACACTAGGGCATGCAAGAATTAGTCTCCAAATGAAGCAACAACAGGAAAGATTAAAAAAAAATTCAGTTAAGATCTGGCAACAAATCGAATATTTAACCAACTACCCTAGCATGAGTTATGAATGAATAAGAGATCCAATTAATGCTCTTCGCTAATTTTCAACTTATTTCTCATTTTGTTTTTTCTAAAGGTGGTGCAGAGGAGAGTATCGGGAAGAATACCAGTGAACAAAAGACTGCATTGCAAAGGAAGAAATAGCTTAATCCCCATAGAGCAACACCAAATACAAAATCATTGCTAATTCTCCTTTTTTGATAAGTAAAATCATTACTAATTCTCAACATTTTATGTCACCCTTTTATATCTTTTTCATCAGTATGTCACCATTTTATATCTAAATATGCTGCACAAGCCAATGAAAATTAAGCATTCAGTAAAGCAAGGTAGCCTAATTCACAATTCAGGGACTCAAATTTGAGAACGATAAATATGCTGTCTACGACAACTTGCCTGGTAAAAGTCTTCTGCCCCAAAATTTGCTCAAGTTCAGTTAAACCATCTTTGCTAGATCTATTACTTGCGTTATCACATTCATTGATCTCTCCTTCTTGAATGACAGGTGGATTCTTTGCAGGCAACTTTGCATACAACACAAATATATCTATTAGAATCACCAAGACTACAACATCGTAAGGAAACAACATTATGCAACCTAAAAGACAGAAAACAAACAAAGCATTCTACCCTAAAACAAACGAACAACTCTATTCTAGCCAATTGAAGTACTGAACCAAAAGAAAAAAATAAAGGTAAAGGAACCTAATCATTATTGAGACATAAATCAAAAGCCAATACACTAGTCAGCTCACCAGAACTTAAATGGTATATTAAAAAATGCAACAAACACAAGGAGCACGGAGTTAAAAAAAATTATAACAGGAAACATAGTGTTTTATATTCTCCATCCCAGGAATCAGAGGACTACTCCTACCAGGCCATAACTATGCCAAAGAAAGTCATCTCATTGATTCAAATAAAAATTAGAATATAGAATTGAACATTGCCCAAAAAACATGTTTAAAAAAATCTTTGCATCAAACCACATTCTTTTACAAAATACAGATATTTTCCCCGTCACATGTACATTCTCTATGAAACATGGATGCACATCTTTGTCATACCAACTTTCTTTCCAAGATTCTTCTTCTCTTTAGTTCTCAACAGAAATTTTTTTTGTATAAGTAAAAGTATTGTATGAAAGGGAACCAAAGAGATGCCAGCCATTTACAGCCCAACCATCTACACAATAGATTTTCAACAAATTCTACAAATTAAAGGTCATTTACAAACAAACAAAAAAATCCCCTCTAACCAAAAAGGAAAGGTACTTAAGCCACCATTCTTTGAGAGAGCCTATTAATCGATAGCTTAGAATAACAAACTTAACAATATTATTAAAAAAACCATTTGATGGTTTTGTCTATAGTTACTATAAGTCAGGTTTAATTAGCAATTTATATTTTTTAAATCTGGCAAAGGAGAGATTAACTGCAGTACAGAGTCTAAAACACTTTTTTATTTGGATAAGTCTGAAACACAAAGTTAATACCAAGACAATTACAGCTCAGGAACAGAATATTCAAATTATTTTCTATGTTCACGAAAAAAAAAATACAATTGAAAAATAGCTAATTAACTAATGTAATTAATATCTCAAGTATGAAAACAGAAACCATGACACAGGAAAGACACAACGTTTATGCTTACTGTAGTATCTGCTTCGTGGCCTTCATCCCTCACTTTCTGGTTTGCATCTAAGCAAAATAGTGGAATCAAATGGAATAAGATAATGGAAACTACTTTAAAATTTCAAATATGACAGCACTAAAATTACAATGGCGCCAACAAGCAACAACCAGTGGTTCACATTACAGAGGATGATTCCATATATACATTAAGAGGGAACAGAAGATAGTTCTTCCTCTTGTTTGGTAGTTTTATAAAGTATGAGAGAAGTTAGGAAGATCAACTAACAAATTTCAAAGAACTGAAAAAACATCAAAAAAGCAAATTGCAGCAACATGCAGTACTCAAAAATAGTGTTCAAATAGTTTTCCATAATAAGCAAGCAAGTAAACGCTAAACAAGTTGCAGAAGAGAAGATGCCATTTTAAACAAAATGCCAACTTCAAAGACTGCACGTACTGAGAAAATTTGCACCACAGATCGCACCAAAGCATCACATATTCAAAACAGTATGACCATCTGCAAATAGGAATTAATTTCTCAACAGAAATTACATAGGAGTTTATTTTTTTTACAATAAACAAGCTTAGTAAAACTACTCTATTACAAAATTACTTTAAGGAATCAATGCGTTTTCCTCAACTAATTCAATGATATAAAAACTAGAATTTCAAGAAACAGTATGAAGAAATGACATTCTCCAAACATCTATCTACGGCCATAAATAGTACGAACAAGTATAATTATCAATCAGAAATTGAATGCACATAAAAGAAAAGGCACACTTATAAAGCGAATGCGGTACCCAAAAAGGTTCCAAGATAAAGAAAGCTCATTTCTAATTACTAATACCATTTCAAATTAAAGTAGTATTTTTTCCCATTTTCAAAAAACAAAAAGTCCTTATTCCAAAATTATCACATAATTAAAAAATTTAAATCGAAAGAAACAATTCCCCAGAAAACAATCTCAAAAACTAGCAAAACCCTAGCATACCGCTTCCTTTGCCTAGCCCCAACCTGCTGCTAAATAAACAAAAACACCACCAACACAGAAAAAAAAAGAGAACCAACAACAACAACAATAAAACCCACCTGGCTCCAGAGGCCGCGGCGGCGGTGGTGGAGGAGGGATCCGTTTCCTGAAGACAGAAGCAAAAAGCCTGTGAGCGCAGGAAGTGATGAGCCTCTGCGTTGGATCCATCAATTTCGATAACCAGTCATTGTTTCTGTTGTTGCTGTTGCTGTGACTAGGGTTTCTTATTGCAGTCGGTGGCCTATCGTACGGCGTCGTTTGGCTCCTTCGGAACGGTCGCTTTCGAAACTTACCCCCTGTTCCCAATCCGCCGTCATACGGATTACTCTCTTCTCGCGCCGTCGCCATTTGAGAGGGAGACCCCTAGGGTTTGAAATTTTTTGGTAGAGAGAGAAAGAGGTATAGTGCTAATTAGGGTTTTTTGTATCGTACAAAGAGAGAAAGAGGAATCAAAATAATGGGGATTAAAAAATTCGGTATTATTTAAAGTATGACATAAAGTGAAGGGTATACGTATTTCCAATTTTTCATACGATTTTTTCACGCATTTCTTTTGAAAAATATTCTAAACCGCCGAGCTTTTTATTTATGGGATATGACAGGCAGATCAGGGCCATTAAGGGTTCCAGATCACTTTAATGTCATTGGTCAATGTTAATATTTTATCTGATGAGATTTGAAGGTATCGATTTGGCTTGTGCTGTTTCTCTTCCTAATATTTTAATTTAAGATAAAGACGAGGAATTTTATTTTATTTTATCTAATTTCATTATAGGGTTTTAAGATGGTGATGTATGGGGCACATTGATCAGTATTTTTGAATGTCCGGTGGAGGCATTATGTAGGATATGCTACTATATATATTAGTATGTATTTTTTACTATATATATTAATATGTATTTTTTTAAAAGGATATGCCACTATTCGTTAGTGGTTCTTTTAGAAAGTGAAAGCTTGTTGTTCATGGAAACGCTTCTAGGAAGAAACCTAATCCCAAACTCTTGAAGTGAAATTAAGAAATTTATGTGTCTATAGAATATAAATAGTTGATAAGGAGAGAATCTAATAAGTTCTTTTGTTTTTTCATTAACAATAGCAAGTATCTATAACACATAAATTTTTGTATTCTCGAAACATGTAAAAATTGTTCTAAAAAAAATAGATCATACTGATTTAGAATTCAAAAGAAAAAAAGTAAAAATAATAATGGTACACCCATCTTTTTTGATCCATTTGAAAAGAGTTTAGAATTTTAAATAGAAATTTTTACACAACAAAAAATATCAATTATAAATATAAAATTTAAGAATATGTCAAGTTTAAGTATAAATACACTTTTTTATAATTATAATAATAATGGGTTTTTATCACATTACATTTTTAGCCTCAATTTGAATCACGCATTTTTTAGTTATATCAATTGATTGCATATTATCATGTTTTCCAATAACCCCTTCAATCATTAATCTTCTATTATTTTCTTGATGTGTAACACATGCATCTCATGTCTAATAGTTTAAGACATACATGTGAACAAACATATCCAGCCTTTTAAATTTTCTAAAATATCTTATTTATATTCACAACACAAAACAAAAAATTAGCATTAAGAGAAATTATTTATGCATACATATATATATATATATATGTGTGTGTGTGCGCGCGTGTGCGCATGTGCATGCGCACACATGATAATTGTCTTTGTTTAATAGTCACTGTTGATGCCAAAAAACAGTTGGTTTGGAGAGTCAAGATGTTATATCTACACACGATAAAGTGAAATGATGATCTGAAAAGTCACCAAAGGGAAAGAGGTGGTGCCTCCAGAGACTCTCTGATGCTTCAATTAATCTTGTTTTTTAGAGAAAGAATAATAATAGTGTTTTTTGTGAATAGTGAATATGTGATTTTCATACCTTGAGAGCCTTTTATATCAGTAGTTTGTTAAGGAATCAAATCGGATATTGGCTATCGTGGATGACGTGGTCCCTAGAATACCGCGTAGGTTATTGTGCTTTGACGCACGAAAAAGGTTATTGGCGATAATGGCTTTGTGGTGTCCTTTGCCAGGTGTCATCATCTGGTTACTCGGTTCTAGAAATTTTATTTGTCCACGTGTCCGATCGTTATTGGAGGGCGAATTCTCCCTACATCAGTCATTAACCCCATTGTTTTTTAGTTCTCATAGTAACAATATTATAATATTTTTAAAATCATAACGAATATAATTACAATAGAATTATTGTTAGGAATATACTAAAGAAAGAAAATAATAATTTACCATATTAAAGTCATTTTACCTTTTAAATTGCTTAAGCGCAATCATGTGCACACTTTGCACGAACCACATGTCACATTGTTTTTTGAATCACCCTAAAGAACATCATATTATATATTTAAAAAAATTATAAAAGTGTAAATAAGAGCTAATTTAGCCTTCTTATAAGCTTCCATATTATTAATCATATGGATTTTCACTAATTGCACCCACTGAAGGAGATAGCCTAGCCTCCTAATATCACTAATAACGATGTTGATGTCGAAAATCTGTCAAGCAAGCGAACGGATGTGATGAGGTATCTATGCACACAAAGACAGACGAAACCCTAAGGAGTCACCGAAGTATCGGAGGGGTTGTGCCTCCAGGGGACTCTCTGATGCCTAAGTCAATAAACTGAAGGTGTAATAAAGTAGGGAGCAAGAGAGCTAAAGGATTTGAGAGTGAACTGAGTGTGCAACTATGATAATGAGAGCCCTGTTTATATAGTGTTTAGAGGTAGAGTTTGATTAGGAAAGTGATTAATGCTAAGTATTATGATAAGATTAGAATTTTCATAGGCTGGAGTGTTTTGATAAGACTAGGGTTTCCATAGGATGGAATGTCCTAGTAGAATTAGGATTATGGTGCAAAATTATAATTTTGCCTTTTGTCACGTTTAATCATTCGACTAGTTACTCTGTTTTATTTATGGAATTACCTTATCGCCTCTGGAGGGTGCCACGTGTTATTATGTTACTGGTTGGCGAATTTTCTTCTACATCAGATGCCCCCAATTCCTTGAGTGCAATTATGCAGTTAAGAAAATAGATTATCGAAATTCTTTCAAGAGCAAGTTCTGAAATTGTCCTTTTTATGTTTCGAGTTTCAGGAACCGAGCCATTTAGGGACTTGGGGCCATGGGCATCCAAGGACTCAAGGCCTTGGGCTTAGTAAAAATGAACTTTCGAGTAAATATGGTCAAGGGTCTTAGGGACTTGGGGCCATCTCATTGGACTTTTTAGGAAAAATGGCATAGGGACTCGGAACCCTCTCATCGAACTTTTTGAAAAAGAATGATCAAGGGTTGTAAGGACTCGGGACCTTATCCTTAGAATTTTTGGAAAGAATGATCGATGGTCAAAGTGACTCGGGGCCATTTCCTTGGACTCCAGTATTGGTGCTTCCTTTTGGTGATGAAGGATTTATGGTGAATAGTGATGTATCCCATCAAGAGTTGGGATGCGTATTAATGCAACATGAGAAGGTAATGGCATATACTTATAGGCAATTGAAGAATCATGAGAGAAATTACCCTACTCATGACTTAGAGTTAACTATCATAGTATTTGCTTTGAAAGTTTGAAAACATCATCTGTATGGAACCACTTGTGAGATATTTACTGATTATAAGAGTTTGACATTCTAATAAACCTAGGGAGGGTTGAATTTGAGATAGAGGAGGTAGATGGAGTTTATTAGTGACTATGATTGTATAATTCACTATCATCTAGAAAATGCGAAGGTGGTAACTGACGCATTGAGTATAAAATTTACATGAAGATTAACTGCTACTGAGAGTCATGATGTGAAATTGATAATAGATTTAAGAGAGATAAGAATGAAGTTGAATATCAGTGATAGAGGATCATTGTTAGCAAATATGGTTGTATAGTCATCAATTGTAGAACGTTTATTAGATATACAAGGTAGAGATGAAAATATTAAACAGTGAGTGCTTAGTAGAAAGCAATATGAATTCAAAATTTGAAATGATGGTATTTTGGTATTGGAACATAGGAATTGTGTTCCCAATAATGTTAAGTTGAGAAATAAGATATTAAAAGAGGCACATGGTGATGTATATTTGATGCAACTGAGTAACAATAAGATGTATAGAGGATTGAGACGGAAGTACTGGTAGTCAGGATTGAAGAGGGATGTAGCTGAATATATTTATAGAGGTTTGGTTGGTCGGTAAGTGAAGTCAGATAATAAACACCCGGAGGCTTACTACAGCCTCTTTCTGTGCTTGAATGACCAAAAAACAAATGTGAGTATGGATATTGTTTCTGTATTTTCTCATACCCAGAGAGGTCACGATACAGTGTAAGTGATAGTAAATAAACTTTCTAAGTCATTTCAATTTCTTCCAATTAAAACTAATTCGAATTCTAAAAAGTTGGTTGAACTGTATGTAGCTGAGATTGTGAGATGGTTTGGAGTACTATTGAGCATAGTATTAGAGATGTTAGATTTACATCTTGGTTTTGAATAGGCTTTTAGAAAGCCACGTGTACACAGTTGCAGTTTATTACAACTTTCCATCCTCAAACAGATGAGCAGACAAAAAGGATTATTAAAGTACTAGAAGATATGTTAAGGGCAAATGTGATGAGTTTCTCAGTAAGTTGGGATGCTTACTTGCCATTGATGGAATTTACTTATAATAATCAACATCAATTTAGTATTGGAATGACATCAATTGAGATTTTGTATGGTAAGAGGTGTAGAACTTCAATAGGTTGGGAAGAAATGAGAGAGATAAATATATTTGGTCAATAAATTATTGAGTTAACAACTGAGAGGATCAAACTGGTTAGAGAAAACCTTATAGCAGCACATAACAAACAGAAGAGATATGCTGATAATAGAAGATAACCTCTTGAGTTTCAGGTTGATGACTGGGTATTTTTGAAGATATCTCCGTGGAATGGTGTATTAAGGTTTAAAAAGAAGAGAAAGTTAAGTCTGAGATTTGTGGGACCATATGAAGTGATTGAGAGAGTTGGACCAGTAGCATATGGATTGGATTGGCCTACAGAGTTAAAACAAATTACATAATGTGTTTCATGTATCACTTTTGAGAAAGTGTTACACGATGAATCTCGTAGTATCTCGAATCAAGAGATAGAATTTCAGAAAAAATTGATCTTTATGCAAGTACCGGTCAGAATTCTAGACAGAAAGGAATAGGTCTTGCATCATAAAGTTATTCATTTGATTCAAGTATTATGACGAAACAAAGATATTGAAGAAATTACTTGGGAGCACGAAACAAAAATGAGGAAAGAATACCCTCAACTCTTTCATAAATTAGGAAGGTGGGTAGAATTGTAATACCCGTATTCATAAAGTAAAGGTAAATAAGTAATTTAATAAATATGATATGGAATTAAAATAATATATATACGTGAAATAATTATTATTGAATAAAATGATTCTAAAAAAATGGTCCAGCGTCGAGAAGGAGAAAAGAAAAAGAAAAAAAATGGATGCGTGGACAGTGTGAGTAAGAAAAAAAAATTGGACATTGGTGGATAAAATTAAAAAAAAAAAATTGACGCTAATGGATAAGAAGAAAGAAAAAAAATTTTGGGCCAACACATGGAAGTCCAGGTGTTGGCAACATGCACATGCAAATTTGCATGTAAGCCACCACCGGTTGAAGGCAACGGTGGGCGATAATATTTGTGTGAATATATATATATATATATGTACTTTATTTTAATTATACTTACCAAATCTTGTTTGGTTTTCTTTCTTCTTTAATACAAACTACTCTATTTCTTTAAACACTTAGGACTGAAAGAAAAGTTGAAGAAATAAAATTTTGAAGAAGTCTACGGGAGAAATTTTAAGAGAATCGAGGAAAGCTCTAAGAAAAACCAAAGGTAATAATATGAATTTTATTTTTGAAATTTAGCATACATGAAATTTCTTGGAATTCAATATAAGAATTTTTAAAGGGTATGAATTATGGAAGAATTGAAGAATAAATTAGAAATTTTAATATAAATATTATGTTAGGTGTTGACGATCAGCAATCAAGTGAAATTGCTGAAAGGAGTAGGAAAGGCAAGGAAGTGATCCACGGGTAGCTTTAAGTGCTACGTGGTGAGCTAGATTTACTTTTAGTAATCAAAGTAAATATGAAATATAAAGTGATGATATATGAATTAATTGTTAAACTATGATTTAATGATACATGAAAGTTAGTTGAGGGATACGATCAGAAGAATTGATGTGTTAAAAATTTAATATGTGAGAAGTTATATTATTAAAATAATGATTGATAATTTGTTAGGAAATATGATGACATAATTTAATGAATATGATAGCTAAATTGAATATCTGAATGTATGCCTGTTTTTTATATTATTATCCATATGATTCATATCATTATTCATATGCATATGCATGAAATAAAAGCATCGGGAAGGCAGCCGGTCTAAATGAAAATAAGAGAACCAGGGAAGGTAGTCGGTCTAAATGAAACCGTGACAGCCGATATAGCTGAAAATAAAAGAATCGAGAGGGCAGCCGGTCTAAATGAGAATAAAAAAACCGAGAATACAGCCGGCCTAAATGAGAATGAAAGAACAAAAAAGGCAGCTGGTCTAAGTTAAAACATGTCGGTAAGTTGGAAGATGTTTCCAAATAATAATAGTATTTAAATTCATGCATTGCATTTGCTTTAAATATTGATTGTTATTACTTGAGATGCTAAAGTGTTATTCTTCAGTGTAAATTTATTGATAGATGAATGAGTCTCACATAGAGACAAATATGATGAGAATGAAATATGAAAGTATGATATGATGAGAATTGTCTGAGTGATTGATTATATGTTGTGAACCTCATAACGATGTAAATGATGATGTTGAATTGAGAATTTAGAGATGATTAAATATATGATTGAAATATTGATATGTCTGATGAGTAATTTAAGAAGAGATTGTAATGGGAGAATTATGAAATTGAGTAATGATTACAGAATATTGTTATTGAATTATTTGAGGAAAGAGATGAATGAATATCGGAAGATTATTAGAAGTAATTGAATTATAAGATGTGACTGGGAGTATATAATCGAATACTTCTAGTAAATTTAATTCACTAAACTTGTGAAGCTCACTCCTCATTGTTCAATGATTTCAGGTAGCAGATAGGACAAATAGAATTGTGAGCAGAGATTCAGATTAAATCATTTTCTGTAAGTCATGTGGTCCACATTCTCAGACTAATGAGAAAGAAAAATATATATTTGTAAATATTCGCGCATAATATGTTGTATATAATGTTCAGTTGAGATTTGAATGATGTATCTCTCTTGTTGAGGGTTGAGGATTGATATATGTAAATAATTGCAGTTGGTGTTTTTATATTGTGCATATATGTGTCGTGCTGAGATTTCAAAATGTCACGACACCGTCTCGGGGGTGGCCAACCCGGGATGGGTCGTTACATATACTCACCATATATCTTAACTTTTTTTTTTCCTTTCTTCATTTTAACACATCCAAACAAATATATATCATAACAAATTTAATAGTATAATATTAACATATATATATATATATATATATAAATTATATTAAGCCAAAAGCTCTATTTGGTGTCCACCCACCAAAATGTCTGAAAAAACCCTTATTTATATATATAACTCAAATACTTAAGTAGGGTTAAATATGTAACCCGACTTACTTCAACTCCCAAATCTTTTCCCATGCATGTTTTTCTCTCTTTCTCTCTTAGTATCTCACTCAAGCTTAACTAACCTGCTCTTCAACTCATGTATAATAATTTCAAATTCCTTTTGTTACCTCATTCTATTTCATTCTTTTACTTTTAATTTTTGTGAGTTCCTTCAATTGTTCTTATTCTTTTTGGTGATTTTATCCTAATTGTCTTTCTCTTTAGGTTTCTTTGCATGGTTCGATTTGCCAATTAAGCTGCATGAGACTATACATAATCTACTACTGCTTGCGTGCTTATGGGTATGTGAGAAAATAATTTTTACATGTTTATGGGTGAAAAGATAATTTTGCTTTTGTTAGCTTATTGTTTCATCATATAGATGCTACTATGTTAATCAATACGCGTGCGATGCATGTTTATAAGCTATGCTAATCATATAGAAAAGCATATCAACACACACGTAGTGGGTGTTGAGATGCTACTATGGTACATTATATATTACATATTATTTATACTTCAAAAAATTAATTTTAACATATAGTTCATCAATGAATTGAGTATTCTATTATACATCTAATATTTATAAGATTAAAGGTATCTTGATCATTTGATACAAATTTCACTCTAATTTCAATATTAACATCTATCAAACCAAACGCTGAAATTGGATGGACTTGGTTGTACATAGGCACAACCAAACACAATAAAAGGAATTGTCACCAATTCTAATCTAATTAAATTAATTCCAAATCAATTTCAATTATATTCCACTTCAATTTAATCTCCCCAAACCAAACATATAGTTTATTTTCCGTTCATATCAAATTATTTCATTTCTCTTCAAACTTCCAAAGATAGAGTTAGAGTTGAAAAGTTTAATTTAACCTCCAATCTAATTCCAATTACAAGGTCAAAACTTAAAATTGAGACTTATATTTTTGTCTAAGAGGATTTGAAGGAATACCTTTGACTTGTCCAGTCTCTTCAAAACTTTAAATATTTTAATTTATCGTTGTTTTGAAGTTTGAATTATAAAAAAATTGGATGAATAATCTTTATCATTTCCTTTTCTGTTATTTCTCCCTGTCCAAACATATAAGTCTCAAGCTCTTGCAACATTTAGGACCTTCATTCTTTCAAGAAAAAAATAATGATCAAACTGAATTCAAAGTATCACTCTTTGAATTTTTCCCAATAATGAAAAAAATTCATATAATATTTCTAACTAGCTTCGGTACCCCTAATAAATTCAAAAATTCATGACCAAGCATCTTCTAGCTCCCATAGCACGGCCACCTGTCAAAGAAAGAATTTAGAAGGGCTACAAATGGTAATTTACAATTAATAATTGGACAGGTGCCATGATTAACCTATTTTATTATCAATTTTTTTAAAAAATTTTATCACCAACTTTTTTAAGGATTGAGTCGATAATTGGATTCAAATTGATGGTTTAGGTTGAATTGAGTTGGATTAAAAAAAATTTGAATTCAATAGTTTAGGTTGATATTGTATTTAAATTTTTGTAATCTATTTTAAACAGATGATTTGATGAATATATATGAATATATATATATATATATAGTATATAATTTTTTATTTTTATATTGAATCGCTATCTGATTCAAGTTAACATAAGAAACTATTTTGATAATTATACCTAATATTATTGACTCTTATGGACCATATATATCAAAATTAACTGTTATCTAAAATATTCAGTATTAAAATAATTACTTCTAACTGATTAGCTGTATAAAATTAAATTTTGTTATCAATTTTGCTAATACAATTTACCTTGATTGGGTATTTGTCATAAATAGAAAAGTATTTTATGTCAAATGTTTTTTCACTCTCTTTATCTATTTAATTTTATGTTATTAAAACAAATTTATGGTAATGTTATGAAAAGAAAATAAAAATGAATAGGAAAACGATTCAAATTAAAAATAACTCAATAAAACATGTTTATTGCACGTTTTTTAATTATTGAGAGTGAGAATAACAATTAAAAGCACAAGTGTGCCAGTAATGAAATAATAATATTTAGAAATAAACTGCTTATATGCTTAAAAATTATTCCTTATATTTTTACATTAAGAATAGGGTATACATGAAATATTTTTATGTAATATATTTGAATTATTTATTAAATTAAAAAATAGATTAAACTCAAAATTTAAACCGATTCAAACAAGTTTGATCAAATGTGTTGAGTAAAAGATTGATAGAGTCACAAATTAAGTTGGGTTAAATTTTTTATCAAATTAGCATTATCAAACCGAATTATGCTTTTAGGTCAATCCTATACCCGCTCACATTTATTTACTTATTGATGATAAAAAGAAGAAAAAACAGCAAAACAAAAACAAAACTAGAGCCACTGATATCCTCTAGGAAAACAGACACCAATTGCATATGCAAACAGCCTTGAGGCTATTCCAGGTGGAGCACTTCT
The DNA here is from genome assembly GCA_023935145.1 of Bretschneidera sinensis. Taxonomy (NCBI): domain Eukaryota; kingdom Viridiplantae; phylum Streptophyta; class Magnoliopsida; order Brassicales; family Akaniaceae; genus Bretschneidera; species Bretschneidera sinensis. Next base: position 104,087 of record CM043699.1, read on the forward strand.
AAACAGCACCAGCTCCTGCTCCATGCCACCGTCATACTTCGCCAATTTTCCAAAACCCATCCAAAAAAAAATAATTCTAAACAAATTGGGTGGTTTCAAAATGCATAAGCAGAAACTGTGCGCTCTTTACTATACACAATCGCAATTCCTCCAAAAAAAATTAAACAAGGAGAACCCCAACACTGCAAAACACAACTAAAGTTTCAAAGCTTCTCTAAAGCCAATACTAAAACTATTCTGTAGGCCCTTCTTACCAGGGCCTGCCGCAACATTTCCCTTCTGTATCATTGCCACAAATTCATTGTAGTCGATGCGTCCATCCTGCAAAATTAGTAGAAACCAATGATTATTAATTACATGTGAGGTAGACAAAAAAGTGCTGAAAATATTTTACTTTGTGTGTCATAACTATCTGATATAACTGCTGAAGCATGTTTAACCTCAAATCCATGATGCGAGCGAATCCTCTTAAAGCTTGTAGAACCATTAAAAGAGAACCTTAACTTAAACATTCTCGTATATTTCTCATAAAAAAAAGCCCACAAGTAGAACAAGTTTAATTTCATGAATACCATCTGATGTAAGGCTTTAAAGAAACCAGGACAACTTCTTTGGAGTTTCTAAGACAGTGTTCTCTGTAATCTGTATATCCAGGATATGGGGCCCGCCTTAAAGGCCAAAAGGCATCCCCTGATATCCTTATTTTAGTTAAAAGGAACTGCTGTAATAAGAAGACAGAACTTACATTGTCCTGATCAACTTCTCTGATCATTTCTTCCAAGCGAAGATCCTCTACGCCAAACTCTTCACAAGCTTTCTGTAGCTCATCCGGAGTAATATAGCCACTTCCATCCTTATCAAAGTAGGAAAAAGCTGCAAATAGATGATCTTCTCTCTTTATTTTGTTAAGATGCAATGTAGCAGCAACGAACTCCCCATAATCAATTGGGCTTGTTTGTCACTGAAAACAGTTTTCAAAAATTGTTTCATCTGTTTGGATAACAATTTTTAAAAACTGTTTTCAAAAACTATTTTGCAAAAATCAGTTTTCAAAGAAAACTCCAAAACGGAGTTTTTAGTGTTCATTTTCATTTCTGAGACCTAAAAACACTACTCTATGCTCTCTTCTCTCGATCGCTTCTCTCTGCTCTCTCATCTCTGCTCTCGATCGCGTCTCTCTTTTCTCTTCTTTCCATCGCATCTCTCTGCTCTCTTTTCTCTTCTTCCGATCGCGAGTAGACTTTGCTAAGCGATCAAAGCTAATACACATATTTCTTTCAAAAAATAGGTTTGTTAATTATATTTGGGTTTGAATTTGTGATTGATTTGGAATGAAGATTAGGAGATAATGTTAGATATAGTGGTCTTACATGTTGACTTTCTGAAAATGTAGGAATAGAAGGTTATCTGTATGTTTTACTTTGGTGATATTATTTGTGATTGGCTGTCTCTGTTGTTGCTTTTATTCAGGGACTCGGGTTTAATCACCTACTGTTTTGGTTCAACTGGTATAGCACCGGCACAAATTCAGTGTGTACATTGTGATTTGTAGAGTCTCTGTCTCTGTATTGATTCTATTCTTATAAAGAAGAAAGCTGTTATAAGAAGGATGGGAAGATCATATTAGAGGAAAAATGCGAGAGACAACTTTATGTTTTTGTATTTAATGAACATTGGTTCGTCAACTGCTGCAACGCTTCGAATGGAAGAATTTCCAGTTGTGATGTAATGATGTAAAAGCTAAAAATCGAAGGATCAAAGCGTAGGACATGAAAATGAGTATGACTTAAGAGTTTGATTATGTAGTTTGAGGAGTCTAGGTTCTTGTATCTTTAATGTTAAAGCCATGTGAAGGGTTCCACACTTGAAAACTACTCAAGTTTTGACACTTCTACTGCAAGAAGTATTGTTACTGTCTAATGAGGTTTTTTGAGCCATTAGAAGCTGAATTTTGGTGCTTCATAGTTGATTGTGGAGGAGATTACACCAGTGAAAATCTTGTTTCCTTCAGAAGTCTTTATATTGTGGAGAAAATTACAAAGCAAAGGGATATAATTTCCATCCATTTCATAATGATGGACTGATAGGATAGCTTAACATGAATTTGAAATGAACATCGCTAATCTTACTCCACGTCTAAGTTGGTACTTCCCTAGGAGTTTATCCTGTGCCTGAAGTGGCTTTCATCTTGGCCACATCTTTATATTTATGACTCCATGAACCAGTGTGCTTTAGAATGCTAAGAGATTTTCCTCTGAATAGCCATTGCTACAAGCATACCATCAGGGATTGTGCATAGATCAGTAAGAAAAAGATGTCAAAGCATGACCACTTATTTTCCTAATGGAGAAAAAAATTTAGAAACAAATATCCTAGGAAATTTGCATTAAACTAATCTGATCTAATTGCCTACCACTCATCAAAGTAAAAAAAAGGTGTGATAATTTGTTTGTCTTTTACTATTTTATATATATAGCTTTCCTCATGGGGTGAAAGATAAGAGTTAAAAAAGCTCTATTAGATCTCTTTGTGCTTTGTTAATGTGATAAAGAGAGATGGGTAAATAGTGTAAATTAAAGGAATAATCAAAGAAGATTAATATTGCACACTCTATGGGACTACATTCATATAACTTATATCCTTAAAAGTTATTATCTAGAACTCTCACAATGTAGAATTATTCAGGTTTGGCATGGCAGAACCTTCAAATTAATGAGGTGGGTTTCTTTTGACAAGGGGGAACTGAAAGTGAAAAGGAATTGGGTAGGGTAGTTTTTTTACTGTGTTCTTTTTGTCTTGCTTAAATATGAAGGGATGACATAATCAATGGCCGTGGTTTAGAGTTTAGAGTTCTCTTGAGGTTTTCATACAAATAATATTTCTTTGCTGCTTCATCATAAGGTTGTCATGCAAATAATATTCCTTAAATAAGTGTTATGATTGATTAGAGTTTAGAGTTCTCTTGAGAACATACATGTATATCAGGAATATATCAGTTGAAATCCATCTTTGTCTGTTGTATTTGTCAAATGGGTTTTAGTTAGTCATTTTCAATCTCACATATGTATATATTTACTACTCTAATGACATGTCTCTCTCTTTGGCTATTTTACTCAGTCGTGAAATGCAGATGGAGTTTCTTGACAATCACTGCATGGTGGAGAATCAAAAGGAAAATGCCATGCACAGTTCTGCTACTGCTACTACTGCAGGCAAAGAAGCCATTGTGTCAGCCTTTGATTTCTTGTATTTGCCTATGGACTTCCAGTAAGTGGAATATATACTTCTACATCTTTAGTCCATATTGTCAGAATCTTCATTTAATTACTACTGCCACTTTTTGTTCCATTCTATATTTTGGGTATGTTTCATTAATTATATATGCTCCCTATTTTGGGTTTTAATTAATTAATGGTACATGTTGATCATTTATTACTTTTACCACTATTATTTGATGCAAATTGTGCTAGTGTAAAAAATTGTTGTGGCTGTAATTCTGTGAATGTAACATGGGTACTGCAGAAACTAATGCAGAACTGGATTAAACAAAGGTTATGCCTTTGTTAACTTCACAGACCCTAGAACTGTATGGAAGTTTCACCTTGCCTGTAATAATCAAGCTTGGGGCCATTGTCAGTCCAAGAAGAGAAGTCAAATAACCTGTGCTAGGCTCCAGGTAATATAACTAGATCTAATCATTAATTATTAATGCAAAAATCACACAAAAGATTTTGTGATCTTTGGGGATTTTCAATTTTTTTGATAAGATGTTAATTTTAATTAATTGATTGATTTTTAAATAAAACAGGATAGAGAGGAACTGGTAAAGCATTTTAAGGGTATGGCCTTTCCTTTTGAGGACTTTTTACCAATATGTTTCAGCCCAGTTCGTGATGGTTCAAAGGATCAATCAGTGTGGCACTGCACAGTTGGCATCATCTGTACAGCCACTACTTACCTACTGTGAAAAGAGAAACTGATCATCTACACCAAAGTACCAAACCCAAATCTTGGGTCTCTGTGTTAGATTTTGTTGTGTGTTTAGTGTGCAAATGTGGCAAGACATGACATGCTTGTCGCAATCACATAAATGCTTGTTGGATTTTTGAGGGAAGAGGGGATGCCATGTTTTGAGATTGCTGGTTTGGTTCTGTTTCAGGTTTTTTTTTTTTTTTTTGTTACAATGTAGATAGGTTTTGATTACAAGGGTTGGTTAGCTAAATTAAAGGTCACTGCTCTGCTCACTGTGGGTGTTGAGTGGAAAAGGGCAGAGGGTGGACCTTGGCACCTGGATCTGATGACCAAAGGCAAGGTGGCGGGATCCACCCTTCAGATGGATGGCTGTCATTTGGTGGGGGGCAGTAGTAACATTTTGTCCGCTTTTTTGTTGGGTATTGTTGTCTTTTGAAATTAACCCTTAATTCCTTTTTAAAAATCAGTAAATGTAATGCTTGTTGACTACAGCAGGAAAGAGTTTGCTTAAAAATAACCATGTCGTATTCCAATTTTTGGTTATTTTTCCCTTTTGAGTGACACTCCTATGAGTTACAAAAGGAAATCCTAGAGAAGTTAATTAATGCTTCTCCATGTGAAGGCTGATGATCTCACTTTTGCTATGGTAATATATACTTTCCTATTGAAATTTGAGCAGACAATATTTGTTAATACTTGTGAAAATGTCAGGAAACAGAATATAGTCTTTCCCTCATCCTCTTAGAGCTTGAAACGAGGAAAGTAGCCCAAAAGGATCGTTTCAGTTTTCACCAAGTGAAGCAATGAGAGAAACAATGGTAATAAATTTAGATTTTTTATAAATTTTGAGATATTATAGAGATTATTTGATAATTAAAATTTATGCGTATTGCATGATTTACTTTACAATATTTTACAATAGAGGAATTGATCTCATTAATAACTATTGTGTCGAAAGGAATATTGGAATACATCAGCGTTCGTTTATTTCCATTTTATCAATTTATCAAAGTTGTATCTACTCAATGAATATTGTATCTTAAAGTTGTCATCAACTAATTTATTTTTAAGAAGAAAAGTATGTCATCTTTTAGATATTGAACAAACTTAATATTGTATTTGATGGGTTGGTTGTTCATATTTTATCAAATTGTGAAAGTTGTATTTTATTTTTATTTTTTAGAATTTATTTAACAAATAAACATGACATGACCAGGAGAAGAGTGTTGTCATGTTTGATCCATGATATATAAAAAATACTAACATTTTAAAAATAAAATAATATTAATTATTTTCAAGTATTTGGTATATGCTAAAAAATTGTAGTTAGTAAATATGATAAATAAAATTAATTTTATATATTAAAATTTAAACTAAAAATAATTAAAAAAAAAGTGTAATCTAAACAGTTTTCTATTTTTCAAACAGTTTTCAAAATAAGATTATCTAAACAACATTTCATCGTTTTCTGTTTTGGAAATAGTTTTCGAGTTACAATTATCCAAACATATTTTCTTCAGAAAACATCATAAAACTGTTTCAGTTTTCATTTTCGAAAACAGTTTTCAAATACTGAAAACTGTTACCCAAACATTCCATGTAAATCTACTCCTACTTTTAAGATAGAAAATAAAGTAAAGTTGCTAATTTGTAATTGTCTACCTTTGATTCTCGGATCACGATCTTCTCCATTTGAAAACTAAAATAGAGTCAAATTTACGATAAAATTAAATATCGCATCATTAATGCAGAATATTCAATTAAATTTATCAATGTAATATTCAATTTCACTATAAACTTGATATCTATTTGAATTCTTAAATAAAAAAAATCATGGTGCTTTAACTCTCGTTAAATCCGTATTTATATGGCACAAAGTGTAGAAAAAAAAAACCACTAAAAAACGAGTTTGTTTGCTAAAACTAAACTTACCCTACGTTATATATGGAGAACTTCATTGAAATTTCATACTTTGTCTGCATTTTGAGTCCATTCCATTTACGGTGACCATAACCTTTACTTTGTCAAATAAGTTTGAGAACAAAGGGGGAGTCAAATTAAGCCCAAAATTACCGAATTACTGCATTTCCAAGGATATTCTAAACGATTATACAATATATAGGGGTTCTGGTCCATAATAATCATACAATTCCTTTTCCTCCAACGAATACATACTTATAAAAAGGCTAGAGTTAGTTGCAAAACCCATCCAAAAAAAAAAAATTCTAAACAAATTGGGTGGATGCATAAGCAGAAACTGTGCGCTCTTTACTATACACAATCGCAATTCCTCCAAAAAAATTAAACAAGAACCCCAACACTGCAAAACACAACTAAAGTTTCAAAGCTTCTCTAAAGCCAATACTAAAACTATTCTGTAGGCCCTTCTTACCAGGGCCTGCCGCAACATTTCCTTTCTGCATCATTGCCACAAATTCATTGTAGTCGATGCGTCCATCCTGCAAAATTAGTAGAAACCAATGATTATTAAAATTACAGGTGAGGTAGACAAAAATTTGCTGAAAATATTTTACGTTCTGTGTGATAACTATCTGATATAACTGCTAAAGCATGTTTAACCTCAAATCCATGATGCGAGCGAATCCTCTTAAAGCTTGTAGAACCATTAAAAGAGAACCTTAACTTAAACATTCTCATATATTTCTCATAATAAAAAGCTCACAATTAGAACAAGTTTAATTTCATGAATACCATCTGATGTAAGGCTTTAAAGAAACCAGGACAACTTCTTAGGAGTTTCTAAGACAGTGTTCTCTGTAATCTGTATATCCAGGATCTGGGGCCCGCCTAAAAGGCCAAAAGGCATCCCCTGAGATCCTTATTTTAGTTAAAAGGTACTGCTGTAATAAGAAGACAGAACTTACATTGTCCTGATCAACTTCTCTGATCATTTCTTCCAAGCGAACATCCTCTACGCCAAACTCTTCACAAGCTTTTTGTAGCTCATCCGGAGTAATATAGCCACTTCTATCCTTATCAAAGTAGGAAAAAGCTGCAAATAGATGATCTTCTCTCTCTATTTTGTTAAGATGCAATGTAGCAGCAACGAACTCCCCATAATCAATTGTTCCACTATTATCTACGTCAGCCTGAAATGCAAGAGCACGATGGATTAGAGACAACTTCTTGCAAATCATTCTCAGTTTATTTCATTCTTTTCTGGAAACCAAAAAAAAATTCTCCAAAACATTGCAATTAATGTGCCTGTATGTGATCTAGATCCTTCGCTTCATTGCCAAAAATAGAAAAATGATAGAAGGGCATATGAAAGAATAAAGAATATAATAGTTCTTTATGAAATATTGACAAATGAACCTTATCCCTTTGACAATGAAAAAGATAAGAGAAATCAAATCCATAGGCTGAAGGGAACTTAGATTTCAGAAAATTTACTGCTTCCACTTTTTCTTGCATTCTCTTTTGATTTTAGAAATTACTAAATTACTAGATGCCCATACCTCTCTGCTCGCTTCACAAATAAGGCATGCAGGCAGGCACACATGCATGCTGACATGTAACGCATGCGTGCACGGAAAAGGAGAGAATTTCTGGTGTTAAATTTAACTTTCCACAACTAAAAGAAAACTCAATGCATACACAGTTCAATAAAACTACTAATAATAAACAAAAATAGTCTTCCCAGAATGAAAATGTTGATTCCTCATATTCTCTTCACCCATACATACAACTGTTTCCAGATATTAAACACACTAACTCAAAAGCTTTGGTTAACACTCTCCACTAAACACCCTCTCTATCTTAAGAACACTTCAGATCTACTGCTTTACAATAGAGGGCTGCCTTACTAGACAAAGAATAAAATACCACTCTCAGAACATCAAACGTCATTGATAGTTGCAAACAATAATCCTAATTGTTACAATATTTTTATAATCAAATTGTCCTATATCGATTTCCAATAATTCATTTATTCGAGATTAGGGAGAACAAAAGATGATGACTAGTTTAAATGCGGACATCATTACTCGTGTATCTGCCATCTATAAGGCAAGGATGAAAAAGAGTATAGAGAAACAAATATAGAACAACCAAACAAGCCCAAATCTTCCTTAGTTGCAAGAATTGAAAGAAATGCAAATAAGTATCTTCTGACCTTGGAATTTATACCATTGACATATACTTCTTTGAGCAGCAAATTCGAATATACAAGCACAAGTAGAAGATAGTAATATAATATAAGAATAATGGAAGAGATCATAGAATTATTGTCTCTCTCCCTCTGTGTGTGTGTGTCTGGCTCTCTAATTCATTTTTCTTCACAATATACATCACCATTCTGATAGTGTTCCAGTATCCAGAAGCTATGTACCATCCTTTTCCCCTTCAATTAGCAATTAAGATAAAAAGGAAACCTTTTGAATTGTTTATCTCAAATAACTGGACTAAAATTTGATTTGATACTTACAGCTTGCATTAGGTCATAAATTTCAGATTCCTTGAGATTAGCTCCAACTCTTTTTAGTCCCGCTTTAAGTTCCTCAAAAGTAATCTGACCGCTATTGTCAGTGTCTATCATCTTGAACATTTCTTTCAAGCCAGCTATTTCTTCCTCAGATAAGCTCTCTGCAATGACCTACAAGGAAAAAGGAAATTTTTCGGTGTAATCAGAAAACATATGAAGACTGATTTTTTTCCTTTTCTTTTTGACAAGTATTATTAAGTCAGATTTTTAGGTGCACTAGGTATGTAACCAGATAGTCAAGTGGGCCTTCAAACGACATTCAAAAAGCATCGTAAGTTTTCTTTCATATTCATGTCTTGCACATCCATAGACTTACCCTAAGAGCCATTTTCTTGAGCTTGTTCATGGCGGAGAATTGCTTCAAGCGACTCAGAACAGCAGAATCTAGAGGCTTGTCAGGAGCCACACCATCAACTTGTACCCAAGGGTGGCCTGTGCGTAATTTAAACACGTTAGCAACAAGAAGAAAGTGCCCCATCTGAAGCTGTGTAATAAGTAAACTGAAATTAATATAATATTTATTTTGAAAAAATCATCAATTAAGAGGGCAACAGGAAAAGCACCATCCTTAATGTTCCCAAGAAGTTAAAAGAAAATCTGGATCCTTTGCATTGATTTGCTAACATAATTGCATCAATGTTGCAACTAACATGGCAGACCTGAGTTCCATATTACAACTGTCACAGTCTTTCTAAAGATTTTCTTTCGATGAATAATAGTGCTAACGATTGCTTTCCCAGGAAATAGCAACCGCATCAGTATTTTGTCCTATAACTCAGAAGAAAAGTGGTTTCAAAAAACATTATTTGCAAATCCCATCACTTTCATTATTCAAAATACGAGAAGCCTACATTATTATTATGCAGCTGAAAAATCCATAACTTGTGCATTACCGCTGACAAAAAAAAAACTCATATGTCAACAACAGGATGAAAACGCCAAAGCAGATTATTCAAATTCTATTTCCAAAAGCATTAGACATACGGAATTTACTCTTGATAGCAAAGAAGGGGAATTCCATACTATGTTTTCTATGGGAAGATTAAAGTTTTGACCTTTTAAAGCTCAAAAATGAAAGCAAGTTGATTGTGCATATCAAGATTCCATGCTATGTATTAACTTAACTAGGGAAAAGGGTTAATGTAAACTTCATTTCTTAGATATGATCATTAATGCTCACATTAATAACAAAAATTCAGTTTGAATGGAGAAAAGCAATTGAAAAAACTCACACAAAACTTCATGCGCAGTTAGCCGCCTTTTTGGGTCTCGAATAAGCATTCTCCTCACTAAATCTTTTGCACTTTCAGAGATACTAGGCCAAGGGTCTGTCAAAAAGTCAAGATCACCTTGCAGGACCTGTTCGAATATCCCTTGCTCGGTTTCTAGAGAATCATGTAAAGGAAAGGAAGAACAGGAAAAGGTGAGGAAAATGGTTATAGTTACTTAATTTTGGATCAAAGCATGACTCAGCACCTGCAAGAGTTGAATTTCAATAATCAGCAAATATACAATTCTCACCCGCCCAAAAGGGAGGCACTCCACTTAACATAATGTAAAGGATCACTCCAGCGCTCCAAACATCTGCTTCAGGGCCATATCGCTTTCGCAGAACTTCTGGAGCAACATAATATGGGCTGCCTACCACATCAGTAAATCTTTCACCTGGCAGGAGAATACAATTAGTTCTTGATAAAGAAAATAAAGAATTAAACATGAGCCTTCTAGCCCTATGACATGTCAAATAAGCAAAATGAAGAGAAGTGGAACTATGAAGCAAAACAAAAACTACAAAGTACAAACCATACCAATTGGATCAACATTCTTTTTTCGATAAATACCAAATGAATCAACACTTACGAATATATATTTTTTTTGATAAGTAACTCTTACGAATAGATTAATTGAAGAAACCCAGATTTTAAACCACTGAAGATTCAGAGTGGACAAAAATTTATTGGCTTTAACATTCCCAATTAATGCTTATTCGAGAAGGGCCTGCCACCAATCTAGTGTCCATTAAGAGTCGTGTATTACATATTTGAGCATGAAAGTACATTTTACTCGGCTATTTGAAGCTTGACAGGTAGGGTTTCAGAATATCATTGCAAATCTAGGCATGAAAAGGCAAAGCTAAAATGACCTTATGCGCTCTTAACATCAAGAAACTTAGAAGAATTTATTTTCATAATTGTACTGACTCAAAAAGATTGATCAAAGCCTCATTCTACCTAAAGTGTGTAATGAAGAATGAATACCAATTTGGAATGATTCAATTAGACTAATAAACGATAGAACCATTGAACCCATGACAGAAAATGATTGCAGACATAAGCAACAATAAGTCCAACGAGATAATTGTTTTAGATGGTGTATTTAATGTAGAAAATTGCCCAATACATGCTTTTCTAACATAGGATAAAGTAAGCATGTCAGTAAATTAAAGGCTTTCAAAAACAGCAAACCAAGAAAGATATCAAATGAAAAATTCTCTTTACTTTAGGAAGATTAATATATCAATCAGTATATACCTGGTTTAAAGAACACTGATAATCCAAAGTCGATTGTCTTGAGAAGTGAATCCTCCTCTTGACTTACAAAAAGAAAATTCTCGGGCTTAAGATCTCGATGCATAACCCCCAAAGAATGGCAGGCCTCCACAACCCCAACTATGGTTCTCGTAAGCTCAGCTGCCTTCCTTTCTGTATAATGCCCTTTCTGAATTATTCTATCAAAAAGTTCGCCACCCACGCATAATTCCATAACAACATGGACTGCTATCACGTCCTCATAAGCTCCTCTGATGGATATAACATTCGGGTGCCCTGCCAAATGGTGCATGATCTGAATCTCTCTCCTTACATCCTCTACATCCTCATCAGTTAACAATTTCCTCTTTGCAATCGATTTGCAAGCATACTCTTTTCCAGTAGCCTTCTCCACGCATAAAAACGTAGTACCAAACTGCCCTTGTCCTAGCTTCTTCCCCAAAGAATAAAATTCCTTAAAGTTGCCAGTTTTTGTTTGTAAAACTGAATCAGTCCTAAGCCCTGCACTAGACACCCTCTTCATATGATGGGGTTTCTTGGGTTTTGCGGGATTTTCGGGTTCAGTGTCCCCTCTAATTTCTGGTTTAGGCATTGTCACTTGTTCTGGGGGCTTGTTTTGGACTGGTAATGATGATTCAGGTTCTTTTGGTGGTCCATCATCTACAGTTTCTCCATTAGGATGAGAAACCGAGTCATCCGGTGTTCGGGATCGCCACATTGCAGCAGAAACCGATTGAAAAAAGCCATTCTTTGTAACGCTTGGCCCTACACAAGTATTACCCATATCTACTCCTGATGTTCAATTTCTTCCTGATGATCCTACCTTCAACATAAAGATCTAATCCTAATCAGTAATCAGCCTATAATAGATCTGATTATCAAAAACTGCACAATTTATTAAAAGTCAAACCCACTTGTAATTTACTCTAGATTATGCAGAAACATCAAAATGAAAGCTCAAAATTCCTTGAAGTATAACACTTACCAGGCTCTATGATACTGAAGATGAGTAACTAGTGATCATCAACTTGATTGCACAAATGCATTTCAACAAAACCAAACCCGCAAATATAACTCTTAACCAAAGATTAAATCTATTGTTTTTATAAATAAAAAAATAAACAGATTCAGTCAACAGAATTCCCTTTTTGGATCCCAAGACCATTCAGCAGCAAAACAAAATCATTCACAAACCAAGAAAAAAGTCTACCCAAGAAATAAATAAAAATCAAAACGCATTCAAAATTGAAGAATTCAACAATACCCAAAACAAAGACAAAAAAAGTGCAAAAGAGAAATAAATAAAAGAGGAAACAACCCCAAGTGTGTAAAAAATGAAGAGAAAGTGAGATCTAGAGAAAAAAAGAAGGTGGGTGTTTGGTTTTACCAGGTCTAAGGCTTTTGGGTTTTTAGTTGAAAACTGGAGACGAAAGAAGGAAATCGTGTCTCTCTCGAGTCTTGGGGGCTTTGTTTATATCCACTGCACTTGCATGACATAAGTAGGGAGTAACTGTTTAATAAACAAACAAAAGATTGTTTTTGTGTGTTAAGACTTGGTAGAAAACGCGTTTATGTATTTGGTTGGATACTCCAATCCCCGGAGTTATCGGTTGATTGTCAGTATTTAGGGAAGGCTTTTGGTCCACCGTTATTACTTTCCACTTTCAGCTGCCACGCTGGGTCAGGTACCACCGCCGTTAACTGTTAAAAAAGTGTTCTAATTGACCACTATTGTCAAAATTTGGTTTTGGTATATAAATTTTTAAAACAAAATTAAGGTCCCTATTTTCTATGGGATAATTTAAAAATAGCACAGCGTAGCACCGGACATTTAAAAGTATATATTTGAGTTAAATAAAATAATTTAAATTTATACTAATTCAATATTTGATTGTGAAATGTTTAATGCTAACTATTTTTTGTTACGAAAATAACATAAATACCTTAATATTCGAACCTAATTTATTTTAATTTTAATAACCGTACTTCACTTGTTTTATTTTCGCTTAAATATAAATCATATTTTTAATTGAGAGGTGAATTGTAATTTTTTACCTTCATTTTTGTATAAAATCAATTTAAACTCTCAAATAAAAATTGGATATAATTGATACCTTTTTATCTAATTTTTTAATGAAAATAAACATATAAAAGCCATCAATTAAGAGACGTGTGTCAATCATTCGTAGGAAAAAAATAAAAAATAAAAATTATGCTGAAAGAGAAATTGCACATGCAATCTGAATTAAATGCAAACAGTAATTAAAATGAAGCAAAAAGGAAAATTGTGAAGTGTGTTTTTTTTATTCCTCTTGTAGAATTGTTGTATTTGGGATGTAATTTTTGTATGTCCTTATTTTTTTGTCTTTATTACAGATTTTCCACACCAGTTTGTGTTGTGCTTTCACGTAATTTTTCCATAAAGGATTGCAAGTTCCATCCAAGTGTATTTTGTCTTACTTATATAGCAACATGAACATTATCTCCTATTTGTTCTACAGATGAATTAGCGAAGTTCAGACATGACTTGGGGTAATTAACTTATTGGATATTGTCCCCTTGGTGCCTGAAGATCTTAGGACTCATGCCAATGACGTTGAAGAGTTGCGTGGATTTGGAATAAATAAAATTAAGTTAGAATTATCGTTGTACTAAAAGAAATATTATCATTTGCATAGCTACTGACATATTTGTATTGTTTACGGTAGATTGACTAACCATAAAGAAAATAAATCCTTAACCATCACATGCGTAATTTCCTTTTTAACATAATTTTTCTTTTTTTTTCTGTCTTACAAATGATTGATATAAATCATTCAATTGATGATTTTTAGATTTTAAACGAGGCACATGCCTTAATTTTCGTCGAAAAATTGATTGAGGGTATTAATTACATCTAATTTTTGATTAAAATTTAAATTGCTCCCAAACAAAATTAAGATTAAAAATACATCCGACAATTCAATTGAAACTAAAATTCACTTTTCGATGGTTTATAATTTATTCAATTGGGTAAGCAATATTACATAATAATAAAATATACTTTATATTGGATAATATGCACTGAAACTCAATTTTTTATGTAGGAATGCAAAAATTTTATTTCACATATTTTTAATTCGCATATTTAAGTAAGCTGATATTCAAAACTTGCTATTTTTAATAAGCTATTGCTAACTTTTAAAAACGAATCAAATATAAAAGCATTAATTTATATACTTGCTATTATTAAGTCTTAATTTGTGTAGTTATTAGTATTACCAAAAATAAATAATTGAGAAAAGGGAAACATTATTAAGATTTGATTTTTAAAAAATTACATCATAATTTTCTTTGATTTATGGTATTATCTTTCTTTTAATAAATTTTGTTGTTATATAAAAATCATTTGTATTTTAGAAAGATTTGAAAAATAACTAAATTCTATAAATAAAAAAATTGTCTTTGAAAGGGTTATTTGATTTCTGGAAAGTTGGATTCCCAAAATCAAAAGGGTTTCATAAATCAAGTATTCTAATTACTAAAAATGTAATATTTTTGTATTTGATTTTTTGCGGGAAAGTAATAGCTAATAGTGGGAAAGTTATATTATTATGTTTGATTTTCATTGAGATCCCGCCATCAATAGAAAGTGGGAGAAAATTCAAATAAAAAAAAAGTGAAGAGTCTTCCAAGTTTTCCAGAAAAGTTATTTTCACAACAAAAATCAAATAGCCGGTAGGTCTATTGCAATTAATATTCATTGTATGTGTTTTTTTTATTTGGATTTGTCTATGTTATTTTAAATTGATATATGTCTATATTTTTTTAAGCATCGACTTTTCTTGTTTCAGTGAAATTTAATACATTTTTTTAGGATTCAAATTTAAATGATATTGATTGTTAGAGTTGATGCATACTTCACGGGTCTAAATTTATAGAACCTTCGACGATCAAGGGTCCTACTTTCCGATGAGCATACGAGTCCTACTTTCCGATGAGCAGGCGGGGGTTAGAGGGTAGCACTCCCGAAAATTTCAAGTCCTGTACGTGTTTTGAGTCTGGTTTTTTGCTTGGCGATTTGGGCTTGGGCCCATGAATAGCTATGGTTTTACAGCATGACAAAAACCCTAATTAAAGCGACTTAAGTTGCTTATAAATACTCTCTATGTACTGAGCGCACATTATAACAAGAAATTTGTGAGGTTAATTATAGTAAAACTTCTAACAAGACGTAGCCCTATTATGTGGTGAACATGAATATATTGTGTCTTTTTTTCTGTTTATAATTCGTATGATTGACAGATCTCGAATCGTTCATTAATAACAAATATTATGTTATCATTAATTGTTCGTATGTTATTCCACGTACATACAAGCAAATAATATGATATAATTTTACATACAAAATTTTAATATTTGAAAATAAAAGACTAAAAATGATGATAAAACAAATTTAAATTGTAAATACAATCACAAAAAAATAAGTCTTCAAAAAATAAATCATTTTTTATGTATTTAAAAATACATTTGGAATCTATATTATAATTTATCAAAATGAAAAGTCTTATGTTAAAACAATATAGAACTGAAGTGGGAGTCGACTCCAAACCTCAACGGTTTGATTTTTTAGAAGGTCTAACTAACACAATTTGTTAAACATTGAATGCTTAGGAAATATTATTTTTAATAGCCATGAGACACTCTTAAGTATGAGCCTCGTTAATTAATCATTTATGAACATCCATTCTTGATCATTAAAGAGAAATCATTTTGTTTGAGCCCTATAGTTGCAATATCCCTATTTGAGTTGTAATCTTCACTTGCAAATCTATTCTTTGAGCAAACTTTCATATGTGAATTTTTTTTTACTGGGTTATTGATTGTAAAAAAGTTGTGATACTCTTGATGAGAGATTGTGTGAATCTCTTAATTGGTTAGTGTTTTGAGAGAAAAACAGTTGTGATTGAAACTGTTTTGTAAAAAGTCTTGTAAGTTGTGAGCTAGAACCTGAAAAATCTAGCCTCACTTAATATAGTGGATAGACTTCGAAGAGGATTTCTTGAGGAAGATAGTGTAGGCATCCGTTTAATGGTTTAACCTTTTATAAGTCGTGTTTTCAAGCTTTTATGTCTCTCATTTATATTTATCGGAAGTTCATTGGTTTGAATATTGCTTATCTACTTCCAATGCGTATTGGTTGTTTTTATTTCTTGCTTTAGTTTTAAATTGAAAAAAGGGTAAAAAAAAATTCAGTATTTTTATGCCAATAATAATAATAATAAAACAACTATTAAAATTATATTTTATCATGAAATCTCAGATTTGTATCCATCCCTCGTGGAATTTTTTTGAAGTCAAAATCCAATTTTAAATTAAATCTATAACCAAAAGAAGTGGCATCCTCATTGTTTTTATATATCAATATCAAAATATGATCAATATCCATAACTAAAAATCATTATGAAAAATGATATTATTCAAAAAATTATTCATAATAATATAAATATAATTTTAACAATATCGATTGTCATCCATTAACATACTCAATCTATTCACTCATCCATAAATTGTTAGACTACAATAATAAATCATAACCGATATATTACCATCCATATGATATCTACTCATACAAGTTTGATTATATATATATATATATATATATAGTTTCAAAGTTCATACATGCATGACTTCACCGACATAAAAGAGAGAGATAGAGCTTTGTAGCTTAATCCTGTTTTAAGTGTTCGTTCACGTACATATTAATACGTGTAAGAGAAGACAATCCAATTATAACATCTAGTGATCATTTTAAAAAATGATTCCAGACAACGTTTATATACTGTCAACATAATGTGAGATCTAAGCCCAATTAAAAGTCTTCGGTATACTGAAACTCATATCCAACTTCCAGCCCTATTAATTAAAATATATCAGGCCCTTAATTAAACTGACATCTTTTCAAACACACAAGTGGTATTTTTTTTTTCAAAACTTAAATCAGTACATTCATAAAACGAAATGCTAACATGTTTCTTCATGATTATAATGTTTTTTTTTTAGTTTAATGACCAAGCTACACAATAAAATATTCTTTTTCCATCTCATAAATGCAGATCTTAAGTGAAGGTAAGACTGCTTTCTCATGCTCGGTATAAATACAATCACCAATAGGCTTTACAAACTAAATTAGTAGTAGTAGATATCTTTATAATTGAAGTTTTTCCATAAAAATCTGATCGACATTACAATGAGAGAAGAACGTGTTGCAAAAGGGAGATATCCTTAAACAGTGTTATCTAGTATTTAGATTTTTAAATTATAAATCTAACATCAAAAGTTTTCAAATCTTCAATTAGTTTATAATATAACATTTTCATGCATTATTTACTAACAATATTGTTTTAAAAACTTAACAATATGAGAAATTTAATCACAATTTTTGTACATATGTAAAAATAAATGTGATTTACTACGGAAAAAAATATAAAAAGTTTTATAATAATAAAATTATTTTTTTCTTATTAATATTGATAAATCACAAAAAAAAATATTAACATGTAACAAAAAATTCTCATTAATTTTTGAATGATCTCCAAACGATTTATTGAAACTCTTATTTAAGTGTATTTAAATATCTCAAAGATAAAAAAATAAGTATTATATTAATAAATACGGTAACATTACATCTAATTGATAATTCGAAAATATTTGATATCAAATTCATAATTTATGAATCTAAATATTAAAAAAACAATAATTCATAAACCTCTCATACAATTTAACATTAAACTTAAAGTGTTATTATTAAAAATATGAATAACGATATTTCATTTCTTAGTTATTAAATTACTATAAACATGATAATTTCACTAGGCCTTCACGAGTGGAACTATCGAATGTTACTTTGGGGTAACATGCCAAAGTCGATCGCAACATACACTTAACGAGAATAAAAACTTTTAACCAAGAAAAGTAAAGTAAAATAAAATAAATTCCAACCAATCGAATAAACTGTTTTTGGATAATTGGATTCAAGTGACCCGACTGAATCAAAATTCCAATTGGTTTGTTAATAGCCCTTCTTACAACCCAAACAAAAGGGTAAAGTATATATTAGTCACACAGTTGTCAATAGAGATTAGGAATTCTGTTTCTTTGCAAATTACTATAGCACTCTGTGCGTATAATATTTGGTAGAGTACTTAGGAACTTAAATTTGTTTTATTGAAGAAGAAGAAGAAGATGGTGGATTTCTTACGTATACAGAGAGAACTAGCTAGGTTAAAAACAGAGTGTGACAGATATTACTATTGTACCAAGGGGTAACAACCTTGCTCATCTCTCTGCAACCATTGCAGGTCCTATCTCTACCCATTACGAGGCTGGCACTTTCAACATCGATATTCAATTACCTGGTACTTAAATTCTTTTCTTTTTCCAGTATTTTGTTTTCCCCCCATTTTTTTCTTGCCAACCAAACAGGCCTTGAAAACATGTTTGTGTATACATTATATTTGGGCAAACGATCATATTGATTGATGTAAATGGTGGGTGCAAATCTTTTTAATTTTGCAGATGCGTACCCTTTCTCACCTCCAAATATGAAGTTTGTCACTAAAGTTTGGTAACAATTAAGTCTTCTTTCTTGATTTTATGTATATTAATTCTCATTTGAATATATGATTGAGTGTTACTATAAATTAATATACATCATATTGCAAAATTGATAAAATACATAAGTTACTAGTGGTTTTTTCCATAAAATGAATACACAATTTTTTTGTGACGGAGAATGATTGTTGAATGTGCTTGTATGTATAGCAGTGCTATGCACTTATAATATGCTTGTAGTGTGCTGCGTAAATTATTGCTTAGACTTGGTCATAAAATTTTCTTGGACTGAGAAATTTTTTTTTCTTGAGAAAATCACATAGATCGAATCTAAGCAATAATCTCTCTTATAAGTTTGAGAAAGAAAAAAAAAAGTTCATAAGCACTTTCTAATCATGCTATGAAGTAGCTTATAAATAGAACGAATTACAATTAAGAGGTTAGCTATTGTTACTCAAATTCATACAAAAAGAAGTAACCTCTTTTTTGTTTTTTTTTTACCAAAAAGAATAACCTAGTGGTGAATAACAAGTGTTTTAATATTTTGTAAGAATATTTTACAATTATTAAATAATTATTTTTATTATTGAAGTTTGAACGTTTAATATTTTAATTATTAAAATTCAAAAGTACTAAAGTTGATTATTAACTTTTGTATAAATTAGCAAAAAAGCCAATCCCCCGTTAACTATTTCTTCAAGTACACAAAAAAAGAAATTTGTTCTGATTTATTTGGAATCTAATATATGCCTAGCCAGCATGCTTCACAATAAAAAAAATTCAATTTAAAAAAAAGGCCACATGTAAAACTGTAATTACAAAATATTATAATATTTTAAAATTAAATAAATAATCATAAAATATCTTTAAAAAAAAAAATACCAAAAAAACTATTTTATCTCCGAATCCCCAGTTACCCATTTCTATGATTTATCTCAAAACCCAAATTCAACCCTTTTCTTTATTACTAAGCACATTACGATTTGGTCTATCAAAACCAGAAGCAGATCTGTCATCAGAGATCCGATTTTTGGAGTCTCAGCCGCTCGCCTTCATCCGGTCGCCTCTGCTCCCTCATAAAATTTTCAGATAGTTTGTTTTGCTTTTGGTTCGATTTAGTGTAAGGACTATAGATTTAAGGTTAGCACTTGTGCTAACTTTTAGTGGATTTCGCTGATTTTTCTGTTTGGCTAGCGAGAAACTCGCATAAAAAAACAAGAGAAAAATTCTTGATTTTCAATATTTTGTTCTATTTTCTGTCTTATTTATTGTTGAAGAAAGCAAGAGAAAATTTCTTGACAATTAGGGTGGAATCTGGGATTCGGGGTTTTTTAGTTCTTTACTACATTTTTCCAGTTATTCAATGCGAAATTATATTTGTTGTGCTTGGTGGCTTGTTTGGTTAGTTGTTGGAAAAATAAAAGAAAATTTGGCTTGTTTGGTTGCTAGGAAAATGAAAGAAAATGGAAGATGGTGGTGGGTTTAATTAGGAATGTTGTTGCTATGAATCCAGTAGTGAAACTCTTGAGTTGTGCAACAGAAGAAGGACAAAAAGTTGCTAGGAATGGGGGACAGACCTTCGGAGCAGTTTACAGACGCATTGTGCAAGCTTCATGATACATGGAAAAACTTGGGTCTGCTTAATCTTAACTGCATCAATGGATGATTATCCTGGTAAAATAGTGGAATTGTAGTTGGTTACTCCGTATTCAACTCTCGAAAGTAGTTCTTCATTCAGGTCAATGGTTTGTTTGATTTATTATAAAAAACAACAATTTAAATATAAATAAAAAAAATTCGGATCGGAGTTTTGAATTTTTTTCTGGAATCTGAACAAAAGAAAAATGGAGTTGTTAAGTGCATCATCAGGTAACAGTTTTCTAAACTGTTATCGAAAATGAAAACCGAAATCAGTTTTTTAATTGAAAATTGTTTCCAAAACAGAAAATAATTAAATGTTGTTTGGATAATTTTATTTTGAAATATGTTTTGATACCTTTAATTATTTTTAGTTTTGAGTTTTATATTAATTTTATTTCTCATATTTACTGAATATTTAAAAATAATTAATATTATTTTATTTTTAAAATTTTAATTTTTTTTATAAAAAAATGAAACAGAAGTGAACAATGATTTTAGTGCTATTTTTCAAAAATTATGTCAGAAAACAATAATTTGGATTTTTTAGAAAACAGTTTTAGAAAATTACTTTTGAAAACTATTTGCCAAACATAGAAAAGTGAGTTTTCGAAAACTGCAAACAAGCCCTTATATGGTTTTTCAAAATTGTTTTTTTTTTTGGGTTTTCCTTGAATTGATTAGATAAAGAAGAAAGAGGATGATGAATTGGTGACGGAGAGTTGTGAATATTTTTTGCCTGGATTTGAACAAAAGAAAAATGATATGGTGGTGTTTGGTTCACAAGAAAACAGAAAAAATAGTTTTTTTTAGTATTTTTAAATTTTAAAAAATATTTTTATGATTATTTATTTAATTTTAAAATATTATATATATTTTTTATAATTACATTAATATGAGTCAATGTATTATTGACATGTGATTATTTTTTTTTTGTGATCAAGTTTTTTTTATTGAGAAGCATGTTGATTAGGCACTTATTAGGTTCCATGTCAGTTTTTAATAAGTCGGAACAAATTTCCCAATAGTATTGGACGGAATAGTTAACGGGAATGGCTTGTTTGCTAATTTGTATAAACGTTAGTGGTCACTTTGCACATTTTTGAATATAAGTGATCAAAATGTTAAAAGCAAAAATAGTTATTTAGCCATTTTACAATTGCCTCGTACCAACTTATGTTATCAGTAGCTTTACAGACCCATGTAACCATGTTACTTGCTAGCTTACCTATGCTACTATTAGTTAAATAAATACATTATCGACAAAGAAAGAAGAAATAACCTGGATGATTTTCAATGTTTAATTCATTGATGTATGATAGGTTTAAGTAACCTGTCTAATTTGTTGCAACTTTAGGATAAAAAAAGTAAGTAAAGAAAAGATTAGGGTTTGTAAAAAGACAGGTTGAATTTGTTACAATTTGATGAAAAAAGGTTACTATAACTTTTTGGCAGCAGCTTGTTGTTTTGGGCTTTTGGCTTAGTTTTAGATAGTTTGATTGATAAGGAAGTCAGAATATATATATATATATATATATATATTTCTCGCGTTCATTGAAAAAAATCATAATATGTTGGTTCTTCAATATTTTTGTCATTCACTACAATGTAAATTGTTGTATCTTTGGAAAGAGACATAATTATCAGTAGGAGAGGGTGTTTCTTCTTTTTGGGGATAGCACATAATATTTCCTTGCATGCCTCAGTATACTAATTTCTTAATACCAAAGTAACAAAGATAAATATGACATTATTATGTGATATAATATGATATGGTATGATATGATATAACATAACATATGTATTATCAATATGATGTATATAAATTTGATTAATAAAGTTTGCTTTCTGACTTTCGTTCTTTTCTTATTAGTTGGAATTGTTTTTGTTGTTTGCTGAATGCTCATTACAATGATCAAAGCCTGCTTGCTTGCTTGTTCTCTGTTGAATTTTGTTTGAATTGTCAAGAGAGCGAGAAAAAAAAGAGAGAGGGGGTGGGGGGCGTTAGCAATTAAGTTAAGGCATACATTTGATTACCATTTTCAAAGAACTATTCATAATAAAAAAAACATTTCTATTCCTTTTATCTTCATAACTCAGAAGAGGGAGCTTGGAACACTCATCGTAATTTTCTATTCCTTTCAAAGAAAACCTAACTTGGGTTTTCATGCAAACCTAATTCAAAGTCAGAGATCACCATCATAGTTATGTATCAGCTTAGTATTAGATCTGATTAGCTTCAGAGTCCTAAATTAGATGATGAATAAATCATATGGCAAAGTGTGGAGAAAGGCAAAAAAGTTGATAATTAAATTTTGATTCCTGGAATAATATTTTGTTAGGCATCCGAACATAAGCAGTCAAACGGGATCAATATTTTTGGACGTATTGAAGGACCAGTGGAGTCCTGCATACACTCTTAGATCAGCTCTCATTTCTTTGCAAGCTTTGCTCTCAGCCCCTGAACCTAAGGATCCTCAAGATGCTGTGGTTGCAAACCAGGTTTTTGATTTCACTTCTTTAATTTTGCTCTTAGTCTTAATTAATTACTTGATGCCTAGGCTCTGCCTCTTACTCTGCTCTAATATATGGAGTATGTGTTTGATGCAGTACCTTTTGGATTATCAGTCCTTTGTTAGCACAGCTCGTAACTGGACTCAGACTTAAACCAAGGCTTCATCATCCTCTGTGGTACCAGACAAGGTATTTGCTGGGTAACTGCTAATTGTAATCGTGGACAAATCTATAAAAGCTTTGCTTTGCTCTAATTATTATAATTCTCTATGGTTTCCACTTTATTTTCTTCTTGTTCTTGTTTATATATATATATATATATATCAATCTCAGAATAAACAAGTTGGATAAATCTTTATGATCTCTGCACTTAGATTTCAGTTCGTTAAATTGCTTCTCTTTTTGTCCTTATCATCATATTTATTTATGCATCTCTTCAACAGCAGTAGCCATGGAGAAAGCTAATAGGTTACTAGTTGCTTAACAGCCAAGTTTGACAAACAGAAGTTACCTTTTAAGTCACTACTTATGCTCGTTTGGTTTAACTCTTGAGGTTCTATTATGAGTCTTGACGACACCAAAACTGTGGGTAGAAATGTTGTTGAATTAAAAGTTGTTTAGCCTGTGATAAAGAAAAATGTGTAAAAATGTTGTAAAATTAAAATTTAACCGAAAATACGTAAATTACTTGGTGTCCTGCGTTGTATTTGTTCACGTGTCTGTTCCTGTGTCAAAGCATGTCAGTTTCCAAGTCATATTGTATAGGAAATTTGTGGAGAAGACTTAGGGGATAGAGAATTTACAAAAACCTACTTTTAAGTTTGAGGCTTATCCGTTGAAAATTAATAGAATCTGGAGATCAACCCTGTTAAAAATTAACATAATATAGAGATCAAACATGATCATTAGTGTAATTTTTCGAAACTTCAAGTACATAAAGTAATTATCCCAAGTAAGTTATTTGTAATTTACCCTAGAAAGAAAGGCAACAGAAGAAGTAAAAAGGAATTGGACAAAAGATAATTACAATTGGTTTTAATGGGTGATGAACACACGAATTTCTTTTTATTTTTATTATTCCCACATATTTTCTGTCTACTTTTGTTTGAGTGCGATGGCTGCCCACATAAACTCTTTGCCCATCTTCATCACACAACTAACCCCTCAGTGCATCCCTTCCGTATCTTCTCCTCATCACCAACCAACAGTAGACAGCTCAGCATATTACCATATTACACACATTACAAATAAAATACAAAAATCTTGTGCACTTGATGGTATCGACAACTAATGAAAGTCACCTTTCCTTGCTATGCACTCATGGAATTTGAGCAACACAAAATAAGACATCACACCAATTGCATTTCCTCACTAAAATTCCCAATTTCCCATCGTTGCTGCTGCCTCCCATGTAAAAACTTGAAAGCCCTATTTGTATATAAGAAGCAAATGACATTTTAAGAACTTTATACAATGCTGGTTTACCTGCATCAAAAACAATTTAACACACTGATTAGCATGGAACACTTGAACTCTTAACAGTATTTTAATTCTGATTTCCTTTTCATTTTTGGTGAGAAAGATATACTTGACTTGGAAGCAAAGTCTAAAGGAAAAGGTCTCAAGGCCCTTTCACATATAGTTTTAAAAAAGAAAAGTCATATGGTCAGAAGAGGATTGAGTGTTGTGAATTTATTGAATGTCTTCCAAAGAAATGATAAGAAAAGCTGTAATGCAGTTTACACCCCACATGCTGATTTATGGAGAGAAGTCATCTAATTTTAGTCCATTGTTTATTTCCAAGATATTGTTGATGTTTTTTCAAAATAAACTTGGACTTTAAGTTTGAGATGTTTTAGAAATTCAAAGTAAATGAGAAAAGAAAAGAAAAAACCAGTTTTGGCTTATGAGAGTTGATTTAGTTGACTGGATGTTTGATACTGTTGATTGAATTAACCATTCAATCGACTGGATAGAAGAATAAAATTTTCTCAAACTCTCTAGAACTTTTTCAATCGACTGAATGAAAGATCCAGTCGACTAGATGTTCGAAAATTTGAATTTTCATAACATTAAATGACAGTTGCTCGTGAATTAGAGTGTCAGTTTAGACGAGATACTCAATTAAGTCAGTTGAGTCAATTTATTACTGAACCAGTGTGTTTCTAATGAAAAGATTCTAATTAAATACTATAAATAGAGTGTTTAACTGGCATAATATACATATTAAAAACGTAAATTACAATCAATATTTTTTTTCTGGATTTCTTTTCATATTCTTTTTCTTCTTCTAAAAAAAATTGATCTTCTTATGTTTAGAAATCTTACAAATTTCCAAACACAAGTGTTTTTCATCCATAAACTCATAGAAGCTGTTGTGAGTTATTCTTCACGAGTGCAAAGTGCAGAATAACAACAAAACTTCATTGTATCTTAGAAAAAATTCGTTGGAAACCTTCTTGCACCGGTGATGGGCGAATTAAACCTTAAGGAAAGCGATCTGATCGTGCCTTAAAGCCATTTCTCTTATTTTCTCGTATTCTTTTGATAAACAGTCCTCATAAATTCCCCCAACTGATATTACAAATCATTTAGGACCAATGTAAATTTTATTATTTTCTTTTTAAAATCCTATTATCACTGTTCATGTTCAAGAAGTTAATGCATTTTTCTTGTCAACGTTTGGGCAGTTTTAAGGGCATGGCTAGTCAAGCTGGCGTGCCCTGAACTGGATCCTTCAATTCTGTAGCTGGACCACATGCTAGACAGATAAATTAGCAAAGCACTTAATTTTAAGTCATAGACCCATAGGAGTATGATTGGGTACATAACATGCAGTTAAGAAACATCAAGTCAAGAATTAAAACAAGACATTTTGTAATTTTCACATGAAACTTTGAATTATCTTTGATTGCCTGAAATTTTTTTCGGTTACTGTTGATTGCTTGAATTTGTTGACCTTGATTCACCAACTGTTTCAGAGAAAATTTGTTGGTCATACCCAATTACAATAACAGGGCAACTCAGTGATGATCAGACATCTATGCTTGATTTTGTGTCTAAAATGTACCAAACCTGAATCGAAAAAGACTAGGGAATTAATATCACCAAATGCATTTAAGTTGACACAACACCAAATCCATATGAGCATTAGCCTTATTACCGAAGGAATTGATCACAAACAAATGAGAACAGTAAATGTGAAGGAGCTACTCTGCTGATGGGATGTTTTGGGTGGATTGTTAGTTATCTAAAGACAGCAAAAGATGTGGAATCAGAAGTAGAATTTCACCTTTCCCTTCTTTGAAGTGTTCTTTCTGATATAGGAGCGTTAGAGCTTTTTTCACTGGCATGTGGTGAAATGAGAATCTTGCCCAAAGGTCCCAAGCATCCGGCAAGCTACTTCAAGCAACTTCCCTGCCAAACATTTTAGGTAATAAAGTATTAGTCCAAACAATTTTTTTTCATTAAAAATGATAGATCAATCGTAAGCTATGATTGACTTCAATCGGTTCATGAAAGTAACTCCCCGCCAATTAAAAAGAAAAAAAAAAGGCGTTAAAATAATTTCTCAAATCAACAAATCTTATTATATGGAATAAGACATCACAAACAAGTAAGGTATGCATACGGGTAGAATTCACAGGATTAAAGACAACCAGAATTGAAGTGTTAACAAACAAACAGGGAAAAGTTTTTTATTTTTAAGGAGTTACAAACAGGGAAAGACTCAACTACACATATTATTGAGTCAGAAACTAATTAATAGTATCTCGATTCTTATTTATTTATCAGATAAATAAATAAAACACATAGTGAAAACAAAAATATTGCAATATTAAAATTTAACATATTAGCAGAACTTAAGAAACATTATATTTACGTTGAAAGCTCTTATTTTTTCGTTTTATATTTTTATATTACAATTTCGTATATTCAACATATGAAAATGTTACTATAGTTAACATGTAGTAATATTTATTTTGTGTTTCTGCAAAGTTTATCAGTTAACTCATATATATTTTTAAATTATAGTTTAAAGTAAAATATGTATGAAATCGTAATTCAATTAATGCAACCGAAGAACATAGTTCATATAATTAATTATATATTTATTACACTTTTGGTATAGTAATGAACTAAATTATTTTTTGCAACCCAACTGATTATTTATTTATATTGTAAAATATTGGGCTTTGTAGTTTTTGTTATATAAAATATTTTTATAAATAATTTATTTAGTCAAACCTAAATAATTTAATTATGTTGAGTACTTTTTTCATTATCATAAAAATTAATAACAATTTTATGAAGAAAAACTAATGTCAATTATTACATAATCAAAGTTTCATATAAAACCAACACTATACTTATTAAAAATTAAATTTTTTTTTTTTTTTTGCATTCTCACATGCTCCACATGTGCAATTATGATCAAATGTGTATTTTATTTCGTCTTGTGATTATGACTATTTTTATTTATGTGATTTTTTAGAGTAAAAATATTGATAATAAACAATTTATATTTCTTAATCTGTTTTATGCATAAAACCCATGCGTTAATATGTGTGATCATGCAAAAATGTCAAGGCTTCTCGTTATCTTTAAATGCTTGGTTTGATTTAAAGTTTTTATTTCATACTTGAACAAAGTGCGGGGCATTGATTAACGAAATTAGAAATATGGTTACAAATTAGTACTCCATCTTATTAAAGTATAAGATCCAATATCGATAAAACCTTTAATGATTTATTATTTAGTATCATAATTTCGTCATGATGTAAAATTATTTAGTAGGATTTCTAGTCATTATTTATATTATATAACTTTATGCTTTGTAATTTTTGTTATACAATATTTTATAAATAATTTATGTAGTAAAATTAATTAAACAATTAAATTAAGAATGGTACTTTTAGTCATTATCATAAAAATTATATAAAAATATTGTTCATTAACATTAAACTAATAGAAATGCACGAATGATTTTAGTCATTATTTGAAAAAGTTAAACATAATTTAATTTCAAATATGATAAAAAAATTATTTTACTTTAAAAAATAGCATGATTTTTTTTATCATTTAGTATCAAACTTTTTTTATTTAATTTAACTAATAAAATCAAAGCGAGCGATATCCATTTATTATCGTAAATTTATATATATTTTTAATATTATTATAAAATATTATATGAATTATTTATTTATTTAAATTGATATGAGCTATTTTCATCCATTATTATGAAAAATATTGTTATAATTTTTATGTAAAATTTAGTTTGTTTAGTTAAGATGATTTTTTAAGTCTTTTATGCAAAATAAAATTATACATAAGTTTCTTTCAAATTTTGGTGAACTTATTATTTTACATTGAAAAGGATAAATATGATTTACTCTTAAAAAAACTTTTATCATTTTTTAGTTGATCAATAAATAAATATAATTTTATTATGCAGCTGTTCACTAAATTTAATCAAATTCAACTAAAAAATTAACTTTTTTACATTTAGACATTATTATGTGAGTAAAAGATTTCATGCTTTATTTGTCATTTTTAATACCTTTTTGAATATTTAATGAACTTATTATCTTTATTAAATTAATAATTAAATATTAAATTAATATATCAATATTTTATTTACTTTATAGTGTAGAAAAAACTAAGTTACAATAGTTTTATTGAATATCTAATTTAAGTTTGTTTACTATTTAATTGTTAAGTTGATTAGATTTTTTTATATTAAGTTCTTATAGAATAGATTTTTATATTTAGTTTTGATTGATTTATATTTGATTTAATTAGACTTTTATAGAGTTTATGGATTGGGCTTTATATCTTATTTAATTATAAAATTAAAATAGTATAGTTTCATGCTTTGATTTTTTTTTTAAAAAAAGAACTCATGAAATCACCAAAACTCTTCTTGAAAAAACTTCCATAATAATTATATATTGATTATATTGTGCTTATTAAAACTCAATCATACTTATGATAAGTATGTATATAAAATTTAAATTTAATTAACTTTTTATTATAGTAGTAATTCTAGAATAAAAGCTTTTGTTATAGTGATTACTTTTAAATTAAATACTATAAAATTTATTTCATTTTTTATTAGGAATACTATAAAATTTATTTATTAGAAATGAAAACCATATATCTCTGCTTACCATAAAAAAAACAGAAAAGACAATAATCCATCTGAGGAGAAATTTTGGTTGTTCTGGACGCAAATTAAAATTACATAAAATGAAAACTTGAGTGATAATTTTTAAACACTAAACTAATAATATTCATTCATATTTAGTTAATATTACTAATTAAGTTTCTAAGAATTTTCAATCAAGTTTCAGTCTGCAAATTAAGTGCAGCAAATATTTTTCCTTGTCCAAAGGAGACATTACAACACAGCCTCGAGAGGATTTGGACACTACAGCCTTCCCCTGGAGTCAAGTCATCCTAATTCCTAACACAGACACACTGTGAATTTATCACAAATGGTTGATTTTTTTTCATCATAATTTAGTAATATTGAGGTAAATGATTGATTTTTTACATTCATAGAATAGTTGTTAAGAGAGATTAGCTACTTAACAGGGAAGTTATTTGAGGCTCTGAGGATTGTACTATAAATGGATTAGTTCATTTAAATTTAAAATTATGAATATGTTTAATATGCTAGGTATAAATTTACAATTCAAAGCTTAGAGGAACTAAATTTATATTTATAGTTTTTTTATAATATTTATAAGTTTCCCAAGATTTTTCTTGTATATTATTTGAAAATTTTGGATGTATTCCCATGAAGTATTTGCATAATTTACTTGAACTTGTGATATTTCTCGATCATAAGAGAATCGAAAAGTTCACCTTTGGGAAATCCTTGTTATCCATCGTAGAGCCATTGGGGTAGTAATTTGATAGAAAAGATATAGTCTCTTATTTTATTTTCCTAATGTGACGATTTATTGATTTGAAAATGATATTTTGAAGTCTCAAGAGATGATTTTAATATGTAATAGTCTAGTGGATAAATATGATGTTCGTAAAGAACCGTTTGAGAAAAGAATAAGGAATAAATACTTATCGTGCTATGAAAATAAACTATGCTACTTGCTAGTATTTATTATTCTCTTATATTTGATGAATTTCTTTTCTTCCAAGGATATGAATTATTAGGTGGGCCTATTTTATGTTAAATTGGGCTTCTTTGGCAATTCGCATAAAGCTCTCATGATCTTTGATGTTGTTTTTCCCTTGCATGCAATTAGGCTCATGCAGTAATGGGAAAGAAGGGTTCTGGGAAGAGCACATTTTCAAAGGTTGGTTTATCACATTTTAACCTTGGAAACTGTTAATTGTATTGCTTCTTCGTGTTGTTGTAATGTAAATGTCAGCATATATGAACTTTAACCCGCAGTTGAAAAAATTGAAATATAGCCTCTTTAAAATATGAAATTTTTATATAAAAAATAGGGTTCAATGTGTCTCAAGACACTCTGATCCTATGCTCTTTCTGTACATAATTTACTAGTATATGTTTCTTATCTTATCTGTCACTGCTCCAGTTTATGTGGAAAGAAGTCAGCCTGACTATCATGTTCAGCCCATTTATTATTTTCTTTTCCCTTGGAATCTGTATGTATACATTATCTTCTGCATGGGCCTCTTTTATTTTTAAAAAATTAATATCTTTTTTATTTTCCTGTATCAAGTTAGTGAAAACTGGACCGATTTCATTATCTGTTAATCAAAAGTCTAAGTGGGGCCTTATGCATTGTAGGTTCTTGTTGGCCATCCAGATTATGAAGTGACAGGAGGTAGTGTTGTTTTTAAAGGGAAAGACTTACTTGACATGGAACCGGAGGAAAGATCTCTTGCTGGTCTTTTTATGAGCTTCCAGTCCCCAATTGCGATCCCAGGTGTTAGCAATATTGATTTCTTGAATATGGCATACAATGCTCGAAGAAGAAAACTTGGTCAACCAGAGCATGGTCCAATTGAGGTACATATTTTCTCACTGTGTCATCTTAGTATGGTGGGTTAGACAGTGCTATATTTGGTTGCATGCATTTCATTCACCGAGGGATTTCATTTCTTTTGTATTTGTGCGCGCGCATACTTGTTGCATTGAGTCAAGGCTTACCTCAAAATATACTTGTACTTTGATTAACTGTTAACTGGTATCCTTTTAACACAAAGCTGGATAAGCTTGAAAACCATTATAATGTAATTCATTGGGGAAAAAAAAAAGAATTGTTGCTGAGAATTGAGAGTACAATGGCTTACACATTCAACTGTGTAAAATGACACGTAAAATGAAATTAATAGTAGATAAAAAATGAAATTAATAGTATATTAAACTTGAGAAGAAAACATGACACGTAAAGTGAAATTAATTGTAGATAATTTTTTTTCTGACAAGACATGCTATTTTATTTAGGCCTAGAGTTTTGATTATCAATGGTTTAGCTGAGTTGGGAGACATGGGACGATGATAAATATTTTTTTTCTTCAGTTTTGGCAGAGCATGTTGAGGGCTGGAAATATTGATTGGATAGTTTCATATTGCTTTTAATTGTTTCAACCTTTCACTGAGATTTTCTTGTCATTGTAATAAGTAAAGGCTATCTTTTATATTACTACCCGATATGATCTTCTATTTAAGCTGATTTATGTTGCACAATAATTCAGTGGTGTGCCCTTATATATGCGGTTCTATACATACTTGTATTCTAAACTTGAACTTGTGAACATGAAGACTGACTTCCTTAACAGAAATGTCAGTGAAGGATTTAGCGGTGGTGAAAGGAAGCGCAATGAGATTTTACAGCTAGCGGTATAACTATGATTATTTGTTGTTCACCATTTTTTCCTTTTTCTTTAGTTTTCATAATTTTGTGCAGTATTTAATTGAATATCTGTATAGTGATTAGAAGCTGGGGAAATAGTGTCTTTGCCTCCTCCTGCTTGTTAGTTGTTACTTCTGGAAGTTTAGATTTTTTTATAGGATTATTGTTCACAGCTTTCATCATCCCGTGACTTCACCATGAAATTTTATACTTTTGTTGTCTAGTCCGGGGGAAGGGGAAAAGAGTTGACAGGATTGTTGACATAGCATTTGAATTTTCATCACTTTTAGTTCAATGAGTAATTATGGTATTTTCTTTTTAATGTTATCTAATTTGGGATCTCATCTTTACTGCGGTTCAACTACTTCTAGTTATATATCAGCTACCGATCAGTACATGGCCTGTATCTGATTAGGTTTGTTTTAATCTTTTTTTTTCCATTTCATATATATTTTATTCTGCATATTACAGGTTCTGGGGGCAGATTTGGCTATACTAGACGAAATTGAGTCTGGGTTAGATGCTGATGCACGTCAAGATGTAGCAAAAGCGGTGAATGGGCTTATAACGCTAAAGAATTCTGTTTTAATTGTAACTCATTATCAACGGCTATTGGAGTCTATAAAACCCATATGTATGCATGTTATGGTGAGCTATTTTAAAAACCTGGAAGATTTTCTTTTTGTTAAGTTTGGAAAACCTGGGACGATTGATAAAATAATTGCGTATGTTGTTTTTTTGCTGTAGAATTCTAGTTAATTAAAGTTTTCATGTCAGTTACGCATGTTAGTGATGTCACATATGGTGCAGAAAATTCTGTGGTTTCAGATTTGTGTCTTCAACTTCCATGAAAAGTGAAATTGAAGCATTCAATTTTAGGAATAATGGAACATATGGTCCTGCCTCTATACAAGTAGGGTCCATTTCATTACATAAGTAGTTGACTAAGATTTTCATATTTTCATTTAAAGCTGTCCTAAGAGTTGTTGTGGTCTCAATTCATAAATAGGTTTTGGTTCCTTTAAACAGGCTTCAAAACCATTTTGAAACAGCTTTGGTTACTTTAACCAAGTTATGGGCCTGTTTCAAAACAGTGTGAAGGTTACTGAGTAGAGATATTGTTAGGGTGGTTCCCAATAAAACAGTCTCTCTTTCCATCTTGGTCTCTTTTAGCTGTTTGCATTTCTTTTTAATTTGTTTATTCTTATTCAGTTTTCCTTTTTTGTTTATTCCCCTCTTATTGGGTCTTTCTACCTTATAATTGTATTGGGCCCTCTTTTGGATTGTCATTTTATTAAAGATTGAAGACATTTTTTTCTCGTCCCCTTGGGGATAACATTCACCAAAACCCAAAATAATAAAATGAATGTCTTCAGTTCCATTGGATTGTGATTGTAATTGTTTGTCTGTGGTCTTTTAGGAGGATGGGAGAATCATTAAAACAGGGGACAGCTCATTAGCAAAAGCTCTTGAGAAGGAAGGCTATAAAGCAATTTCAGCCTCATAGTTGCAGAACGTTTGTAATCGGTACTCTCCATCTCTCTCTGGAAACTCTTCTATATTGTTTTTAAGTCACGAAATAAAGAAAATTGATCTTGGAGCTCAAGCTTAGGTCTGGTTCCCAACATAATGGAGTTTACTAATCGCAATAGATGACTGAGCCTTCTATCTTATCTTGACTTGGGAGGCTTGTACTGCCATAGGTTGGATATTTTACTGTTTGCTTATGTAACATTGTAAAATAAAATTTTCAACACATGGTTCATAGGTCGGGTTCAATAGGTTGTGCATTAATAGGTGATCTAGCTGTTTGCACGGTAATTAAATTAGCTGAGAACTTTTTGTCATGGAGAAACATAATTAATACTCAATTTTTTTAGTTTTAGTCTTGTTAGAAATTCTACCGATCATTTGGTTTATCTACGTACGAACTTAATTTAAGTTTTAGTCTTGCTAGAAATTCTTCCGGTGACTTCCACATGTATTTTTTTCCCTTCAAATCCCATAATACAAAACTTTATTGGAAAGTTGCTTATTAATTTCAATCGGCACTCTCCAAGTTAATTTTTCTGAGCTAAGTAGGAAAAAATTCAAAGTCATTGCTTTTGCCATTTCCAAGGTTGTGTCCTTTTGTAAATGCTGGAACTTAGCACTTCCGACACTAGAATTTGTTAGATGAGTAAGTTACCAAAAAAAATTTAGGCATGTGGGATGCCTTGTTATCAGAACTGAACGGTACCAGCCGATCCGACGGCAAATCGGACAGACTGGTTCGGTTATGATAAAAGACTGGATCTGCAATTAGATCGGTCAAAATTGTTCAGAACCGGCTGTTTTTTTTACATTTACTGCGTAATGACATTTTTATCAAAATTATACCCCTCTTCCCTTCAATACGTTAAGGCTATGTTGGTAATTTCATATGAAACCCCCAATTTGCTTGATTTGGGGGTTTCAGTCTTCCCTTCGGCTTCACACGCAGAGTGCGAGCTCTCTCTATCTCTATCATTTTCCTTTCACTCTGCTCTCTGATTTGTAGCTTTTCTGTGGCTGCTGAGATTTGTTGTCTTGGTGGGTGCTAATGTTTTCTTTGACCAATTTGATGATGTGTATTTTCAAGACCCAACGGTTCCATTAAGGGTGCTTCGGAGGTGTTTGTGAAAAGGGTTTATTTGCTGGTTTGTCAATATCAATTGATATGGGTTGAGTCTTAGGTGGATATGGTGATATAGGCACCCATGGTAAGTAACATATAGGCGGGATATATTGATGTTCTGCTTGCTTTGTATGATGAGAGAAGGGCTTCCACTCACGGAATTATGGATTTTGTTTCAATTGTTGTCTTTGTTTTGTTTGTTGGGGAGATGGCTTGTACAATGCTGCTTTGGTTTGTAGTAACTGCTCTTTGGAGCTGTGTACTAAACCATGTTCCTTGCAATTAAGTTTTGTATTTTGCCTTTGAAAATAATTGATATGATCAATAGTTCTAAAACAATTCCATAATTTATATTCCATAAACTATAATGTAAGCAAATGTTTAAGCCGTGAGCTTATAGTTGGTAGTAGATATGCGTAATCCAATAAAAAATAATGGAATTTAGTGAATTAAGATTAAATACTTCAAGGGAATCATGTGCGAATGATCTGAAAACCTGGTAACGAATTTGTTTGTCATTTGAGCTCTAATTTTTTTTGAAAAAATATTGGTAACTAGAAAAAAAAAGAAAAAAGGAACCGTTTCAAGTCTCTTATTAGCCGAAAGACTTGGAATATTAATGTCAGGTAAATTTTAATTTGGGGTCAATCAAATTTTTATCCTATTATATAAAAGAGAGTAAAATCATATCATTCAATTTCGCTCGCTGTTATCTGGTTTTGAGGTTTTAGGGAGGGAAAAATTAGGTTATGAGAGATGAGAATTGTGAAAACAATTTTTTCCTTTGTTTTTATTTTTAAATGTCAATTGACCAATTAAACCATGCAAACCAATTTTGGATGGAAAACACATTAAGAACATAAAATTTGGTAAACAGAAGTATTTGATTAGGGAAAAAAAACAGAAAACGTGAAGGATGAAATGAAAAAAGGAAAATCAAAATAGGAAGTGAGTGAAACGTTGAAACAAAATTGTAATTTAACATGTATCTCGTAATTGTTGCTTTTTTCAATTTATTTGTGTAAATGATTAATTTATATGTAATTTCATTATAAAAAAAGCCAATGGAAGACACCGTGCAAAGCATGAGATATCTATTAGTAATATAATTAATATTATGATTTGTTTTTAAATTAATTTTTGTATATCAATGATTTGAATAATCAAATGTCTTGGTAGACTTGATATCCAGTTATGATAATTATATCGGGATAAAACTAGTCAGTTGAGTTGTTTACTTTAATTCTAAAAGGTTTTCAATGGGTTTTTTATACCTTAATCGAAATCTTAGTAAATGGACTCAACGAAATGGGTTACTATGGCTTGTTTAGTTTAAGAAATATGACCGGTTTTATTATTATAAATTATTTAATGATTGATAAAATAAAATAAAAATATTTTTTAAAATAAATTGAATTTTTATGGGTATTTGGATTACTTTTGTTTATAATAAACACAAACTAAAAAATAAACTATCCTAAACGAGTAAACTCCTCAAGAATGTTTTGTGATAAGCATTTATTTCTAACAAGCATTGTGACGACGGTCAAACATGCCACATGAAATATAGATTTTTTTAAATAAATAATATTTGTCTACGTAAGTTGTCATTATGCATGCCAGAGAGGTTTTGGTTCAGTAGTTTTTAGATTGGTAGGGCACAAGTTTAACTTTCATCTGTTTTAAAGCGTGGATTACTTTGTATGTTGATTATTTATCTAAATTTATAAAGATTACATGATAATATTTTAAATATATAATAATATTGTGTGATCAAATTATCATATTATTGTATTTATATAATATCACTTCAATAAATAAAAAAATCATTACACATAAAAATTGTCTTTTTTTGTTCTTTTCTCCCTTCTCTCCTTCTCTCTTAGGCCACCATTGTTAGATGCAACACCAATAATTTCATCAATTTTTATGAAAACGTACGTGAATCTGATGAGTTTTTAAACTTTTATATTTTTTAAAAATATTTACAAATAAAAAAATCATCAAGTTGTCTCCTTTTTTTTATTCGTCAACAAGACACAAATAGAAGGGATGTAATAAAAAAAGTAGAAAAACTCCTCTCCACTTTACATTGTTCCTCCAAACGCAAAAGCTTATAAATTATTTTAAAATTTTCTTGCAAACTGGAGATGTAAGAATGCCATTGTGAAAGAATGCTAGAACATAAATACATGCAATAAAAATATCTGCCTCTTCAACAATTCATATAAATCATTAAGATACTTAGAACCCGTTTGGTTTGCACTGAAATGTGAATGAAATATAATTAAAATATGAAAATAAACTCGAGCGATATTGTAAAAGTATTTGTATTTTTATTGTGGAATATATTGTCTTATGTTCAATTGAAAGCAATATAATTTTAAGATTACCCAATTTAAAATGGTAATTTATTATTTTTTTTTGTTGAACATAAAAAAACATACTTATCAATACAAATGTCACGCCTCATCCTTTAGATCTCTTTAAAGTTTCATTTTAAAAGTATTATTTAATTATATTTTATTCTTTGTGCAAACCAAATGGGAGGTTAGGTTTAGGGTTTCGCGGGTAGTAACAACCACTAGTGGCACTCGTTTGCATGCAACACCCATTGCGGCCAAGAAAAGAGAATGAGGGAGAAAGAAGGAACGACCAAGAAGAGAGAGGAAGGAGAGAGAAGAAAAAATTATGATTAAATTGAAAAATAATTGTTGTGTTAATTTCTTTTTTAGTTAACCCAATAATCATGAAATTTTGTTTTTCTATTAATTTCTTTAAGGTGTTAGGCAAAAGGACTGTTTTTTTATATTGAAGTATACTAATAGTACATTGATTTAATTATAACATAAGCCTATACAAATTTAGAAGTCCACGATCCACTACCACAATCCACTTAAAATAAGAGAAATAACTAATATAAATAAAACAAATAATTCACACACCATGAGAATCAAACTTAAACCCTTATAATTTCAATTTTCTCAAGCTTCAACCTTGATCGATCACTAGACCACGATTAATAACTCTTGAAAATTTAAGTAGTAATTTCTATCCCTTTTCATAAATTTTCTTTTAGTCCTTTTATATTATTATTATTTGAGTTTTCAACAGTTATTAGACCAGTTTTCAAGAATTAATAAGTAGCATGCATACTGTTTTGCTGATTCGAGGTTAGTCTTTAAGGTTTACTTGCCTTGAATTATTATTGTAAATTATGAGGTAGCTAAGTCAAATTCCCTGGAATTGATGGAGCAAAGGAATGCAACTTTTGGAATATCAGTCATCTGTTCTTAATAAAACTAAAGATATTTTCTGTTCTTTTGTTTGAAACTTACACATACCTACAGATTAAGAAGGCATTCAGAGGACTTTGTTTCATGCGGATGTTTATTTATCAATATCTTGACTTGCATTGCACTCACATTTATTCTCCCATGGTCGTAGTTAGTGATGTGTCTTACAAACTTATCTATTTTTTTATCTTTTCCCTGTCGCCATTGTCTCTGATGTAGCCTAGGATTACCAAGCTACAGTAGCAGCAATCTGTATGATTTTAATGTTTGGGGTTGACTTCAGACTATAGTATTCTAGCATAAGAATGATACACAATAAAATCAAACAGATAACCACCGAAATGAGTACTTAAATTGCAACTGGTAAACCAAGATGATATAAATTGGGTTTGTTTTTTATTTTATTTTATAAAAAAGTAGTTCGATTTCATTTTTTAATTATTTATACAACTTTCACAAAACAATGTTGTATTGTTAGATTTATAAACATGTGTGAGGTATATTCAATTGTAGTATTAGTTAATTTAATGTATTGCTCTGTTATGTATTTTTGTTTTGATAATTGATGAGTTATGTGCGTTAGTATCTCAATATGTGTTAATTTGATTTATTTTTTTTATTAGATTAAATAAAATTATTATATTAATATGTGCATATTAATTTATTTATTTTATTAAATTAAATGATAAAATTTAATTACATAAAATAATAAAATTAACAAAGTATATAAAGATACGTATGCTTGTTAAATTGTATTGATTTCATTTTGCTCCGCCATTTCGAAGCCTTTTAAGTTTTATCTATTTATCATCCTTGTTTTTATAAGTGCTTAGTGCTTACTACTTCTTACGTTTCGTTGTATTAACATTTTATAAAATCCCCAATTTGTCCCTTTCTCGAACTAAGCTCACTTCTGCTTTTTCTCACCCCATCGTCTTGTGTTGCAGAGCTTATCTCCTCTCTCATTAACGTTTACACTAGTTCCACAGTTGATTCAGATTCACTCGATCGGACGGCCACCCTTCTTGACCAATGACTCTGATGACCCCGCTGTTAGATGTAAATTCCCAATCTCCTCTCTCTTTCTCCCCCACTCTCTCTCTCTTGAATTCAATTTCGATTTCAAAACGATTCTTTTTTATGTCACTCAACGTTTATATGAATTGAGTGTATCTGCAGGTCCATGAGTATCTTCTAGGGTTTCGATCAGCAGATCCGAGCTCCATCTCTCACATTGACTTTGTTTTTCTCTTTTGCAGCAAGAGGACGATGAGATGTTGGTTCCACACACCGACTTGGCCGATGGTCCTCAGCCCATGGAAGGTTTGTTCAATTTCAATTCAATTCTCACTCTGTTTGTTTCCTGAGAAATCCGTCCGTAAAGTGAAAGAAAATAAAAATATCTAATGTTTCACTTATTTACCTATTGGATGAATGATTTGACATTTTAAAGCTGAAATGAGCTTAGTTGAATGGCTACTTCACTTTATTTGGTTTGTGTTGTTATTTTGCTTTTCTCGTGTTTCTTTAAGGTATATTGTGTTTAAGATTTCTATTTTTGCTTCTTTTCCTATGTTAGGTATCCAGGAAAATTTTGAAAAGTATAGAAGAGAATAGAATTTTGAAATTTATTTTCTATTTTTATTTTGCTTCACAAAAAATGTGAAATGTTTTCCCCTTTACTTACCCAAATTTCCTTATTAGACCTAGTACAGTGAAATATAAGATTCTAGATTTTATTAATGTCCCCTACTGGGTGTTAGAGTAGATTTTTCTTTTTTGGGGATTGCATTGATTCTAGTTTACATTTTTGTTTTGTCAGTGGTAAAACTTATCCGACAGGTACTCTTATAATTTTTTTTTTAAACTTATCCTAATGGTTGGTGAACTTGATTCTTTCATCCTGAAATTAATTATTGAGATAGAATATTTAAATATCCTCTTGTCGTGTATTTTAATTCTCAAATTAATTGGAGCTTTTGCAGCTTGGTTATGGTTTTTGAGTTCTTATGGTTAATTGCTTTTTAGTGGCGCAAGCAGAATCAACAAGCACCGGGGATGGCCAATCAGTGGATGATCCCCCATCTGCAAGGTTCACATGGACAATTGAGAATTTCACGAGGCTGAATACCAAGAAGCTTTACTCTGATATTTTCTATGTTGGAGGCCATAAATGGTAATTTTATCTCTTCCTTATTGTGAGAGTTCTCATGTGTATGGATACTTTATTCTGTTCACTTTGATCGGTCATTAAGAGCTTCCTTAATTGCATTGAACAGGAGGATACTTATCTTTCCAAAGGGGAACAACGTTGATCATTTATCGATGTATCTGGATGTTGCCGATTCAGCAACTTTGCCATACGGGTGGAGTAGATATGCACACTTCAGCATAGCTGTTGTCAACCAAATTCATAGCAAATACTCAATTAGAAAAGGTATTTATTATTCTTATAACATAAAGAATCTGTAGATAGCATTGTAATAAGTGGAGCTGTTGTTGTTTGTCCTTTTACAATTCCCCTATGCTAGCCTCAATGAGGCAACACATGCATCAGACACGGGCCTTGGACCTTAGTCATGCGTGCTCATTAATTTGTGTTCTTTTAGTATTAGATAATTTTTTCCCGTTGCATTTGCATGTATATAGTAATTTATAAATTTTTTTTTTGCATGTATATAGTAGTAACTTTTGCATGCCCCGCATCATTATTTAGAATCCAAATTGCTTCGTTCAAACGCAGTAGTCAATGGCAACTCAAGCTTTCTAATACTACCTCTGTCTCAATATATGAGTTGCCATTGGGGAAAAACAAATTTTAAGATGTGAGTTGTATGATGTCATGCCATATCTTTGAAAGTAACTTTCCACAAAATACTCTTAAATATAAAAATGAAATTTGAAATTGAATTAAAGTAAGGGTAATATAGGAAATTGGGAAACCTTCTTTTATTTGAACTTTTCTTATGGCAAAATTCATTTTCGGACAGCCAAAATTGGAAGTGTGAATGGGACAAAGTATTAGTTTTCTGTGTTTAGTCTTATTTAAGATATATCTTGAATCTTGCATTTGTTCTCATAGACACTTAGTTATGTACTTGCATTGAGTCAACATATGTGCTTCTTGTTTTCTTTGTGCTTGAATTGTGTATAAAGCGATATCCTTGAAAGCCTTCATTGGATCTTGTTGCAGAATCGATAAGAGAGATTGAATAGAAGTATTGTAGAATCGTTATATTATTGTGTTATGTGAACAAACCTATACATGGAGCTAAGAATATAAAACCTAATAGGAATAGGAAAATCTAAGCCAATTGGGAAAACTTAATGTAACTAAGAAATTATATCTCAATACTCCTCCTCAAGTTGGATTGTTGGAGCATCTACTTGCACTAACTTGTTCCAAATAAAACCGCCCACCTTGTTACAAATAAATCAAATCCTAGATACAACAAAAACCCATAAGAGCATCGGGTCATCAAGACCCAACAACATCAGGTCAACAAGATCCACAACACAGGGTCAACAAGACCAAACAACATTGTATCAACAAGATCCATCAACACTGATCAATAAGATCCACAACACAACAGAACTGAAATGGATTGCTATCGATGGATTGGATTTACGAAACGAGTCGGATCGGGTCTTCTTTAACAACATAAAACTACATCCATGTTAGATCGAC
Organism: Bretschneidera sinensis; assembly: GCA_023935145.1. Taxonomy (NCBI): domain Eukaryota; kingdom Viridiplantae; phylum Streptophyta; class Magnoliopsida; order Brassicales; family Akaniaceae; genus Bretschneidera; species Bretschneidera sinensis. The sequence goes on from CM043699.1 coordinate 145,349, forward strand.
CGGATCCAGGTTGAGAAAACTGTTCACGGTACTGTAGTAAAACACTGATTACGGTACTGCTGCTTGGAGAATTACCCAGGGTTAATTTCATGATGCAGAATTGACAAGAGGGATTGAATAGAAATATTGTAGAATTGTTATATTGTTGTGTTATGTGAACAAACCTATATATAGATCTAAGAATATAAAATCTAATAGGAATAGGAAAATCTAAACCAAGAAAGAAAACCCAATGTAACTAGGAAATTATATCTCAACTGATCTAAACATCAATCGTAATTTTTTTTGGAAATTGACATTAAGAGAAAAACTTATTTGACAATTGGAAACCTATGATACTACTTGTATAGATGTATTGTTTGTTTCATATGAATTATCAATATTTAATGTGCTTTTTTTAGCAAACATTCATCTAGTCTTCCCTTAGGCATGCACCTTAGCTTTGTTCCTTAAAACTACTCTCCAAGAACCCTTTACACCTTTGATAACTATGTTATTTTTTTTGATAAGTAAAATTGACCTTTGATAACTATGTTATGTAGGTACCTTAAAATATTTCAAAGAGGTATAGCAATTAGGCTACCTTTAATGCAGAAGGGTGCACAAATTATTGTTGAGAGATTCTTAGAAATAAGAATTCTCAGTAAAGGATGCAGTAAAAAAGGTTTTTTAATTTATTTAATTTTCTGGAAGCAACAAAAATACAGATTAAAATTATTTCTTTCTTAAAATATACTAAAACAATGATATTGTTACTATTGTGTGTGTGTATATATATATATATCTTATGTTTTGTGTATTTTATGTACTGATGTGTTGTATATATACATATGGGTGCCTGCGGATCGATTTCTTTTTGCTTAATTGGATCAAGTAGGAAGGGATTTCTCATAACATGTGGAAACAAACAAAGCAGGTAGTCTGCTTGCTTCTATCTCCTAATACAGCATTAGTGGATGTGTTAAATACATGGTGTATAAAATTTCTTACATTTGATATTTTGAAACAATAGGCAAATGAGGTGTATGTCACAGTCACATGATCCACAACATGGTCTCTCTGTGGATAATATTTTATCAGAGAATTTAAGGACCGTGTAGTAAATACTTTTCACTTATTTCTATGTGAAAGAGATCCTCTATTAGTAAATTTATATATAATTATGTATATGTTTGTCAAATATTTATGCTATGATTCCAACCATCCTTTAAGACATTGGCATCAGCAACTTTTGACCTCTCTCTCTTTCTCTCCCCTCGCGTGTCAATTTCGATGTATCTAAGGACCATCATTGCTATTCTTTTATGTGTTGGGTTCTCTTTAATCTTTAGCTTTTCATAAAGGTCTCATTCTACTTCAAGGTCCTTGAGATAGTGGTGAATTGGGCTTCTTTTAGATATTCATAATTTTCTATTTTTTAGTGTAATGTTTAATGGGTGATTGTATAATTAATTAGGCTTAATATTGCATGGTAGGGTTTAATGGGCATGCATGTTTTTTCATGGTTGTGTGCCTAAAAAACAATATAGTTTATTTTGGAAATAAGGATTAGCTTTCCTTTCCTTTATAAGAAAGTAAATATGTACTTTGTTCATGCTGTTGAGACCTGGCTCAGGTGGTCACTGGTTGAAGGAAAAAGAAGTGAGGTCGGCTTTGGGTTAGGCAAAAGGGAAATATATATATATGTGTGTGTATATATATATATATATATATATATAGTGTGTGTGTGTGTGTGTTACAATACAAATGTAGCTGAAAACAAAAATTAGATATCCATAAATATGTTTATTTTTAAATGCAAGATAATATAGGCAAACCACTGCTGCGTTTGAGTCACTGGCCACTCTGCTCTTGAGAGTACCGTGGTTCTGTTGAGTATACAAGAAAAAACTGAATAACTTGTAATGATTAAGACTTTTGTGTTCTGCAGACACGCAGCACCAATTCAATGCTCGAGAGAGTGATTGGGGTTTCACTTCGTTCATGCCTCTTGGCGAACTATATGACCCTGGTAGAGGTTATCTTGTGAACGACACATGCATAGTTGAAGCTGATGTTGCTGTCCGTAGGGTTGTTGATTACTGGTCACATGACTCAAAGAAGGAGACCGGATATGTTGGACTTAAGAACCAAGGAGCTACTTGCTACATGAATTCTCTCCTTCAAACACTGTACCACATTCCTTACTTTAGAAAGGTTGGTCTGTACACCCTTCATAACTGTCTTATTGATAGATTCACAAGAAAGCTCCATATCTGGAACTTCTTAATGCTGGCTGTTAATTTTTTCCCCCTAATAAAAGCTGTTTATATTTTAGGCTGTGTATCATATGCCAACAACTGAGAATGACATGCCATCTGGGAGCATTCCTCTGGCTTTGCAGAGTCTATTCTATAAGCTCCAGTATAGTGACAATAGTGTAGCAACGAAAGAGTTGACCAAGTCTTTTGGATGGGATACGTATGATTCTTTCATGCAGCATGATGTTCAAGAACTTAATAGAGTTCTCTGTGAAAAACTTGAAGATAAAATGAAGGTATATAATTTTCATGGTACCAGAAATCTGCGTGTGTGTATATATGTATATAAGTATGCTTAAAGGGTTAATGAAATTATCTCTCTCTCTCTCTCCCTCTCCCTGACATTCACACAAACTTTTTGCTGTCCCAGGGAACAGTGGTGGAGGGTACAATACAACAGTTGTTTGAAGGGCATCATATGAACTATATTGAATGCATCAATGTGGACTTTAAATCGACAAGAAAGGAATCGTTTTATGGTACATTTTTAAGGTTACAACGGATGACTAAGTTATCGAAGATTGATTTTGTGGGCCTTATTTGATATAATTACTTGTAGATCTTCAGCTTGATGTCAAAGGCTGTAAAGATGTTTATGCTTCTTTTGACAAATATGTGGAAGTGGAGCGTCTTGAGGGTGATAACAAGTATCATGCTGAACAACATGGGTTGCAGGTGAGGTGCCTTTGAAATGTAAGGGCTGATGTTTTTGTCAGTTCTAACTTGTTTCTCAGAAAGTTTTATTTGATTATTTTTGCACCTTAAGCTGATAGTAAAGGATTTGAATAAGTTGATTTGTGGTCGCTGTGCTTTTGGGTGTTTTGTTATGTCTCAGTCTTTCAATAGCTACCCCCTTTGCTCTCTTGCCTTTACAATTTTTTAATGTCTTACTGGTTTTAGGATTGCTTGAACTGTAGTTAGTATTTCATTCCAAAATGGATTACTGAATGAATGCTCTGTGCATCTCTTTTTGGCTTTTTCTTAATTGGTCTCTGTTTGAATATATCATCTGAAGAAAGTATGTATTTGATCCTTATCCAGGATGCTAGGAAGGGTGTTCTCTTCATCGACTTTCCTCCTGTTCTTCAGCTTCAGTTAAAGCGCTTTGAGTATGATTTTATGCGGGATACTATGGTGAAGGTCAGAAATAGATTAGATACCTCTTTACCTTCTTAATATATTTGTATTACTATCATGAATTCTTTGCATGTTTGGTTCCAGTTGATTTGGTAATGATTATTACCCAATACAAACTTAAGAATGATTATTAGGTTGACAACTATTTGTCTCACCATGTAATTGCTTAGTTTATGCGTTGTTTGTTAGGTGTTGAGTAAGAAACTTCCAGTTGCATTTCTATATATAACCTAACCAATATAAGAATCTAAAATCCCCCAATACTCTTTCATTTATTCAACTTGATTACAATAACCGTGACGTTATTCAGAGTAAATGACATAACATAATGAACAGGAACTTCAGAAATGTGTTATTTAACAGTATAATATAATTGTCACTTGTAAATAAAAGTATGATATTATTATAATACTAAGGATATATTTTAGTATGTAAATAGTAGACATTTAATTTATGTGGCACATACTTATGTGTATTAGGTATTTTTATATATTATACGCAGTGTATATGGGATTTAGTGTAAAAGGACAATATTGAATCGTTAAGAAAATAGGAAATGAATGGCAGGTGGTAGATCTTTCTCATAAAGATTTATTCAGCAGATAAATGACCACTATGTGTATTAGGTGTGTTTGTATGTCATAAGCCTAGGGATGGCAACGGGAACGGGGTCGGGAATGGCCGAGGATGCATTCCCCATCATTGTCCCCGCCAAGCTCACGGAAAAAAATTCCCCACCCCCGCCTTCGGGGATGGAGGTGGGAAATTTTTTTCTCCATCTCGGTTCTCCACGGGAAATCGGGTCCCGCTGGGAATTTTCTCGGCAAAACCTAAGTCATGAGACTACATAAATTTGAGAGGGGATTTTATAACCTTTATATTTTGTTGTTTGAGATAGAATAATGAACAAATGACAACACATAAATTCATTTAATAAAAAAAACATAAATTTAAGATGGGAAATATGAATTCATAACAGGTAAAATGCTTGCACTTATTAAGGGTAGAGTGTGACTTGGTGACATAATGCTAGTGTGATGATCATTTTAAGTTAAAATCTTGTAAATTTGAAGTGGGAATTTAATAAATTCATCTAATAAAAAAACATGAATTTAAGATGGGAAATATAATATATTATGTATAAGGTTTGGGGCCCCGCCCCCGCCAAGGCAACGGGAAATTTTTTTCCCTGACCCCGACCCCGACCCCGACCCCGAACAGGGCGGGGGTTTTTCCCAGATCGGGGCGGAGTGGGGCTTGCGGTTTTGAACAAAATTGCCATCCCTACATATGCCTATATGGGATGAAGTGTAAAAGGATAATTTTTGGAATGTTAAGAAAATAGGACATGAATGGTGGGAAGCAGATCTTATAAAGATTTATTTGAAGTAGGAAGCATATAAAGTCATTTAGGATTCTGTATCGTTGCTTTTCATATATGGTGCAAGATTATTTCCTTTTCTTTTTAATGATTAGGTTCTTTTTTGGGTTTCATATGTTTTTTTTAATCTTTGATGGCTCATAGCTTAGCAGCACATTTATGTTTATAATATATTTTCTGTATCCAACCTTATCAAAAAAAAAAAATGTTCTGTATCCAACAGATAAATGACCGCTATGAGTTCCCTCTTCAACTCGATCTTGATAGAGATAATGGAAAATATTTATCTCATGAGGCGGACAGAACTGTTCTCAACCTTTACACTCTTCACAGGTATTTCTTATCTCAGTTTTACAGGCTTTAATTGTTCATCATATTTCATGTGCATGGAGATAATAATTACAGTATTGTTTGTTTGCAGTGTTTTGGTTCACAGTGGTGGGGTGCATGGTGGACACTACTATGCTTATATCAGACCAACCCTCTCAGATCAATGGTATGCATCCTTTTCCATAATGTTTTGGCTGCCAAGCATGGATGTTCTCCTCTCCACCCGCCTTAAATTTCCATATCAATCACAATTTTATTTTACATATATCTAATGCAATTTATCTGGCTAATATACTCTAAAAAATGCTTATGAAGGCAATGAGGTTACTAATGCTTTGCTACAGCGGTTTTAAAAAGTTGTGGTGCCCTATTTTCTTTTTTGATCGATAAAATCTAAAAACCCCACTAAGAGTCACCAAGGAGCTGCCAACCCATGTAAGAAAGGAATCATCAACAATTAAAAACATCTATGAACTTCACAATCTCATATTCATTTACAAAATATTTAGTATTGAACTGAAGATTCAAAGTATTTATTTATCTATTCTTTTTTTTGATAAATATTTATTCATCTATTCTTAAGACCCTCAAAGTTCTTTGATTCCTCTAGGGAGGCTATTGACTGCAATTGTTTGGCAAGCTTGTTGGGGTGTGCCGTTAAGGCTCTTCCCATCACCTACTTGGGGCTTCGTTTGGGGTGAGATTCAAAGAAAGAAGTATGTGGGACCACGTTGTTGAGCGGTTTGAAAAGAAATTGGCTAGATGGAAGAAATATTATCTCTCCTAAGGGGGAGATTGACTCTTATTAAAAGCACCATTTTGAGTCTTCCTATTTATTTCATGTCCCTTTTCCCCATCCTTTGTGCGGTTGCTAAGAGGTTGGAAGACATTAAAAGGAGGTTTCTTTGGGGAAGTTTTGTTGATGATTTTAAATTTCACTTAGTGAATTGGGGCATCATCACTCAAACGAATGAGAGAGGTGGTTTGGGTCTTAAATCTTTTACTTCCTTCAATAGAGCTTTTCTTGGTAAGTGGTTATGGAGATTTACAAATGAAAACAACCTTTTGTGGAAGAAAGTTATTTGTGCAAAGTTTGGTCTTGATCATTGTGGTTGGACCACAAAAGAAGGAAGAGGCGCTTATGGGGTTGGGGTTTGGAAATGGATTAGAAAATATTGGGGTAATTTTCTCCTATTGGTGTAGATTTGAGGTGGGAAAAGAAGAGACTGTTCGTTTTCGTCATGACACTTGGTGTGGGGACACCTACTTGAATGACCAATTTCCTACAATGTTCTCTTTAGTGCGAGATTCAAATTGCTTAATTAGTGATTTTGCTTCTTTGGTGAATGGGGAGGTTTTGTGGGATATTCTGCTTGTTCGTAACGTCAATGATTGGGAACTTCAAAGTACTGGAGACTTTTATAAATAAATTTACAAAGTAAAGATTGACTTGCTTGTGGAGGATCGTTTGAAATGGAGGCATAATGGCAGTGGAAAGTTTGAGGTTAGCTCCTTTTATAAGGCTATTTTGACAATTGAAGGGAGCTCCCATTTCCTTTGGAAGACTAAAGTTCCCACTAAAGTGTTTTTTTTAAAAAGCTTCTTGAGGGAGGATTTTGACCATTGATAATCTCCAAAGAGAGGAAAAGTGCTTGTGAATTGTTTCTACATATGCAAAGAGGATTTTGAGTCTGTGCATCATTTGCTTACATGTTGTTCTTGGACTAGACAACTTTGGATTACGGCTCTTCGGGTCTTGGGTCTTTGTTGGGTGAGTGGTGGTTCCGCTAAAGAGGAGTCGTGGGCGTGGAAGAGCATTCGAGCTTCAAGAGAGAGGATGAAGATTATTGCCTTAATCCCAATCTCCATTTGGTGGATGGTTTGGTTGGAGAGAAATAAGAGAGCTTTTGATGGGGTTGAAAGGCCAATTGTTGATCTTAAAGATTGGTGGCTTAATACTCTTGTTTTTTGGATAGAGGGGAGTTTTTTTTTGTAAATAGAATCATCTTTTTGATTTCATAGAAGCACTATCTCTTAGATAGTTCTTTCGTACATGGGTGGCACCTTCTTGGTGCCCTTTTGTACTATATATAATTTTCTTTTTCTTATAAAAAAAGACCCGCAAGAGACTCCTCGATGTCTACTTATTAAAGAAAGAGATTACTTGACACCATCAAAAGCTCTTCTATTCCTCTCGCATCAAACCAACAAAAAAATAGTGAGGAACAAATCTAACAACTTTCTCTTTTGTTTACAACTTTGAATGACCAACCAAGCATAAAGCTCCTTTTCCACTAAATTGGCATACGTCCAAATCCGAGAGTGTGAAGTTTCAAATCCCAGAGCGCGAAGTTCCAAATCCTTTAGTCCAAGAGCAACCCAATAAGAGATGGTGCATCATCTCGGTTTTATCCATAAAAAAGAAACATCTATTGACAAGGATTTCCCCCATCTTTTGTAGGTTATTAGTTGTCAAGATCGTTTCCCAAGTAGCCTCCCTAGCAAAAAAGCAATCTTTGTAGGATCACAAAGAGATGGTGCATCATCTTGGTTTTCTCCATAAAAAGAAAACATCTATTGACACGGATTTCCCCCATCTTTTGGTAGGTTATTAGTTGTCAAGATCGTTTCCTAAGTAGCCTCCCTACCAAAAAAGCAATCTTTGTAGGATCACAAGTCTTCCAAATCAACCTCCAAGGGAAATTTTCCCCTACCCTCCATCGGGTGGCACTTTGGGATGGCCTTATTGAAAGATTTGCCTGTTAACTTATCAAAAAAGGAGGATTTTCCTTTAAGCTCCCCTTTATAAGAAAGAGACCACTTCACTCTATTCTCCTTATGCAAATCCCACCTTGCACAGTACACCAAATCCAAAAGTCCTAAGGTTTTCCATCTCCAATATCCAACATTAGGAATGAAAGCAACATTCCATACCACTCCTCGATTCCTCACCCCCACAAAAGATCCTACGAGAGCATCTTTATCCCTATAGAATAGCGATCCATATAGTGGGATCTCAAGGTAGAATTCCAACGCCAAGGATCATGCCAAAACCAAGTAGAATCATTGTTCCAAACATCTAAATGCATGTATGGGAAGAAATAATTCCATCTTTTTGTAATCTACTTCCGCGCCCACCATAGGAACCCCTTCCTTCCTTAGAAAACCAACCATTGTGTTCCAACCAAACTTATCCACAATCACCTTCCTCCAAAGGTGGTTCTTCTCGGTCACTAATCTCCAAAGTCACTTGCCAAGGAGAGTTTTGTTCAATTGTACGAGAGATTTTGTTAGTGAGGATGATTTCATAGATTTTGTAGAGGAGTGTAGATGGTCTTTTGTATATGGGTTGCGCCCTCTTGGTACTTTTTTATACAATTAAAAAAAAAGAATATTATGTGAGATTTTAAGCCCAAACCTCCTTTTTTAATAAGAAGTTTTTCCACTGTCCACTTCACCAGTGACACTTAGGGGATGCTTGTTTACACTTATTGGATCACTTAATGGCACCACATCTGAATCGTTCAGATATGGTGCTATTAAGTTTATTTGTTTTTCACCTCAGCACTTAATGGGTCTGACCGAATCAGATATAAAATAGAGTCTTAATACCATTCAGATCTAATTTGGACAAAAATACCCTTAATATATTAAAGTATTATCACAAATACCCTTGCCAAATCAACACCTTCTTGGCTAAGAGTACACGGCGACAGGAACCCAGTCGGCACTGGAGAGAGGAACCCAATCCAACTTCATAGACCTAAGACCCTCACCGTCCTCTCTCTCTCTCTCTCTCTCCTTTATCTCGTCAAAGTTCTTTAAGATCTTTCCATGGCAGCCAGGCTCTCCACCGCCATAACTTGGAAATGGGATTATTCGATGAGAGCTTGTTGTTGAGACTCAAATTAGTGGTTGCTTTTGGGTGGGGGATTGGCGTTTGGCTTTTCGGTTGTGTTTTTGGATTTCTTTCTTGTGGAAGATTTTGTGGTCAGGAATACGCCTTTTTGGATGAGTTTCTGTTTTATTTTATCGGTCTGGTTCAAATTTGGATGGCGGTTGTGGTAGTAGCGCGAATTGTGGAGATGGGACTACTGAAGCTTCCATGGAGAGTCGGTGGGTGTGGCTGTGTGGCTAAGGTTTTGGTTCAAATAAGTATTTTATATCTTCCTCTAAAATAATACTACACTTTATACCCACCTCTTTAAATTTTATATCCACAATCCATCCCTTTAAATTTTTTTGCAACTGATTTTTTAAGAATTTTTTATTAATTCTTTTAAAATGATTGTTTGTTCTTTTGATTTTTATTTATTTGTAATTAACTTCCTTAAGTTATAAGATAAGAATTAAATTAAATTTTTTGGTGATTTTTTATTTTTTATATAATTTTATTGATTATTTAAGTATTAAATAATAAATATTCATTGTTAACCCAGTCTATTTTTATTTTTAAATTGGTTATTTAAATAAACTGATATTATAGTTCAATTCATTAAAAAAATAGAAAAAAAGCAGTTGAGAATATTTTTGAGATGAAATATGCAAACTTTGTTTAGATCAGCAACTGGCTATTATTTGTAACAAACAATTATGTTCTTAACCGTTACGAGGGTTAAAAAGGAAAAATACTCATATTTAGATGTTTCAATCAGTTCAGTTATCAAACAGTCTTAATACTTAACTATTCTTCAGACATTACCTCTTATTCATTTAGCATATTCAGATACTCATTTAGTATTCAACTCTTAATATTTTGAAAAAACAAACGCCACCTTAAACTCCACCCTTGTACTACCCCAAAGGATTCTCTTTTGGATGTTCTCTAATCTCTTGGCAACTGAGCAATTATTTGAGAACAAAGACATGAAGTAAATTGGGAGATTGGAAAAAGGTACTCTTTATAAAAGTCAATCTACCCTCCTTAGAGAGATAGTGCCTCAGGGCTAAAATTAATCAACTCACTTTTTCTCAAGTTCACCTTAAATCCGTAGACCGCTTCAAATATAGTGAAAGGCATCGTAGATTGCTGATCTGTTCCACCCCCACACCACTAAAAGTGATGGTGTCATTGGTGAAAAGCTAATGAGAGATCATAGGTTGCCATCATTACACCCACTTTAAACACCTCCAAGAGATCATCATCGGCCACCTTAGATAACATTGTACTAAACACATCCATGCCCAATATGAAAAGAAGCGGGAATAATGGTTCTTTCTTACAAAGACCTCTAGAAGTTTTGAAGTACTTGGATGGGAATCCATTAATTATATATAGAAAGAAGTTGAGGACATGCACTTCTTGATCCACCTAACTCAACGACCACCAAAACCCATCCTATTCACATCAAGGAGGAACTTCCAACAAATATGATCGTATACTTTTACCATTTCAAGCCTGCATATAACACCCATATTCCCATGCTTTAGGTGAGCATCTACAACCTCATTTGTAGTCAAGGTGGTATTGATGGTTTGTTTATCCTCCATAAAAGCATTTTGTTAAGGCCCCACTATCTTTGACACCACTTTCTTCAACCTGACTGCCAATATTTTGGAGATCAATTTGTACACATTCCCCACAAGGCTAATTGGACAAAGTTTTCCTTATATTGTAAGCTTTGCTCATCTTTGGAATCAATACTGAAAAAATGGAGTTCAAGCTATCCACAAACTCAGCGGAGCAATGAAATTCTGAAGAGAGTCATAGGATATCTCTCTTGAGTCCTTGACACATTCCATTTTCCTTAGATTTTGTTCTCTTCTTTTTAACTTCCTAATTCAAATTTTATTCTGTCAATTTTGAGATTACCTTCTTTGCTGGTATTTTGTTTGTTAAATTGTGGTGTGCTACTGATTCATGCAACTGCTGTGCGTGATTGTGCGTTTTGTTCCTTATTGAAAAACATGATCAGATATCTTTTCTTTTTTCTCTAGTATTCATTCCCAATCTATTCTTATAGTGCCTTGTATGTCATGGTTGTCTTTCTCTTCTGACAAGCATTGGAATTGGTTGACCGGCCCTAGGTTTAAATTTGATGATGAGCGGGTAACAAAGGAAGACGTGAAGAGAGCACTAGAGGAACAGTATGGTGGTGAGGAGGAGGTAACTGTTTCCCAAGTGTTGTTAGTTTTTGATTAACTTTTGTATCTTCTCCTTTTTAATTAATAGTTTTTGTACTCACTTCTTATGTCAAACAGTTGCCGCAGACAAATCCCGGGTTCAACAATTCTCCATTTAAATTTACGAAATATTCTAATGCATATATGCTAGTGTATATACGTGAAAGTGACAAGGACAAAATAATCTGTAATGTTGATGAGAAGGACATTGCTGAGCACCTAAGGGTAAGATGCCTGTTGATACTTTAAAAAAGATCTGTTGATTCTGATTAATTATTTAATTTTTTTTTATGTTGTGTTCTTAACAGTGTCTTGTACTCTCTGAATGTTACTTTTCAGATAAGGTTGAAGAAAGAACAAGAAGAAAAGGAGCTAAAGAGGAAGGAAAAAGCAGAGGCACACCTGTATACTATAATAAAGGTTACAACCTTCAAAATCTTTTCATCTATCTCTATTTTTCTCTCTGTTATATGTTCTTGGTGTGATGTGGGAAATTTTTCCCCCTATGTGAAATCAATTATTAAAGCGAATTATTTTTGTGCCTTTAGGTTGCACGTGCTGAGGATCTACTTGAACAGATTGGAAAGCATATGTATTTTGATCTAGTGGATCATGACAAAGTTCGTAGTTTCCGTATTCAGAAACAGATGCCATTTAACCTTTTTAAGGTACTCTTTATTTTCACTGACAATTTACTTTGAATCACATTGGGTTCTGATTAGCAGGATCATTATCAGCTTTTGGAAAAGGCATCGCCTTTGTCTCATTGTTACTTAAGATTACTGATGTACGGTACCATATAGTATTAACATAACTTATATATACACACTCACACACACAATATATATATATATATATATATATATATATATGGGTCATTCTCTTTATTCTTTATAAATAAGACCAGTGTTGCATCGATATTAACAATTTGTTTATATGTATACGTATATGTTATGTTGCTCGGACTCAGCTAGGTGTCCTCTAGGGTTTTATATAATTATGTTCTTCTTTGTATCTACCAAATCCCTTCATTTCTCTCACTTTCCTGGGAAACAGACAACCTCGAGTTGCTCACGAGACTATAGTAAAAGTATGTTTCTTCTGGTTCGAGCCGTTATAGCACTCCATTTCTAGGGATTGAGCCTGAGTCTTGGATTGTCCATTCAAGCTTGAACCTGAGCTATAATTTTAATAAATAAAAATATTAAATAAATATTGGTTCGAGCTTGATAATATTTTATCGAACCGTTCGAGAGCTTTTCGAGCCGAATATTAAGGTATTTGAGCTCGGTTCGATAAGATATTCAAACCTAATTTTCAAGCTCGAGCTCCCACTTTGTACCTCTATTGCCCAAACTGAGCCTTTGGTCAATGAGTAGGGTCGGTGAGCGGTGAGCTTAGTAGACTTAAATTTTATTGATCATATCTTCACTTGATATGAAAACATGAAAGTGTTGTGTTCCAAGGTGGACAATTTTGACTTCATGGGCTTTTTCGGCGAGTGTCTTGAGTTTTTCGAGTGTTAGACTTGTCTATATTTTGTTAGGTTTTGTAAGCTTTCCTTTGATTTGGAGTGTTGGAGGGAAGACTCCATATTTGGAGTGCTGTGTTCGACGGGGTAAAATGAAGAGTCGAAGCAACCATGTGTATGTGTACGGATTGTTCTCTTTATTCTCTACTAATAAAACCTGTGTTGCATTAGATTGGTGATATTAACAATTTGCTTCTGCTACTTGGTCTTCCTGTTCTTATTTTCTTGTCATGTTAAGTCTTGTATTTTCAATCTCAAAGAAACTCTTTTGCTTATAAAAAAAAAACCTCTCAAAGAAACTCTTTTCAGAGTATCATTATGAAACTTAAGATCTGTTTCGTTGGATATTTATGATCAGTGGCATCCTAATTGTTAAGTTCTTCCCAGGAAGAAGTTGCTAAGGAGTTTGATATACCAGTGCAATTTCAACGTTTCTGGCTCTGGGCAAAGCGCCAAAACCATACCTACCGTCCAAATCGGCCATTGACAGCTGTAGAGGAAGCACAATCAGTAAGTAACTTTGATGTAGTCATCCATTTATCTGTTACAAAGATCGCTGCTTGACTAACCTCTTGATCAGCCCAGCTTGTATGTGCCATTGTTCCAAAAATAGCTGGTTGACAAACCTCTTGGTCAGCCCTCAAATTTGACTTTATAACTGTGTTAATCCTCCCCCCACCCCTTCTTATTTTTTTCCCCTTTATTAAATAGAGTTTTATTAAAAAACACCTCTGATGTAGGACATATAATTTAGAGAGAAGAAAGGGGAGAATAATAGATGAAACAGATTGAGAGGTAGAACAGAAGAGAGCAACAGATGAGAAGAGAAAAGAATAATAGAAACAGGGGAAGAAGAAACAGAAACAGAACCAGAAGAAATAGGGGCAAAGGTGAAGAACTTGAGACAGGAGAAACAATGAGACAAAGATCAAACTTTATTCAATAATTAATGTCTGAATTAAAACCCTAATATTAGTGTTCTTATATAAGCACTAGTCATAAACATAATAGGAAACCCTGATAATATAAATACTAAAATTCTACAATTTCCTAAACTAAAGTCCTATTATTTTACTACTTGCTCCTTATAAAGTCATATTTACAAAATAATCCCATAAATCTTGTTTTTTTTATAAGTAAAAATACATTAAGATGTTTCTATAGGATAGAGACTCTACAAGCTCTGAAAGCCCAATATCATTCACCAAAAAATTCCCTTTAAACAAAAAATTAGGGGCATTGACCCAACTGTCTCTAATTACATCAAACTTTCTTTCAATACCCTGATTCTCTCAATCCACACTATCCAAAATATGGATAGAAGAATCAAAGAGTAAACTTTCTTTAGCTCCTTAGAAGCACGAAGCCCACTCCAAGCCCACAATTCATCTTTCACGGATCTGGCGAACACCAAAGAGACACCAAAAATACGGTAAGCCATCATCACCCATAAGCTTCTAGCCAAGGAACACTATCAAAAGATGAAAAAGGGACTCAACGCAACTTTTGCAAATGAAGCATCCATTAACAATCACTTTCCCCCTTTTTTGCAAGTTGTCTACGATGAGAATCTTCTCCCAAACGGCTTCCCAAACAAAAGAACACACTTTTTTTGGGCACGAGAACACCAAATTGTCTGAAGTTGCGTGAGCCTTCCGTGTCATCCCCCATGCAAAGAATCTTGTAAAATGAATTCACCTCAAAACCTTTATCCGGGCTATCCCTCCATTTAATCGAGTCCTCTCTAGAAAAATCCACTAGAACTATACAAAGCTTCCAAGAAACTTTGAACCCTCTCAACCTCCCAATCATGGATATTTCGTATAAAAGGCACGGCCTAGGAGGTTATTTCATTATTTACAGAGACACGAACAAATAAGAGCTTTTTTATCTCTTACAATAGCAAAGATATCGGGAAATTCTTCTTTCAAAGGAGTGTTCTCAAACAACGTATCATGCCAAAGTCGCGTTCTCTCCCCATTACCCACCACCATAGAGATAAAAGGAGACAAGGTATCCCAACCTTTTTGAATCCATTTCCACACCCCTACACTATAGGCCCCTTTCCTTCAGGCATCCACCCATTAGAATCCATCCCAAACTTGGCTTCCACAAGATGATCTCTCTCCACAAGAAATCTCCATAACCATTTTCCAAGAAGAGCTTTATTGAATAAAGTAAGAGATTTAAGACCAAGCCCCCCCTTTTCAATCGATTGCTTAATCACACCCCACCTAACCAAATATTACTTATATTCCTCCTTTGTGTTACCCCAAAGGAACCTCTTTTGAAAACCCTCCATCTGATTAGCCACCAAAATAGGAATAGGAAAAAAAGACAAAGTAGATTGGAAGGCTAGAGAGCGTATTTTTTACGAGGGTAAGTGTAACGACCCATCCCAGGTTGGTCACCCCCAAGACGGTGTTGTCACATTTTGAAAATCCCAGCACGACACATATATGCAACAAGAAACATAACACCAGCAGAAATGTTTACATAAATCCTCAACCCTCAACAGGGGAGATGCATCATTCTGATATTGACTTAAACATTATATACGTCATATGCATGAATAATTACTAATGAATTTTTATTTATTTTCTTATTAGTCTGAGGATGTGGACACGTATGTGGCTTACAGAAAATGATTTCGTCTGAACCTCAACTCACTATACTATTTGTCCTGTTTGCTACTTTAAATCATTGTACAATGACAAGTGAGCTTCGCAAGCTCAGTGAATTAAATTTACTAGAAGTATTCAATTTTTTTATACTCCCAGTTACATCTTATAATATAATTACTTCAAAAAAAATCCTTTCGATATTCATTCATTTTTTTCCTCAAATAATTCAATAACAATATTGTGAAATCACTACTCAATTTCATAATTCCTCTATTACACAATTTCTTCTTAAGTTACTCATCAGACATATTTCATATTTCTTCCTTAGCATACTTGTCTCTCTGTGAGACTCATTCTTTTATCAATAGATTTACAATCATAAATAATACTTTAACATATCAAGAAATAACAATCAATAAGTAAAGCAAATGTAATGCGTGAAATTAAATGTTATTATTATTGGGAACGTCTTTCCATATGTCGACATGTTTTTATCTTAGACTAGCTGCTTTCCCGGTTCTTTCATTCTCATTTAGACCGACTGCATTCCCGGTTTTTTTATTCTCATTTAGACTGGTTTCCCTCTCGGTTATTTTATTTCATGCATATGCATATGAATAATGATATGAATATGCATATGAATAATAAAATAAAAACAAACATATATTCAGACATTGAAACTAGTTATCCTGATTATTCTCAAATTTTTTATTTGAAATTTTTTTTACCAAATTCTTCTTTTCATAGATCATATCAAAACATCAACCATAGCTCATCAAGAATTTCACTTATTACTTTTATTATTAAATCAACTCATTATTCCAAAAATATTATTTCTCATAAAATAATTCTCTACACATCCACTATTCCTATCACACCTATCAACCAATTTTCATTTATCACCAAAGCATAAGTTAATAATTTATTCTAATATTATCACTAGATATTTCATATTTATCTTGATTACTTAAAGTAAATCTAACTCACCACGTAGCACTTAAAGCTATCCGTGGATCACCTCCTTGTCTTTCCTGCTCCTCTCAGCAATTTATCCCGGTTGCTGATTGTCAACACCTGACATAATTATGCATATGAATAATGATATGAATATGCATATGAATAATAAAATAAAAACAAACATATATTCAGACATTTAAACTAGCTATCCTGATTATTCTCAAATTTTTTATTTGAAAAAAATTCTACCAAATTCTTCTTTTCATAGATCATATAAAAACATCAATCATAGCTCATCAAGAATTTCACTTATTACTTTTATTATTAAATCAACTCATTATTCCAAAAATATTATTTCTCATAAAATAATTCTCTACACATCCACTATTCCTATCACACCTATCAACCAATTTTCATTTATCACCAAAGCATAAGTTAATAATTTATTCTAATATTATCACTAGATATTTCATATTTATCTTGATTACTTAAAAGTAAATCTAACTCACCACGTAACACTTAAAGCTATCCGTGGATCACCTCCTTGTCTTTCCTGCTCCTCTAAGCAATTTCTCCCGGTTGCTGATTGTCAACACCTGACATAATATTTATATTA
This sequence comes from Bretschneidera sinensis, assembly GCA_023935145.1. Classification (NCBI taxonomy): domain Eukaryota; kingdom Viridiplantae; phylum Streptophyta; class Magnoliopsida; order Brassicales; family Akaniaceae; genus Bretschneidera; species Bretschneidera sinensis. The sequence continues at coordinate 162,348 of CM043699.1, forward strand.
AATTTCTAATTTATTCTTCAATTCTTCATAATTCACACCCTTTGAAAATTCTCACTTTGAATTCCGAAAAATTTAATGTTTGCTAAATTTCAAAAATAAACTTTACATTATTACCTTATGTTTTTCTTAAAGCTTCTCGTGACTCTCTATAAAATTCTCCTGAAAACCACTTTAAAATTTTACTCTTTCAATTTTTCTTTTGGTCCCCAAGTGTTTAGAGAAATAGAGTAGTTTGAATTGTAGAAGAAAGAAAACCGATCAAGTTTTGGTAAGTATCATCAAAATTAGGAACAAAGTATATATATGCGCGAAATTGCCGCCTCCCCCCCTATTTCACCTTTTGTGCTATGTATCATGTAGTGATACATAACACCTTTTTTTTTTCCTTTTGGCAACACTTGGATTCCAGGTGTTGCCACGTTTTGGTTGTTTTTTTTTTAAAGAATTATTTTCTATATAAAAATTGGTTCTTTCGCATATATATATATATATATTATTTTAATTCCATGTCTTATTTATTAAATTATTTCTTTACCCTTACTTTACAAATACGGTTATTACAATTCTACCCACCTTATAGAAATTTCGTCTCCGAAATTTCCTTACCTAATTCATGAAAGAGTTTAGGATATTCTTTCCTCATTCTTGCTTCATGCTCTCAAGTAATTTCTTCAACATCTTTGCTTCGCCATAATACTTGAATCAATTGCATAACTTTATTACGCAAGACTTGTTCCTTTCTGTTTTGAATTTTGACCAGTACTTGCATAAGGGTCAAATCTTCCGGAAGTTTTAACGCCTGATTCGAGATACTATGGGATTCATCGTGTAAGTATTTTCTCAACAGTGACACATGAAACACATTATGTAATTGTTTTAACTCTGGAGGAAATCCAATCGATATGCTACTGGTCCAATTCTCTCAATCACCTCATATGGCCCCACAAATCTCGAGCTCAACTTTCTCTTCTTTTTAAAACCTCAACAGAACCTTCCACGGAGATATCTTCAAAAATACCAAATCACTAACTTAAAACTCAATGTCTTCTTTTATCAGCATATCCCTTCTGTTTGTTTTGGGTTGCTCTAAGGTTTTCCCTAATCGGTTTGATCCTCTTAGTAGTCAAATCTATCATTTCTAGACCAAATATCTTCCTCTCTCCAACTTCTTCCCAGCATACTGAAGTTCTACACTTTCTACCATATAAAGCCTCAAATAGTGCCATCCTAATACTAGTTTGATACTGATTATTGTATGCAAACTCGATCAAAGGCAAATAAGCATCCCAGATCACTAAGAAACTCAATACACTTGCTCTCAGCATATCTTCTGGTATTATGATAATTCTCTCTGTCTGCCCAATCAGTTTGTGGATGGAAAGCTGTACTAAACTGCAATCTCGTACCCATAGCTTCTTGAAAACCTCTCCAAAATCTAGAGGTAAATCTAGAATCTCTATCTGATACAATGCTCAAAGGTACTCCATGTAATTTACTATCTCTGCTACATACAATTTAGCCAACTTTTCATGACTCCAGGTAGTTTTAATAGGAAGGAAATGTGAAGACTTAGAAAATCTATCCACTATAACCCACACTGCGTCATGTCCTCTCTGGGTACAGGGAAAATCAGAGACAAAATCCATACTCATATTTTCCCATGGCCACTCAGGTATTGGAAGAGGTTATAATAAACCTGCTGGATGTCTATTCTCAGAGAAGGCCTGTTGACAAGTCAAACGTCTAGAAATATATTCCGCTACATCCTTCTTCATCCCTGGCCACCAATAATTCTGTCTCAATCCTTTGTACATCTTATTATTTCTCGAGTGCATGGAATATATAGAATCATGAGCCTCCCTTAGTATCTCCTTTCTCATCTCCACATTATTGGGAACGCAAACTCTATGCCCCAATACCACCATACCATCTTCTCTAATTCTAAACTCAGTTGGCTTTCCACTCAACACTTCCCATCTGATCTTCTCTATCTCCTCATCTCTAACTTGCATCTGTAACAAATGATCAATAATAGGAGATTGTACCACCATATTCGTTAACCATTATCCTCTATCACTGATATTCAACTTCACTCTTGATCTTTCTAAATCTATCATCAATTTCACATCAGGACTCTCAATAGCAGTTAAACTTATTGTAGACTTTTTACTCAACGCATCAGTTATCACTTTCTCATTTTTTAGATGATAGTGAATTGTACTATTATCGTTACTAATCAACTCTATCTACCATCTTTGCCTCAAATTAAACTCCTTTTGGGTAGGTAAATGCGTCAAACTTTTATGATCAGTAAAAATTTCACAATTGACTCCATATAGATGATGCTTCCAAATCTTCAAAGCACAAACTATGACAGCCAATTTTAAATCATGGGTCAAGTAATTCCTCTCATGGTTCTTCAATTGTCTAGATACATAAGCTATAACCTTCCCATGTTGCATCAACACACATCCCAACCCCTGATGTGACGCGTCACTATATACCACAAATCCTTCATCACAAGAAGAAAGCACTAATACCGAGGCAGTGGTCAATTTTTCTTTCAACACCGTCTCGGGGGTGGTTAACCCGGAATGGGTCGTTACAATTGTGGTATCAGAGCCGACTCTCGAAAGCCCAGTGGGGTTGTCGGGTGTGAGACCACACAACGAGGACGCTGTGCCTTGAGAGGGGGAGACTGTGAGGGCTTGGTATCCCACATCGGCTAGGGAGGGTCTCTCCAGGAACAAAACCATGAGGCATATGGGGCCCGGGCTGACGGGACACCAAAGCGGACAATATTGTGCCTGTGTGGGATGGGGTCCTTACAGTAAGTCTTCCTCATTTTGAGAGGTATCGATTCTTCCACCCTGCTAACCGTTTTTCGAACCTTTCCATAATGGGATTCCACACACTTTTGCATTTAAAATTAGCTTTAAGCGGGAGACCAAGATACGTAAGAGGAAGAGACCCCAAATTGCACCCCAGCAAATTAGCAAGAAAACAGCCGTTAGTATTCTCATTAAGAGGGATTAAATCACTCTTGTTAAGATTAACCTTAAGCCCCGAAACAGCTTCAAAACACAAAAGAACACACCGAAGATGTAAAATTTGACGAGTTTTCGCTCCACAAAAAAACAATTATGTTATCGACAAAAAGAAGACGAGACACATTCCCCCCCACTTTAAAATCACTTAAAAGCCCCTCGTCAATCGCTTTCACCAACATTTTTCTAAAAGCCTCCATCACTAAGGTAAACAAGAAAGGCGACAAAGGGTCCCCGTGTCGAAGACCACACGAAGCTCTAAAAAAGCCAGTAGGACAACCATCACAAGGAAGGAGAAGGATGTCGAAGAAATACATTTGTAAATCCATTTACACCATTTGTCCCCAAAGCCCATCTTTTTCAAAAGGTACATCACAAGACCCAAACTTACATGATCATACGCCTTTTCCATATCTAGTTTACAAATCACCCCTCCCTCTCTATCTTTCAAATGGTCATCCACAACTTCATTAGCAATTAAGACAGCGTCCAAGATTTGCCTACCCTTAATGAAAGCATTTTGAAAAGGACTTACCACTTTTCGGATCACTTGCTTCAATCTAGAAGCGAGAGCCTTCGAAATAAGCTTATAAGTGCACCCAATAAGGCTAATGGGCCAGATATCTTTGACATTTGAAGCTCCTACCTTCTTCGGAATAAGGACAATGAATGTAGAGTTAAGACTATCCACAAACTCTCCCGAGGAATGGAACTCCTCAAAGAGTCTCAAGATATCCCTTTTATCACATCTCAATTATGAATAATAAAAGCCATCTGGACCAAGAACCTTATCACCATTACAGTCCCGAAGAGCAGCAAGAATCTCCTCCTCCTCAAATGGACGTTCAATTCAAATAGCCTCCCATCCGTCAATGCTAGAGAAGACCAACCCATCCAAGTTCAGTTTAAAATCGCACGTCTCCTTGTAGAGAAGTTTATAGAAATTACAAATTACAAATGTGTCTGTTATGATCGTTGCCATACAATGAAAAAAATTGGTGTTTCTATCGCCCTCACGCAACCAAATTTCTTGAGATTTTTGCCTCAAAGAGGTTTCTTCTATACAAATGAGCTTAGATAGTTCCTTCTTAACCCAAATTCTTTTTCTTTATCTCCCTGAAAGGCCCATAACAATCTCCTTCTCGTCAAGCCCACTTATCTCACCCAACAAAGCATTAATAGTGGAGTTCACATTGTCGAGGGTTTCTTTGTTCCATCTTCTCAATTCCTCTTTTAAAAATTTCAGCTTTTTCACCACCACAAAACTAGCAAAGCCCCTCACATTACAACCATCCCACCACCCTTTGATAGGATCACGAAAGCCGTCTACTTTAAGCCACATATTCTCTAACCGAAATGGAACAATTCCTTTAAAAACACAAGAAACCGAAAAAAGTCCCATAAGAGATTCAACTAACTCAAGTACTCTAGTGTTCCACAAAATGATCACACCTCCCGAAGCACCACTAGCCAGTAAAGCCTTCCACCCACAAGATCTCCCCTTCCACCCACAAGATCTCCCCTTCCACACACTACGAATAATCCCATCATCAATCAAGTCCATTTTAGTTTCTTGCAAACAAACCACACCCCCTTTCCACTCTTTTAGATAATGTTTCACCATAGCTCTTTTCTCTAAGTCATTCAAACCCCTCACATTTCAAGAAATAAATTTAATCTTCGTCGAGGAATTGTATCAACTCTCCGACCTTCAAACCCCTGACAAGAGCCAGAACCTCCCCTATCATAATTGACATCAAATTCCAGCCTTTTTAACTCTCTGTTCACATTCCCTTGCTGTTTTCTTCTTGGGTTGACCTTTTTCACTCTTAAATTGCATTCATCCTTCCGACACCATTCAATTTCCTCAAATAAAGCAAGAGCTTTGTCTTCCACCCCTACCAGAGAGACCCCCACAATCTTATGCAATTTCTTCACCCAATTCAACACCCATTCTGAAGCTTTCAGATTCACCTCCTCAACATCACCTGATTCTTCGATAAGCCACTGGTCCTGCTCAGCAATACACACCACCATCTCCTTGCTATCTACAACCCTGGAATCTGCCTAAGCATCTTCCCACCATCAGAGCTAGACACAATCCCATTTAAAGCGTCCACAACAACACCGTTTTCGGCCCCATAATTTTCACTTAACCCTTTAGCCTCGCCACAGACATGAAGATCACTCTCGACAGATAAATTCGAAAGAAGGGGAGAGGATTCTACGAGAATAGGTAAATCACAACATACCTTGTCTTTGATTTTCCCATGAGAATCAACAGGCTCGCCATCTTTAGACAAAAACTCAACGAATCCCATTGGTGGGCAGTTTTCCTCTTGATCGCACATAGAAACCTCTGGAACTAGAACAAGATCCAAACTTCCTTCTGATGCTGCTTCCTTCTCACTGAGACCGGGCATCTCTGTCTGTTGAACTGAGACTAATGCCTCACCAAAGACAGCCACCATAGGGGCCCTTTGCGGCTAGCTCGGACCTTCGAAAGAGGGTTGTTTTCTCTCAACAAAAGCCCTTACCATGAAAACACCGGATCCCCACGCCACAATCTCAGACTCTGGCACCTCCACAACCTTGCCGACGTCCTTGGTCTCCGACCAACACAGACGGACCAGATTTATAGCACGATCGCTTGACTCTGCTTGGGCCTTAAATGCGGTATCAAGTAAAACGGATTCCACTAATTTCGCCGGTGGGCTACTCTCCCTTGCTACCGGCCAACGGACACTTGCCAGCGTCGCCTCCTTCCTACAAAATAGGATCGGCCTCACGATCGGACAGAGGAAGGAGAGGAATACGCTTCGAATAAGAGCGTTTAGGAACCCACTTGAATCCGGGCTTAAAACGGGAATGGGCCTTTTTAAAGAGTCTTTTTTGTTTTTCCTTTTTTCTTAAAAATACCAGAACCAAGCCCGTTCTTACTGATCAGATTTAAAGAGACCACAGGCCTCTTGGCATCTTCAAGAGAAAAGCTGTTGCTCGATCCAGCTTCAAGGCCCATTCCACCAGAAGGAAGACCCGAGCCCAGAAGAGAAGAGCTTAAGCCAGGCTTAACAGAAGGAGGGCCCAAGTCCAAAGGATCAGATCTGAGCCCCTTATTATTCCCCCCACGTGTCGCGTACTAACTTCAGAAGATTTGAAATTCAAAATGCTAACCACCTGTTTTCCTTTTCTCTTAACATCAGACCCACTCTCCCTTCCGTGGAGGGGCAGTCACCCTCTCCAGCCACAACCAGTGACCAAGGAGCCTTCACCTCCTCTACAGAACTCGGGACTAACTCACCCTTAAGCCCAAACCCGCATCGGGGACATAACCCAATTAACGAGATATCACCAGTGCTGATAACGACCGGCCATTTGGTGAGATCGCTACCAACTAATAGAGACAGACCTTTACTCAGAAACGAGTCATGGCAGTTTCTCAACACCAAAGACTTGCTCAGGTCTGGCAACACTGTCTTCCCAAGTTCTAAGAGAGCTCGAAAAACCCTCCACCAACCGCTGGCTTGAAAAACCTCCAAGAAAAGCACAAACCTTGGTTTACCTTGATTAATTTCCGAAACCGTCACGAAACGACCACTCCCATTCCTGTGCAAGCCCATAATAAGAGATCTATTGAGCACCCTCCATCTCCGAAACTAGTTTCTCTCCCCCTTTTCAAACCAAAATTCATGCCAGGATTTCAATAGCCATTCAAACTCCTTGACATTCAAACAGAGCGAAGTTCTTCTTCTTGGAGCATATTTTGAAATTCTGACAACATCCTCTTACTTCCCCTCGACAACGAAATCGAAAGATTTCTTTTCCACGATCATAGAACGCCCACTCTTCATCCTTTTCTTTTTTCAGAATTCTACCCTCAACAAAATTTCATTTGAATCCTAAATGACCATAAATACTGGACCTACTTTTGATGCTGTATAATCATAATGCATATAACAAAATTTAGTTAATTACCATGAACATTCTTTGTCATGCTTTCTCAATTGACAATACGATTTTTATTCTTATTTTTCAGCAACCAATTTTCTTGCGCATTACAGATCCAGTAAAGGCATGTGTTATATATATTAGATCCATCATCTTCATTTAACAGCAAAATCCCACAAATCTTAAAATAATACATATTTCTTTTCCCATTCTGCATCAACCTCCCTTCTTGAAAAAAAAGAAAAAGGGTTTGAAATGCTGTATGGGTATTATATACCAAAAGAAAAATGAAAAATAAAGAAGTTGGAATTAAAGCTCATAGAATTTTAAAACTACTGAAAGAAGCAAGAGTTGGGGAAGGGATGAGGAGCCGACAACCAAAGAATTGAATATCATCAGCAACTTCAAGTAGTGATAGTTCCAACCCTAAAGTTAGCTTTTTTGCTTGGGAAGCCTTGTGAGAGAAGATTCTTACTCTCGATAATCTACAAACAAGGGAAAGTTCTTGCTAATAGATGTTTCATTTGCAAAGAATGTGTCAAGTCCGTTTTTCATCTTTTGTTGAAGTGTCCGATGGGCGTAGGCTTTGTGAAATGGCTTGTTGTGTTTTAGGTATCTCTTGGGTTATTTTCGGCTCCGTTAAAGATGAGATTTGTGCTTGGAGTGGTATTCGGGCGTCAAAGGAGATTAAGAATTCTTTGATTCCATTTTTTGGAATGAGAAGAACAAAAGGGCTTTTGATAGGATTGAAAGTTCTATAGATACTATTAGAGATAGATGGTTTAATTCCCTTGGTTTTTGGTTTAAGGGGAAAAATTTTGCTAATGTGGAGTTAATAGATTTTGTGGAGATTCTATCTTGTAGATAGTTTTTTGTATTTGGGTTGCATCTTCTTGGTGTTCTTAATATAATTCTTTTACTTATCAAAAAGATAGTTCCACACCTTCAAATATTGTTATCATTCGGGTCAGTGACAAACACTGCATTAAGCATGATGGTTGTGTAAATTGGCTATTCTATTGACACAAATATTTCAGTGGCACTCTTGAACTTGGTGGCTAGTTCATCTTGGAGGTAAGTATTGATTGGTTGTTGAAGCCATTCCAGAGAACAAAAATTTTATTTGTGACAGCCCAAAGATGTAGTACCCTGGCACCTGGTCTTGGGGACCCAGATCTGTTAAAAAACATGGGTTTGGTGATAGGTAAAGTCATAAGCATTGATTATTTGTTGTGGTAAGATGGACATTGGCTTCGTTATGCACATAACATTGTAGATTATTATGTATTTGCAATCTACCTGAAGTATATAAAGCCGGAGAAAGCTTTAAGAGCTTGGGAGGGCATGAAGCCACAATGCTTCATAACATTTTGTGGTAAACTAAGAAGTTGACTCATTTCTATGCGTTCTCTTGGCGTAGTAACTCGAGAGCATATCAAAGGTTCATAGTTCTCATTCCAGTCCAGGATGAGAACATGGAATGATGGCAAGATGCACTTTTTAATTGGCCTCGTGAGTTGTTGAGCATATTTAGGATTCCGTATGAATTATAGGAGCAGTATGGTGGGTTGCGCTTTGTGGGTTCTTATGTGTGTGGTTCTCCATTGATGGTGAAACATTCTGTCATCTTGTTACTTGTAAAGAAAAAAAAAACGTTTTTTCATCTTGTTGCTCTTCCATGTGAGTACTTTGCTCCTAAATGGAATGTGCATCACCGTATGTCTTTGAAGGTGGCTTAACATCAATGCTTCATGATCAATTGGATCCGTACGAGTTTCTCAATCTTTCAAAGTTTAATCATAATAGGCATGGTTGATGCGCTTGACATTTCAAAATATATTCATAGGTGTTATGCTCTTCCATGTAGTCAAGTGATTTTTCTTGTTAAGTTTTCTATATATGTTTTTGAATACAAAGTTGAAGAGTCACTTGTCATGATATCTTGTGCTGCATTACAATGTGAGTTAGTGTTTGAATTGAATCTTAAAAAGTAACTAATACTTGGTTGTGATAAATGTCTATGTAATAATTTTATGACTACATGTAGGGGTGGATTCGAGCCCGTTCGAGTTTAAATGAACATACTCGAGTTCGAATCGAGCTTGAAATTTGAGTTCGAGCTCGAGTTCGATAAATTTTATGAAGGCTCGAGCTCGGCTCGGCTTGAGCTCGATAACAATCGAGCCTATTCGAGCTCGAGGATGAGCCTTGGATTGCCCATTCGAGCTCGAACTATAATTTTAATAAATAAAAATATTAAATAAATATTGGTTCGAGCTCGAACTCGGCTTGGTTCGAGCTCGATAATACCTTATCGAACTATTCGAGAGCTTTTCGAGCCGAACCTTAAGGTATTCGAACTTGGCTCGATAAGCTATTCGAGCCTAAGTTTCAAGTTCGAGCTCGAGCTCAATCGAGCTCGAGCTCGAATAGTTCGATAAAAGCTCGGCTCGATTTCAGCCCTAACTACATGGCTAAATGCATGTTTTGAGGGTTGTGGTCTCAGCTGGTTGAATCTGTTCTGTACATTTATGCTTGTAGTAACACTTCAATACAATGTAGGTTGGACAACTGAGAGAGGTTTCCAATAAGGCAAATAATGCGGAGTTGAAGTTGTTTCTGGAAGTAGAACTTGGGCCGGTAATACTCTATGTTATTTGATTGTTTCCTTGTTATGATTGTCCGAGTGAAATTTTAATCTCTTGTTGATTCTTTGTTGCTTGCTTTGACTGTTTGACTGTTCTTTACAATTATGCAGGATTTGCGGCCTTTGCCTTCATCACAGAAGACTAAAGAGGATATTCTTCTTTTCTTCAAACTTTATGATCCTTTGAAAGAGGAGCTACGGTAATACCTATTTCCTGCTTTTCCGTAGGTTGGAACTACGTGTTACTACTTAGGCTCTTCTTATATATTGTCAGGTATGTTGGAAAGCTGTTTGTGAAGGCTACTGGTAAGCCAATGGAAATATTGACCAAACTGAATGAAATGGCTGGCTTTGCTCCTGACGAAAAAATTGAACTTTTTGAGGTTAGTCATCCTGATTTGGCTATTATGTTCTAGCTGAATTATATTGTTACTAAATGAATTTTGTTTGAATATTAATTATAATCTTTCTCTTCTGTTTTCAGGAAATAAAATTTGAACCTACTATCATGTGTGAACACATTGACAAGAAACATACATTCCACTCTTGTCAGGTATGCAAAGTCAGGGCTTAACTGCAAACTTTTTCTTTCATAAATTGATGTCCTCTAGAGTAAAATGCTCTCCTACTTGCTATATCCTTTTTCTTGTAAGGTATATTTTATTTTTGACTGTTTCAAAGATTTTGTTTTTATTTGTTTGTTCTTTTGCAGCTTGAAGATGGGGATATCATTTGCTTTCAGAAGTCCTCTCCGGTAGGAAATGATGATCAATGCCGCTATCCTGATGTGCCTTCATTTATGGAATATGTACATAATCGTCAGGTATACCGTGATCTTTTTTGATATGGAGATTACTGTTATGCTACCCGTTGCAGTCTCAATATTTTGATTTCTGTAGTAATAGAATGCCAATTTTTCTAATTATTTTATGCTTTTTTTTAACGTTCTTTCTGTTTCGGGTTGAGGATGTAGTTGGGCGTTTCTAGATGACGCACAGAGGGTTATATCTTGGAACTTAAATTATTTAGGAATTCCTTTACTATTAGTTTTAGCTGTTTTTGATATTTCCCTAGTCTTTATCAGTTGTCAGATGTCTTAAGAAGTTTTGCAACCATTTTATGTCTCTTTTCCCATTCCTTGTGCCATTGCTAAGGTTTGGAAGGCATACAAAGAAGGTTTCTATGGGAAAATATGGGAGAGGAGTAGAAATATCACTTCTTGAAATGGAAGATGGTCAAACAACCAATGGAGAGAGGAGGGTTGGGCTTCAAACCTCTCATCCTTCCATAGAAACCTTCTTTGTATGACTTCCAACCTTTAGCAGTGGCAAAAATAATGGGAAAACGAGATATAAAGTAGCTGAAACTTCCTTTACATTTCGTGGGTTGGGCTTGAAACCTTTCACCTTCTATATGAAGTCTTACTAGCTAAATGGATTTGGAGGTTTATGGTTGACAGAGGCCACTTGTGGAGGAAAGTAGTAGTGGCTATGTATGGTTTGGATACTAATGGTTGCATTCCAAAGTTGATAGGGGACCATATGGAGTGTGAGTGTGAGTGTGGAGGTGGATTAGAAGGCGTTGGGATGATTTTAGTCAATTTACTTGTTTTGTGATGGGTAATGGGGATTACGTTCTGTTTTGGTACGACTTTGGTGCAGAGATACCTCTTTGAAGGTCCAATTCACGGATGTACCATTAATATGTTCTACATTGAAAGTTTCAAGGCCTAGAATTGTTTTGAGTAGATTTATAAAGTGAGGATACATATCCACGGGGAGGATAAAGGGAAGTGGTTGTTAAAGAATGGAGGTGTCTTTGATATGAAGTCCTACTTCACCCCCGGTTGGAGAACTTACCTATGGAAGGTAGTTCTAATTTCACTTGGAGAGCTATTTGGAAAACATGTGCTCTTACAAAGGTTTCTTTATTTGCTTGGGAGGCAATGTGCGGTAAGATCTTGACAATTGATAGCCTTAAATAAGAGGTAAAGTTTTAGTAAATCGGTGCTATCTTTGCAAGGGGAGACTAGATTCGTCCATTGTCTTTTATTGCGACTTCCTTGATTTAGGCAATTGCATGATATGGCTCTTTTGGTGCTTGGTCTTTCTTGGTTTGAAGCTGGTTCTGTTGATGAGGATCTATGGGTTGGCAAGGGATTCAAGCACATAAAGAGAAAAGGAAAGTAATAGCTTTGATTCCCCTCTCTAGCTTTTGGAGTGTTTGGAATGAGAGAAAGGGAAGGGCTTTTGATGGGGCGGAGAAATCTATGAAGGTGATAAAGGATAGGTGGTACGCACCCTTAATTTTTTTGTTTAATGGGTGCTTTTGTGTAAATGAAGATGAGCTAGTAGACTTTATTGACTTTTTTGTCATGTAGATAATATTTTGTTCATGGGTTGGAACCCCCTGGTGCCCTTTTCATATACAACTTCACTTGAAAATAAAATAAAATGAACAACTTAGTGGGTTTTTTTCACGTTGATGTTAAATTTTGAATGTCTGAGTTGATGAGATTTGAGAAGCAATGCGATCAAGCCATAGGTTGACGATTTCAACTTTTACTTGATGACTTTTATGTTCAATTAAGTTCCCTTATCTCTTGATAATCCATAGGTTGTTCGTTTTCGATCTTTGGAGAAGCCAAAGGAGGATGAATTTTGTCTTGAGTTGTAAGTCTGTCTTCCAATTAACAATTTGCAGTACAGTCAATTAAATGGAATTCTATATTTCAATGTTTTTCATTATTTGTATAATCTGTTCAGGTCAAAGCTTCACAATTATGATGATGTCGTGGGAAAAGTAGCTCGGCATCTTGGCTTAGATGATCCATCCAAAATTAGGGTTACCTCTCATAACTGTTATTCCCAGCAACCTAAACCTCAACCTATCAAGTATCGAGGAATGGAACATTTGTCTGACATGCTGGTCCACTACAATCAGGTTATTTATTATCCGAGCATAATTTTGTTTGATAATAGTTATGGGGCCTCAATGTTTCAGCCACTGAATGTCTCCAGATTGCTGACCAGAAATTATGATCTTTCTCTTTTGTATAGACTTCCGATATTTTATATTATGAAGTATTAGACATCCCTCTGCCTGAACTCCAAGGCCTAAAAACATTGAAAGTTGCTTTTCATCATGCTACCAAGGATGAAGTGAGTGCAGAAAATGAGATTTTGAAGTTTTGATTGTTGTTTTAAAGCATGTTATAAAGTTTCTTGCCTCATAAAATCTTGCTTATGTTCTCAGGTAATGATTCATACCATTAGATTACCAAAACAAAGCACTGTAGGGGATGTGCTTAATGACCTCAAGACAAAGGTAACTGTTCTGAATTTGTTGTTTTGGCTCTGGAAAACTTCTCCAAATAATTTGGAAACTCACCATGATTGATATGTATTACTTAAGGTGTATTTTACCTCCTGCTTGAGAGTTTTTTGGGACTCTTATCTGTACTTTTGGTTAGTTTATGTGAGTGCACAAGCATTGTCTCTATAATTTGGAAAAGAAATTAATCAAATATTGTACCTTAATCTTGAACAGGTTGAGTTGTCTCATCCCAATGCTGAACTTAGACTGCTTGAAGTTTTCTATCACAAGATCTACAAGGTATCAAATATTTTTTCAATAGATGATTTTTTTTTTCTTCTGTGATAGAAATAGGTAGTAGCAAAATTGACTTTATTAACTGTGCTAATTAACCAAATGGGTAACATGTTGGATTTTCTGTAATTAATACTTGATGATTCATTTTGTTACGGCTGTGATGCAAGAATCTTTTATAAATAGTGTTAATAGTCTTCCCAATATTGTTTCAGATATACATTCAAATGTCTTGGTGATTATGTGTAATAGTCGAGTGACTCTAGTGGCCTTTTAGTTAAATTTGAGTACAGAAAAGAAATTTGTGGTACTAAGGGTATGTGATCATTCTTCTTAACAAAGTCATATGCTGTAGATTTAAAAAAATTCAGAATGAATCTGGAACTTTAGAAATGATTTGGATGTTTTCGCTTGAAGACATGTTGTGGGAATGATTTGGTTTAATGACTATTTTCTTTTGTAAATGAAAAGAGTTCATAGAGTTCCTATCTTGTAAATGATTTGTACATCGGTTTGCACCCCCTTAGTGCCCTATTAGTGATCTTTAACTTGTAAAAAAATGATTTGCATGTTTTCGCTTGAAGATATGTTGAGGAAAGGATTGGTGTCTCCAGAAATTATGATTGGTTTGCTGCATGCCTGCATCCTAGCTTTGGCTACTTCAAGTGGCCTTTTAGTTAAGTTGAGTACAGGAAAGAAAGTTGTGATTCTCAAGGGTATGTTATCATTATTCTTAACAGTCATTTGCTGTAGTTTTAAAATTAAATTTCAAGAATGACTCCATAATCTTAGGAATGATTTGGATGTTTTCACCTGAAGATGCATTGTGGAAAGGATTGGTGTGTCCAGGAACCAATGATTGGTTTGCGTCTACATGGTAGCTTGGTTACTTCTCATGTAGATCATGTCACATGGAGAACGAAATTTCCTTTTTATTATGTTCTGAAACTTGTATGTCATATGTATTGTTGTAGACATTTGAACAAGTTTAAGACTTTAACAAAGATGTGACTAACTTGAAATGTTCAAACCTTCTCTTTATGTTTGTCATAGTGCATTTTTATGCAACAAGGTTTTTCTATAGCAGATTTCAATTATTTTTTGATTGATCTCTTTATTACTGTTTTGGCATTTTTTTGGATATTTTTTCTGAAACATTTTATGAGAAATATTTTAAAATACATCTTCCTGCTGAATAAATTTTGAAAATTGCATCTATTAGTTTGGTCATTGCTCTGGTGCAACCATTGAGGTGTCAAGACATTTTTCATTAACTAGGGTTCTCTGAAATGATTGTGTTTGTGTAAGAGCCAAAAAATAAGAAATGTATGAAGTGTCGCTTCTTTGATTTTCATAGTTTATCTAAAACCTCTTCATGTTTGCTTTTGTTATCTTGTATGTAATTTTGCATTTTTACATTTGTAGATTTTCCCACTCAGAGAAAAGATTGAGAATATTAATGATCAATACTGGACTCTACGTGCAGAGGAGGTAAGGTTTTTATTTTTAAGAAGTTTTAAACATTGTTAGGCAGGTGTCTGGAAGAGATTTTTATGCATCAATTTTGAAATTTAAGATCTTTTACAAATTGGGGTTAAAGTCCTGGCTTGATTTATTATTGGAATGTGTTGGACTTGACAGTCAGCTTAATATAAGAATAGGAAGTACCAACGCCATTGATATAACCCACCTCTACCTGATGGTTGTCACCACTTTTCATTTAACCAAGTGATACTTGTATATTCCTCCCCTGTATTGCCTCAAAGGAATCTCCTAGATAGAATGTTGCTAATGAGAGTCAACCCCCCTCCCCCCCTCTTGATAGGTAAGAATTCTTATACCCTGCCAATTTCTTTTCAAATCTTTCAACAATCGGATCCCAAACACTTTTATCCTTAAACTTGGGTCCTAATGGACCTTAAATGGAGATTTTGGGGTTTAAGGGATTGGGAAGGTAGTCCATGTTGTGTACCCTATCGAACCTACCAACTTTTGTTCCTAAAGAATTATGCATGGTTGATGTCAAAAGAACTTCTTGTTGAATTTGGCAGCGAACATGTAAGTTTGATGATGTAAATTTTTTTTCCTTCGTTATTTCTGGTTACTTTTTCCTCTTCTATCCCCTTGCCCACTTCTATTTGTGTCTTACAATCTTATGACTCTGAGTTATATGACCAGGTTAATCAATGCCTTTGATTTTAGGCTACGTTCGGTAAACCGCATTGATCCCGGAATGAAATGGGAATTCTTCCTAGGATTTCAATTACATTATTTTCAATGTATCGTAATGACCAATCGACAAAAAAAGGGGATTGGGCATTACAGACCAGAGGGTGTGGAATGCCCATTCCATTCCCATGTTAAAAGAACAAGCTTGGAAAGCCAAAAAACCAATCTCTCTCTAGATTTTTCCTAACCATTCTCTTTTTATCTCTCTATTGATAGCCAACAACCTCCATGGCCACTCTCATTCCTTTCTTCTCTTGCTCCACTGCCCATTCTTTCTTTCCTCTATATCTCCTCTCTTTTTCACTCTCTATTTGTTTCTTCCCATTACAGCCATCTCTCTCCACCACAATCCCCATTGTTCTAAGTCATATCTTGCCACTGTTCTTCTTCCACTCGTTTCTCTTTTTTCGATTGATTCCTTTTGTATTTTCAGATCTGGCTTTGGCTGAGAATCAAATCAGTTTATAATTGAAAACTCAAGTGATTCAAGTGTTACTGTGATAGTGTGGATATTTGGGTGATTGAAAAATTGAGTGCTTGCATATGAGGAGCCATTAAACTTTTTTCTTCTAAATTTTCTATAAAAACTGTTAATGCTTCTAATGGGATACTTTTTCTATTGAAAGAACTGGAATTATTATTTTCCATATACACTGTACAAGATGTAATTACTTAGATTGGTCTTTCCAAAAAATAAAAACTGAAAAGAAGAAAAAAAATAGTAAGACCTGGACTTTTATAATGTTTAGGGGAAAAAGTTATGAAACATAACATGGTTTAAATGCATTACCATATAAAAAAGTGTTTGAATGGATTTTTGTGTTTAGTGGAATTTTAGTCAATATCATCTTTATTTGATTCATATCAATTTCAATTCAAGTTTTTTTTTTTTTGTTTTTCATTTTTTAGCCAAACAATGTAATTGTATTCTTCAATCCATTGCAACTTGATTTTATTACAACCTTGATTTAATTCTGCTATCCACATGTATCATTATTGTCCTGAATCCTGATAATATCTGAATAGTAGTGGTTTCTTTTTACTATTTTTTCCCATTCTTCTTCCTCTTTGACAGATTCAATCTTTATTGCTTGTTGCCTCAGATTCCAGAAGAGGAGAAAAACCTTGGCCTTCATGATCGCTTCATTCATGTTTATCATTTTATGAAAGACACGGCTCAGAACCAGGTGGTAAATGGACAAAGTTTTTCGTTCCTTTTTTTTGTTGTACGGCAGTCGGTTCGATGTGCTTTTTTTGTTGTGAAACCAGGTGGTGAGGATTACTAATTCTTGTTTCGTTTTTGTTATTTAATTTAACAGCAGGTACAGAATTTTGGCGAGCCATTTTTCCTAGTGATTCATGAGGGTGAGACCTTAGCAGAGGTTAAAGTGCGAATTCAGAAAAAACTGCAGGTTCCAGATGATGAATTTTCAAAGGTAATTCTTCCATGAATTTGCAATTATCGTCTCACATTGCGTGGATATGTTGTCATGTTTCCCAAAGCTGGAATGTGGATTTATTTTGGTTGGTACATATTTTTTCCTGCTCAGTGGAAGTTTGCGTTTTTGTCATTGGGTCGTCCCGAATACCTTCAGGACTCCGATGTTGTGTCCAGTCTTTTTCAGGTGTGTCTGCTCTCTCTTCCTCTTCCTCCTCCTCCCTCACCCCTATTCTTTCTCTTTTTCTCTCACACAAAGACGCAAATGTATACATACTTCAGTTCTATTGTGATGGTCGATTGTTCACTTTTTCACATTGATCTTCTACTTTTTGTTTTTAGAGAAGGGATGTTTATGGTGCTTGGGAGCAGTATCTTGGACTGGAACACGCTGACAGTGCCCCTAAGAGGTCATATGCTGCAAATCAGGTACCAAGATTTCATTGTATTCCAACTTATAGCAGTTTTGGTGGGGAATTTATGACGATTGATCTTTTTCAAATTGGCTGTGCTGAAAATGACTCATGGTCATTTATATATATCCTTGTGCCTCACCTGTATTGCTTTGCTGCGTGGAACTATTGACTGATTTGGCTTTGGTGATGATGATGTTGGCAAAAACAATAATTATGGAAAACTACCGAAATAAATTAAATTCAAATACATGGACTAAAAAAATAAGAAGTAAAGGAGTTAACTTTCTTGCCCTTCATTCATTGCCTAAGCCGTGGTACTTGAAGGAACTAATAGTATTGACACCAGACCTTAAAGTCCAATGTTAGTAGCTGCAACTGGGTTGTTAGAATGTTTAGGAAACGACTCTAAAGAAGTCTTCAGTGGCCCATTACATTTGATGAGATGAGAGTTTAGCCAATGACCATATGGGTTAGGTTAGTAAACAACTAATATTAGTAAGGATGATGCGATTGATTTTGATGGTTTCTTATATTTTGTTTTTTGAATGCTCTTTGATGACCATAACTCAATTTTGCAGAATCGTCATACGTTTGAGAAGTCAGTAAAAATCTACAATTAGGAAAAATCAGATGAGTTACCACTATCGCATTGGACAAATACTGCATATCAGCTTTTTGCAAAATGAGGTGGGAAGCTAAAACAGAGCTTGCTATCGACTTGGAATCGTGCGTCTCCAATGGTTTTGGCACTTTTCTCTTGCACTGGTTTCTGGGGGAGTAGTTGGCATTTCATGTTCATGTTTAATTCCATTGTAATTTTAGTACATAAGATTTTGTGGCGGGTTTGTATAGAGGGTATAGGAGTGTTGAAATTATGTCTTTTTGGTCTGCCCCTTTCTCCCAGTGGTTTTTTGCTTTGATGTATTAGAATGAGGGAGAGGGATCTGTATAATGTCACATTGGTAACTGGGCCTTCAACGATCTGTGTTGTAGAAACAACTCTGCCCTGCAGTTCAACTTTGTTACAACTTATAAGGTCCTTGTATTTTTTTAAAATTTGTTTTTGTTCTTTTTTTTGTGGAGGTAAAGGAAGGGGAAGAGCTAGCGAAGAATTTCATTATCTTTATCTTTTTTTTATTGGAAGAATTTCATTATCAGTATAGTAGAAGTTGAACTCAAGCGAGATATAAATGACCAGTAACCCAAGCCACCCATAATAACGATTTGCATAGTATAACAATGACTTAGTATGATTGTATATGAAACAAGTATTAATTAAATCACATTTGTGGTAATAAAAATGAACATGTGGACTAACAAAATCCGAAAGAGAGGTCACAATCAAAAGATAATTGCTCTACCTTCTTGAACGTAAACTCATGCGTTATCTGTGATAGAAAATGGCATACATTATATATGTTAGCAAAACACAGAGAGGGAGACACAGAGAATTATGTATGTTAACAAAACACAGAGAGAGAGAGAGAGTAGGCTCGCTAACTTGAAAATGCTCATGTGAACAAAATTTTAAAAGCTTGATCTCAACTCGAGATCATGTTTAAATACGTAGAGAGAGAGAAAGAGGGAGAGAGGGAGAGAGTGATTTTTATTCTCTCCATCTTTGTTAGTCACAGCAATATCAGTAGTCAGTTTGGCATCATTAGCAAATGGAGGCGATGTTCCAGTTTAGACTCACTAACTTGAAAAAGCTCATGTGAACAAAATTTTCAAAGGTTGATCTCAACTTGAGATCATATTTAAATATTTCTTGAGCATGAACTTGTTTGACTCGTTTCGTTTATAATCCCAATGATAACAAAAAAAGAAAGAAGAGAAAAGTTGTATGTGATAAGACGGGCATTTGGTTGATACTTGTCTGACACTGTAAAGAGTAGAAGAAAGAGGCAAATATGGTAAAAGAAAGTGATTTGTGTAAGAATTTAAATATAATCTAAACATACTAAACAACTTAAATAGCATATAGATTAAATGCGGAATTATAAAGACCGTAAACATATCACCAGCCATTGAAGCTTTTCACTTACACAGTCCGCTATTCTCTCGATATTGGTTCTTCTAGACTCTCAGAACTCTCTTCAATTGATGGTATATGAAAGAAAAATGAGTAATCCCGAGTATAGGAACCAAACCTGTATTTATACATGTTCTTCCATCAAGAATGTCCGTCCGTATTCCATATACTTGTTACCACAATCAATGGATGACCAAAGGGTTAAACATGGACCATATATAGGTTGGTTACATATACCTTATACTCTCAATACAACCTTTGAGAATATGAACCAACATTTCTTAAGCATACACCTTGTGTTTTCTCTCTAACACTCTAACTTTTCATATGCTCTATGGTTATCCTATTTATAAGAGAAATGCACTAAGAATAATTGAATTAATTTGGCCACAATTAATTCCTAGTGGAGCATAATTGTCTCCACTTAATTGCCACAATTAATGCTTGAATTTATTTGGTCACAATTAATTCTTTGTGGAGCTTAATGACCTTCACTTAATGGCCACAATTGACTCCACCATATTGAAATGGCCTCCACTTAATGGCCATCATGAATGTATTACATTCTCCCACTTGGTCCATATGTTTAACCTAACTTAAACCCATTGATGTATTTTTAAGAAGTAAATACATGAATCATGGCGATAAGTCCTCTAAGAGTGAGTATTACCTTCCATGTATTACGATACATTTAGTTCCTCAAGTATTATTCTTCATGTGGTAACATTTCTTAATGAATAAATCCTATGTTTATTCTTGGTCCTTTACTGATGAATTTTCTCAAAAAAATTAAGGTGCACATGAATATGAGAAAACATCTAAATATGTAAGAGTTTCATTAATAAACTGTATGTATACACTTACAAAGTGGAACCAAGTCCCATTTTCTCTACACGATCCTTGAATTTTAGAGGTGGCATGCCTTTAGTCAAAGGATCAACGATCATCAATTCAGTGCTAATGTGTTCAATGACCACTTTATTTTCTTTTACAAGTTCTTTTATGGCTAAATACTTAATGTCGATGTGTTTACCTCGACTTCCACTTTTATTGTTTTTAGCCATAAAGACAGCAGCTGAATTATTGCAGAAAATTCTTAATGGCTTAGATATAGAATATATGATTCTAAGCCCAAAAATGAAACTCCTAAGCCATATACCATGTGAAGTGGCCTCAAAACAGGAGACGAACTTGGCTTCCATAGTAGAAGTAGCAGTCAATGTTTGCTTGACACTCCTCCAAGAAACAGCTCCACTGGCCATCAGAAAAATGTACCCTGATGTTGATTTACGTGAATCAACACAACCAGTAAAGCCTGAATCAGAGTAGCCAATCACATCTAGATTCTCCGTCTGTCTATATATAAGCTTGTAGTCTTTAGTTCCTTGAAGATACCTCATTACTTTCTTTGCATCTCTCCAGTGATCTATACCTGGGTTACTCTGATATCGCCCTAGCATCCCTACAACAAATGCAATGTCAGGTCTAGTGCAGACCTGAGCATATATAAGGCTTCCGACTGCAGAAGCATATGGAATGTTCTTCATGGATTCCCTCTCAAAATCATTTTTCGGGCATTGGTTCAAATTGAACCTATCACCCTTCACAATAGGATCTACACTTGGTGAACAATCTATCATCCGAAATCTCTCTAAAACTTTGTTGATATAAGTTTCTTGTGATAGACCTAAAACACCACGAGGTCTATCTCTATGGATCTCAATGCCAATGACATAAGATGCCTTACTCATATCTTTCATATCAAAATTTTTAGAGAGAAATTGTTTCACCTCATGCATCAAGCCCTTATCATTGGTTGCAAGTAAAATATTATCCACATATAAAACAAGAAAACAAATTTTACTCCCACTGACCTTCTGGTATATACATTGATCCATGGGGTTTTCAACAAAACTGAATGAAGAAATTACTTCATGGAATTTAAAATACCATTGACAGGAGGCTTGTTTTAAACCGTATATGGATTTCTTAAGCTTGCAAACCAAATGCTCACCATCATTAGAGGAGAAACCTTCAGGTTGTATCATATAAACCTCCTCCTCCAAATCTCCATTAAGAAATGCGGTTTTTACATCCATTTGTTGCAGCTCAAGGTCAAAATGAGCAACTAATGCCAAAATAATATGAAGAGAATCTTTCTTAGATACAGGAGAGAAAGTCTCCGTGTAATCGATTCCTTATTTTTGAGTAAATCCCTTAGCAACGAGTCTCGCTTTGTATCTCTCAATATTGCCTAATGTATCTTTCTTGGTCTTAAAGACCCATTTGCAACCAATGGCTTTCGCCCCATTAGGCAACTCTACAAGATCCCAGACTCCGTTGCTTTTTATGGAATTCATCTCTTCCTTTATGGCATCGTGCCACAAGGTTGACCCTTTGCAACTCATGGCCTGTGAAAAAGTTTCAGGATCATTTTCAGCTTCAAAATTATAGTCAAATTCTTGTAGATACACAATGTAATTACTAGGAATTGCTGATCTCCTTACTCTAGTAGATTTTCTTAATGTTGTACTAATGTCTCCCAGGGGAGCTTGTGGTTCAACTGGTTGTTCAGAAACTTGTGGTATTTCCTGAACTACTTGATCTATTAGAATGTTGTCAGCAGCTTGTGGACCCTCAATGATCGATTGGTCAACACGAGCTTGTACTTGAGGCGTGCTATGAATTATAACCAATCTATCATTTGATGAAGGTTGAGATTCTGTATGATCATGTGCAGGTTCTGTATGATTATGTGCAGGAACTAAGTTTCTGAACCGATCCCTCCCACTGATCATGTCATTCTCTAGAAACTTAGTGTTTCTTGATTCCACAATCCGAGTAGTATGAGTTGGACAATAAAACCTGTAACCCTTGGACCTTTCGGCATATCCAACGAAATACCCACTAATGGTCCTCAGATCTAGTTTCTTCTCTTGTGGGTTATAAATCCTCACCTCAGACGGACATCCCCAAACGCATATATGTCGCAAACTCGGTTTCTAACCTTTCCATAATTCAAATGGTGTCTTAGGAACAGCCTTGGTTGGAACTCGGTTTAATATATACGCAACCGTCTTTAGTGCTTCAGTCCACAAGGATGTAGAAAGGTTGGAGTTGCTAAGCATACTCCACACCATGTCTATCAATGTTTGGTTTCTTCTTTCTGCAACACCATTCTGGTATGGGGAACCAGGCATAGTGTATTGGGCAACAATCCCATGTTCTTGAAGAAACTTGGCAAAAAGGCCAGGTGCTTGTCCATTTTCTGTGTATCTACCATAATATTCTCCACCTCTATCGGATCTCACAATTTGTATTTGCTTTCTGCATTGGTTCTCAACTTCAGCCTTAAAGACTTTGAAGGCATCCAATGCTTCATTTTTCTTATGTAGCAAATAGATATACATATATCGTGAGTAATCATCGATAAAAGTGACGAAATATTTTTGATCATGTGCGTCCATGTCTGGACAACATATATCAGTATGAATGATTTCTAATATGTTTGAACTCCTATTAGCACATTTTTTGGACTTGTTGGTCTGCTTTCCCTTAATGCAGTCCACACAAGTCTCAAAATCAGTATAATCTAGAGTACTAAGTACCCCTTCATTCACTAATCTTTTAATTCTTTCTATGGAGATATGTCATAATCTCCGGTGCCATAACATAGAGGAGTCCTCGTTAATATTACATCTTTTAACGCCAGTGTGAACATGCATTGAACTATAAGTGACATCATTTTGTAAATAAAGACGATAAAGACCATCAGACAAAATACCATTCCCAACACAATCAGTTTTATAAAATAAACTGAAAGATATGTCTTGAAAATTAAAGGAATATCCAAATGGTATAAGTCTGGAAACAGAAATCAAGTTTCGTGAGAAACTTGGTACATAAAAGGTCCTTTCCAATTTTAAAATAAAGCCACTACTAAAAGTTAAAATGCAAGTTCCAATCGCCTCCACATGTGAGCCCATCTTGTTGCCTGATAAGATGCTTTGCTCACTTCCCACTGGCTTCCTTAGGTTTTGCATACCCTGCAAGGAGTTTGCAATATGGATTGTAGATCCAGAATCAATCCACCAGGTGTTAATATTAACATTAACCATATTAGATTCATAACAAACAAATGAGGTTAGTTCTAATATGTCCTTCCCACGGGTAGTAGCCAGCATTGCACTCTCACCTAGTTCCATCACAAGCCTCTCTTCTTCTTGAACACACATGGTCATTAATTCATTGATTAACCATTTGTCTTTATGTGTGTTGTACGAGATTTTGAAAGGCCTGTACTTAGTTGGAAGGGTGTTCAAAATGTAGTGCACCAGGAAGGACTCTGACATATCAACCTCGAGTTTCTTAAGTTGAGCCACAATGTCATGCATTTGAATTATGTGCTCGCGCACACCTTTTACGCTGGTGAGTCTGAGAGATGATAATCTCATTATCAGGGTGCTTGCTAATGCCTTTTCTGAAGTGACGAATTGATCATCAATGGCTTTCAGCAAATCACATACTTTCTCATGCTAGTCGACAAAACCATGTATACCAGCAGTTATCTTAGTCTTGATAAACATCACGCTGAGCTGATTGGATCGCTCCCATCGCTCATATAGCGTAACGGCAGCTGGAGTGATGTTATCGGCGATTGTCGGTGGTTCATCCTTCCTAATAGCATAATCTATGTCCATCCACCCTAGATGGAGGAGAATCATCTCCTTCCATACCTTATAATTATCTCCTCTAAATTCGGGTATATTACAACAGATATCAGAGAAACTAGTGGGTTGAGAAACTGCATAAAGTTCAAAAGCTTATATCAAGATTTGAGGTCTTATTTTCTAAATTGCATGTTTTACCAATGTAAAAACACGCCGAAATTGAATCCAATTTCATTAAAAATTACCCGTGGGCTAAATTTTAATTCAATAAGATTCTTTATACTTTATGATAGATTTTATCAAACTATTTTTACTAAATTCATAATGTATATTATGATTACAGTTTGATGTTTTTCTATCTTTAAACTTTATGATAAAACTATTAAATTAATTCTTCTTAACTCCTGTGGGTAAATTAAGAAAAACTAATTTTAATATATTATCCTAATTAATTTTGTTAACATAATAAAATCCCTGTGGGGTAAAATCATTATATTTATATAAGTAATTACAATTAATGTCCATTAAGTGATCCTAATCCACTTAATATATAATTTTATATAATTAAAGATACTGTGGCTACTCCTTAAATATTTAAAATTATATGGTTCACTAGACATTTATATTTATTATATTTTAGGCTATACTTAATGCCTATGAACAATTATGCAGTAACACAATAGGCAATCACTAAGAGTGCTCTCAGGATAATTGGTCGAGACAAAGCCTCATTAAAAACCAGAATCCTTAGACAGAGCATTGTCTCAGATCATGCTGTCTTATGCCAACTACAAATTGTTTATGAATTATTCATAATTTTTAACTTAATTGTTCGTATTAATATATTATGAACCTTAATGTGTTATGCACAAATTAAGTTTTATGAGAATAACCTAAGTTTACATAATCTAACAATATCTAAACTTAATAATATGTTATCATATGTAAACAAAATTCTCATAAATAAAACATAAATTGCATAATTAAACATAATATTATGCACTTAATTTAATTCATTGCATAAAATAAACTCATTCTAAAAGCATGAATTGAAAAACAAAAAACATGCGAAAAATGAGCATTTAATCAAATTGCATATATAGAACTAACATAAATAATATATATGCATAATCTTAATTTGAGCAAAATAATCACCAAAATTAAAAATACATGCCCAACATTAAATTATTTATGCACTAAAACTATTTAAACTTAAATTGCATGTATAACTAAAAAAAAGTTATACATACATAACACATAATTTTAAGCACATAAATAAAATAAATACTTATAAGGGTTCATAAACTTTATTTTTGCAAATATTTACAAATCATATGCAACATAGTGAAAATCCATAAAATTAGGCAAAAAATCTTGAACTTCCAAATATACATAGTATTTCTAGAAAATTACCGAATTTGGAAATTGCAAGATATTTTCCTAAACCAATTGTCTTCAACCTTCAGTCGGGTCGTTTTTGACCCGTTTTCAAAACCTAACTAAATCTTGGCTTCTAATGATTTCTAACATTATTTTCTATCAAAAAATACTCGAAAAACAAACTTTGAAATCAAATTATTTTTCGGGTATAAATCGAAAGTATTACAAATTGCTTAATACTTCAAGGCAGAGGCAAACAATGCTCTGATACCAAATGTAAGAATTTAAATATAATTAAACATGCTAAACAACTTAAATAACATATAGATTAAATGCGGAATTATAAAGACCGTAAACATACCTCCAGTCATTGAAGCTTTTCACTTATACAATCTGCTATTCTCTCGATATTGGTTCTTCTAGACTCTCAGAACTCTCTTCAATTGATGGTGTATGAAAGAAAAATGAGTAATCCCAAGTCTAGGGACCAAACCTGTATTTATACATGTTCTTCCATCAAGAACGTCCGTCCGTATTCCATACGCTTGTTACCACAATCAATGGATGACCAAAGGGTTAAACATGGACTATATATAGGTTGGTTACATATACCTTATACTCTCAATACAACCATTGAGAATATGAACCAACATACCTTAAGCATACACCTTGTGTTTTCTCATACACCTTGTGTTTTCTCTCTAACACTTTAACTTTTCATATGCTCTATGGTTATCATATTTATAGGAGAAATGCACTAAGAATAATTGAATTAATTTGGCCACAATTAATTCTTAGTAGAGCATAATTGTCACCACTTAATTGCCACAATTAATGCTTGGATTTATTACATCTAACTCCACTTAATTGCCACAATTAACGCTTGAATTTATTTGACCACAATTAATTCTTTGTGGAGCTTAATGACCTTCACTTAATGGCCACAATTGACTCCATCATATTGAAATGACCTCCACTTAATGGCCATCATAAAATTATTACAATTTGTAGTTAAAATGAATGGATATTTATCGACTCCACTTAAGAGTGCATTCAAGATATATAAAGCTTTGAATGAAGTTCTATGTTTGAATATTCGTGGTGGAGGTAAGAACCATTTTTACAGATATTATTTTTGAAATATAATTCATTTTATCAGATAAGATGCAAAAATATTTTTGAAAAATAGTTTATTTTTTATTTTTTAGAAAACACTACGCAAAATAATATTTGAAGCCTTTTTTATATTAAAATAAAAACAGAGATTTAAATATCTTAAGAAATCGTGAGGGAACACCTTTTCAAATTAGAAAGACAGAACCTATAATGACTATTTAGTGACCATTCAAAATCAAAAGAAATTAAGCTTGAAATGTAACCCCGAAAGAAACATGAAGCTTAACAAAATCCATCCCAAATCAACATATAAGCTTAAAGAAAATTGTGAGACCTATAATTCCCAAGCTTTAACATATTACATTTGTTGGTTGGTAATTGAATTCTTTTTCTCTTTCCTTTTTTCGGCTTTTCTTTACAATGTATTTGGGATACTGGGGATTAAAAGGACAAGGAAGTAGGGGGATGAAAGGAGAAGGGAGAAGATCGGATAATATAACACTCTTTGGTAGTTTTATTAAGAATTGAGGGGAAGGGACTGAAGGGGATTTAATCCCCTCCAATCTCCTAAAAACCTACTTTTAAAATATTTCTATTTTTTTTTTTATATTAATCGGTCTCTTTGAGTGGGGACAAATTAAAAATATTTGTTAGGGTAGTTAATGTTTAATCCCTAGAGGTTTTGATGTAGGCAAATTATATTGTTATTACTGATATGTTTACTAAGTGTACAAGATATTTATTAGATTGCAAAAGAATTTATTGTAAGAATCAGTCAATCATTGAAAATCAGAGAGAGATCGCAGAATCCAAGAAGATTATGAGAAGATTGCGAAATCCAAAAAAATTCTGAGAAGATTGTGGAATCCGAAAAGTTTCCGAGAAGATTATGGAATCCTAAAAGTTCGAAAAATCAAAGAGAAGATCGCGAAAACTGAGGAAGAAAGCTGCAGGGGGACTGGGTATCTTCCTGCGCTGGTGATCAAAGATGTTAACTGTTAAGTGGAGATAACCTACTGTTGCAGGCGTTGTAAAGATTAGAGGGCAAACAAAGAACTTGCACTTTATTTGTAAAAGAAGTTATACCTCATGCATGACCAAAAGATTTTGATGCACAGAATACCAAAGTGACCAAAGAAGAATAGTGTCATTATCAAGAAAACACAACTACCCAGCTTACAATTAATCCTCAATATCATAAAGTTGCACATGTCTATGTATATGTATATAAACTCATGCATGTAACCAGCAATTTCATCAAAATTTGAATATAGTAGTAGTACAAAATCATCTTACAGAATACAAAGTATATATATATATATATATATATACTAAAATCAAAGAAGAAAGGGGCAAACATGGCAACAAAACAACAAATTGGTTCATCTGCTATCCAATATGAAGATTTTCAGCCCAAACCGGAATGGAAGGAGAAAGAAGAAGCTAATGTTCTAATTGTTTATCTTCCTGGTATACTCTGTTCAATACTACTAATTATCTATTTTTATGCTGCTTTAATACATATTTTGTCATGAGATTATTCTTAAAAATAACATTGGAGAAGGGTCCTCAGCCCACAAATTGGGCAAATTAGTCCGCATAATAAATACTATTACGTTCTAATTTCAATTTCATTTTGATGGACCTATAATAATATGTAGTACACTATTTGAATGATTATGTTTTTCAAACACTTATTGAATTTGTTTTATTCCTCGAGAGATTTTTGAATGCACCATGCATTAAAGGTGTCCAAAGAAGAGAGAATGTAAGAATTTCTTTTTCTTTTTCCTTGGACAACTTGGATATGCATTTCCGCGAATTTCTCCTACTTGTCACTATTTTTTTGGTTTTAAAAAAAATGAAAAATAAAAAATACATAAGTTTATGGAAAAATTAAAGAACAGGCAATTTATATCATGGAGTTTAATTGATATGGACATTTTTCTCTTATGCGTTTTTTTACAGGTTTTTTGAAGGAGCAAATTAGCATCAAATATGTGCATTCTTCTCGTATAGTTAAAGTTCTCGGAGAGCGACCTCTTGTGAATAACAACAAATGGAGCCGATTCAATCAAGATTTCCCTGTTCCAAAAAACTGCTCTGTAGAAAAAATTCATGGCAGATTCAAAAATGGGATTCTTACAATTACAATGCCAAAGGATACCATCACAAAAGTCACCCCTCAACCAGAACCAAAAAAGACGACTACTACTACTGCTATTGATCAAAAGACTCCATTAATCCCTCCGAAATCCTCTACCACCACCGACGAGCCAAAACCTCAGGGTACTCAGCCAAATGCTTCAGCCACAATTTCCAAACAACAAAGAGATCAAGAGCAGCCAAAGCCTCTAAAGGGTACTCAGCAAAATGCTTCGACCACAATGTCCAAAGAGGAAAGAGACCAAGAGCTGCCAAAGCCTACAAAGAAGGGTCTGGAGCAAGAAGAGATCACTGCCCTTAAACCGAGCATTATTCACAGCGAAAACGAAACTGAAAAAAGGAGATGGGTTGTTGCTTTGGGTCCTCAAAAAACTGAAACCAAGTCTCAAGATGGAATTCCTCCAAAAATCAAAGCTTCTTCAAATACTACAATGAAGCAAGCAGATGAGAAGAAGGAAATTGGGATTGATCATAAAAATGGGAAGGCTGCTGCAGAATTAAAAGGGCATGAAGATTTTTATAAAGAAAAGGAGAGTAGCAAGAAAAGTATAGAATCGAGCAAAATGGGGAGAGGAGACTTTGATGATGATAAATTAAGAGTTCTCTGATTAAGAAGGACAAGGAGGATAGCACGGTAATTGCAACGAAATCAAAGGAATTGAAAGATGTAGCTACTGCTGCTGTGAGGAGTATGAAGGGATTAACTACAGTGGAATCAAGTGAAGAAAGGAAATTGATGGTGAACATGGGTGTGGCTGTTCTAGCGATTGTGGTACTTGGGGCTTATATATCTTATAGCTTTCGCTCTTCTGGAAAAACCAAAGAGTAGAAGTACAAGTTGTTATGTAAAGCGTTAATTTACGAAACTAAATTAATTTATAATTAAGTTCAATTTGAATTTGTAATTATCATCAACTTTATCTTATTACATTATCTTGAAATATTCATGAGATTCTTTTGAATTTAGGACATAAAAAAAAAACCTATGTTTTTCTCGATGGAAAATTTGGAAGTGAGCGTTATTGTAAAGTTTATTTTTACTCGACCACAACAATGCCACTGATTTATAAGCCCTGTTAACTCTCAGTTTTAATTGGAAATTGCAATCAATCATAGTAAAAATAATTAAGATCACACTGTAATATTCATGGACGACAGTCAGACAGCTAACTCTAAAATTTTTATTTAAAATGTTTCCATGTAATAAAAAATATTAAACTTTCAAACTTAGTTTAGGTGATACCGTGATGGGGAAAAAGTGGTTGTAGACACAAAATTTTGTATCCATCTTTTGAAATAGGCTCGAACCCTCAACTCACCCTGGACCCTACCGGACCCTAACCACTAGGTAAAAAATTTACATTTTCGAATCCAATATTTTAAAAAATTAGTCCAAACGATTGAAGAATACATTATCTTGTAAGTAGACGTCCTGACAGTTCGTTTGGAATGACTAATATCTACAAACCTCTTATAAAAATAAACATGTGCTAATTATTCAACCGTTTATTTTATTTGAATCATCAATTATCATTTATTGAACAATCTGAACGGCTGAATCTATTATCATGTTTTTTTTTATTATGATTATCTTACAGCTTAATTAACAAATGGGTAACTAATTCCTGCACGCCGTAGAAAGAGTAAATACCAGAAATGGAACTATTACTTATTTGTAAAACAAGTTATACCTCGTACATGATCAAGGGTCACTTGAAAGCCTGCAAACCCAAACCATCAAAATACCAAAGCAGCCGAAAAGGAATAGCCTCATTAATAAGACAACCAACCCAATATCAAACGCCAAATCTCAAAATTTGTCACACTATTTATTGACTCTAATTTAACTAACATTTCACTCATAGGTATCTGCAATTTTGCACCTACAATTTCTTAATTATAAAGCAAACATAGAAAACCAAAACTAGAGAGATGGCAATGAGACCACAAACTAATGGTTTTCTATTATGTGTCATAATAAGTTTCTTAAATCTTATCTAGTTATGTCTTTTAGTCCTATTAGGTTTTATATATATATATATATAAATATTTTTTCAATCCTTCTTGTTAACAATTACCTTCCTAAAGCCATCAAACCCGAAAAGTCTCATGAGCTAAAGATTATTTGCTATTTAACAACGTTGTTAACTGAAACTTGGCCAATTGAAGCTTAGATTGAATCAAATCAGACTACGTAATCGCAAATGAAGACTCTATTATGATGAAGTCATACTGAACTTCCATGAGTTGCTTGTATCACAAAAAATATTCCAATTCCATCCCTTTAACACCTTCTTCAAACTTTTAAGATTTTGCTGTAAAATGACCATAGGCGGACTTGTAACATGACCCTGCTAATAGGACTCAACAAACTGCATAAAACTCTGATGAGAAATCCACATATTCAAAAATTTAAAAGAATAAAATCTAGACTTGATTATAGCAGGCATAATCAAAAGAGGACAATAATTAGAAGAAACTTTAGGCAAATGATTAACCACGATAAAAAGAAAATTCACCATGAAAGCACCATTAACCAGAACTTTATCCAGCCTCTGCTAAATGTTAGCAACATTCTCATTATCATTACACTAGGTAAAAATACTACCCACAAAACCAGGGTCAAAGAGAGCCACTTGTTGAAAAAAGTCATTAAACTCAGCTACTACGCCAAAATCAAGAACCTCTCCACCTGTTTTCTCTCTACTAGATGTCACAACATTAAAATCTACCATTAACTTTTCGAAGGAAATGTCTATCATAACTATTTTAGCAAAAATGCATAAAAAATGAGTTATAACCTTCAAAAATACTCAATTTCTTAAAAAATTTGATTTTTTACCATCATTTTTTTTCACTATACCAAAACGTATTTCACTTAGATCATGTTAAATTCAACTTTCAGTGTCACCAGTTCTAAGAAAATAGAATAAAAATGCATTTCAAATTGTAAGAAAGAGGAAAGGGGATTCAATTAACGCGAGCAAACCTTCTAGATGGTATAATTTGGCCTTCAAGGCTCAGTTTTCGGGAATGATCTGTTTGGATTTGATGCAACCTTTTGAAACCTAGTTCATGGTAAATTTTCAAAAGAAATGACTATTGTAACTATTTTTTTTTTCTAAAATGCACAAAATACATGAGCTACATTTGAAAATTGGCAGCTTCTTAAAAAATTTGATTTTTCTTGACCATCCGATTTTTCTCTTGGACCAAATCATATTTCACTTAGATCATGTTAAACTCCAAATTCGAGGTCACCAGCCCAGAAAAGAGGGAGATAATTCGATTAACATGAGCAAAGCTTTTGTAGGGTATAATTTGACCTTCACCGCTTTATTTTGGGAAATGATTCGTTTAGATTTAATGTAGCTTTTTGAAACCTAGTTCGTGGAAAATTTTCAAAAAGAAATGACCATCGTAAATATTTTAGCGAAAATACACCAAAACATGAGCTATAACCTTCGAAAATAGCCAATTTCTTTAAAAAATTGATTTTTCTTGACAATCCGATTTTTCTATTGGACAAAAGTGTATTTCACTTAGATCATGTTAAATTTCACTTTCGAGATCACCAGTCCTAAAAAAATAGGATAAAAATGCATTACAAATTGTAGGAAAGATTGAGAGGATTAGATTAACACAAGCAAACCTTTTTGAGGGTATAATTTAGCCTTTAGGGCTTAGTTTTTGGAAATGATCTTTTAGGTTTGATGTAACATTTTGAAACCTAGTTTATGATAAATTTTTAAGGGAAATATCCATCATAACTATTTTAGCGAAAATGAACAAAAAACCTAAATTATAACGTTAAAAAATGGCCAATTTCTTTAAAATTTTGATTTTTCTTGACTATCAAAATTTTCACTTAAACCAAAGTGAATTTTACTTAGATCATGTTAAATTCAACCTTTAATGTCAATAGCTCTAAAAAAGGATAAAATTGCTCTACAAATTGTAAGAAAAATGAATAGGATTCAATTAACACGAGAAAATCTTCTGGTGGGTATAATTTGTCCTTCAGGGCTCAGTTTGGGGAAATGATCCATTTGGTTTTGATGTAACCTTTTGAAACCTAGTTTGTGAAAAATTTTCGAAAGAAATTTTCATCAGATCTATTTAAGTAAAAATGCACAAAAAACGTGAGTTATATAACCTTCGAAAATGACTAGTTTCTTTCAAACTTCGATTTTTTCTTGACCATCACATTTTTCACTTGGACTGAAGCGTATTTCACTTGGATCATGTTAAATTTCAATTTTTAGGTCAACTGCAAACAAAAAATGATAAAATTGCATTACAAATTGTAGGAATGAGGGAGAGAATGCGATTAACATGAGCCTAACTTCTAGATGGTATAATTTGGTCTTTAGGGCTCCGTTTTGGGAAATGAACCTTTTGGATTTGATGTAACTTTTTGACACCTAGGTTGTGGCATATTTTCAATGGAAATGACAATCGTAAATATTTTATAAAAAATACTCAAAAAACATGAGTTACACCTTCGAAAATGATCAGTTTCTTTAAAATTTTAATATTGTAGGAAAGAGGAAGAGGATTTAATTAACACGAGCAAACCTTTTGGTTGGTATAATTTGGCCTTCAGAGCTTAGTTTTAGGAAATAATCCATTTGGTTTTGATGTAACTTTTTGAAACTTATTTTGTGAAAAATTTTCAAAGGAAATCTTGATCATAACTATCTTAAAAAATGCTCAATTTCTTTAAAAATTTGATTTTTTTTACCATACATTTTTTCACTTATACCAAAGCGTATTTCACTTAGATCATGTTAAATTTAACTTTCAATCTTATCGGTTCTAAAAAAAATAGAATAAAAATGAATTACTAATTGTAGGAAAGAAGAAGAGGATTCAATAAACACGAGCAAATCTTTTGGAGGTTATAATATGGCCTTATAGGCTCAATTTTCGTAAATGATCTGTTCGGATTTGATGTAACCTTTTGAAACCTAGTTCATGGTAAATTTTCAAAAGAAATGACCATCGTAACTATTTTAGCGAAAATGCACAAAATACGTGAGATACCTTTGAAAATCGGTAGTTTTTTTATAAAAAAAAAATTGATTTTTCTTCACCATCCGATTTTTCTTTTGGACCAAAACATATTTCACTTAGATCGTGTTAAATTCCACTTTCGAGGTCACCAACCATAAAAAAATACGATGAAAGTGCATTACAAATTGTAGGAAAGATTGAGAGGATTCGATTAACATGAGCAAACCTTTTAGAGGGAACAATTTTGATTTTTTGTGACCATCAAATTTTTCTCTTGGACCAAAGTATATTTCACTTAGATCATGTTAAATTCAACTTTCAATATCACCAGCTCTAAAAAAAAGGATAAAAGTGTATAACAAATTATTAGAAAAAGGAAGAGGATTCAATTAACATGACCAAACCTTCTAGAGGGTATAATTTGGCCTTCAGGCTCAGTTTTGGAAAATGATCCGTTTGGTTTTGATGTAACTTTTTGAATCTTAGTTTGTGGAAAATTTTCGAAGGAAATGTCTATCATCACTATTTTAGTAAAAATGCACAAAAACGTTAGTTATAACTTTTGAAAATGGCAAGTTTCTTCCAAACTTTGATTTTTCTTGACCATCCCATTTTTCACTTGGGCCAAATCGTATTTTACTTGGATCATATTAAATTCCCCATTTGAGGTCACCATAACAAAAAAAAATATGATAAAATTTGGCATTTAGGGATCCATTTTTTGAAATGATCATTTTGGATTTGGTGTAACTTTTTGAAACCTAGTTCGTGACAAATTTTCAAAGGAAATACCCATCATAAATATTTTAGTGAAAATGCACAAATAACTTGAGCTATAACCTTCGAAAATAGCTAATTTCTTCAAAATTTTGATTTTTCATGACCATCCGATTTCTTTCTTTAACTGAAGCGTATTTCACTTAGATAATGTTAAATTTTACTTTCGAGGTCACTAGCCCTAAAAAAATAGGATAAAAGCGTAGTACAAATTGTAGGAAAGATTAAGATGATTCGATTAGCACGAGCAAACCTTCAGGAGGGTATAATTTAGCCTTGCAGACTCAGTTTTTTTGGAAATGATCCATTTGGATTTGATGTAACATTTTGAAACTTAGTTTGTGATAAACTTTCAAAGAAAATAACCATCATAACTATTTTAAAGGAAATGTATTAAATATGTGAGTTATAACTTTCAAAAATGGCCATTTGCTTCCAAACTATGATATTTCTTAACCATCCCATTTTTTACTTGGATCATGTTAAATTCTAATTTCGAGATCACTGATAACTGTTTAAATAGTCATATTTAAGCCCCTTAATTTACACTTGTTAGGCTCTTTATTTATACATTTTAGTATATTCTACTTCATTTTTGTGTTTTCTGTGTTTTTCATAGGTCTTTGAAGAAAAGAAGACATTTTGGAGCTCTAAGGAAGAAAAAGTGAAAATCTACAAACCAGCTAGAGCGCACCTCTCTTGTGATTGAGCGCACACGCACTCATGAGCACATGTAGAAGGCTCGAGCGCACCCATGCACTCGAGCGCAGACCCATGTGATCGAGCACACATGCACAGAGAGGCAGCAGAGCCAGTTTTGGAAAGAAGTCTCCGGATCTTAAATTGGAAATTAAGGTTTCGGGGCATCCTTAGAACCCTAAATATAGACTTGTAAAACATAGAAAACAAGACCTTTGGATTTGGCTTAAAGTTGTAAGCTTTGGAGAGGAATTGACGACTCGTCTCCACAGTATTCTTCGGGTTTTATATTTCTATTTTAGTTTATGATGTTTAGTTTACTTAGCATGTGTAACTAAACTCTTAATAGGGCTCGATTGAAGCCCTAATTATGCTTTTCTATATATAAGTATTGTTGCCTAGCAAATAGCCATGTTATGATGCTTTAATTGATTAATGCCTGCTTTATTGAATTCCTCATATGTGTGTGTCGGATCAACGTATGCATGTGGTATGGATTAATTAGTTAGATCCATTTGGATGACCGAGTCCTGGGTCTAGCAATAGTAACAAAAGAATTTCACATCGGATTCTTGGGTTAATCAACATGAGAAACCATGAGTATACGACATGCCCTAGGTCTCGTGTGGTTGTCGATTTCCACAGACCTTATACTCTCTTAAGGAACAACTCAATATACGCCATGCTGAATCCCTTAAGAGAGAAAAGAGTTAGAGTATACACCATGCCTAACTTGTTGCTTAGGGAGATCAATAGCTTAAGGAGTGGACCAAGCCCTTAGGTTGACAACCATTAGGTATTCATAGTAGGGCTATAGCATTGGCACATTACTTATTAGGAAAGTATGATTAATGGTGGATATCAAAGCCCTATGTCCTTATCATTATTAATCTTAACTCAATATTTATTTCTATCTATTTTTACTTTGTGAACTGATTCTAAAAACAAAATTTACCAATCCCTGTGGAGATGATCTCGCATTTGCACACTATGCTACTGTTGACCTTGTGCACTTGCAAGTAAAACAAGTTCGATTATTTGCTTAATAATTTAGGTAGATAAACGCACAACAAGTTTTTGGCGCCGTTGCCAGGGATTGCGCTAAATTTCTTTCTAGAATTATTTTCGTTTAGTTTAGTAATTTTTATTTTTAATTATTTATTCTGTTTTATTTTATCAAAAATCTCAAATTTTAAGTTTCTGTTTTTCGCCTTTATTTTCGCTTCATCAAAAACCTAAACTATTTCTTTTTTGTTTTCTGTTTCAGGCACTACAGCAGAACTCTCTGTGCCACTTGCGATCGAGCGCACCCCTCTGTGCGATCGAGCGCACTTGAGGCAGAGGCTACCCGAGCAGCAGTGTTGAACTGCTATATTGAAGAAAATTTCACTGATTCATGCACGGGCTTCGGTCCAAGCATCTAACTTTCTTTCCTCTCGATACAGAGCTTGAGCGGACCATCCGACAAAGGCTTAGAGACAACTCTGAAGAGATAAAAGAAGAAATCGAAGAAGAAGCACCAATGGTGGAACAGATCAAAAATCAACAACCACCTAAGCGAAGACCTATGAAGCAATCGTTCATCCCACAGAACCTCGACTAACCATCTTGCATTGCTTATCAACCAGAGGTAGAAGGCAACTACTATATATCTCCGCAGATACTCAGTGCATCGGCTCACTTCAGGGGCACACTAAATGAGGATCCACACTTGCACCTTCGAGAGTTCTTCGATCTCTGCAAGTTCCAGAACATCCGAGGCTTAGACCAAGAAGGAATCATGTTAATTCTTTTCTATTTTTTCCTTAAAAGATAATGTTAAACTGTGGTACAATTCATTGCCTGCAGTTTCTATCCACACTTAGGAGGAGTTGGCCAGAAAATTCCTATGGAAATTTTTCCTAGCCCAAAAGACGAGGCAAATGAGGAAAGAGATTCAGTCTTTCCAACAAAAGGATGAAGACCTATTCTTTGAGGCATGGGGACATTTCAATGAGCTGCTACTCAAATGCCCACATCACAATCTACCTCATGATGAACCAGTACAAGCTTTCTATGAATGTTTAAGCGATACTAATAAAAGTATTGTGGATTCAGGTTATGGAGGAGTGCTGATGGGGAAAAGCAGTGAAGAAGCCGTAGAGCTATTCGAGACCTTAAGTGAACACACCCAGCAATTCTCCTATCGAGGTAGACATGGATCCAAGAGCAAAGGTATGTATGAGGTGAACCTAAATGGAGGATCCTCTACCCAAATAGCTGCTGTGGAGAGGAAACTGGATCTGCTAGTTAAAGCTATGGCTGCTCAGAATGCATCACCTAATCCACCAGCTACACCACTCCAGGTATGTGCTATATGTTCTCAGTTTGATCTTAATACTGAGATATGTCCCTTGTATCACCTGCAGACCCTGAGCAACCAAATTATGTGGGACCAAACAACTATCCACCAAAGAGCAATCCATATGTAAACACTTATAACCCTGGATGGTGAAATCACCCTAACTTCTCTTGGAGCGATAATCAGAACAGTCAAAGGCAGCAAAAGAACTCCTAACTAGCAGCCCATTCAGTTCTCGAAACAAAGAAAAATGACCTAGAGAGTCTTGTGAGGCAACTAGCAACTCAGCAACAACAGTTGGTATCCCAACACCAACAGCTGATGAATTCATAAGAACAGTTCATGGCAGAAACAAGACAATTTTGGACTGAAATAAGACAAACCACTGCAAAACATGAACAAGCCATTCAAGGACTAGAGGTACAAATGGGGCAATTAGCCAAGGAACTAAGCAGCAGAAAGCAAGGTGAGCTTCCAGCCCAACCACTACCTAATCCAAGAGGACGTCAACAACTTAATGCTGTGACAATTCTAAGAAGTAGTAAGATCATATGTATTGATAAGTCTGCACAAGCATCTCCAGAAAAAGCATGCATATCTAAGGTAAGTGATATGGAAAAGTTGAATGCACCACCCTTCCCTCAAAGGTTAGTAAAGCCAAAGAAAGAGACTAAACTGATTGACATTTTCGAAATTTTGAGAAAAGTAGAGATTAACATTCCTTTATTAGATGCAATTAAACAAATTCCAGCATATGCTAAATTTTTGAAAGATTATTGCACTAATAAAAGGAAGTTTCAGGAGCATGAGACAGTAGCCTTGACTGAAGAGGTAAGTGTTGTGCTATTAAGAAAACTACCCCTAAAGCTAAAAGATCTGGGTAGTTTTACTATTCCTTGCAGAATAGATGATTAGCTATTTGAGCAAACATTAATGGATCTAAGGGTGAGTGTCAATCTGCTGCCATACAGTGTATTCGAAACACTAGGTTTAGGGGAGCTTCAACCAATTTCCATCACCTTGCAACTGGCTGACAGAAGCATCAAATGACCAAGAGGTATTCTCGAGGATGTTTTGGTAAAAGTAGGTAAATTTATTTT
Organism: Bretschneidera sinensis; assembly: GCA_023935145.1. Taxonomy (NCBI): domain Eukaryota; kingdom Viridiplantae; phylum Streptophyta; class Magnoliopsida; order Brassicales; family Akaniaceae; genus Bretschneidera; species Bretschneidera sinensis. The sequence continues at coordinate 200,979 of CM043699.1, forward strand.
ACTTGCTGATTTTAATGTATTAGATATGGAAGAATGTCCTATGCCATTATACAAATATTTGTGTGAAAATGGGTATTGTCACTATGAAGGTAAATGGTGAGGAGATAGAATTCAGAATATTTGATACATTAAAATCAACCAGAGATGATATGGAATGTTCTAATGTATGCTTGATGCAAGATATTGTTGAGCAAGTTTTTCAGGTCCATCAAGTTGATCCATTAGAGACCACCCCCCCATAGTGTCACAAAATTAGAATCAAGCCAGAATATGATGATATTACTAAGGACAGCAATAAAGCTATGCACCCCCTTAAGGCCACCCCAAGGCATCCAAGTAAGTTTACTCCTCCAGTTGAACCTCCTGAGCCTACTAATACTACTCTTCTCTCTTCTATTGTCTAGGCACCAAAATTGGAGATGACAAAATTGTCCAGGGTACTTGAACCACATGAGGTGGGCTCTAAGTGGCCCCTTCAAAGAGAGTAGCACTGAAGCTATTATAGAGAGCACTTGAGCAATTTCCACTTTCATAACCATATAGCTCAAGCACCTCTATCGAGGTTAGTGGTACTGAGGCCACTAAAGTACGGTATGGTTGTATTGTTCTAAATTCATTAATTTAGTATTCATAAGGTTTAAAATTTTCTATACATGCTGCCTTGCGCTCGAACGCACCACACAGTGTGCTCAAGTGCACCTTCAACCTGTGCTCTATAGCGCGCGAGCGCATCCCACCACACACTTGCGCACAAGTGCGATCGAGCGCACATCACCATGCACTTGAACGCACTCGGGGCAAAGAGGACACATAAGGTTTTTAACTCACACATCGCTCATAATGCCCATTTACCTCTGTTTACGCTCTAGCGCATGCCTTTTTTCTGTCTATCGCACTCGCCCTTGTCCTACACGAATTCTACCTCATGTCTCCCTCTCACCACTGGCAATCCACACCAATCACCACCCTACCACCGTAAACCACCCTACAACTAACCCCCACCTCCTCCTTCCCCATCGCACACCCACTCCCTTCTTAAGTACACAAGGTATACCTATTTTTGTTTCTAATAAGTTACGCTCCAACACACACAGTTCTTGATTGTTTTGTTTCATGTTTACAGGAGGTTGGGATTAAGTTCGTGTGAATTTCAAGCTTCAAGCTTCTGTTGCCCAGAAATTGTTCGACCAATTACCCGAACGAGTGCGATCAAGTGCCGTATTCCTGTGCTCGAGTGTAAATCACTCCCTGTGATTGAGCGCACCATCACTTATGATCAAGTGCATGAGTAACTGGACCTCTTGCCTCAGTAAGCAGTGAGTGTTCATGTCAAAAGGTGGGAATTTTTACTTAGTAGCATTGAGACCAGTTAGTTTCGTAGCCTTTTTGACTCGAGTTAGTAAGTTCTTAGGGGTGTCTTTACACCTAATACCCTAAAACCATTTGGTTTGGGATTCATTGGCTAAACACTCGTTACAAAGGTCAATTAGAAAGCTTAATGGAATTCAACATGGCAAAAATCTCATGATGAAAGAAAAAAAGAAAAGAAGTAAAAACTATGCCATTATTGTTCTTTCTGATAAGGAACTCGATGAAGGTTTGGACACCAAAACACTATACGTTAGAATTATTTGGAAGCTCCATCTTCTATGTGCTAATTCACCACACACAAATCAAACTTGTGATGCCTTAAACCAACCTTGTGTAAGTAACATGAACTTTTAAAATCCTTATTCATTGTAAAAATGTGTTTTTACTATAAGCTTACTCATGAACAATCATCATGGTTTTATGTGCAACCCAAATTTTTGGATATCATGAAGAATGAATTTATCTTTGATTTTGTTTTTATATAGTCTTTCGTTTTGTATTGCCAATGGACTAGCAATATGTAAGTTTGGGGTGTGATAAGTGCTTAAATAGTCATATTTAAGCCCCTTAATTTAAACTTGCTAGGCTTTTTGTTTATATATTTTAGTTAATTCCACTTCATTTTTGTGTTTTCTGTGTTTTTCATAGGTCTTTGAAGAAAAGAAGACATTTTGGAGCTCTAAGGAAGAAAAAGTGAAAATCTTCAAACCAACTAGGTGCGCTTGAGCACACCTCTCTTGTGATCGAGCGCACAGGCACTCGTGCGCACACTTAGAAGGTTCGTGCTGTAATACCCATATCTGTAAAATAAGGGTAAATAAGTAATTTAATAAATATGACATGAAGTTTAAATAATATAGTTACGCGAAGGATTAGTATTGAATAAAATAATTCTTTTGAAAAAAAAAGTTAAAAGTAATGTGCAGTAGGTGGCAGCACCTGCTGCCAAGAAAATTGTGGGAGGCTGAATGTCTCCCACATAGCTAATTCGTGGCAATTTAGAAAAGAGGGAGAGGGGGGCTGCTGAAGAAAAAAATTTAAAGGCAGCCACCTGCTGCCAAGGGAAACAGAGTTTCAAATGAAACTTTGCATACCTTCCACGTCTCCAAAATGTGGAGCAAAACTAGGGAGCTTGAGATTTTGCAAAGGGGGGACTGCTGAAACAAATGAAAAAATATATATGCAAGCATAACTCATACCGAATGATTTCGTTCAGTTTCTTTCAATTTCTTGTTTTCTCAAAACACTTGGGGACTCTAAGAAATGCTGAAAGAGCAAAATTTTGAAGGAGTTTTCTGTGGAATTTCATAAAGAATCAAGAATAGCTATCATAAAAGCAGAAAGTAATATCATAGTGTTTATTTTTGAATTTCTGACATTTATGAAGTTTCCCTAAATTCAAAGTGGGAATTTTCAAAGTGTGTGGTTTATAACGAATTGAAGAATAAATTACCAATTTAATATAAATACGATGTCAGGTGTTGACGATCTACAACTGAGGGAAATTTCTGAGAAAAAAGGGAAAGACAAAGAGGTGATCTACGAGTAGCTTTAAGAGCTACGTGGTGAGTTGGATTTACTTTAAGTAATCCAAATAAAAAATGAAAAATCTAGGGATGATATTAAAATAAATTATTAGCTTATGTTTTGGTGATAGATAAAGATTTGGGTTGATAGAATATGAATATTAGACACATAGGAAAATTATTATGTGAGAAGAAATATTATTAGAATAATGAGTTAATTTAAATAATAATGGCGATAAATAAATTCTTGATGAGCTATGGTTGATGTTTTGATACGAATTTTGAGGAGATGAATTTTAGTGGATCTTGACAAACTTTAATGGATGATTTGATGTGATTTGGGATGAAATTTAGTGGATCTTGACAAGCTTTAATGAATGATTTGATGTGATTTGGGATGAGAGAATTTTAGTAGAATTTTTATATATAATTTGAGAAAAATTAGGATAATCAATTTAGAGATTTGGAGCTCATGTTGTTTTTATATTACTGTTCAGATGCATATTTCACATCATTGTTCATATGCATATGCATATGCATTAAATGAAAAGAAAAGAATCGGGAATGCAATCGGTCTAATTGAAAAACAATGACAGCCAGTATGTGCTGGAAATAAAACGGACATCGTGCCCACCGGTATATGCTGAGAAAATTCCGTGGCAGTAAGGACAAACTGCAAAGAAAAGAACCGGGAGGGGGCCGGTCTAAGATAATAACAACATGTCGACAGGTGGGAAGACATTCCCATTATAAGCATTCATTGCATTGCATCTGTTTTAATTATTGCTTGCATTATTGAAATGCTGATGTGTGGTATATGAATTGTGAATTTAATTATAGATGGTTGTGTCTCACAGAAAGATACAGTTATGGTGATAAGATTATTGAAATGCTGAGGTACAAGGTGTTATTATTAATTTATTTATAGATGAATGAATTTCACAGAGAGACAGTTATGGTGATAAGAACTATCTAAATGGTAAATTTTATTATGTGAACCTCATTAAGAGGTAATTATGAGATAATTGATGGTCTTGAGGTGAACCAATAAATAAGAGCAAGAGATTGATAGAGATTGGATATTATGACGTGTAGTGATATTAGAGTACTAGTATCAAGTGTAGAAGATATAAATTGATTTAAATATTAAAAGACGGTTTATACAAATGAGTACTTTTAGTAAATTTAATTCATTGAGCTTGTGAAGCTCACTCCTCACTGTACAATGATTTTCAGGTAGCAAGCTTGACAAATAGTTTGGTGAGTTGAGGTTCAGAAGAAATTTTTCTGTAAGCCACGTACGTGTCAACATCCGCAGACTAATGAGATAAATAAAATGAAAAAATTTAATTATAAATATTCATGTATTTTACGTCGTATAGAATGTTTAAAGATCGGATTGATGTAAAAATTTCTTTTGGTGTTATTTATTTTTTTGTTGCATATATGTGTCGTGCTGGGATTCTCAAAATGTGATGACATTGTTTCGGGGGTGGCCAACCCGGGATGGGTCGTTACACGAGCGCACCCATGTGATTGAGCGCACACGCACAGAGAGGCGGCATAGCCAGTTTTGGAAAGAAGTCTCCGGATCTTAAATTGAAAATTTGGGTTTCGGGGAACCCTTAGAACCCTGTATATAGACTTGTAAAACACAGAAAATAGGACCTTTGGATTTGGCTTGAGTTGTAAGCTTTAGAGAGGAATTGACGACTCGTGTCCATAGTATTCTTCGGGTTTTATATTTCTATTTTAGTTTATAATGTTTAGTTTACTTACCATATGTAACTAAACTCTTAATAGGGCTTGATTGAAGCCCTAATTATGCTTTTCTATATATAAGTATTGTTGCCTTGCAAATAGCTATGTTATGATGCTTTATTTGATTAATGCTTGCTTTATTGAATTCCTCATATGTGTGTGTCTGATCAACGTATGTATGTGGTATGGATTAGTTAGTTAGATCAATTTGGATGACCGATTCCTGGGTCTAGCAATAGTAATAAAAGAATTCCACAATGGATTCTTGGGTTAACCAACATGGGAAACCGGGAGTATACGATATGCCCTAGGTCTTGTGTGGTTGTCGATTTCCACAGACCTTATGCTCTCTTAAGGAATAACTCAGTATACGCCATGTTGAATCCCTTAAGAGAGAAAAGAGTTAGAGTATACACCATGCCTAACTCGTTGCTGAGGGAGATCAATAGCTTAAGGAGTGGACCAAGCCCTTAGGTTGATAACCATTAGGTATTCATAGTAGAGCTATAGCATTGACACATTATTTATTAGGAAAGTATGATTAGTGGTGGATATCAAAGCCCTATGTCCTTATCATTATTAATCTTAACTCAATATTTATTTCTATTTATTTTTACTTTGTGAACTGATTCTAAAAATAAAATTTACCAATCCCTATGGAGATGATCTCGCATTTGCACACTATGTTACTGTTGACCTTGTGCACTTGCAAGTAAAACAAGTTCGATTATTTGCTTAATAATTTAGGTAGATAAACGTACAACAATCACCAACCAAAAAATAAAGTTAAAATTGCATTACAAATTGTAGGAATGAGGGAGAGAATTCGATTAACATGATTAAAACTTCTGGAGTGTATTATTTGTCCTTCAAGGCTCTGTTTTGGGAAATGATATGGTTGGGTTTGATATAACTTTTTGAAACCTAGTTCGTGGTAACTTTTCAAAGGAAATGACCATCGTAACTTTTTTAGCGAAAAAATTTGATTTTTCTTGACCATCTGATTTTTCTCTTGGACCAAAGCATATTTCACTTAGATCATGTTAAATTCCACTTAGTAGTTCACCAACCCTTAAAAGGCAAAGATAAAAATGTATTACAAATTGTATGAAAGATTAACAGGACTCAATTAACATGAGCAAACCTCCTGGAGGGTATAATTTGGCCTTTAGGGCTTCGTTTTCGGAAATGATCTTTATGGTTTTGATGTAACCTGTTGAAACCTAGTGTGTAGAAAATTTTCGAAGGAAATGTCCATCATAATTATTTTAGTGAAATTGCACAAAAAACGTGAGCTACCTTCAAAAATGGCCAATTTCTTCAAAAATTTGATTTTTCATGACCATTCGATTTTTCTCTTGGACCAAAGTTTATTTTACTTAGATCATGTTAAATTCCACATTCGAGGTCATCAACCCAAAAAAAAAGAGGATAAAAGTGTAGTACAAATTATAGGAAAAGGGGAGAGGATTCGATAAACACGAGTAAACCTTGTGGAAGATATAATTTGGTCTTTAGGGCTCAGTTTTCGGAAATGAACCATTTGGATTTAATGTAATATTTTGAAACCAATTTCGTGGTTAATTTTCAAAAGAAATGACCATCATAACAATTTTGACGAAAATGCATAAAAACACGTGTGCTACCTTCAAAAATCGGTAGTTTCTTCAAAATTTTGATTTTTCTTGACCATCCAATTTTTCTTTTGGACTAAAGTGTATTTCACTTAGAACATTATAAATTCCAAACTCAAGGTCACCAGCCCTAAAAAAGAGAGGATAAAAGTGCATTACAAATTGTAGGAAAGAATGAGAGGATTCAATTAACACGAGCAAACCTTCTTAAGGGTATAATTTGGCCTTGAGGGCTCAGTTTTTGGAAATCAACATTTTGGTTTTGATGTAACTTTTTGACACATAGTTCATGGCAAATTTTCAAGAGAAATATCCATGATAACTACTTTAGCGAAAATACCAAAAAAAAAAAAAACTTGTTATAACCTTCGAAAATGGCCAGTTTCTTTAAAATTTTGATTTTTCTTTACCACCAAAGTTTTCTATGGGACCAAAGTGTATTTTACTTAGATCATATTGAATTCAACATTCAATGTCAGCAGCTCTAAAAAATAATAAAACTACATTACAAATTGTAAGAAAAAGGAAGAGGATTCAATAAACATGAGCAAACCTTCTAGAAGGTATAACTTGGCCTTCAGGGCTCAGTTTTGGGAAATGATCCATTTGGTTTTGATGTAATCTTTTGAAATGTAGTTTGTGTAAAATTTTCTAAGGAAATTTCAATCATAACTATTTTAGCAAAAATTCGCAAAAAAAAAAAACGTGAGTTTATAACCTTAAAAAATGGCCAGTTTCTTCCAAAGTTTGATTTTTCTTGAAAATCCCATTTTTTTTACTTGGAACGAAGCGTATTTCACTTGGATCATGTTAAATTTCATTTTTGAGGTCACTAACTAACAAAAAATAGGATAAAAGTGCATTACAAATTGTAGGAATGATGGAGAGAATGCGATTAACATGAGCAAAACTTCTTGAGGGTATAATTTAGTCTTCAAGGCTCCGTTTTGGAAAATGATCCGTTCGGATTTAATGTAGCTTTTTGAAACCTAGTTCATGGTAAATTTTCAATGGAAATGGCCATCGTAAATATTTTTGCGAAAATGCACAAAAAAAGTTTGCTATATAACCTTAAAAAATGGCCAATTTTTTTAAAATTTTGATTTTTCATGACCATCTGATTTTTCTCTTGGAAAAAAATGTATTTCACTTAGATCATGTTAAATTCCATTTTCAAGATCACCAGCCCTAACAAAATAGGATAAAAGTGCATTACAAATTATAGAAAAGATTGAGAGCATTTGATTAAAATGAGAAAACCTTCTGGAGGGTATAATTTGGCCTTCAAGGCTCAGTATTCGAAAATGATCCAGTTAGGTTTGATATAACTTTTTAAAATCTAGTTCATGGCAAATTTTAGAGGGAAATATCCTTCATAACTATTTTAGCAAAAATGCACAAAAAACGTGAGTTATAACCTTCGAAAATGGCGAGTTTCTTTACAATTTTGAATTTTCTTGACCATCAAATTTTTCTCTTGGACCAAAGTGTATTTTACTTAGATCATGTTAAATTAAACTTTTAATGTCAGCAGCTCTAAAAAAAAGGGTAAAATTGCCTTACAAATTGTAAGAAAAATGAATATGATTCAATTAACACGAGCAAATCTTCTTATAGGTATAATTTGTCCTTTAGAGCTAGTTTGGGAAAATAATCCATTTGTTTTTTATGTAACCTTTTGGAACCTAGTTTGTGTAAAATTTTCGAATAAAATGTCCATCATAACTATTTTAGCAAAAATTCACAAAAAACGTGAGTTATAACCTTCGAAAATGGCCAGTTTCTTCCAAAGTTTGATTTTTCCTGACCATCAGTTGGACCGAAGTGTATTTCACTTAGATCACGTTAAATTCCACTTTTGAGTTCACTAACTAACAAAAAATAGGATAAAAGTGCATCACAAATTATAAAAATGTTGGAGAGAATGCGATTAACATGAGCAAAACTTCTAGAAGGTATAATTTGGCATTCATGACTCCGTTTTGGAAAATGATCCGTTTGGATTTAATGTAGCTTTTTGAAACCTATTTCATGGAAAATTTTCAAAAGGAAATGACCATCATAAATATTTTAGCGAAAATGCACAAAAAAATGAGCATAACCTTCGAAAATGGCCAATTTCTTTAAAATTTAAATTTTTCATGACCATATTTAATTTAGATCATGTTAAATTCCACTTTCGAGATCACCATCCCTAAAAAAAATAGGATAAAATTGCATTAAAAATTGTAAGAAAGATTGAGAGGATTCAATTAACACAAGAAAACCTTTTGGAGGGTATTCAAGGCTCAGTTTTCGAAAATGATCCTTTTGGGTTTGATGTTACTTTTTGAAACCTAGTTCATGAAAATTTTCAAAGGAAATACCATCGTAACTATTTTAGCGAAAAATGGTCAGTTTCTTCCAAAATTTATTTTTTCTTGACCATCTCATTTGTCACTTGGACCAAAGCATAATTCACATAGTTTATGTTACATTCCATTTTCGAGGTTATAGATTGACTTTCAGTGATCCGTTTTGGGAAAGGATCAGTTTGAGTTTGATGTAACATTTTGAAACCTAGTTTGTGGCAAATTTTCAATGAAAATAACTGTCATAACTATTTTTACGAAAATGCACAAAATACTTGAGTTATAAACCTTCGAAAATTGCTAGTTGCTTCCAAAATTGGATTTTTCTTTACCATCCAATTCTTCACCTAAACCAAATCATATTTCACTTAGATTATGTTAAATTCCACTGTCAAGATCACCTGCCATAAAAAATAGGATAAAAGTTATTTACAAATTGTAGGAAAGACAGAGAAAATTCAATTAACAAGAATAAAACATCTTGAGGGTATAATTTAGCATTCTGGGCTCTGTCTTGGGAAATGATCTGTTTGGTTTTGATGTCACTTTTTGAAACCTATTTTGTGTGAAATTTTCAAAGTAAATGACCATCATAACAATTTAAGCTAAAATATACCCCAAAAAAAACATGTGCTATAACTTTTGAAAATGCCCAGTTTATTCCGAAATTTGATTTTTCTTGATCAATAGATTTTTCAATTGGACTAAAGTGTATTTCACTCAGATCATGTTAAATTCCACCTTCGAGGTCACAAGCCATAAAAACATATGATAAAAGTGCATTAAAAATTGTAGGAAAGTGGGAGAGAATTCAATTAACACGAGCAAAACTTCTAAAGGGTATAATTTGACCTTCGGGGCTCCATTTTAGGAAATGACCCATTTGGTTTTGATGTAACTTTTTGATACCTAGTTCATGCAAATTTTAAAAGGAAATGACCATCATAACTATTTTAGCGAAAAATGCAAAAAAAAAAATGTGACTTATAACCTTCGAAAATGGCAAGTTTCTCCCAAAATTTATTTTTTCTTGACCATCCCATTTCTCAGTTGGATCAAAGTGTATTTCACATAGATCATGTTAAATTTCGATTTCAAGATTGCCAGTCATCAAAACATAGAATAAAAATGCATTACAGATTGTAGGAAATGAGAGAATTCGATTAAAATGAGCAAAACTTCAAGGTATAATTTGGCCTCAAGAATCTGTTTTGGGAAATGATCCATTTGGTTTTGATGTAATAGTTTGAAACATAGTTTGTGATAAATTTTCAAAGGAAATGACTGTCATAACTATTTTTCAAAAAATTCACAAAAAAAAACGTTAGTTATGACCTTCAAAAATGGCTGGTTTCTTCCAAATTTTGATTTTTTTTACCATCCAATTTTTCACTAGAGCGATTGTAATCATGTTAAATTCCACTTTCAAGATCACCTACCATAAAGAATAGGGTAAAAATGCATTACAAATTCTAGGAAAAACGGTGAAAATTTGATTAACACGAGCAAAACATCTTGAGGGTATAATTTGGCCTTCTAGGATCCGTTTTGCGAAATGATTCATTTGGTTATGATGTAATTCTTTGAAACCTAGTTCATGGCAGATTTTCAAAGAAAATGATCATCATAACTATTTTTGCGAAAATGCACAAAAAATGTGACATAACCTTCGAAAAAGCATTACAAATTGTTAAAAAGATGAAGAGAATTCGATTTATATAAAGAAAACTTCTAGAGGGTATAATTTAGCCTTCGGGGATCCGTTTGGTTTTGACGTAACATTTTGAAATCTAGTTTGTGGTTAATTTTCAATGAAAATGACCATCATAACTTTTTTGCGAAAATGCACAAAAAAACATGAGCTAGAACCTTGAAAAATGGTTAATTTCCTTTGAAATTTGATTTTTCTTGACTATCTCATATTTCACTTAGACCAAAGCGTGTTTCACTTAGATCATGTTAAATTCTATTTTATTGGTCTCGAACTATCAAAAAATAGGATAAATTTTTATTACAAATTGTAGAAAAGATGGAGATAATTTGATTAACAGGAGCAAATATTCTGGATGGTATCATTTGGCTTTCAGGTATCCATTTTGGGAAATGAACTGTTTGGTTTTGATGTAACTTTTTGAGACCTATTTTATGAAAAATTTACAAAGGAAATGACCCTCATAACTATTTTTGCGAAAATACACAAAAAAAAACGTGAACTATATAACCTTCGAAATTGACCAGTTTCTTCCAAAATTTGATTTTTCTTGACCAGCCCATTTTTTACTTGAACCAAAGAGTATTTCACTTAGATAATTTTAAATTCCACTTTTGAGGTCACCAGCCATAAAAAAAAAAGAAGATAAAAGGTCATTACAAATTGTAGGAAAAAGGGAGAGAATTCTATTAACATGAGCACAACTTATGGAGGGTATAATTTGGCCTTTATGGCTCTGTTTTTGGGAATGATCCTTTTGGTTTGATGTATCTTATTGAATCCTAGTTCGGGGTAAGATTTCAAAGAAAATGACACTCTTAACTATTTTAGCAAAAATGCACAAAAACGTGACATTTGAAAATGACAAGTTTATTCCAAAATTAGATTTTTCTTGACCATCCCATTTTTCACTTAGACCAAAGTGTATTTCAATTAGATCATGTTATATTCTACTTTTGAGATCCCCGGTCATAAAAAATTAGGGTAAAAGTACTTTACAAATAGTAGGAAAGATGGTGAGAATTCGATTAACATGATCAAAACGTATGAATGGTATAATTTGGGCAACAGGGTTCCATTTTAGGAAATGGTCCTTTTGGTTTTGATGTCACTTTTTGAAACCTAGGTCATGTAATTTTAGAAGGAAATTTCCAACATATATATTTTAGGAAAATGTACAAAAAAACGTGAGCAACAACCTTAAAAAATGATAAGCTTTTTCCAAAATTGAATTTTTCTTTACCATCCCATTTTCCACTTAGACCAAAGCGAATTTCACTTAGATTATTTTAAATTCTACTTTCAAAGTTAGCAGCAATAAAAATACTTTACAAATTGTAGGAAAGAGGGAGAGAATTCAATTAACACAAGCAAAACTTCTTGAGGGTATAATTTGGCCTTCGGGGCTCCATTTTGGAAAGTGATCCTTTGGTTTTGATGTAACTTTTGAAACCTAGTTTGTGGTAAATTTTAAAATGAAATGACCATCGTAACTATTTTAGCGGAAATGCACAAAAATGTGAGCAATATAACCTTTGAAAATAGCAAGTTTCTTCCAAAATTTGATTTTTCTTTACCATCCTAATTTTCACTGGAACCAAAGCATGTCACTTAGATCGTGTTAAATTCACTTTCGAGATGACCATCCATAAAAAAAAAAAAGAGGATAAATGTGCTTTACAAATAGTAAGAAAGAGGGTGAGAATTCGGTTAACACGAACAAAATTTCTAGAGGGTATCCGTTTTGGGAAATGATTCTTTTGGTTTTAATGTCATTTTTTGAAACCTATTTTATGACAAATTTAAAAAGGAAATGGCCATCATTTATTTTTTAGCAAGAGTGCACAAAAAACGTGAGAAAATACCTGCGAAAACAACCAGTTTCTTCCAAAATTTGATTTTTCTTGACCATATCATTTTTCACTTGGACCAAAGTTTTTTACAAATTGTAAAATGAGGGGGGGGGGGAGAGAATTCCATTAACACGGGCAAAACTTCTAAAGGATATAATTTGGCCTTCCGGGCTCCGATTTGGGAAATGATCCATTTTGTTTTGATGTAACTTTTTGAAACCTAGTTCATGAAAATTTTTCAAATGAAATGACTATCATAACTATTTTACAGAAAATGCACAAAAATTATTTTTATCCTTCGAAAATGGTCATTTTCTTCCAAAATTTGATTTTTCTTAATCATCTTGTATTTCATATGGACCAAAGCGTATTTCACTTAGATCTTGTTCAGTTTCACTTTTGAGGTCACTAGCCATCAAAAAATAAGATAAAAGTTCAATATAAATTGTATAAGAGAGGGAAAGAATTCGATTAACACTAGTCAAACTTCTAAAGGGCATAATTTTCCCTTTAGTGCTCCTTTTTGGGAAATAATCCATTTGGTTTTGAGTAACTTTTTCAAACCTAGTTTGTGACATATTTTCAAAGGAAATGCTAGTGTAACTATTTTTTTAAAAAAATGCTTAAAACATGAGATATAACTTTTCGAAAATGGCCAATTTCTCCCAAATTTTATTTTTTCTTGACCACCCAATTTTTTACTTGGACCAAAGCGTAATTCACATAGATCCTGTTAAATTCTACCTTCGATTTCACCAGTGTTGTGCGTTTATCTACCTAAATTAATAAGCAAATAAAAGAATTTGTTTTACTTGCAAGTGCACAAGGTCTACAGTAGCATAGTGTGCAAGTGCGAGATCATTTCCACAGGGATTGGTGAATTTTGATTTAGAATTAATTTCAAAAAGTAAAAAATAGATAGAAATATTGAGTCTAGATTAAGAATAATGATAGAGGCGTAGGGACTTGGTATCCACCACTAATCATGCTACTCCAACAAAACAATATGCCAATGCTCTACTCATGCTATGAATACCTGCTGGTTGTCAACCTAGGGGCATGGTATCTACTCCTTAAGCTATTGATTTCCCTAAGCAACGAGTTAGGCATGGTATCTACTCTAACTCTTTTCTTTCTTAAGGGATTCAACATGGTGTATACTGAGTTATTCCTTAAGAGAGCATAAGATCTGTGGAAATCGACAACCACACGAGACCTAGGGCATGGTATCTACTCCCGGTTTTCCATGTTGATTAACCCAAGAATCCGGTGTGGATATCTTTTGTTACTATTGTTGAACCCAGGACTTGGTCATCCAAATTGATTCAACTAACTAATCCATACCACATGCATATGTTGATCAGCAAACACATATGAGGAATTTAAATAAAAACAGGCATTAATCAAGTTAAGCATCATAACACAAATATCGCAAAGGTGCCAATACTGAATTATTGAGTAAACATAATTAGGGCTTCAACCAAGCTCTTACTAGAAAATTAGTTACACATAGTTGTGATGGTAAACAAAATCATAAAATAAAATACAAAGGAAAGAAGAAACCCGAAAACACTATGGAGAAGAGTCGTCAATTCGTCTCCACAATCTCTCCTCCGGCCTGCCCGAACAAAAACTAAACTAAAAGGGAGATAAGCTCCTAAAAAGGGAGATCCTGTTTCTGCGTTTTACAAGTCCATTTATAGGGTTCTAAGGACACTTGGAAACCCTAATTTCCAAAACAGGACTCTAACCCTACTTTCCAAAATAGGAACTGCCGTTTTGATGTTTTACTGATGCGTGTGCGCTCGATCGCATCAGTTTGTACTCGAGCGTAACCTTGTGTGCATGAGTGCTTGTGTGCTTGATCACACCAAGCACTGCGCTCGATCACACTCTTCTGCAGCTCCCAGTCACAGTTTTGCTCTTTGAGTTCCAAAATGCTTCATTTATTCCAAAAACCTATAAAAACACAGAAAACACAAAAAAAGGAAGTAAAATGGAATAAAATACGTGAACTAAGAGCTTAACAAATTTAAATTAAGGGGCTTAAATATAAATATTTAATCTCCTATCAACCAGCCATTAAAAAAAAGGATAAAAGTTCATTACAAATTGTAGGAAATAAGAGAATTCGATTAACACAAACAAAACTTCTGGAGGCTATCACTTGGCCTTCAGGGATTCATTTTGAGAAATGGTCCATTTGGTTCTGATGTAACATTCTGAAACCTAGTTCCTAAAAAATTTTCAAAGGAAATAACCATCATAACTATATTAACGAAAATGCATAAAAACGTGAGCTATATAACCTTCGAAAATGGTCATTTTTTTTCCACAATTTTATTTTTCTTGACCATCCCACTTTTGACTTGGACTAAGCGTATTTCACTCAAATAATGTTAAATTCTACTTTCTAGCTCAGTAACCATAAAAAAGGAATAAAAATGCATTATGAATTGTAGAAAATAGAAGATAATTTGATTAACACGAGCAAAACTTCTATAGGGTATAATTTAGCCTTCGGGGATCTATTTTGGAAATTGATCTGATTGGTTTTGATGTAACTTATTGAAACTTAGTTCGTGCTAAATTTTCAATAGAACTGGCCATCATAACTTTATTTACGAAAATGCATAAAAAAGTCAACTAGAACCTTCGAAAATGGTTAGTTTCTTCCGAAATTTGTTATTTCCTAACCATCTCTTTTTCACTTAGACCAGAGCATATTTCACTTAGATCATGTTAAATTCCATATTAGAGGTCACAAACCATAAAAAAAAAATAGGATAAAAGTGTATTACAAATTATAGAAAAGAGGGAGATAATTTGATTAACATTTGCAAAACTTCTAGATAGTATAATTTGGATGTCAGGGATCTATTTCGGGAAATGATCTATTTGGTTTTGTTGCAAATTTTTGAAACCTAGTTCTTTGCAAATTTTCAAAGGAATTGACCATCATAACCATTTTAGTGAAAATGCACAAAAAACGTGAGTAATAATCTTCAAAATTAACGAGTTTCTTCCAAAATTTTATTTTTCTTAACAAATAGATTTTTCTGTTAGACTAAAGCGTATTTCACTTGGATCATATTAAATTCCACCTTCGAGGTCTCTAGCCATAAAAATATATGATAAAATTACATTACAAATTGTAAGAAAGTTGGAGATAATTCAATTAACACGAGAAAAACTTCATGAGTGTATAATTTGACCTTTTATAGGCCCATGATCGGTTTAGTTTTGATGTAACTTTTTGAAAACTAGTTCATGGCAAATTTTTAAAGAAAATTACCATCATAACTATTTTACGAAAAAGCATATAAACATGAGCTAACCTTCGAAAATGGCTAGTTTCTTCCAAAATTTGCTTTTTTATTATCAAATTTTTCACTTAGACCAAAGTGTATTTCACTTAGATCATGTTAAATTCAACTTTCGAGGTCACCAACTATTAAAAAATATGATAAAAGTGCAATAAAAATTTAAGAAAAGAGGGAGAGAATTTGATGAACACAAGCAAAATTTCTAGAAGGTATAATTTGTCCTTCAGCACTTCATTTTGGAAAATGAACCCGTTGGTTTTGATAGAACTTCTTGAAATCTATTTTGTTGTAAATTTTTGAAGGAAATGACCATCAAAACTTTTTAGGGAAAAAGTACAAAAAACATGAACTGTAGAGAAAAATCACAGCACTTCTTCACCAATATTTTCCCTCATAGAGCTTTGGAGGTTCATAGCACAGAGAAAAATCAGACATTCAAGATGAATGAACACAGAGTGAAGCCTTACATTGAGATGAACTTTGAGCCTAGAGATGAGGATTTGATTCTCCAATCCATCCAGTACATGGCATGAGAGTCACACGGTCTGGCTAAAGACTATAAACTTAGCACTACTTGGGAGGTAGCCCAATTTGCGTGTTCTTGATTGTTTTCATTTCAGATTTCATCCTTAATTAAAAAAAAAATCTCTTTTTGTGTTTCCCTTTTGTTTTTGTTTCTCGCCATCTTGTGCACATTTATGCTAGGATTTTTTTAGCTTTAATTTTTCAGGACATGTGTTTTCTGGGGAGCATTACCCTTCACCACTTTTATTTCTCCTCCCGGTATTGTATCTCTTACTACACATTGGGGAAAATGTGTGATTTAAGTTTGGGGGTGTAGGAAAACAATTGTATGTCCTTATATGAGCATTGTGCACCTGTTTGATCGCCCAAATAGTGTTATCTGTAAGAATTTGGTTAAATTGAAACTGTGATTTGATTTCATTGGTGAGCTTAAATTTTTGAACACATGATCAATTCAGTAGAAAATCTGAGTCTGGTTACTTACTTTTGGCTTAGAAAACTTCACATGTTTCATCTTGATTTCACCATAAACACATTAGCACATGATCTGTATGGTATAAAATGAAGAACTAATGATGCCTGTTTTCAAAATCTTGAGTTCAGTCAGATGCTTTATTAGATGAATGGCCTTGGCATGATTTATTGGCAGTGAATAATGGCATGATGAACAATGATGAATAATGATTTTTTTTAAGTTGTTTGTGGAGTAACCGGACCTCTTGCCACCAAGCAATGAGTATTCGCGTTAAAGGTGAACGGTTTGGATTGGTTAATGACATGGCTCGTTTAGCTTTGTAGCCTTTTTGGCTCGAGTTAGTAAGTCTTAAGGGTACTTTACACCTAGTGCCCTAAAGCCATCTGGTTTGGGAGTCACTGGCCTAACACTTGATACATGGGTCAATTAGAAAGCTTAAGAGTGCTAAGCATTGCACAGCCTGCATTTAAATAAAAAATTAATTAATTAATTAATTAAAAGATAAAGTAAGTCATCATATATGTTGTGATATTGCCTTGGTCATTTATTTGATGGAGATTTCACTGAATTTTGAGATAATGATATATGCACATTAGGATTGAGTTGAAACTCTAGGATTATGTGATAATTCACTTTACACTAGTTGATCTTCTAAAGTCTCTGCTAGCCAGCTGTGAGTGATTAGGCTTTGAATTCTTTTAGACGTCTTGAAAATGGAGTTTGTCAATTTAAGCTTGTTAATGAATGAAAAACATTGTTGATGTGATACCGTATTCTTCTTGATAACATGATTATGACATAAATGTTTATGGGTAGCATTTATGTTAAACCCTCACGAGACTTCACTCGTCCTCTAGGGATGCCTAAGGGTTTAAAAGGCTTATTGCATACGCTAAATGCAATCGTACACCTCACAAAAAAATGGAAGTATGTAGTTATTTTATTTTCAGTTTTGTATTGCTAAGGGACTAGCAATATGTAAGTTTGGGGGATGTGATAAGTGCTAAATGTCACACATTCAAGCCCCTTAATTTGCATACATTAATCCTTTAGCCTTGTTACAATTTGATCTTTTGTAGTGTTTTACATGCTTTCAAGTTTCCCAAGAGGAGTGGAATAAAACCCATCATTTCTAGACTGTTAAAGATAAATTGAGCATTTTGCTAAGTCATGTTGTCACTAGCAAAGGGTGAAAAAGTGCTTCACTAAATTTTCAGAATTGCCTGTACAGATAAGTCTTTTTTGCGGATTAAATTATATTGATTCAAGAAGAACCAGAAGATGAGCCATATTTGCTTGGAAAGATTCGAATGTCTATTTTCTGGAGAATTTTATGGATTGTAAATATAATTTTTCTAAAGAAAGTTATGGCAGGTTTAGTAGACAAAGGTTAGGCTGTGCGTGATTTCAACATGGCAGACGTGAAAGAGCTATTAAATTTCGATTTTTTTGGGATTTGTACGGCTGGAAAAAGGAAGTTGAGTGCCTAAATAAGTCTAGGGAAAAATTAGAAAAACAAAAATAGACACACGTTCAATTACTAGGGTTTTGTTTAGGGTTCTATAAATACATGTTTAAATGACCAAAAAGAGAATAGTTTTTTTTTTTACTATATTTTCTTCTACAGTGGCCATTTTCACGCATGTGAGCTCTTGTTTTTTGAGGATTATCATCATAGAGGATTTTTCTTTTCTTTCTTTTATCTATTTTTTTATGATGAGGATATTTTTCATTAAAATTATGTATAACTAAATATTTTAGTTAGGGCTCGATTGAAGCCCTAGTCATGTTTTCTTAAGGATTTCGATTTACTTTATTACAATTTTTTTTTATGCTTAATATATTAATTCCTGGTTTTATTTCATTCTTCATACGGTTTATATGTTATGCTTGATCATCATATACATATGTTGTATGGAGATTGTCATCTAGTTAAATTTAGATGACCAAGTCTTGTGCCTACACTAAGTGACGAAGGAACCAATTATAGGTTCTTAGGATTAATCAACATGAAAAACCAGAATAGATACAATGTTCAAGGTTTCGTGTGTTTGTTTATTCCCATTGTTTTATGCTTTCTTGAAGTGCAACTTAGTAGATACCATGCTAGATACTTTGAGAATGAAAAGAGTTAGAGTAGACACCCATGCCTAACTTGTTGCTTAGGGAAATCAATAGCTTAAGAAGTAGATATCATGCCTTTAGGTTGGTAAACATTAAACATCTAAATCTAGTTTGTAGCATTGTTCAAGTCGTTTGCTTTAAAGAAGATAATTAGTGGTGAATATCGAAGCCTTAACTTATTTTCTCATTATTTCAATTCTAGTTTCAAAACTGTTTTACGAGTTTCTTTCACTAGTGCAATCTTTGCTGTTTATTCAAATCTATTATTTTTTGTTTCATTTAGATTTAAGCTTTAGGAAATTATATTTAAACACAATTAATCCAATCCTCGTGGGAATGATCTCGTATTTGCTAGCTATACTATTTGTTTGATCTTGTGCACTTGCGAGTTAAAACATACATTTAGAAGCTTATTATTTAGGTTGATATTTGTATAACAAAAAGGCACAAAAAATGTGAGCATAACCTTCGCAAATTGGCAATTTCTTTCAAAATTTGATTTTTCTTAACTATCCTATTTTTCACTTGGGCCAAAGCGATTAAGGCGATTTGCGACTTTGCAAATGCTTGTTCAAGTTCGAAAAGACGCAATATTGTGGCTTTTCTTCCAATGGAGTCCATATCTATTGTAGTAGAGAAATCTGAAGTTGAAACTTATTCAGAACAGTGTTCAATATGTATGGAAGAGATATTGATCGGGTTAGAAGCTATACGCACATCTTGCTTTCGTCTCTATCATGAACATTGCATCACCATTTGGCTATCGAAGAGTAAAATGTGTCCATTATGTCGGTCTCCCGTTTGAGTTTAGATGATAATCAAGTAGTCAATGGTTTGCCAAATTAAATCTTTTTATGGTTATGCATTTTAGGATTATTGGTAGTCACTATTTTGTTATATTTGCTCTGTCAGGGAAATTTAGATTATTGAAAGTTTATGGTCTAATTGTAAATATTTGAGGAAATGTTTCCCTGTTGTTTAGCATAAATTTCCCATTATAACTATTGCTGCTGATTAATGATATCATATATGTTGGAAATTAAGTATATCCAACTTCATAATTGCATTTCTCATTTTGTTCATTTGTATTTTTTTTCTCTGTTTTGTACATGGACTTCAATGGGATTTTGCTATTGTGTCCTAACTTTGAGAACCATTAGTCTTTTAATCTAGGGCGACCCATATGCCACATTAGTAGTGTAATGAAAACAATTATGATATATATTTGAGGTCTCATGAACCTAAAAGTAGATTGAGCTAACATTTTTGAGTAATAAGTCTATGATGTTATAAATAGAATTAGAACGGACCCAAACCCACTACCATGTGTGGTATTTGGTTTGACCACGAGTTCATTGTGGTATCTAAACTTCTAATGGGTTAGATCTCTTGGTTGGATTTATTTCATAGAGATCGATATCATTAGTTGGTAAAAAGATATTTTATTATAAATTTATGATAATTGTATTACATTTCGTGATAACATAGTATGTAATCATGGTAAAAGATATCAATTTATGGTAAGAGTTACCGTTCCTCATGAACAATAAAAAGATCTCTAAGATCAGTCGATTTCTTGGCATATAAAAAATTGGATAAGTGTATTATTTCTTGTCTCCTTTATTTTTTATACTTTCTCCATTTATTATTTACATACAATTCATTTATTATTTGTCAATACAAAACCACCAAACCTTTGGAGTATCGTGTATTCGCCACATTTTCAACATCAACAAATTGGTGTCAACTGTGGGGGTTTCTTTAAAAAGAAAAAAAAAGAACTCATCTCTTATGATGCCATCTAAAAAGTGCCCACACATCACCGTAAAATCACTGAAAGCCAGATCTTACTTTCAGATCTATAAAAATCTAACGATCAACGTTGCATACTAACTCCATCATTCAATCCATGATGATTAAAGGGTGAAATATCCAATCAGAATGCATCACTGTGTTCATCATCTCAAAATTTATCTCTCTTCAAAGTTTCATGGCGATCAGCCATCGAAAAGTCTTTCATCATAACCGTTAAAGTTAGCCGAAAATAATATTTTTATAATTAGATCTGTCAAAATCCGACCATCAGAATTCAAATTAGGCAATACCAAAAGATTCATCGATCTCTAATATGCATGTCTCTAAAGTTTCAAGACGATCAGACATCGAAAAAGCCTCGATCAGAAAGCTAAAGATCACACGATAAAGATAAGACGTTAAAAATGCTGTCACATCATCCAAGTAAAGAAATTATATTCAAGCCCTTCAAATTTTTAGAAATTGCAATTCAATCTTTTAACTTTCAAGAAATTGTAATTTGGTCTTTCAACTTTCAAGAAATTGTAATTTGGTCTTTCAACTTTTTATAAATTAATTCAACCCCTAAACTTTTTAGTAATTATAATTCAACCATTTAACTTTTTAAAAATTATAATTTAACCCCTAAACTTTTTAGAAAATATATTTCAACCTTAAAATGTTTTAGAAATTACATTTTAATCTTTAAACTTTCAAGAAATTGTGCTCAAATTCCTTCTACGACACATCAACGCTGGCTAGGTGCCATATTTAGGTTTCACCACCCGATTCACCTATTTGCTCATCCAGTTTAGCTATTTTTAACTTGGTTTTAGATCTAACAAGACCGGTTCCCAAGGTTTTCATATATACTCTTTTCAAATTTTGGCTTCGACTTTCAAGATTCAACATTAACAGATGTGTTTCTTCACAAACCATCAATTTTAACACATTTTTGACCAACTAGTTCATCAAACTAAAGCTCGGTTTCAGATATAGATAATCCAGTTCCAAAGGTTATTTAACATTCTTTTTCCTGAACTAGACTCAGAATTTCAAAATTTGACTTATTCTGACAAGTTTCTTATAAACGGTCAAAGAAAATACTATTATTTCTTCATCAAAATGCATCAAACAAGCCCCAAACCCAAACCAGTGACCTTTTAACTTTTTAGTAATTAATTCAACCCCTAAACCTTTTAGTAATCACAATTCAACCATTTAACTTTCTAGAAAATGTAATTTAACCCCTAAACTTTTTAGAAATTATATTTCAACCTCAAAATGTTTTGGAAATTACATTTTAATCCTAAAACTTTCAATAAATTGTGCTCAAATTCCTTGTACGACACATCAACGCTGACTAGGTGCCATATTCAGGTTTCACCACCCGGTTCACCTATTTGATCAACCAGTTTAGCTATTTTTAACCCGGTTTCAGATCTAACAAGACAAATTCTCAAGGTTTTCATATATGCTCTTTTCAAATCTGGGCTTCGAATTTCAAAATTTGACATTAACAGATGTGTTTCTTCACGAACCATCAATTTTAACACATATTTGACCAACCAGTTCATTAAATTGAACTTGGTTTCAGATATAGAAATCTAGTTCCAAAGGTTATTCAACATTCTTTTTCCTGAACCAGACTCAGAATTTCGAAATTTGACTTCTTCCGAAAAGTTTCTTATAAACGGTCAAAGAAAATGCTGTTATTTCTTTATCAAAAGGCATCAAACAAGCCCCAAATCCAAACCAGCGAAGCTCAAACAACTAGAGAACATCATAATTAATCACAGTCATGTATTATTTTTCCTTACTTTAAGTACTATCAAATTTTCATACCAACTACGCTGTTAAAAGCACTACACTTCTAGGAAGAAAAAAAACCAAAAGTTGTCAGCCAGTGATGCACCTAAACGCCATTAGTCAGTAATGCACCTAAAATTCGCCAATCAGTGACGCACCTAAAGCTGTCAGTCAGTGACGCACCTAAAGTCGTCAGTCAGTGATGCATCCTGAAGCCGTCAGTCTGTGACGCATCTTGAATTCGTGAGCTAGTGATGCATCTTAAAGCTGTTAGCCAGTGATGCATCCTAAACCCGTCAGCCAGTGACACATCCTAAACCCGTCAGCTAGTGATGCATCCTAAAGCCGTTAGCCAATTATGAATCTTAAAGTCATCAACTAGTGACGCATCCAAAAGCCATCAGCTAGTGACGCATCCAAAAGTCGTCAACTAGTGATGCATCCAAAAGTTGTCAACTAGTGACGCAACCTAAAACTTTGGCCACTAAACACCGAGCACAGTACATCAAGCCTTGAATACAACACCAAGCACCTCAAGTCTTGGCTACAATACCAAGCACATTAAACTTTGGCTTCATCATTACAAGCACCTTTCACCCTAGGCACTCTTTGAACATAAGCCCAAGGAGATTATCCTGAGCACTTCTCACACTCGGCACCTTGAAGAGGTAACCCCGAGCTACTACGACCTCGGTCAAATTTCTCGATCAACTTCGAGGAGGTAGCCCCGAGTTACTTCAACTTTGGTCTAGTTTCTCTATTAACTCTGAGGAGGTAGCCCTGAGTTACTTCGACCTTGGTCCAATTTCTCTATCAACTCCGAAGAAGTAGCCTTGAGCTACTTTAGCCTCAGACCAGTTTCTCCTTCAACTCTGAGGAGAGAGGCTTGTCCTATTACAGTCCTCGAATTCATGCTTCATTCAAACTTCTAGAAAATTGAACCATGCCTTCTCACTCCTCAGACTTGACCCACTCAATATTATAAGCTAACGGTTTCTCTCGTTTCCATATGCCTACTCATCGTAATCCGCACCCTCACCATATCCACCTTCTTTAAGGGGAATGACCTTAGGTAATATGTTGGATGCATCGGTCCCAGACGAAAAAGAGAGGTACCAACATTCACCAACAACTTTCAAAGTACCCAGGTACCACTGAGACCTCAGACCTAATATGAGCTACCGTTACAATCACAAGTGAACTCAATCATCATTAATCTCAAATATTGATAGAGCATCTCATAATCTACTTCCTTGATCTCATGATTGCGCTAAGGAAGTGGGGGCATCTAATGTGGGAAGGAAAAAAGAAAATAAAATGAAAAATAAATAGTAAAAAATGTGAAGTAATAATGAATAGTGAATAGTAATGAAGGATGTGGATGCATAGTGTCACATCGTAAACCGAGAAATTCCTATGAATAGCCCTTCAATTTTTCATTTCAAGGCATATCAAAATAGATAAACAGCGAACAAAACTCAGTGAGCATCTCATACATTCAGGGATCCGCTATATATACAAAAATCTTGTATTGAAATACTTTTTTACTGCTCCCGTGGAGTAGGCCTTAGGGCTGAATCACGTAAACACTTGTCTCCTTTATTTTTTATGCTTTCTCCATTTATTATTTACATATAATTTACATATAATTCATTTATTATTTGTCAATAAAAAACCTCTAGTTGATCATGTATTATACATATATGTATGTAATGACCCATCTCGGGTTTGCCACCCTCGAGACGGTGTTATCACATTTTGAGAATCCCAGCACGACATATATATGCAACAATAAAATAGCACTAACATTATTATTTTTTTAAAAATCCTCAATCCCCAACAGGGGATGTACATAATCTAATATTTACTTACAAATAATATACAATGCAAGATGCATGAATATTTACAAATATTTAATTTCTTTTCTCCCTAGTTTAAGGATATTGACACGTACATGGCTTACAGAAAACGAATCCATCTGACTTCTGACCCACCAGACTACTTGTTCTATCTGCTACCTGAAATCATTGTATAATGAGTGATGAGCTTCACAAGCTTAGTGAATTAAATTTACTAAAAGTATTCTAATTTCCTAAATAGCCCTATAATATTTAATCATTTATTTCTTCTATAACTGGATAATAACAGAATGTCCAACATTTAAATAATCACCATATTATCATATTTCTATGTCTTTTTCTCTTTTTCTCACTGCAATTGTCTCTTCCTGGGAGACTCATCCATCCATAATTACTTTCACAAGAATATACCATCCATCAGCAATTCAATAAATGCAATAAATAATTAAAACAGATGCAATTCATGAATGCATATGATGGGAACGTCTTCCCACCTGTTGACAAGTTATTATTATCTTAGACCAGCCCCTTCTCGGTTCTTTACAACTTATCCCGGCTATCACGAAATTTATTTACAGCATATATCGGCTATCACAGTGTCCTTTTTTATTTCCAGCATATACCGGCTATCACGGTTGTTCCATTAGACTAGCCCCTTCCCGGTTGTTTCGGTTATATTGTTAAATGCATATGCACATGAATAACGATAAAAATATGCATCTGGACCGTAATATAAAAACAACATAAATTCAAAACACTTTAAGTAACTATCCTGATTATTCTAAAATTTATATAATAAAAATTTTCACTAAATTTCTCTCATCCCAAATCACCTCAAATCATCCATCAAAGTTTGTCAAGATCTACTAAAAATTCTCTCCTCAAAATTTGTATCAACACATCAACCAAAACTTGTTAAGAATTTAATTATCACCATCATTATTAAATTAACCAATTATTCTAATAATATTCCTTCTCACATAATAATTTTTCTACGTGTCTAATATTCATATCATATCTATCAACCAAATCTTTATCTAACACAAAAATAGAAGCTAATAATTTATTTTAATATTATTACTAAATATTTGACTCTTATTTAGACTACTTAAAGTAAATTCAACTCACCACGTAGTATTTAGAGCTACCCGTGGATCACCTCCTTGCCTTTCTCGTTCTTCTCCAAAACTTCTCTCGATTGTTGACTACCAACACCTGACAAAATATTTGTATTCAATTTCTAATTATTTCTTAATTTCTCTATAAACCACACCCTTTGAAAATTCCCACTTTGAAATTGAGAAAATTTCATAAATGCTAAAAATTTAAAAATAAACACTATACTATTACCTTCTGTTTTTCTGATAGTTATTCGTAACCCTCTATAAAGTTCCGCAGTAAACTCCTTTAAAATTCTGTTCTTTTAATCTTTCTTTTGATTCTTAAGTGTTTAAGGAAAACAGAGAAATTTGAAAGAAAACTAACGAATTCGATGAGTGAAAATTTCGTTCACATATAAGAGTGTGTATATATATATATATATATCTTGCTAGTCTAAACCGCCCCCTCCCAACTACTGTCATTAATTTGCAACGTTGCTTTTCAACTTAACATACCCCCCCTCTCAATTCACTGCCATGACACTGAAAAGTGTCGAACAAACCATTTCTCTTTACTTTGCTTGGTAGCAGGTGGTGCCACCCCATGTTGACTTTTTTTTTAAAAAACTTTTTTTTTATTTTTTTTCTTCTTCTGGACGTCCAGCTGAAATTATTTTTTATTCATTTTCTTCTCTTTTTTTCTTTTAATGACGTCCACGTCCCAGAGTTTTTTTTCAAAAGAATTATTTTATTTAATACTAAATCCTTCGTAAATATATTATTTTAATTTCATGTCATATTTATTAAATTACTACTTTACACTTTCTTTATAAATACGGGTATTACAATGTATATATATGTTAAAACCCATTCATAAATGATTAAATGTTGGTGGGGATATCTTAAGCTTGACTCGTATAGAAGGAATTCTTGGTGCTTTCACGTTATATAATGATAATAATAATAATGTACACGATGTGCTTTTAGTGATTATGTGTTGGAATGTTCTATATAAATTATGTTGCTCTTCAAGTGAAATTTTGTTTGTTATAGTACAATTCATTGCGTCTCTTCAAGTGAAGTTGTGTTTGGTATAATACAATATTTCTAAGTATTTCCGTGCATGTTCCTATTTTTTAACTATAAAAAATGAAAAAACAATCAAGCTTTAACAATTTAAAATCCAAGTATTTGAAAAAAATCACATAAATAATACTTAATTGTAATGTTTTAAACCAACGTAAAATGATTAGATGCCGTCCTAATCATTTTTTCTATAAAATGTTTTTTAAACATTGGTTAAACTACAAAACGTAATTAAGCCATTTCCCCTAACAAAACTGATTAATATGAACTGAATATCATCCACAAAAGTTACTCAGGTCGGGGCGAGGCCAATCGAAAGAGTAGATGAATCAAAGATACAAGATTTGGCTCTAGGCACTACAATTTGGGCCAAGACCACAATTTGAACGAGTGTGACGAATTCGGATGTTATTTGCAAACTGGTACTTTGAGTGCACGAAACATACTAGGTCACCGTTCATATCCGTTCCCTTACAAATCGTTTTTTTTTTTATAAGAAATGAAAAATTATAGTCCACCTTACAAATCCTTTTTAAAGATCTAAAAGCGTAAAAGCTACTAACGTGAGGAAAAAAATAGACCCACTTTTTCATGGGCTACATACGAAGCAGGCTCAATGATTATGGATATTTTTTCTAAAGAGCCTTAATACATATTCATCTTCACTTTTCATCAAGTCTATCAAAACTCTTCTGCTTACAGCCCAATTAAATTAAAAAGGGACCCAGCCAGAACTCTTTCGCTTTGGTACTGTTCTAACTCTGTTCATCATATTCGTTTTATGTTCTCGCTTCTCACAGATAGATTTGTTAGTCATCACTCTCCATACCAATATCATTGCCATAATTTAATAATTTTTGTTTTGTTGAAAACTTGAATCCTATCAACGGTATCGTTGCGTTGTTTCTTTAATCTAAAAGAAGAAGAATAGACATGCATCAAACATTTTTGAAACTTGCTCGCTAGAATGCAAAATCCCAAGCTGATAGGTCTCCTTCTGGGATACTCAAGATCCTTTCACTCTCTCTCCAGCAATCTTCCTTCAAGGCCTAATAACAACAACAACGCATTATTCAGTTTGCTAGTATTACTACTCCCAAATTCTTCCTCTCCTGTATTATTTAATTATAATGGCAGATATTGTGCCTCGAAACGGCGTACTTTCTGCGGGTACGCTGCAGAGCAGTTCTCAGATGACGAGTATGAGGGTGATTTTGAGAACCATAAGGTTTGATTCTATTCTTTGAAATTTCAGTCTTTTTCTTCCTTTTATTATTTTATTTTTGGGGAGGGGGTTGAAATGAAATTATTTGCCTTTGTTTGGTTGCTGAGGAAGTGTAGGAAAGGAGTTGGGGATCTGAAGTTTTGAGCTCAAGTTGAGTGGAATTTGAATTTAATTTTTGATGTTTCTGCTTTTACCGAAATAAGAATAAAGAAATAAATGGTAATTTAATTTTGAATTTAGTAATTCCTTTTTCATGTGTTTGAGTTACATATCTTTTTGTTTCATTCTGGTGAAATTAGGAGTACAGAATTTTTGTTTGACTGGGATGGAGGGTTATTTTTCGCATTGCTTATATAAGATTAGTTCTTTATGTTCTGTTTGGTTGGTTGGAAAACGAAGAGGTAGGAGAAGAAAATGGAAATTTTAGATATCTGGCAGTAGTTGTTGTTGTTTATTTTTATTTCCCAAAAGATTACTAACTCAGCTGAACCATGCCAAATAATTTTATTTGGGAAAAATTCTAAATGGCTTTGAATGATATACTACATGCAAAAGTGTACTTGTTTTAACATGTTGTGTAATTTTAGTATAAAGATCCTTCTTCTGAGATAAAATTCAGTGTCCAAACTTGAAATTGGGGGAATGTTCTTGAATTCTTGAAGTTTAATTTATGAATACTAGGGATTCAGTAAATTAGATATGATTTTGCCTCAAGAAATGGTCTTACAATTCATAGCAATCAAAGAGATTGTGCTGAGACCATCAGTTGCATTTATTAAATTACTGGCTTGCCTGCAAAACAAGGACAGTGGAAAATTTTTCTGAGGAGCAACCAGTATGAATAAGCTTCCTACTAAACATAATCAGCAAGTTTCTAGTTTTTTTTTTTTTTTTTTTGTCCTTTTAAATACTATATTTAGGTTTGAGGTTAAAGCCGGGAAATTGGTGGTTATATAACACTGTATGCTTTTAGGCATCATCTTCCGTAGCCAACATTGATGAGTGGAAATGGAAACTCAGCATGCTGTTGCGCAATGAAAATGAGCAAGAGATTGTATCAAGAGATAAAAGGGATAGGAGAGATTATGAGCAGATCTCTAACCTCGCCAAGAGGATGGGACTTCACAGGTAGAGGAGCACTACAAGCATTGAATACTTTTTCTGTCCTGATGATTGGTTAGAGATGATGATTTACCATCCTGATTCTATTGATTAAGATGAAGTGATTCATTTTACTCTCCTTTTTCTTTCTTTTTCTTTTTCTTTTGGCTCTAAATCAATAGTGAGATTTATGGAAAAGTTGTAGTTGCAAGCAAGGTTCCTCTTCCTAACTACAGACCAGATCTGGATGATAAGCGACCACAAAGAGAGGTAACAATGTCTAGAGGCTTTTGAAAACCTTTCAAATCCAAATGCCCTTATCTCATTTTATAACCTTGAATGTTGAAATTTAGGTGCTTCATTTGCACAGGTGGTAATCCCATTAAGTTTGCAGAGAAGGGTAGAGGGTCTACTTCAGGAACACCTTGATAGAATACAGTTAAGTTCAGGGAAGGTCAATGAAAGTTCAGTTGATTCTAAGCCCATTGACCAGGTTGAAGATTGTACAGATGAAGGTGCAGATTCTTTCCTAGACAGGTCTGTTATGGAGAGGGTTCTTCAGAGGAGGAGTTTGCGAGTGCGCAACATGCAAAGAGCTTGGCAGGTGTGGGTGAATTACTTTTATTTATTTTTATTGATTTAATATGTTTGGTTGTGATCTCGAATGCTTGCCTTGTTAAGTTATTGATGCTGACCAGTTTTAGGGATCTTCAAATTTTGGCAATAAATTTGGGAATTAGGGTTAAGGTTTGATGTAAAAGCGATTAGAGCTGATTTGGGACAAGAGGTAGAGAATGTTGGAAGGGTGAACTGGAGGTTTTTCTTAATTTTAAATGATGGATAGGTCTGACCAGTAACAGTAGAAATCAGAATTACTTTTGAAGAAGTGAGAGAAATCAGAACGAAGAATGAGAGGAGCAATAAAGAAGAAAGAAACCCTAGGCAACAAGTTTTCGGTAAAAGTTTTGAGCTGTAAATCATCAATAATATGCCATATATCTTTTTTTATAAGTAAAAAAGTATATAAATCAAAGGCACCAAAGGGGTGCAGCCATGTACAAAAACTATCCACAAAATAGTGTCTCTAAGTCTAAGATACCTTCATCATTTACAAAAAAATGCCTTCTTCTTTTGCTTTGATCCTCTCATACCATACCATGCCCACACCTCATCATGGACTGAGCCGGCAACCACCCAATGAATACCCACTATACGAAGAATAATCTCCCATAGATGCCTAGTGAATGAGCATCCCAAAAGAAGGTGGTAGATAGATTCGTCTTCCTCTTTACAAAGATAATATCTATTGACCAACACCTTCCTTCTTTTTTGGAGATTGTCAATCGTGAGGATACCACCCCAACTAGCCTCCTAAGCAAAGAAAAAAAAACTTTGAAGGAGCTAAGTTTATCTAAATCGCTCTCTAAGGGAATTTATCCTTGCCCTCTGTGCTTCCGTTCGAGAGAAGTGTCTTGTAAAAAGACATTCTCAAAATTTTCACTAGAATTCAACTTCCATTTAACCTTGTCATCATCTAGCAAGTTCACTTTCGCCTTATAGATGTTCTCAAAGAAATTATCCATAACTTGCCAATTCCCAATCATGAGCATTCCGATTCAAGGCTATGTCCCACACAATCGCCTCATTACGAGAACTCACACAAGATCAAACTAAAGCCTTCTTGTCTCTAGCAAAGGTGAAAATCTCTGGAAATTAGTCTTTCAAAGGAATGTCCTCGTGTCAAACATCAGGCCAAAACCAAATGTCGTTCCCATTGCCACATTCAAAGAGGATATAAGGAAGACAGTCACTCAACACTTAGTCCACCTCCACACCCCAACACCATAAGTACCACTCCTCTTCCTAGAAGTCTAACTATTACGCTCCACCTCAAATTTGGCTGCAATAACCTTATGCCACAATTAATCCATCTTCGTCATGAATCTTCAAAGCCACTTCCCTAGAAGAGCTTTGTTAAAAAGAACCAAGGACTTAATCCCAAGACTCCCACGATCAATTTGCTAGTTAATAACATCCCACCTCACCAAGTGGTATTCGTGGTTTTCCCTCATGTTACCCCAAAGAAATCTCCTTTGGATTCTTTCCAACCTCTGGGCAATCTCACATGGAATAGGAAAAAGCGACATAAAATAGATGGAAAAGCTCAAAAAGGTGCTCTTGATGAGAGTTAGACGATCTCCCTTAGAGAGGTAATGGCTTTTCCAATCAGCAAGTCTCTTCTCAAATCTCTTAACAACAAGATCCCACACACTCGTCTTTTAATTTAGCAACCAAAGGAAGTCCCAAATAAGTAAGAGGGAGGGATCTTAGCCCTTGGCTTTGAGTTGCATCCTCTTGGTACTTTTTAATAAAAATTTTACTTATAAAAAAAAGTAAGAGGGAGGCATCCGACTTCACATCCCAACATATTTGTGAGCAACTCTCCGTTAACCCCCCAACCAATAGGAATCAAAACACTTTTACTAAGATTCACCTTTAACTTGGATACCGCCTCGAAGCAAAGAAGTAAGCACTGAAGATATAGAAGAACCTCCACTTCCGCTCCACAAAAAATAATATTTTCATCTGCAAAAAGAAGATGTGACACATTTAACTCCTCGCTTTCACCTACTGCAAAACCATTTAAGAAACCCTGATTCACCACTCTCTAAGTCAACTGACTAATCATTTCCATGAAAAGTGAAAAGAAAGGAGAACAAGGGATCACCTTGTCGAAGGCCACGAGATGCTTGAAAGAAACCGGAGGGACATCCATTGATCAAATTAGAGAAAGAAGCGGAACAAATGCACTTCTTAATCCATTTATGCCATAAAGCACCGAAGCCCATTCTTTCCAATAAATAAAGAAGAAAATCCCAACAAACTTGATCAAAAGCTTTTTCCATGTCAAGCTTGCAAATGACCCCATTCTTTCCACCTTTTAAATGAGCATCAACTACTTCATTAGCAATTAAGGTTGCATGATGGGAAACAAAAGGGTATGGGGACAAGATTGTAATTTTGTAATATCGGGGCAAATTTGTAGTCTTATAATATGGGGCAAATTTGTATTAGGATTAAGGTTTCTTTATTTACAGTGTTAGCTTAGGGTTTGGATTCCTAAATATCTCAATATAAGAGATCCCTATGTTACTTTTCGATTAGTTTGAAATAAATAAAAATCATATTGATATTGGGTATCAATTTCCTCTCAACCTCCAGGGTAGCCTGGCTGCTCTTCCAATCCAAAGGTAGTCTGGCTTCTCTTCCAATCCCAGGGTAGCCTGGCTTCTCTTCCAATCCCCAGGTTAGCTTGGCTTCTCTTCCAATCCCCAAGGTAGCATGGCTTCTCTTCCAATCCCCAGGGTAGCCTGGTTTCTATCTCTATCATTTCTTCTTATTTGTTCTACATCAGGTTGGTATCAGAGCAAAA
The DNA here is from genome assembly GCA_023935145.1 of Bretschneidera sinensis. Lineage (NCBI taxonomy): Eukaryota > Viridiplantae > Streptophyta > Magnoliopsida > Brassicales > Akaniaceae > Bretschneidera > Bretschneidera sinensis. The sequence continues at coordinate 233,043 of CM043699.1, forward strand.
AAACCTAGATCCTGCAACATCCCAAACAATGCCTTAATCCAAACCAGTTTGACCATCAACTTTGACAGAGGGTTCAGTTATTTGCCCCTTTTCCGGCGAGTTTCGACCAACATCATTCTCCACCACTTTGAAAGGAATTGAAGACTCGCCGGAAAAGGGGCGAATAACTGAACCCTTTGTCAAAGTTGATGGTCAAACTGGTTTGGGGTACAGAAGGGTATGGGGGCAAGTTTGTAATTTTGTAATATGGGGACAAATTTGTAATTTTATAATATGGGGTAAATTTGTATTAGGATTAAGGTTTCTATATTTACAGTTCAAAATATCTCTATATAAGAGAAACCTATGTTACTCTTCAAATTAATTTTGAATGAATAAAAATCAGATAGATATTGATATCAATTTCCTCTCAACCTCCAGGGTAGGTTAGCTTCTCTTCCAATCTCTAGGGTAGCTTGCTTTCTATTTCTTCTTCTATCACGTTCTACATCAATTTGGTATCAGAACCTAAAACCGATTCCCAAAATTTACAGCCTTCCATCTCAGGAACACAATATTTACCTCAAAATTGTACACTACAACATCCAAACAAGCCTTTAGACCAAAACAGCCAACTAAACTGATTTCACCTTTTTCCGGTAATTTCCAGCCAACACCACAGCCATCACCAGCCTCGAAACATTCCCATGACAAAAACCTATAATTTTCGGCCATTTCCACCGTTGGTTGCCGTCGCCGCCGCTGTCTTTGCCGGAAATCTCCTATCGGACTCGACACCTGCCGCACCTAAACACGCCTCCCGAATCAGAATTCTACGATCCATCTAGATCCAAAGTTCCAATACCTTAAATCTACCAGAAAACAGCCCAAATCCAAAAAAAAAAAAAGAAGTCACGCCACCACCACCTCTGATCTCTTTTTCTGGTGGTTTCTCAGGAAAGCCACCGCTACCCTTGAGATCGACTCAAGAGGGCGACCAGATCCGTTGAAGGTCCGGCCCATCTACTGCCAGAATCACTCTTCGTAGCATCGTCGACGTCGTGCAACGCCTCATTCAAATTTGCCGTCTCCGATGAATTTCACTATCATTGCGGTCGCCGTTCTTAGGTAACCTTATTCCAAAAAGTTCAACTCAGTCGACCGTCGTGATTGTTACTTTTCATTTTACTTTTTAAAAGCAAGACACAAAGTGCACATGCTGTATTTACTTTTTAAAAGAAGGGACAAAGGCAAAAGAAGACACATGGAACTAATGATGAAGTCTCTGTAATGTGTCCTTTTCTTTAGTTATTTATTTTGAAATTTTGTATTAAAAAAAAGAGAAAAAAAAGTAGTGGGAGTGGGTGAGAGAAGAGAAAAAAATATTGTATCCACTAATAATGGGTTCTGTTGAGCCAAACCGAATCCTTTGTGTGACCATTCATGATTTATTATATCCGGTCACACAAGATATATTGCATAAGGTTTTTGATTCATATGGTTTTTGTTGAGAAAATTATTATCTCTCAAACCAATTATGTTTTTCAAGCCCTTGTGCAATTTGTTAGGCACCCAGATGCCTTTTGAACTAAAACAAAGTTGAATGGTCGTTGTATTTACAACTATTGTTGTCGGATGACGATTGGGTATTACTCAGAAAGTGAACCAATTTTTCCTAAAAAGGCTTTTCTCGAGCTCCAAAAAGTACTTGATGGTTCTAAGATAATTGAAAGCTTCACTGCCAATTTTAATCGTAACTATGGTTTTATTCCTGGTCCATCAAAGTAGGTTAATTATACTTAATTCCAACATAAGAACCACGAAGATGAAGCTTCCAAGATTATTGACTTAGAGACGCCTCACGGCACACCGAAAGTCTTTGTCAAGCAAGTTGATACCACGAATTGCAATCATGCCAAAGACAAGAATGAGTTGAGCAATGTTGAAGTTGATAGTCTAGATATTGAAAGGATGGTCAGTGAAGAAAGTAAACCAGAACAAACTTCCATACCTAGAGAAAAGATTAAAGACATGAGTGAGACAATGGTTGGTATGCAGACTCCTAGTATTGATTTTATCTTGCCAGTTTGGTTTGAAGCACCTCCACAGCAAACATTCTTCACCAAATTTCTTTCTTAGTCAAGACTTCATTTGTCAAGACTGGCATAATAATGCTTCATTTCTCCAAGCATCCCAGTTATTATTGCTTATTCACTTCAAAACTCGAGGTTGAGTTTTTTCTAAGTGGTGGAGAATGATGGGGTACTGGGACAAGATTGTAATTTTGTAATAAGGAGGTAAATTTGTAGTTTTATAATATGGGGCAAATTTGTATTAGGATTAGGATTTTCTTATTTATAGTGTTAGCTTAGGGTTTGGATTCCTAAATATCTCTATATAAGAGATTCTTACGTTACTTTTCGATTAGCTTTGAATAAATAAAAATGAGATTGATATTGGGTATCAATTTCCTCTCACGATAGCCTAGCTTCTTCTCTTCTAATCCCTAGGGTAGCCTGGTTTCTATCTTTATCATTTTTCCTTATTTGTTCTACATCGTGAAATCCATGATTTGTCTTCCTTTGATGAAAGCATTTTGGTTTAGCCCAACTGCTTCCCCATCACATCCTTCAATCTATTAGTAAGCACCTTAGATATGAGCTTATAGACACACCTGGCTAATCAAAAGAAAGTCTTTTCTGTTTGTGGCACCAACTCTTCGGGATCAGAACAATAAAAGTGGCATTAAGGCTATCAACAAAGTTCCCAATGGCATGAAAATCATCAAAAAGAGCCAAAATATCATGTCGCACAACTTCCCAATTAGTTTGGAGGAAAGCCATGGAGAAACCCTCGGGCCCAGAGCTTTATCTCCATCACAATCCCTAAGAGCAAAAAGAATTTCCTCCTCAAAAGATCTCTCAAGCCAAGAAGCCAAATCAGCTCCAATGCTACCAAAAGCCAGCCCATAAGAGTGCGTCTTCACTCACAAGGTTCTCTTTCATCTCACTTACTTTAATAAATAGTCTCCCATCAATCTCCACCTCACCTATAAAGTTGTCTTCTATGGACATTGGCAACTATGGAAGAAATTTTTGTTTCTATCACTCTCACGGAGCCAAAGAACTCTAGTTTTTTATCTCTATGAAATCTCTTCTAGAGAGATTAAATTTGAAGCTCTGCGTTAGCCATCTATCTTCTCTCTCTCCTCATTAGAAAGTCCAGTACAAACCTCCAATTCATCAATAGAAATAATTTCCCTTAACAAAGAAGATTTGTTAATGTTGTCTTCCCCAAAAGTTTCTTTGCTCCCATAGTTGTTAAAAGCACGCCTAGGCTCAAGGCTCACCCATGCTTAGGGCTCAGACAAGGCGACCTTCATTAGGCACGCGCCTTGGAGCGCCTTGGGCAAGTGCAACGCTCTAAAAAAGCGAACCTCTTACATATGTCCTTTTTTGACAGTTTTATTTATTTATTATCAATAAATGAGTGTATGATAAATGAACATGTGCAAGTCACATGGGAACAAGTCAAAAGTCCAAATGTCAAAAGAAAAGTTGAAAAAGATTCTAGATATGCCCTATTTCTAAATGCATGTCCTTTCTCTATCAAAACTTGAGAATGAAGCAACGTCTTTCTCTCAGACCAGTCTGTTTCTCAATCTTTCTCTTTACCAACTTTTTTTCCCTTTTTTCCCATCTTCTCTTCTTCTTTGTACCTTCTCTGTGTCATCTCTTTCTTCTTTCCCCTTTCTACTCTCCAAAACAGTTGTTGCTTTTTAAAAAAAAATTATTTGTATTGCATTTTGGTCAAAGTTAGATAAATTTTTTCAAAGTTGGATAAATTTTTTAACTCTGAAGGTGGCTGCAACTTTTTGAAATCCGTTTTAATAGCTGCAACCTGCAATCAACAATGCATTCTATTTCTAAGATATTTTTTTGGCCGTTTGTCCCTTCAACTAGCTTTGTCACATTAAAGATATTTTTAATGTTTGCTAAAATAATAGTGATAAGTTATTTAGAAATTAAAAATGCTTGATTTATTAATATAGTTTGTTTCATATGAATTATAAGCATTCTATACTTATTTTAGTATATTTACACCTCACCTACGCCTTGGACCTAGGCTCCAGGTACCCTTTGCAGCTAAGTGCGCCTTGCACTTTTAACAACTATGTCCTCCACTTAAGCCATAAAATATGATCTTCAGTAGCAAATCTGACTCACTTCTTCATCTTGTCTTTTGGGCCTCCCACCATACCTCCACCAAGTTTGATATGTACATCAACCAAGAACATACCCTTTTCAATCCTTGTAGCCTTCAACACTACCTCTACATAATGGACTATCCTCAACTCACCATCTCCTCCCTCGTACTTGTATCCCATCTTATCAAGCATACCCAATGAAATCAAGTTATATTGAGAGGATGGAATATACTTTACATCATCAAGACGCATCACGGGTCTATGTTTCTTCAATCTTATGGACCCTTCTCCCTCTGTTGATGCTTGCTTTCCATTAATGGTGGTGATCATCTTGTTGGGCTAATCATTTAGGTGGTCAAAGTATTCCTTCTTGTTGCAAATGTGGATCAATCTAGCGGAGTTCAAAAGCACCATATCGTGTTTGCCAACTCCTTTCTCTAGTTGGTTGTTGATCGCGATCTCCTCGATCACCCACTTCTCGTCAACCCATCATTGGTGCTAGTGGTGACATTCACATTCCCAATTTCTTTAGCATTATCACCCATCTTCAAATTCTTCAACTCCTACAAATCTTCCATCATTCTCTTGCATCGATACTAAATATGTCCCTTCTCACCACAATAGAAACACTCTTTATCAGAGAAGTCTTGAGCCTTGGACTTGGATCTTGATCTTCCTCTTACCTTCCTAGAAGTATCTCTCCCTTTCATCTTCTCTTTTGATGAAGTCACAAGAACTTTTTCCGATGCAACTTCTCGTTCTCATTCAGGATTGCAATCACCTCATTCACTTTCAATGTTTCCTTACCGACCATTAAGGTTGTGACAACTGTCCTAAAACTTGGTGGCAAGAAGGACAATAACAAAAGTGCTTTATCCTCTTGCTCAAGCTTAACCTCTACACTCATGAATTGGGTAATAATGCGATTAAAGGAACTTATGTGATCTCTAAGATCACTCCCCTCTTCCATATTGAGTTCATATAGCTCCTTCTTTAAACATAAAAGAGTTGTTAAAGACTTACCCATGTAGGTTGTTTCAAGCTTGATCCACATCTCTCTTGGTGAAGTTTCGTTCAACACATTGTACTTAACTTTTGGAGCCAATGCCAATCTGATTGAGCTAGCTACCCTCAAATGCACATCCTTCCACTCAAAGTCCTTCATCTTACAGACGTCTCTTTCTCAAACGCATTGATCAACCCTTGTTGTGTCAGGATGTTTTTCACTCTGCCACTAGGACAAATTACTTTTCCCATCAAAATGCTCAATCTCATAGGAACCAATTCTCCGAATTTTTGCCGTGATACCACTTTGTTGGGAAATTGACACCTAATCAACAATTATACAATCACAATAGTAAAAATAAAGAGAACAAGAACACAAATTTTTTCATATGGTTCGGCACATCTCTTTGCCTACGCCCAAGAGTTAATCACTATTCCACTCTTTGCAACTTTTGGATGGAGAAAAGCTGCTAAAACTCACTGCAAAACATTACTCAATTTTTCTAAAAAATCCATGTGAAAACTTAACTCCAATCTTACAACCCAAAACCCCAATACACTCAATGTTTACTCAATCCTTGGATCATTGTAAAACCATCTTTTACAAGTTATATTGGTGTTTTAGTTTGCTAGTGTGTACATCCTTTCACGCTGTCTAGATGCCCATATTTATAGTTTTCAACCACCCACCAAGTCTAGGCCTTTAATTAGTGCGTGGTCAAATATTTAATTAAGTGTTGGTTACAAAGATGCACTGGTCTTCACACCAAGATGGTCAAAGCCATAAATAAATGAGCCACAAATCCCAACACTAACTGAGCGGTCCAACCACGATTGGGTTTTCCTCCACCCGGTCAAAACCTCTCTGTTTTGGCTGGGCCTTCTACTCTTCATTCAAATTTTCTATTAGATTTTGGGCCTAATCTCAATAGTACTTTCCTCAGAAAGCAATTTGGAAAGTGAGCACTCCTAAGAAAGTTTGTTTCTATGCTTGGTAGGCGTCTTGAGAACAGATATTGATCATTGATAATTTGCAAAGAGAGAGGCCTAGTAATTGTTAACCGATGCTATCTTTGCAAGGAAGAGTCCGAAAATGCTAAATCACATTATGTTGGGATGTTCATTTTCTAGGTAGCTTTAGGGGATGGCGCTTTGCACGGTGGGGTTAACTTGGGTTATGGCCGGCTCCATTCAAAGTGAGATTTGGACTTGGAGTGGAATTAGAGCTACTAAGGATGATGAAGATTTTTTCTATGATTCCTCTCTCTATCATGTGGATGTTTGGAAAGAGAGAAATAGTTGGGCTTTTGAGGGTGTAGAGAGTTCAATAGATACCATTAAAAATAAATGATTAAATAACCTTTGTTTTTGGCTTAAGGGGAATTTTTTTGTACATGAGGAAAAGTTCTTGGCTTTCATAGACTTGCTATCTTCTAGATAGTCCTTTTGTAAATGAGTTGCACCCTCTTGGTGCGTTGTTTATATACCTTTTACTTATTTAACAAAAATATAAAACCCACTAGAACTAGGAAACATAATTATACTATAGCGTGGAAACTGAATCTAATTAGGAATCTAATAAATATCTTAATACTCATCATAAGTATATTTGCTATGGTGAAGATCACAAGTAGTTATGTGCTAAGTTTTTAACACACGCAGAAGATTTGAAAAAGAAAAAGAAAATGAATGCACAGTTCTATATCTGAAGATGCTTGCTGGTTTGCTGTTAAGATCTCTGGGTGATAATTATGTGAACTTAGGTTTTAGTCTTCTTGTAGGCTTGACACCATCTTCACGTCTAGCACCATCCCATGTTATTAGTGAAATAATTTAGAATCAAAGGAGACAATACATATCCTATATTTTTAACTATTCAAATCTTATTTTCGTTTCTGGCTCTCTTATTCCTCCGATTATTACGCCTTTCTTTAATATTTTCATTTCAAGATTTTTAGAGATTAAAATACAAGGATCTTGGTTGAAACCAGGATTTTCCCACATGCTGATTGTCTTTCTCTTAATTTTGGTATTGGGGCCTTGAGCTCTTCTCATATTTGTCATTAGGTCACTTGTTCTCGTTGGCGTCCTCTTTTTTGGAAGTTGCTTCCAATTATTTCTATTGAAAGTGGAAACTAATTGCAGTACCTTGTGTACCATTTACTTATCTGTAACAAAAGCTATTGTGTATCATTCTGATTACTTTACCCTTTAATTTGTAGGAATCACCTGAAGGAAGGAAGATGCTGGACTTTCGGAAATCTCTACCTGCATACAAGGAAAAGGAAAGGCTGCTCCAAGCGATTGCACGGAATCAGGTTCGACTTTGGAATTCATGGGCTCACATTTTACCATGCGATTACTATGTGCTTTTAGGAGAAATACTTGGAATCATGTTCCGATCAATGAATTTTCAGTAAGATCTTTTATTTTAACTTGATTCAAATGTGGGGTAACTGACATGCCAAAAGATTCCCTTGTCAAAATAAGTAGTTTTTGAAGGTGTTTTCTAATATTATTTTGAAGAACTTATTATTCATAGAATCATAGGTCATTTATAAGTGGTTATTGGGCATTTGTCTAAAAACACAGAAATCTTCAATTTAATGAATCCTGATTCTGGCCATTCTTAGGAAGTACTCAGTGGCCCGTAAAACACATTATCCGCATTGTTATTATTGGTTCTCAGAGAATGGAACGCAGTTTTTGTTTTCCCTAAACATGGTTTACGGTTTTATTTACTGATTCCATGATCCTGGTTTGCTATATTATAGAGTCTGATTAAAAAACTGAACATTTGGTAAAAATTATTGCTAAATTTAGTTATGGAATTCAAGTATCTTTGAAGTTGGTTAGTGACGCCAGGCACTTTTGTTGTTAGAATAATTGTGATTCTTCCTTTTTTTCTTTAATATTTGTAATTATAGCTGGTTGTATTGTTTCTAGTTTGCAAAATTATTCGTGCTATTCCTTTGGCTTAAATCTGTATCAGTTTGAACTGTCAGTAATGGTGAATATTGAATAACTTGAAATTTTGAGTTGTTCAGGTTCTTGTTTTATTCATTTAGTTTTGGGGTAATTTTCAGATAGATTTTTCAATAAGTAATGAAATATTCATAGAACTGAGTACTATGGATTTAAATCTATTGTTTTTGATAAAAGCAGCTGCACCAAATATTGTTTAACCATTTAGTGCAATTTAAGAAAATCATAATTGTTTCTTTCAGGATGACTCCTTGTCCTCCGTCATAATACTCTCTTTCTATCAGTTAATAAAATTCTTCTCTTATCGTAATTGAAGATGGGTTGCACCCTCTTGGTACGTTTTTTTTGTTTTTAACATACTTTTACTTATAAAAAAAGTAAAAAAAGAAGAAGTTATTGTTTGTCTTCAGATTCAGATAATTTCTCTCATTTCATGTAAGGCTTATGCCTTAAGCCGTTTGATTCAAAACCTCTTCAAGGCTAGTGGCTTACCACTTACGTGATAGTATACTCTCATGCCTTGCCACAGGATTTTGCCTTTCAGATTTTCTTCTGGTTTAACTGAAGTGGCCATGATCTTTAGGTGCTTAATTGCATATTCCAGAAATGAAAATCTGGGAAAAATGAAATTGAATCCAGAAGTTCATTTAGAAACTATACATTTCTCTTGTGGGATTTTGTCTCGTAAGAAGCTTTTTGGTAAGCTCTTCTGTAGGATTGGCATCCCCATGATGCCTTTTATTCCAATCAGATCTATAAAAAAAAAGAACTTATACATGTCTCCATTACCGACCGACATTTTTCTATAAGTTTTTAATAATGACAGGTCATAGTAATATCTGGGGAAACTGGATGCGGTAAGACCACTCAGCTTCCTCAATATATATTGGAATCAGAAATTGAGTCTGGTCGTGGAGCATTCTGCAGCATAATTTGCACTCAACCTCGAAGAATATCTGCAATGGCTGTTGCAGAAAGAGTGTCAGCAGAGAGAGGAGAACCTCTTGGTGAAACAGTGAGCATTGTCCCTCTCAATACACAAACACTTGCACACACAAATATATAGATTTTTCTGTTAAATATTTTCATTTTAAGAACTTTTTTTTTATTCTTGCTGCTATACCCAACAAAGATTTTGTGGTAGGTTGGCTATAAAGTTCGATTAGAGGGTATGAAAGGTAAAAATACCCATCTCCTTTTTTGTACAAGTGGAATTTTACTTAGGCGGCTATTAAGTGATCACAACTTGAATGGAATTACACATGTTTTTGTTGATGAAATTCATGAGCGAGGCATGAATGAAGGTGCACTTTCTTTTGAATTCAAGTTGATGTCTTCTCTTTCTTATAAATCTGCTTGGTATGATTCTTAATCTGATTTTCCCCTTTTGTTCTTTGTCTAGTACAGATTTCCTATTGATAGTGTTGAAGGATCTCCTTCCTCGCCGTCCGGATCTGAGATTGATTTTAATGAGTGCCACTTTGAATGCTGAGCTCTTTTCCAGTTATTTTGGAGGAGCACCTACAATTCACATTCCGGTAAGTTAAAAATTGACTTTGTTCAGTGTACCCTGATTGTTGTTTAAATTGTACTGAAATTCAGTGAGTATGCAAGCTGTGAGAACCATCCATTTAAACAGTAAGTTTTGATTCATTCTCCATATCGTTTGAATTTGACTTGGGAACTGGATTCTAAGTTAGTCATGTGTTGTGTTGTATAGTGATTGTAATTACCATATGGTGGTTATGGGGCCAGACATATTTAATTAAGGCTGAAGAAATCAACTATCACTTATTAGTATCAAATTATGATTTGGCACTTCAAACTATTTTTACGAAATAAGTTGTTTAGTGTTTGGGTATCCTATTTAATTTTTTAAATAAGTTGTGGAAGTGTTTGATAAAAAAGTTTTGAAATCAACTTAAAATTGTCAAAATGACCAAATTATAATCTGAAATCGTGTTTTAGATTATGGGCAACAAGGATAAAAAGGATATTGATCAAAGTCAAACCAAATTATAATATGGGACTAATTTGAGAAGTTCTTGATTTCTTAGTGTCATATAAATGAAATGAATTGCTTGGTAAAGTCTATTGTGGCTTCAAGTTACACTCTGCGAGAACGCTGCCATTACAAGTCTGCATCTGCTTGCCTCTCTCTCAACATCAGTGGAACATAGACCAGCCAAGATTTCTGGAGACTTGCAAGAAAATGGAAGGAAATATTTGCAGTCTGAGCAGTGAGTGTCGACAATCCTTCGTGGTTCAAAAAAAGTTCTTCGACTTCGTTAAGGAAGGTACTGCTGAGAATGTCATAAGAGTCTCAGAATTCGCTCTAGGAAGAAAATTTTCCATTTGGCTGAATGAACAGGAGTTGCTTTGGTTCCTTAAGGTATGGAAAGACTTTATTTTTGAAAGGAGAGAAGACAACTGATCCAGAGAAAGAGGGAGTGGAACAGGTCCCTTTTTGTGGCTTTACACCGGAACAGGGATGGCCATTTTGTCTCAGTAACAAGGATCACTAGTGGGAACTCCAGTTTCATTCTGTTGCCGGAAAGTGTGGCTGCTAATGGGTGGTGGAAGGTTTTGACCGCAGTCTCAAAGCTTTTCAGACTTGGTTCTTCTTTGAGGATTCGACCTGGGAAAGAGAAATTCAAGGATGGAGGTCTTCGTCATACCTATGGGTCTAGATATGGGAAGAATTCAGAGGGGTTGGGGACTCGATCTCAAGTTAATTCTTTGGAGGCCATTGATGAGTCGTTGAAGGTCAATGGTGGGCCTTTGTCATTGATTGGGTCTTGCCCGTGCTGTGGGGCGAATCTGTCTAGGAGTGTGTTTCCCTGAGCATCGAAGAAGCCGAGGTTGTGGGAGATGGTAGTCAAAGGGTCTATGGCTGAGTTTGGTTATGGACTTCTCGTTGGGGAAGAAGATGCTTCTGCTTTGCGCGTGGCTGGGCGCATGGGAGAGCTGAGAGACAAGGGTAAGAGTCTTCTGGATTCAAATTCAAATTTTGAGTTGCCTTGTATGGGTCTGAGCCAGAAGAGTGAAGTGTGCCAGAAGGTAGGGCCCAATCTTAAAGAATCTGGTCCTCGTAACCAAGTCTTTAAGCATCTTTCCCTTGGTTCTTTGGGCCTAATTCAAGTTGAAGGGGACAGGCTTGCTAAGGGTCGAATGGTTCCTTCCTCTAATTGGGCTGGGCCTGTAAACCAATTAAGAGGCCTAAATGGCCTGGAATTAGAGGCTGGAAAATATCAAAGCGTTGGGTGGCCAAGCGTTTTGGTCCACCAACGTCGAGATCGCGGTTTTGTCAAGAGCCGTTGACGTCGCCTACAGTGGGAGTGGCCAGAAATCCTCTGCTGAAGAGCTCCGATGTCAATGGTTCGGTTTCGCCGGCGTCAAGATCTTCTTTGGCTGTGATGTGCCTCCTGGAGGGCGCCGCTGACGAGGTTTTGGCGATGGAGGCTCCAAGGGTTGCCGTGGTGTCTACCAAGCCAGTTTTTTCCGACGAGATGGCCAGCAAGTTGGCAGTTGCGGTTTTGGTCTAGAAAGGAAGTCTTCTATTGATGTTGACTCGACATCAGTTCTAGAAGGCTTTCTCCTTGATTCTGGTTCTGTGGATGTCGTTTATGGTAAGAATTTTTCTCCTAAGAATCAGTTGATGATTTTGTCTTCTACCGACCCTTTGGTCAGTTTTCCCCTGGATGTTCTGGTTCAGGTTGATGCTGATAGGTTCTCAGGGTTCTCTAATAGCTTTAATTCTGAGGTCTCAGGTTGCATAGAGTGCAACAGGGGTGGTGATCTCAGTTTGGCCCTAGTGGAGAGTGGCGATCCAGTGGAGATGTGAGAGGGTGTGGATGTTAGGGATGAATTAGCGGTGAATAAGAAAGCTTCGACTTGGGTTAAAAAACTCCACAAATTGGTGGGGTTTTCGATAATAGGAATTGAAGAGCAAGCTATTAGTTTGTTTGAGGAAATTGAGCATCTAAAGGTTGAAGAGTGTAAAACCTAGTGCCGTGGTCAATCTACATGTAGGAAGCTTGCTAAGGGGAGTAGTAGAGAACTGAAGAGGTTGGAATTTGCTGTCAACTACGATAAGTTACATGGGGACACAATTAGAGGAGTGGAGGAGGTGTTAGAGGAGTCAAGGGGTCCACCTTTGATTTAATGTTGTGGAAAATTATTTCGTGGAATGTGAGAGGGGCTAATGACGTGGCAAAGAGGGCTACTGTCAAACACTTTCTTAGGGAATGGAAAAGTTTAGTGGTTTGTCTCCAGGAGACGAAGATGGAGCTTATTGATGCTTCTATTTTCCGAAGCTTATGGGGTTTAAGGTCTTTTGGATGGAAAGTTTTACCGTCAATTGGTGCTTCGAGAGGAATTATCATTATGTGGGATATGCAGGTGTTGGATTTGCTCAATTGTCAGATTGGTTCGTTCTCTGTTTCTTGTGTCTTCAAAGGTCTTTTGAAGGGTGGGGAGTGGGTTATGACTGGCGTTTATGGTCCTCGTGAGAGTGACAGTAGAAGTCTTTTTTGGGATGAGCTGGTGGCTATTAGACAACAGTGGCAGCATCCTTGGGTCTTAAGAGGTGATTTCAATGTAGTTCTATATCCTCATGAGAGATCGGGGGGGGGGGGGGGGGGGGGGGGGAATCATGAATCTAGGCCCATGAGGGACTTCTTGGAGTTTGTGAGGGGTAATGATCTTGTTGATCTGCCTTTATCTGGTGGAGCCTTTATGTGGACGAATTCCAGAGCTTCTCCTTTGTTTTCGAGAATTGATCGATTTCTTGTGTCTGATAGTTAGGAACTGCAGTGCCCTAACCTGATCTAAAATCTTCTCCATAGACCAACTTCCGATCATTTCTCCATTGTTCTCGAAGTAGGGGGTATGATGTGGGGTCCGACGCCGTTTCGGTTTGAGAATATGTGGCTAAGAGTTGAAGGGTTTTGTGATCTTGTAAAGGGCTGGTGGGAGGGTGCGGTCATGGTGCTGCTAGCTTTATAGTGGCAAAGAAGCTGAAAAGAGTAAAAAAAGAAGTGCAAATTTGGAATGAGTCTTTTGGCAATATCAATTCTACTATCAATGCTCTAGTGGGTGAAACTAATGAGCTCGATGAAAAAGAAGTTAGAGAGGGTTTGCGGAGGAGTGATTTGGATAGAAGGATGATTGCAAAACTTCACCTTGGAGGAAATTTCGTGGAGGCAGAAATCTAGGGAGTTACGGCTTCAAGAGGGTGATAAAAATACAAAGTATTTCCATCGAATGGCAAATGCTCATAAAAGGTTAAACTTTATTACTTCCATCGAGGTGGACGGTATGACGTTCGAGGAGGAAGGGGACATTAAAGGGGCCATTTATGGTTTTTATGAGAACCTCTAAGGAGACTTGTGGGATCAGGCCGATCTTGGATGGCTTGGAGTTTTCCAAAATAGATGAGTTTGATGCTAGGTGGCTCAAGAGACCTTTTACTGAGGATGAAATTTTTGCAGCTCTGAAGGAGTGTGATGGAGATAAAGCACCGGATCCTGATGGCTTTACGATGTCTTTCTTAGCCCTTAGTTGGGAGGTGATTAAAGGGGATGTTATCAAACTTTTTGAGGAGTTTCATGCTTCGGGAGAGTTTGTGAGCAGTCTAAATACCACTTTTGTCACGTTGATACCAAAGAAGAAAGGGGCGTCTAACATCAGAGACTTCAGACCCATTAGTCTAGTGGGTTGCTCTATAAACTTATTTCGAAGGTATTAATTTCTAGATTGATAAGAGTGATGAATCAGGTGGTGAGCCCTATGTAAAATGCGTTTATACAGGGAAGGAAAATTTTGGATACGACTTTGATAGCCAACGAAGTGGGAGATACTCAGTTGAAGATTGGAGGGGGAGGGGTAATATGCAAACGTGATATGGAAAAAGTGTATGACCATGTCTGTTGGAACTTTGTCATCTTTGTCATCTATTTATTAAAGTGCATGGAATTTGGGGAGAGATGGCTCTAGTGGATTTTTGAGTGTATGTCCTCTACTTCTTTCTCTATATTGGTTAATGGGTGTCCTTCCGGTTTCTTTCGAGCTTCTAAAGGACTAAGGCAAGGAGATCCTCTATCTCCGTTCTTATTCTCATTGGTTATGGAAGCTTTAAGCAAAATGCTGGTGAAAGGGGTTGAAATGGGTTTACTCACTGATGTCAAAGTAGGTGTTGATGATATCGTTAATATTTCCCATCTCCTGTTTGCTGAAGATACAGTTGTTTTTTGTGGGGCTGATATCACTCAAATGTTGCATATTCGGGTTATCTTTCTTTGTTTTGAGGCGGTGTCGGGCTTTAAGGTGAATCTTGGCAAAAGCGTTCTAATCCCTCTTGGTAGAAGTGTTAATAGGAGTCTCCTTGCTAGTGTACTGGGGTGTCAGATTGGCTCGCTTCCTACCACGTACCTTGGTCTTCCTCTTGAGGATACTTTCAAGGACAAAAGCATTTGGAATCTAGTTGTGGAGAAGTTTGAGAATCGTTTGGCAAGGTGGAAGAATCACTACCTTTCTAAAGGGGGTAGACTCACTCTTATCAAAAGTACCATGTCTAGTATTCCGATCTACTTTATGTCTCTTTTTCCAATCCTTAGCTCGGTGGCCAAGAGATTAGAAAGTATCCAACGAAGATTCCTTTGGGGTAATACGGTGGATGAGGCTAAGTTCCACTTGGTGAATTGGAATCTGGTTAAGTATCCATTGGAGAAAGGTGGTCTTGGAATCAAATCTTTATTGGTGCTCAATAAGGCTCTTCTTGGTAAATGGCTATGGAGGTTGATTGTTCAGGAAGATCACTTGTGGAGGAAAGTGGTGGAGGCAAAATTCGGGATGGATCTTGATGGTTGGATGTCTAAAGAACCTCGAGGTCCTTATGGAGTAGGAGTGTGGAAGTTTATTAGAAAAGGTTGAGAGGATTTCCGGTTTTATCTTGAGATTTTGGTGGGCAATAGAGCAAAAAATAGGTTGTGGTTTGACACTTGGTGTGGGAATATCCCTTTAAAGAATAGATTTCCATGTATTTTTAATTTGGTGAGAGATAAAGAAGCTCGGATTAACTCACTTTTCATCGACCAACCAAGGAGTCACTTGGGATGTACCTTTTGTTCGTAGTGTTCAAGATTGGGAAGCTGAGGAGGTAATGGCGTTTTTAGAAGCCCTTTATTCTTCTAAGATTATGGTGGGTAGGGAGGATGAGATGAGATGGAAACTAAGGCCGGATAAAGGGTTCTCGGTAAAGATTTCTACAATATTCTTTTTGATAAAAGCCTCAGTAGTGAGACTCCTTATTTTCCTTGAGAGGCTATTTGGCGAGTTCGGGCGCCCTTGAAAACTCGTTTTTTTGTTTGGGAGGTCTCTTGAGATTGAATTCTTACTATAAACAATCTTCAAAGGAGGGGAAAGATTATGGTCAATAGATGCTATATGTGCAAAGAGAAGGCTGAATCTGGTTTTCATCTTTTGGTGGAATGCACTTTTGCTAGAAACTTGTGGGAAATGGTTTATAGAATTGTGAGAGTCTCTTGGGTGATGACAGGGTCAGTGAGAGATGAAATAGAGGCTTGAAGTGGCGTTAGAGCTTCCAAGGAGGTCAAGAAGACCTTAGGTTTAATTCCTCACCCAATTTGGTGGATTGTGTGGAGAGAAAGGAATCGGAGGGGCTTTGAAGGTTTTGAAAGTTCAATTGTAAATTTAAGAGATAGGTGGTTCAATATTCTTAATTTTTGGGTTAGAGGAAATTATTTTGTAACGAATGATTATCTTGTAGATTTCCTTCATTGTACCTAGACTTTGGCTTTTCGTTGCACCTTCTTGGTGCTTTTTAATAAATTTTTGCTTATCAAAAAAAAAAATTTGAGAAGTTCTAAAAACCTAATTATTTTCTCCCTAAATTATATTCTCTCTAGAAAAAAAGCTGAACCAAACAGACACGAGGAGTGAGATATCAACTTATAAGCCGAACAAAGAAGCTCTAAGTCCGAAATTTCATAGGAAGTATGTGGAAAATTTAATGGAAAAAAGCTTCACCCGTGTAAGCAATGTATGCCAAAAACTACATTGCATTTTCTACAGAGAGTGGATATAAGAAACTCTTAACATTCTTTTTCATCTTTGTCTTCCTCATTATATTCAGAGCATATATATATAGTGATTCAGAACATATATTTGGCATTGGACCTGATTTCATTTTTATGGCCAGCATCTCATCAGTGTGCTTTCATGTCTTCTAATGTTGTTGCATACAGTTAGTCAAGCGTTGAAGTGAGGTTTACATTTTAAATTTGTACTGTGCAAGTATAGTTTTTCATGTGATTTTCAGTGCCTTGTGTATTATTCAGGGCTTTACATATCCAGTGAGGGATATATATATAGTGATTCAGAACATATATTTGGCATTGGACCTGATTTCATTTTTATGGCCAGCATCTAGTCAATGTGCTTTCATGTCCTCTAATGTTGTTGCATACAGTTAGTCAAGCTTTGAAGTGAGGTTTACATTTTAAATTTGTACCGTGCAAATATAGTTCTTCATGTGATTTTCAGTGCCATGTGTATTATTCAGGGCTTTACATATCCAGTGAGGGCACAATTTTTAGAAGATGTGTTGGAAACGACTGGATATAAGATGACTTCTTTCAACCAAATTGATGATTATGGTCAAGAGAAGATGTGGAAAACACAGAGGCAGCTGGTGCCACGGAAAAGGAAAAACCAGATCACTGCTCTTGTTGAGGTACAGCGCATACTAAATTGGTAATCGGCGGGAGTTTTCCTGCATTATTAGGTATATAAAGTAAAAATGCTATAAATCCATATTTTTGTTGGATTATTTGTGTTGGCCTCATTGCTGAATCTTGCGAGATTTTCGTGAACATATTGTTTTTTTTTTATTTTCTTTCACATTCATCAACTCTGTTTCCATCATTAGTCTCCCCCACTTCTTTCGGTAGTTGATTTTGGAACCCCATTGTCATCTCAACATCACAATGTAGCAAAGTTGTAGAGCCTCTAATGCTTAGTTGCATACAAAACTAGTGTTGCTCTCAATCTTAGCTGTTGAAATGTTCTTATAGTGACATTTTGAAACTATTACCTTTTCAATCTTCATTAATAGTGCTTGTAATTGTTTGGACAATATTTATGCCACTTTGGAGTTTTCTTCTTTAATGGTTTGCCTTCTCCACAGAAAGCTTTGATTCAAAAGTCATGGTTTGTGACAGTCAAAATCCTGCCTTTTTTGTCCAAATAAAATTACACGGTTTTCAAAACAATGTTCACCTATTCTTCCATAGTAATCTTGTTCATATATCAAAAAAACTTTTTTTATTGTTACATATCGAAAAAGCTTTTAAAATATGATATTATTAATTATACGGTTTTGTTTTATCATTTTATCTTGTTACTCATGAAATCTCCTTTCTGGGGGTGGAGGTTTAACTATTTGATCAACTGATCTAATCATGCTTATGAGGGTTTAAAAATACTTTAAAAGGCTTGGTCTTACTTCACCGTCGAGAAACCAAAAAAGTCTTCCATCAGCAGTCACCACATTTACTATCATCAAATGAGAATTCCCTCGGAAATATACAGCATTGTATTGCATAGTATCTGCCCTTGCCCTTGTATTTGAACTGATCTGATTGTTGAACTCTTTCTTGACATGTGCCATGCTTAATGAGGGTTCCATAAATAATTTAAATTAGCACTCTATTCATGAACTGTTATTAGTCCTCTAGTTCATTTCACCAAATAATTGTTTTTCTTAATGCATGAGTTTTGGAAAGGGAGCATACTTTGCTCTCGTGTTGTAGCTCAAGTGTGAAGCTGTAGGTTTAGGTGCACAACGACCAGAGAGAGACAGTGTGCATGATTTATTATTTAGCTTTTTATGCTTTTTGTCCTTTCAAAAATAGAAGGTATTTATTTAGCATGCCTTTGACCATCTAATTGTCTCCTCCACTCCACTCCACCCCACACCCCCCCCCCCCCCTTCTTCCCCCCTCCAAAATAAAAGAAAAAAAAGAAAGGTGGGGGGGGGGGGGTTGACACCAAACAATCATCTGTCACTCATTCAAACTCTTAGATGGGACCAGTAATGATGGGCTATGAATAAATCAAAGTAGTATTAACCATAATAACTACTACGGAGTGTGAGTTTTATCAATTTCTGTTTGCTTCTTGAGTTGATAATTTGTTCTGGGTTCTATCTTAAACTATCTAATCAATGACGGGAAAGATGCTTCAACTTTAGCACTCCATGATTCTCAGATTTTTCGGAATCACCCTTTAGATTGTTCTATAAAATGGCCAAGATAAAAGATAGTAAATTGAATAGACTCCATTCTATATCTTTTTGATTGAAATTTCTTTGGCATAGGATGGAATATGATGGTGAAAAGTGTGTAGAAGGTGCTTACTTTAATTCTGAAGTTCTTTTTGGAATGTGCTCTTCTGATATTTATCTTTTTGTTCTTGTACAGGATGCTCTCAGTAAATCAAGCTTTGAGAATTACAGCTCCAGGGCACGAGATTCCCTAGCATCTTGGATACCTGATTGCATAGGATTTAATCTTATTGAGGCAGTTCTTTGCCACATATGTCGAAAGGAACGACCAGGTGCTGTGTTAGTATTCATGACTGGCTGGGAGGATATCAGCTGTTTGAGGGAGCAACTCAAAGCTCATCCTCTTTTAGGAGATCCTAACAGAATACTGCTTCTAACATGCCATGGTTCAATGGCAACATCAGAGCAGGTTGGGTCAACCCTATCTATGATCTTTTCTTGAAGATTTATGTTGTCATAAATTTCCTTAAGATTTTGAATTTCACTTCTGCGTTAAGGATATTAGAGTCTGGCTGCTGGGTGCTCAAGGAAAAGTCATCTATTAGGAGTTAGGACCATTCACTTGCGCTGATTCGTCTCTTATGACAATTGGATTGGGCTGATGAGATTTGTACATTTATACTGTTCTATGAGGATAAATAGTCTGCATGCAATAATGATCTCTGATCAAGGGAATAATGATACAAAGGTTTGATGGCTTACCAAATACTTCAGTAGGTATGGCAGAACATTATAAATTCATGTGTAATTAAAGATTACTGGAGATATTGCATTAAAGAAAAGATTACTGGAGATATCTACATACTCATGAAACCTTAAACAACAGCAGTGGAGATTTACCTCTCGTTTGGAGTTGATTTGATGGAAATAAGAGGATCTGGAAGGGTACCTTTATGTCTAAATCCCCCTAAACTCCGAGCATTTTAATTCTCCCTTGTTTGGGAGTTTTGGAGGGAGAGTGAATGTTGCGCATTTATATACCTAAATAAATAAGTAAATAATCGCACTCGTTTTACTTGCAAGTGCACAAGGTCAACTTAGTAGTATAGTGTGAGAAAGCAAGATCATTTCCACAGGGATTGGTGAATTTCGTTTTAGAATTATATTCGCAATGTAAAAAAATAGAAATAATAAAAGAGTTGATTTTGATAAAGATAAAATAATAAAGATAAAGGCGTAGGGACTTGATATCCACCACTAATTATGCTACCACAATATAACAGTATGCCAATGCTTTAATCATGCCATGTATACCTAATGTTTGTCAACCTAAATGTATGGTATCTACTCCTTAAGCTATTGATTTCCCTAAGCAACGAGTTAGGCATGGTATCTACTATAACTCTTCTCTTTCTTAACGGATTCAGCATGGTATCTACTGAGTTGTTCCTTAAGAGAGTATAAGATCTTTGGAAATCGACAACCACATGAGACCTAGGGCATGGTATCTACTCTCGGTTTCCCATGTTGATTAACCTAAGAATCCGGTGTGGATATCTTTTGTTACTAATGTCAGACCCAAGACTCTGTCATCCAAATTGGTCTAACTAACAAGTCCATACCACATGCACATATTGATCAGACATATACATATGAAGAATTTTAAATAAACACAGGCATTAATCAAGTTAAGCAACACAACATAAATATCTCAAAGGCGCCAATACTGAATTATTGAGTAAACATAATTAGGGCTTCAACCAAGCCCTTACCAAAAAGTTAATTACACATAATAAGATAAAAAGGAAAGAAGAAACCCGAAAACATTATGGAGAAGAGTCATCAATTCGTCTCCACAATCTCTTCCTTCTGGCTCGTCCAGCCTTCGGCCTCTCCGAACAAAAGCTAAAACTAAAGGAGAGCTTGATCCCCCAAAAGGGAGATCTACTCCAAAGGGAGATTAAAAGATAAAAGAAAGGATATCTAATTTGTGTTTTTACAAATGTATTTATAGGGGTTGAATAATCCTAGAAGACTCAGGAAACCTTAAATTTCTTAAAACATAAAAACTCATTTATTTCCAAAACTGGTTCTGCCGCTTTACTGTTCACGCCCGTACATGTGCGCTCGATCGCATGCGTGGTGCGCTTGATCGCAATACTGCGCTCGATCGCCCTTCCTGGTGCGCTCGATCGCACTCCAGACAGTATCTGCTCCAGGTTTTCCAGTTTTCTTCCTTTTTAGTTCCAAAAGCTTCTAAAATTTCTAGAATTTTGAGTTTTAAGTAGCTTTGTATGCGGGTTTGCACGCCCTTAGTGCCTTTTTAGTGGATATTATCTTATTAAAAATTGTTTGCTGCTTGCAAGGGCTCATTGTGCGTTAGTTATGTTCTTCACTAGTGAAAATATTTTTTGTAGTACACTGTGTAGCCCATAAAATCAGGTGTAAAAAATAACAATAAATAATAATAAAAATATTTTGTGTTACATACCTGCATTTTGTTTCAGGTTTACTGATCTAGGATCAGTAAGTCACTGTTTTCTTTCAACATTTTCTGCAGAAACTCATATTTGAAAGACCACCTCCTAATGTACGCAAAATAATCCTTGCTACAAATATGGCAGAGGCAAGCATTACAATTAATGATATAGTTTTTGTTGTTGATTGTGGAAAAGCGAAAGAGACTACTTATGATGCTTTGAATAATACGCCTTGTCTGCTACCTTCTTGGATATCGAAAGCGTCTGCTCGGCAAGTAAGTCTCTTTGTATGCTCGGCCTGTATGACTTAGATTTGTCCCTAAAGTTGTAGTTCACTAGTTCTCAATTGCATGCTGTTAACAATACCTGGTGCCACCTTATTTTATTGATGTCTTTTCCTTTCACAAAAGCAAATTCTTTACTTCAGACATGGCTGCATCTGAAAATTAGAGGCATAATTTTCTTCTGGGTTTAATAATTGCTCTAGCTGGACATGTTTGTATGGACATGCGTATTTGTGAGTTATTGGTGATGTTTGTCCACTCATGTGTTTGAATTTTCCTGGAGGTTTGTGTGAATAGAGATCATTTCATGCATGCTTAATTGTTTTCTTCTTCATTTTTATGTTAATTTTTGTATACATGTTTTTCCCAAGCATTGAGCTGCTTTTATTAGATGATGTCATGGACAGCATTCTAGCAAATTCTATATGAAGTTCATATTATGTCATTCATCTATTATTGTTTTTTCTATTGCATCTTTTGTTATCTTTTTTACCTGTCTCTGTCATTCATCCCATCTAATATGCATCTTGTTGGTTTATATTCGGCTTGAAGAGGAGAGGCAGGGCTGGTCGTGTGCAGCCTGGAGAATGTTATCATCTGTACCCCAAATGTGTTTATGAAGCTTTTGCTGAATATCAACTTCCTGAACTTTTGAGAACTCCCTTGAACTCTCTTTGCTTGCAAATAAAAAGTTTGCAGGTTGAAAGTATTGGAGAATTCTTGTCAGCAGCTCTGCAGCCACCGGAACCATTGGCTGTAAGTAATGTTATGATTCTTTTATTCAGTGTAAGCTAGCATACTGTTTTCCCGAAACTTTTTCAATCATATCAATACTCTTTTACTCTATCTCTCTGTGTCTTTCTAGTGTGCGTGTGATGTAGGACAGTTTTGAGAAAGAAATAAGGGGATCGGGGAGAAGTAGTGATGGGAACACGAGAAAGATTAGAATTAGGTATTTTAATCTAAGAGTTGGAGGATATGGAAATAATCATGTAATTGAAAATATTAATAATTATTATCTTAGTTAGCTTCCTTATTGGAATTGAATTAGGCTTCTATTGTTCTTATCTCCTCAGGATTTAGTCTTTATCTTTATGTTAGAATTTTTCATATTTATGGGATTTTCGTATGTTATTCGGCGGCTTATGAATGAATTCAAATTAAATTATCAATTTTCATACTTTGTGATTGAGTGTTGAATTGTCCATGTGATTTGGACGACTGTTCTATGTGATTTGGTTCAATGTTCCCATGTGATTTGGGAAGATCTATGTGATTTGGATCATATTTATATAATTTCCCTGTTTCTTTTCAATTCTTTCTATCCTTTTCCCTATCGTCCGGCGTCAAGAAGATTGAATAGGTAGAAGAGAAGAGAGTAACAGATGATAAGAGAAAAGAATTACAGAAACAAGGGAAGAAGAAACAAAATCAGAAGAAATAGGGGGCAAAGGTGAAGAACTTGGGAGAGGAGAAACAATGAGACAAAGGTCAAACTCTATTCGATAATCAATGTCTGAATTAAAACCATAATGCGAGTGCTCATATAACCCAAAATCCCTCAAATCTTAAAATAATACACATTTTCTTTCCCAAGCTGCCTTATTATACCCCACTTGTAAGACTGTTGATTGCTAGAGTTGTATGGTGAAGACTTGAAATTTTGTAGATGTAGTGTTCACTAATCAAACGCAAGAATAATATTAAGAGAAGTTGAGGTGCTTTCAAACTGGTGTGGGAGAGAAAATCTATATAAGGATTATCACGCACATATATCATGTCCTCATTCTTGTCTTGGGCGTTCTTGCAATTTGTGGTCACTCTTTTTTTATAAGTAAAAAATATATTATAAGAAAGGCACCAAGGGGTACCCCTCGAATGCTAAATGCTATCTACGGGCGAGAATCTTATAGAGATCTACGATATCTTTATCATTTACAAACAAAATTCTATTAAACCAAAACCCAAAAGTATAAAGCCACCCATCCTTGATGAAGGCTAATGGTTTTTCCTTTTCATCAAAAGCTCAACTATTATGTTCAATCCAAATCACCCATAAAATAGAAAATGGAATCAAGCAATAAGTTTTCCTCCTATGCTTCGAGCCTGTCAGACCAAGCCCACACCTCACCTTGGATTGAACCTGCAATCACCCACTGGATTCCCTTTAGACTAAAAGCCATCTACCATAGATGTCTAGTGAAGGAATATACCAAAAGAAGATGATTAATGGACTCAGTCCCTTCCTTACAAAGGTAACACCTATTAACCAACACCTTTCTTTTTCAGGATTATCAGTTGTAAGAATGACACCCTAACAAGCTTCCCAAGCAAAGAAAGCAACCTTTGTGGGAGCTAGGTTCTTCCAAATTGCTTTCCAAGGAAAGATATCCAAACCCTCCAAACTTTCAAGCAAAAAAAAAAGATCTTGTAATAAGACTTAACCTCAAATTTTTCACCCGAGTTCAACCTCCATTTAACCTTATCTTCCTCAAGCAAGTTCACTTTCGCCTTTTGAATGCTTTCAAAAAAACTAAACACATCCTCCCTAATCCCAATCATGTGCATTTTGGGTAAAGACAATGTCCCATACAAACTCCCCATTTTGAGTGCTCACACAAGAGCTCACCAAAGCCTCTTTATCTCAAGCAAGAGTAAAAACGTCCGAGAATTTCTCTTTTAAAGAAGCATCACCAATCCAAATATCATGCCAAAACCGAACACCATTCCCATTGCCACACACAAAAATATCATAAGGAAGAAAATCATCTCAATCCTTTCTAATCCACTTCCAAACCGCAATACCATAAGAATCACATCTTTCCTTAGAAATCCAACCGTTATGCTCCACCCCACAATTAGCCACAATTTATCCTTTTTCACCATGAATGTCTAGAGCCACTTTCCAAGAAGAGCTTTGCTGAAGTGCTTTATTTTTTACAACAATCATCATAAATACAACGACCATACAATTTTTTTTTAGCCCAAAAAGTATCTTGGCACTAATGATATTCACAAGGGCTTGAAATTCAACATCAGTTTGAGAGATAATAATTTTCTTAACAAACCCATCTGGATCAAAAATAAAAAAACCTGATGCAACACATCCATCCTATGTGACAGATAGAATAAATCATATGGTCACACAAGGGATCCGGTTGGCTCAACTGAACCTGTTTAACCTATTACTCATAAACAAGTGGCTACAATTTTCTTTCTTCTTTTTTTCTCTCTTTTTTTCTCCTTTTTTTTCTCGCCTTTTTTTTCTTCTCGTTTTCTCTTCTTTGTTCATAAACAAAAAACTTCAAAAAGTAAAAATAAAAAATAAAAAAAAAACCTATTTTTTTGGCAGCCCTGTTCATAGTACTATAGCGTCACTCTAACAGCACTGTTTGATGCCAGTGTAGCAAACACTGTTGATGTTACTGTTCACAACACTGTATTTTTTCCAAATATTGGATGGACATGTTGAATGGGTGGTAGTAACGGGTTAATCAAATTTTTTCTGGATGGTTTTTTAAGGTATGGTTTGCACCCCCTTGGTACGTTTTTTCTTTAATTCTTTCACTTATCAAAAAAAAGGCATGGGATCTATGTGACGTTGAGGATAGATAGGGATACAGGGACATAGGACATTTCGGCTCTGATACCACTTGATGTAAGACAGACAGTTTAGAGAAAAGAAATAAGGGGATCAGAGAGAAAAAGCGGACTGAATAGGTAGAAGAAGAGAGAGCAACAGATGAGAAGGGAAAAGAGTTTCAGAAACAGTGGAAGAAGGAACAGAAACGGAAGAAATAGAGGGCAAAGGTGAAGAACTTGGGAGAGGAGAAACAGTGAGACAAAAGTCAAACTTTATTCAATAATCAATGTCTAAATTAAAACCCTAATATGAGTGCTCTTATATAGGCACTAAACCTAAAATAATATATATTTCCTTTCCCATTCAACATCATTGTTTGCCTGTATATTCTCTCCTTTTCTCCCTCCAAGTTTGGCTCATTTAAATATCTGGTTATTGCTTTATCCAATAGATTTCTAGCTGATAATGATGGTGTGATGATAGATTACAGATAACAGTGGATTGCTCAGAAGTTGTTCCATATTTGTTATATTCTTTTCATAATGTTTTTTTTATTAGTCAGTTCATAATGTTATATTCCACCACTAATGAAATTGATTGCTACAGTATTGAAAAATACTTCTGTAACATGTTCCATGCAATTTGAGACAATTGATTTCAGTAAAAGTGGCGGTTAAGGAAATGTACATAATCCGAATGTTTGGCAATCATCTAGGGAAGACTGTTTTTTTACCTGCCTATGAGGTTATTTGTTCTTAAAATTTGTGAGAGAACAACAATAAAAAAAAAAATACTTAAGAGAGAACGAAATTACATATGAATGGGTAAGGAGAGGAGAATCCATGCACCAATCATCTTAAACAAAGCTGATTTAAAGGCCTACATGGAACTTGTGTTGGATGAACTTATGTTTGAACAAAATTTTGCTACTTTATGTTTTGGGATTTGTGTTTATGTTCCTCCCTCTGAACATGAATCACCTGTGGCCAACTATTTGCTCATTCAAAAGATATGGTTCATGTATGCTAATGTTCACATCTATTTATTTGTACAGAATTAGGCAAATTCAACTATAAAAAAAAATAAAAAGTACTATTATCTCGCTTTGTTCGGTGAATTGTCATAAATTGAGTTAATTTGTGGAGCACTAGGTATGTAAGCGAAAGTGGAGGAGCATGGGTGGAAGTTTATCCAAGAGATGATTTTTTATTAGATTAGCACATGCATCATTACATATGTGCATCTCCACAGTCATTTGTGTGTGTGTGTGTGTGTGTGTTTATGCATCTTAGAGGTCTCCACGTTTTCTGTTTTGTATAATTGTAAATGATGCAGTGCTTTTCCACGATTGTTTTATCATTCCTTTCTTTGTATATAGCACAACTTAACAACTTAGTGGATGGCAGGTCCAAAATGCTGTCGACTTTCTGAAAATGATTGGGGCATTGGATGAGAAGGAAAATCTAACTAGTCTTGGTTAGTCTGATTCTTGTGTGAGAGAAATGTTATATTATAAAAATTCGTACTTATTAAGGTTTTTTTATGTTTTATTATTTATTGCATTGTTCTAACTTGTCTCTCTCTTTCTTTTGGTGTTTTTCCCTGCCAATCAGGAAAGTTCTTGTCAATGCTTCCAGTAGATCCCAAGTTGGGGAAAATGCTAATCATGGGTTCTATTTTTCGCTGCTTTGATCCTATATTAACTATAGTATCCGGACTCAGTGTCAGGGATCCTTTTCTTTTGCCTCAAGAGAAAAAGGATGTAAGTACAGGAATCAATATTTTACATGATAATGCATTAAATGGTGCTCTTTTATATGCACAAATGGTCCACCTTTTATTATGGAACTATGAGTATAGACATATGCTTGAATATAATTTTATTTATAATTATGGGCAAGTGATATATTGAACTAAGGTTAATTCAAAGTTTATAGTCCTATTGAGGTTCACATGTTATATTGATTGTCGGACATTGGAAAGATGTGGGGAAAGGGACATATATGATGGTAGACCTAGAACCTAATGGTTTAAGCTTTTGGGTTCACATCTTCAAGTGATGTCAAACTATATGAATAGCCCTTTGCTTGGTGGATTATTTGGCTCATTCACCCTAGCAAATTGGTATAAGAGCTTGGCTTCATATAGGTTTGAGACTGATGTAACTCAAACATCGCCTAATAGCTCTGTACACTCAAAATGGTGAGCATTATGGGTTTAGTTGTCAGGTATGTGCCAATAGCTGGAATCACTTGGATTCCACTTGGTCCAACTCCACTCCACTACGTGGAGTCTAAGACTTCTATCCAAGTGATTCCAGCAATTGGCACATACCTGAGAACTAAACCCACAATGCTCACCATCTTGAGCTCAAGCTTTTGGATAATTGGTCACTTAACTATCTCTTTAACATGGTATCGGTGCTCCAGGTCTTGGTTTTGCATCCTGGGAAACAACCTTTTTTTGCATTAATAGTGCAAAGCCTATTAATCTTTCACTCAGCTTGCACGTGAGGGGGCGTGTTAGAGCATAGTTACCAAGAACTTGGTACGCCCTAGTTCGCAGTAGGGTACGTTACTCACCCCGTACGCGGTACGTTGCGGGTAAACTTAAATGATTTATATCATGTATAAAATTAAGATATTAGATATATTTATGAGAACAATATAAATAAAATTGTTGGCATAATAATAGTTTAGAATATGTTAAGAGTTTTGAAAAAAAAGTAAAGTCAACAAACATAATATTAAAAAGCATAATTTAAAAATAAAATATTAGCATTCTCTTAAATCATTTCTTGTGTCTAGATTTGTACTAAAAATAGCTAAAAGTCTTAGTAAAAATTTGGATCGCCAATTTTAGGGATCCGGTACTCGAATGCACCCTGAATCTAAACGTAGGATCCGGATCGCGGTTCGAAGGGGGGTTTAGGGATCCTGGTAACTATGTCTATAAAAGAATAGTTTGGTCCCATCAACTTAAGCTTTTGTAAAAATTGGTCACCCAACTAGGAGGTATTAATCCTTCAACCATGCAACATTGTGAATTGACTAAAGTTGGATAGAATCCAGAAATGGGCAATCTCGTATTTCTTGGTGCAAAGAAAAAAAAATTCCCATTTTTCCATTGTTAAAAAACAACATTCATTAATGGTTCCTTTTTTCTGGTATAGTTAGCTGGCACGGCGAAGTCTAGATTCTCTGCAAAGGACTACAGTGACCATATGGCCCTGGTCCGTGCATATGAAGGATGGAAAGATGCGGAAAGAGAAGGATCAGCATATGAGTATTGTTGGAGGAATTTCTTGTCTGCGCAGACACTTCAGGCTATCCATTCTCTTCGGAAGCAGTTTAGCTTCATTTTGAGAGAAGCTGGCTTAGTAGATGCAGATGCAGGCACCAACAACAAATTGAGTCACAACCAATCTCTGGTCCGTGCCATCATATGTTCTGGCCTCTTTCCTGGAATAGCTTCTGTAGTGGTAAGATTTTTTTGTTTGAAAATGTACTTCTAGTGTTCCATTCTGAAATATCTCAGTATCACATATTGTTTTCTCTTTATGTACAGCACAGAGAGACATCCATGTCCTTCAAAACGATGGATGATGGCCAAGTATTACTATATGCGGTAAGTGGACATAGCAGTTGCCAACCAATACTGGTCTTCTATTTGTTTGGGGCATGAACCAATCCCTCTCCCATTTTGTTTCCTTTTCCAGTGCACATTAGTTCTTGGCATTTTTCTTTTTTGGTTGATACTTGCTACGACATTCCCTTCAGAATTCGGTCAATGCGCGCTATCAGACAATTCCTTACCCTTGGCTGGTGTTTGGCGAAAAAGTGAAGGTCAATACGGTGTTCATTCGTGATTCTACTGGTGTATCTGATTCAATACTAATTCTTTTTGGTGGTGCTCTGAGCTGTGGGGTTCAGGTGATTTCATTTTTTCTCATATTTTATGGCCATTCCCCCCACACCCTCTTTTCGAAGGGAATAGAACTGCTAGGATTTTGTAAATCAGTAACCTTACTGTTTTCAGGTTGGGCATTTGAAAATGTTGCAAGGGTATATTGATTTCTTCATGGATCCCAGTTTGGCAGAATGCTGTTTGAAGCTTAAGGAAGAACTTGATAAGCTTCTTCAGGAAAAGGTGAGTAAACATAGGTTGCATAGCTAGAAAAAAAATGTGCCTTCAGGCAGGATAACCATACAGATTTTTGTTTTAATCTTCTGAAGTTAATGTTTTACATTATTAAAGTCATACAGACCTCAATCTTTTTTCTTTTGAAATTCATGATCTAGGTTATAAAATATGTATCTCATGTTAGTGCACCTGTGCTTGATTCTTTGCTGCTTTTATCAATTAAAGTCTTGAGTTCTACTCTTACCAAAGGCCAATTTATTTAAAGAGGGAAGATCTGTTTGTTCTCTACTTCTTTACTTCTGCTTCACTATATGAGGGTAGAAAACTTCTGTGGATAAATAGAGTAATGCTAAAGGAAAGCAGCAATGGATTCCCTGAATCATATTTGCAACAATGTAAATATGTTTTACTTGATGGCTTTTCACTTATTTTTCATGTTCTGGTCACCTACATGTCCCTAGTCAGTGGCTGAATCATCATCCCTCAATTTTCTCAATTTCTCAAGAAGAACCTATTTTACGAATATTGAATATTATGGCCTAAAATCTACACACGGCATATACACTCATAGGATCTTTAATCTAACCACATTTAAGGAAAATTACAAAATTAGAAATTATGGAAGCTTGAAAGAGGGTCAGAGGAGCTGAAATGACTCCTCACTCTCCCTCAAGGCCTAGTCCCTAATTAGTTTGTGTATCAAAAATTACTAAAACTTTTTAGAAAATTATAATTCATTATTATAAATGTATGGTGAAAATTTCAGCTCAGATGGAGTTTTGTGTAGATCATACTCTCCAGTCTGCATATACGCCTCTTAGGCGAGAGCCGGCATTGCCCACAGGTCATTATTTTCATAATTAAATCTGTTTTCCAAAGTACTTTTTTAGATTTGGTTACCAACTTTGGGCTACAATATCTCATGACTCAACATAATTAGAGTTTAATCCATATACCAAAAGAAAATTTTCATGCGTACTAAATGTCTTGCACTGGAATCACTCCGATTGGTTGACAGAAAGTACTTTTCTGGTGAATGGAAAATGACTACCCAAAACTTTGAAATCCTAACCATTCAAAAATTCATAACTCTTAAACCTCAAGGCCTGCTTATTACTGTCCACACTCCTTATGGGTTGCTTCTCATTACTCATATCTTCTCTAATCTCCAAAAGCTTTAGCTCCATAACATGGCTTGGATCGGGAATGTACTTTCTTAGAATGAAGAAATGAAACACATTATGCACACCTATCAAGGCGGCAAGGCAAGCCAAGCCAATAAGCCACCTCTCCAACTTTTTCTAATATCTCAAACAGTTCCACAAACCTGGAACTCAACTTACCCCGAATTCCAAACATCATAACCCCTTTGGTAGGAAACACGTTTAAGAACACATGATCCCCACTTGGAATTCCAGTTCTTGCCTTGTATTATCAGCATAGCTCTTTTGTCTGCTTTGGGCGGTGTAGAAACGTTCCCTTTTAAATTGAATCTTATCCACTGGACAATTTCAGGTCCCACTAACTTCCTTTTACTGACATCATCCCAGAAATCCGAGACCTACATGTTCTGCCATACAATGCCTCATAAGGAGCCTTTTTTTTCTTTCTGAAAGCCTCATAAGGAGCCTTGTTTATTTTAATATGATAAAAAAAAATTGAAATTGTTATTATTTGAAATCCATATATTAAGTTTTGTTATTTTGATTTTGACCCAAGGGAGTCGGTTCTCCCTATATTTTATGTTTTCTTTTTTTATTAGAAAATAACAGAAGAGGGACTAGAACCGATGACCTCATGGGTTCAACTGAATGCTTCATTCACTGCGCTGGAGTAGAACCTATATTTTATGTTTTAGAAAGGCTTCTTAGGAACTTTATGGGTCTAAATTTATGGAAATCCTAAAAGTTCTCTCGTTAAAATCTGTTACCTTTTTCCTCAAAGAGAGAGTAGAAAGAAAATTCAAAGTTCTTGACTCGAGGGGAACTGCAATGAGGTCTTGTTCATCTGTGGAGTTTCAAAATCTCCATTATTTCTTGCCTTCATGTAGTTTTCTTGCATTAAGATTTGGGTTAGTGATATTCCAACCATCACTGCCAGAGATCCGGCAATCTTCTGGTGGGAATATTTTGATCCTGACTTGCTAAGGAGTAATTGGCTTTTAAATCGCCTCAATTGGAGTTGTGTTTTAAAAGTTAATAAGTTCTTGAATAAATTTTGGGTTAAGGTTTGACAGTTTTGGGTAGCCATTTTCCGACCACCAGAAAATTGCTTTCCGGCAAGGCGGCAACTAATCAGAGTGATTCCAATACGTAGTATGCCATGAGAACTTTCTTTTGTTATATTGATCACACTCTATTTATGTCTAAGTCATGAGATATTGTAGCCCAGTAACCCAAATCTGGAAAAATAAACAGAAATTTAATTATGAAAATTACGATCTGTGGACAATGCTCACTCTTGCTTAATGCGCGCATATGGAGTCATCTACCCTAAAACTCTGTTTGATCTGAAATTTTTACCATACACTTAAAAATAATGAATTATAATTTTGTAAATGGTTTTAGTAATTTTTTATTCACAAAATAATTTCTTAATTTTCTGTTTGTAAACTCATTAGGGATTAAGCCTCGAGGAAGAGTGAGGAATCATTCAGATCCTCTGACTCTCTTTCAAGCTTCCATATTTTTCTAATTTTGTATACTTTCATTAAACGTGATTGGATTAGAGATCCTATGAGTGTATATCCCCTGGTTGGATTATGTGGCTTAATTTTTAAAACCTTAAAAACAGTTTCTGCTTGAGAAAATTGGAGGGATGATTTTGTACCTATTTATTATGTTGGCTTCATATATCGTGTCCATATTACATGTGACTGTCAGGAACTTGGTATTGGAGGGATGATTTTAAGTCGTTAAGATGATTTAGAATGACCAGAAGATCTGATCATGTATAGGAATAGTAAGTTTATACTATTTATAACGTGAGAATCTGATGAACTAAAGAAACAGAGAAATTGTAGGTGATTTTTATGAACCTAGCTGAATAGAAGAGACTTGTAGCAACATTAGACTCTTACATCTTCTGTTTGCATACATAAATATCAACCACTAACCAATGTTCAAGAGTTGGTTCAAAATAAATATAAAAAAAAAAAAACTATGTTCAAGAGTTCACCATTTTAGGGTCTCTGTTTTACTGAACTAAGCACTGAGTTTGAATTGTATTGACCAATTTTATTTTCTCCATTCTTTTTCCTTGGAACACTACAATAGGATGCACTTAGCAAATGCAGCTGGACTAGATCTTGTGTTTTAGCATTTTGGTTTCTTTATTATTATTTTGCTGCCTGCAATAGCCTAGTGATGATCTTCTTGGATTAGTTTTACCCTGAAAATGTGCGAAACTTTTTCCCCAATATGTCTTGTGGTAATGGCCTTGATTGATGCAGCTTCAAGATCCTAGCATTGACATTCACAAGGAAGGAAAGTACCTTATGCTTGCTGTTCAGGAGCTGGTATCAGGAGATCAGTGTGAAGGGAGATTTGTTTTTGGTCGTGAAAGCAAGAAGCCTAAGGAGTCGAGTGACAACAGTAGATTTACAAAAGATGGAACAAATCCCAAGAGCTTGCTACAAACTCTGTTGATGAGAGCAGGACACTCCCCTCCAAAATACAAAACGAAGCACCTTAAGACAAACGAGTTTAGGGCGCTGGTAGAGTTTAAAGGAATGCAATTCGTGGGAAAACCCAAGAAAAACAAGCAGCTTGCAGAGAGGGATGCTGCTATAGAGGCATTGGCATGGTTGACACATACATCTGACAATAATCAAGGAGAAGATGACTCCCCGCCTGATGTTACTGACAACATGTTAAAACTTCTTGGGAAACGTCGAAGATCAAAGCGCCGTTCTGGTTGATGGTGAATTCTTGTTGGATGCCTCTTCTTGATTGCAGAGGTCAGAAGATTTAATGATGATTGGTGGATTGGGTAACATGGAGAGTATGAAGTCTGAAAGAGGTAGGGAACGAGTGAGTATTTGTATTATTATTCACATAATTTGTGGGTGAAAAGGATAAACAAGACCTCAATGCTGCGTAATTTTGAGACATGCATGGGTTCACTATACACTTGAGATGTACAACATGAAATATTAACAATTTTAGAGGCATCTGTAGAAGAACAAGGATGTACTGTTCAGATCAACATTTTTCTTATAGCTTCATTAAGGAAAGTTAACAGGTCATTTCAAATTCCTTAATGCACGATTGTTTTCTGCCTAATTTATAGTTTCATGCATAGATTTATCGCATGAATACAAGTAGTTTTTTTTTTCTGCTTTATTTTGGATTTGATTTAGAGTTTTAGACACTAGATTATCATGACATGATTCATCTAATGGAGAATAAAACTATTTGATTTCACAAATTAATCATAAAGGGTATTTCTCAAAGGTGCATGATAGTATATTTAATTTTTAAAAATAAGACAACACTGGGAATTTATTTTTTTTAAAAAAATCGAAGTTATGTTACAATTTATAAGATGGGCCTGAGCTAATAGTTTAGGGGTAAAGAAAAAATGAAATTTCAACACAACCCTTACTAACCAAAATTTCCCGTCTTTCTCCTGTGTCTCACCTGAACTGATTTGGAGATTTCAAAATTTTATTTTCTCCTCGTCCGTACTCTTGAGTCTCTCTCTATCGGCAACAGAAGCTCTCTCCCTCTCTAAAATTGGGTTTGTGATGGTAATTTCTTGTTCTTTTTTTTTTTTTGTATTTGTCTTGTAATTTTCTCATTTATTAAACTGTATACCCTTCTAAAATTTCGAAAAACACCTGTCTTTTTACTATACATTTTCTTAGTTACACTGTTATATATGATCTTTCTAATCTCTTAAGCTAATCAAAATGAAAAAGACTACTACATTCCTTAGTTAATTTTTTGTTAATTAATTTTATTGATAAGAAAGTCAAATTAGTAATCTCCTTTTTTGCTTTTCATTTAACTTCCTGATTTTCTTTCTTTCAAACATTTGAATATCCAAAAGGATATCAAGGGTCGTATTAAAAAAAATATCAAGAATTAATCACAATTTTAGTCCCTAAAATTGTACGACAAATAATAGTTTAGTCCTTAATACTCTAATTTTTCAATTAAGTCCTATAATTTTTACAAGTATAACAACGTAGTGATTTTTTTACCAAAACATATATTTATAATTATTAAATTAATTAATTAAGTACAATAATAAATAAAAACTTTAAAAACTTTTCAAAATAAAATAAATACAAAAATTTCAAAAACCCTATTCTCTCTTCTCCTCTTTCTTCCGCCCCTACTCTTTTCTTTGCGAGTTCAAGCTTAATCTCCACGGATCCAATGCAGGTTTAGGTGGCCATGAGCAAGAGTTAAGTAGCCATTGAAAACAACAGAGAGAGATTGTATATGCAACGCAAACCCACAACAAAATCAGATTCATAATACGTATCTATCTAACAAAACCTTCATGAAAAACTTCTTCATGGTCATAATCGTTTTGCCCATATATCATGTTTGGAGGTTATGCGATCTTCTTTGCCAGTGCATGCCACCTACCGATAAAGTTACAAATGTCTTACATAGATACCTCTCGTGAAGTTTCTCATATGTTTATGTATCTCATCTGAAAGTTCTCTTATGATCAGTATGTTAGCTAAAAGCCTAAAACCCAGTGTTATATGTGGTGGTGGAGATGGGTTGGGAATGAGAGAGAAGCGATAAAGGCATGGAAGGAGGAAGGACAGAGAAAAGAGGGGGAGGTAGTTGGCTTGTCCGAATCGATGTCAGTCAAAGAGCAAAAGATGGAAGATATAGCAAGGGTAATAATGAAATTTCGCTATATGTAAAATTGGGATAAAATGTACCTCCATTTTGTTGGTTTCATGTATAGTACAAAAAACAAAATATAAAAATTGAAAAACATTTTTAATTTAAATTTCAATATTTTATCATCCATTTAGTTAGATTAATAGTTATAAAAAAAAAAGGTTTTTCCCGATATTTTTTTGATAAAGTTAAGGGAAAAGGCCATATTGCCACACTTGTAAAAAGTTAAAAGGAAAATATTGAAAAATTAGGATATTGACACTAAATTGTAATATGCCCTTAAGTTTAGGATAAAATTGAAAGTATTCCAAAATTCAACCAATGGGAGGGATTTGGAATAACCGGTTCAAACTGATCTCCGCCGGTACGCATCATTAACGCTTTTGAGGGATTTGAAAATAAATTTTTTAAAATAAATTTAATGTTTGGTAAATAATTTTTAAAAGTAATTTTTAAAATTATTCTTTGAAAATTTTAAATTGATGTTTTTTGACATAATTTTTGAAAAATAATCTTAAAATCAGTGTTCATTTGTCTGTTTTATTTTTTTTTTCATGTTATATAAAAAATATTTAAATTTTAAAAATAAAATAATATTAATTATTTTTAAATATTTAATAAATATAAAAAATAAAATTAATATCGATTTTAAATTTAAACTCAAAATTCAAAATAATTCAAAATATATCAAAATAATTTTTAAAATAAAATTACTTAAACAACATGAAAACAATATTTATATTACATTTATCTAAACATATTTTTTTAAAAAAAATTAAAAAATTATTTTTTATTTTTTATTTTTAAAATAATTTTCAAAAACTAAAAATAAAAAAATATTGATTTCATTTCTTTTATCTCTCAATGTTTTCATTTTTCAAGCCCTGACGTAACAACCAATCTCGAAAGGTAAGTAATCATTTCTTCCCAGGTTTCGTTTTGGTTATGAATATGAAATTAACTGCTTAGGTTTGAGTATCATGTTTTAGTTGTTTTCTGTTGAGATTATTTCAATAAATATGTTTCTTTGTTTCATTCACTTCCATTTCACTTTTATGCTGCAGAAAAACGCTTTAATGAACTTAAAACCTCAATTTGCAATGAATGGCGCTGCGATTTAAATAGCTAACTTGTTAGTCTTCAGTGCAAGAGAAGAAAGTCGGTATATTTGGGCTTGAAGGATTTCTAAGTGGGAATTTGGTGGGGGGGCTGTGATTTCTTTCGCATTTTTTGTTCAAGAGGCTTTGAAATGGACGGAGGCTCAGGTCTCAACGCTGTTCCTCCTTCAAATTACTCTGATAAATCAAAAGTTTTGGATGTGAAACCACTGCGTAGTTTGATGCCTGTGTTTCCTAGTGGCAATCAAGGTCCTCCCTTTGTGTGTGCTCCTCCTTCTGGTCCTTTTCCATCTGGGTTTTCGCCATTTTACCCATTTAGTGCACCCCAAGGATCCCAAACCACTCCGGATCTCAACCAAACCCAGACCCCGCCTGCTTCATTCCCTACTCCCATTCGGTCGTTTAGAACACCACAGTCTCATAAACCAGGGGTGTCCAATGGTGACACAGGGTTGAAAGGATCGAGTTCCTCACAAAGGAAGGTGAGGAAGGGCCGAGACAAAGAACTATCTTTTTCTTCTGTTGGTGGAGGGAAAGGGTCTAGTATGGATTTTGATAGTGGGATTAGTTTATCTGAGCGAGAAGATGGTAATAGGGAAGTGGTTAATAATGTGCTCATGCGGTTTGATGCACTTAAGAGGAGGCTCAGTCAATTAGAAGATGCAAAGGAGTCACCCACTGGGATTATTAAGCGTGCGGATTTGAAAGCGGCCAATATAGTGATGACTAAAGGTGTGCGGACAAATATGAGGAAGAGAATTGGAGTTGTTCCTGGAATTGAGATTGGGGACATCTTCTTCTTACGGATGGAGATGTGTTTGGTGGGTTTACATTCACAGTCCATGGCTGGCATTGACTACATGATTCTCAGGGGTGACTTAGAAGAAGAGCCGGTTGCTACCGGGATCGTCTCATCAGGGGCATATGATGATGATACAGAGGATACTGATATTTTAGTGTATACTGGTCATGGTGGGAATGTGAATAACAAAGATAAACAAGCATCGGATCAGAAGCTTGAAAGGGGTAATCTTGCATTGGAGAGGAGTTTGAAACGTGGAAATGCAGTAAGAGTCATTCGAGGTATGAAAGATGTTATTGGTGCAACATCTAAGGTCTATGTTTATGATGGGCTTTATGCAATCAAAGAGTCATGGATAGAAAAGGGAAAATCTGGTTGCAGTACATTCAAGTATAAATTGGTGAGGATGCCTGGGCAACCAGGTGCATTTTCTGTCTGGAAATCAATTAAGAAGTGGAAAGAAGGTTTGTCTTCACGGGTCGGTCTCATTCTTCCAGACCTCACTTCAGGAGCCGAAAGTTTACCTGTTTCACTTGTAAACAATGTTGATGATGAGAAGGGGCCTCAGTATTTCACTTATTACCCTACTGTCAAGTATTCAAAATCGTTCAAATTAACACAGCCTTCTTTTGGTTGCAACTGTAATAAAGCATGTCAACCAGGAAATTTGAACTGCTCTTGCATTCGGAAAAATGGAGGTGATTTCCCTTATACTGCCAATGGGGTTCTAGTGAGTCAGAAGCCATTGATATATGAATGTGGTCCCACATGTCGATGTTTTCCCAACTGCAAAAACCAAGTTTCTCAGACTGGTTTAAAGGTTCGCTTGGAAGTTTTCAAAACAAAGGATAGGGGTTGGGGCCTACGGTCATGGGATCCTATTCGTGCTGGTACTTTTATATGTGAATACGCAGGTGAAGTCGTAGATAAACTCCAGGTAAGGCAAGATGGTGAAGATGATGAGTATGTTTTTGATACAACCCGTACTAATGGCTCGTTCAAGTGGAATTATGAACCTGGGTTAATAGAAGAGGATAGTTCTGATGACTCTACTGAGGATCTCAATATCCAATCACCCCTTATGATAAGTGCCAAGAATGTTGGAAACGTAGCTCGATTTATGAATCATAGTTGCTCCTCTAACGTTTTCTGGCAGCCAATTGTGTATGAACATAACAGTGAATCCTTTCTACATATTGCTTTTTTCGCCATGAAGCACATTCCTCCTATGACAGAGTTGACGTATGATTATGGGGTTGCCCGTGTGAATGAGACTGAGGAGAACAGTGCAGTCTATAGAAAAAAGAAATGCTTATGCGGATCACCAAACTGCCGTGATTATATTGGTTGATGATAAAAGGTGAGTATTGTGGGCAGGCATGGTATGAAACATGTTGCTGGCTATAAGGTTTGAATCTGTTTTTATATGTTAACTACTAGCGATGAACTAGATTTATCATTTATCCTTGAATGCTTGTGAGTGATGCCTCATTTAATTCCCTTGTATCATTTATCATTGAATGCTTGTGAGTGATGCCTCTTTTAATTCCCTTATAAATATATACATGCATATAGGTGTGTGTGTGTAATATTATGTCTTAAAACTTTGTTTTGTTCCAAATATGTGAAATTGGTGTCAATAGCTTTCTAGCCCCTTACGTTAAGAATTTTTATATGTTCTAAGAAATCATTTTGATGTTTTTCCTGGATAAATGCTTGGCTTAAAAGGGTTAGATTTGCTTGGACATACTTGAGCCTAGCATTGGAAGTGTCAAACCATTTTCCATCCTTGAAATGATATTTCATACAAACAGTTCCATTGTAAAGCAGGCAAGACTTCATCAAGTATAATTAGTCATTAATAATGCAAAATCATTGTTGTTTGTTTGCTTGCTGTAGAAGTGAAGTACTTCTTTGACAATCAGTCAAACGTGATGATTTTTTTTAAAAGAGCCTAATACTTTTTGCTAGTATCATCTATAGTATTAGTTGCCCTTATGGACTTTTAATAGTCAGTCCAAGGTGTTCTTAATCTTCCTAGGGGATTCATGGTTCAATCAACAAGCCAGTTAACCGGTAGTATTTGCTATCATGTATCTATCTTGACAGACTGAATGTGATTTGAATGATTTGTTCCTCCTCTCAGGTCTAATTTTCCCTTTGAAGTCAAGTCTGTCTCCAATAGTTTTACCTTTTATCCAGTTGAACTTAATGCACTTTTGTTCCTCTGCCCCTTTATTTTGCATGCATGAAATGTGGATGAGTAAAAACCTGGTCTTTGAGTAATGATGAGAACATATCATCATTCTTGCTGTAAAATAGATTATACAATAATTTAATGCTTGTTATCATTTGACATCATTTCACAAACCTTCTCTTTTTGTTTGATCGCATGGGGGCTAAGCTGTCCTTGGCACACCCACTAAAGGTGGAAGCCTATGAGGACCTGACCATTGGGCTATGACACCCTGGTTGACATTATGTCTTGAATTTGAAGCTTAAATATGAACTAAAGCGTTAAACTTTGGGGCTGTGTTGGTGTGGACCTTTGGTTTCAAATCTTACCATTTGAAAAAAATGCCCTGATTGGGAGGTTGACCCTGACTTGCTCTTTATGAGGTGAAATTGAATGTCACTGATCGCACATGGTCTAAGAGCTTGAACAGGAAATGTTTTGAGAAGTGTCTGCGTGTGTGGTCTTTGGCAAGGGGTGTGAAGGTGTGGGCAGGTTGACATATATAAGTATGATTTTGAGTAGACTTCCTATGAGGAAATGTTTATTGATGCTCATGCTACACATAGATTTGATGAAATGAAATTATATTCCACCTGTTTTAGTTGATAGCCAGATATCGTAAATTATTTGTCTTGTGCATACTAATGATAGCTCTAATCCAATAATAGTAATTAAGTCATGGACAGGTAAGGCCTACATATTTTTATTTCAGTGGACACACAAATCCTTTTCCTGTCTTGCTATAGAATGAATATTCATTTTCGTGAGAGAAAATTACTTTTTGGAGAGATGGTTGTGCGTTTATTTTATTTTTCTTATACCCCATACTTTGCAAATATGTACTATAAGTTTTGTTGTAAAGAAAGCCGAAATGAAATATACATACGCACGTCTTCATGTGTGCGCAATGGTGTTATGTTATTATTTCTTATATTGAATTAAATAAGCCATTAGGGGATCAACTGTAAGAGGATTATGCTAGAACAAGTCCGACTTGTCAGGACAATTCTTATCACAGTCAGAGAAGCATATGGGAGGATTTTTTTTTTCCTTTAACAGCTTGAATCTAATACGGTACTTCTTGAAATTCAATTTTTAAGAGGTAATTTCTTCACAGTTGTGGTGTATGTCCAATCAGGAAGTTACTGATCATGCCTTTTGTACCAAACAAGAGTTTGACATAGCAGTTAGAATGTGTGTAAAGTTTATAAGTTCTGTTGGAAGGTATCATTGGGATATTGGAGTGTCTGTACTCTCAACCTATTATTAGTTACTTTTTTTTGGTAGATTATTGGCCATTGTTTCAATGCTACTTACAAATGTTTTCCTTGTTTTATTGTATTTATTACATACACGCACGTACACAGTGTGTGTTTTGCATCACATAATTCACTGTCCGCTTTTATTAACTAATCTTAAAAAGGTGGAAGTGTTAATTTTGAAAATATATTTTTAGCTCGTAAGTGAATGTCTTGTATCTTAACTTGGAACTCGTTTATTTGACAGCTAAATGGGTAGAATATGCTGTTAGGAGCCAGATGCATTTTGGAAAGAGCGTGTGTGTACCTCCTTCATGACTCATTCAATTCATTTATATTTTCTCTGTTATTTTTTTTCTTTGCAATATGTAACCAGGTAATAGTATTTTCACTAACAAATTTTATAATTAATGTTACAAACTAATATGAATACATTTAATAATATCATGCTATCCCATAAATTTGTGGGGATAGTATACTATTTGAGAAACATGCAATACTGTCGCATTAGTTTTTGAAAATATTACTAGTAAAATTTGTTAGTGAAGATAGCAGTACTGTAACTTACCTGCTTTAAGCTATAAACTGCTTGTTTTGAAGATAGCAGTACTAGTAAAATTTGTTAGTGATTATACTATAAACTGCTTGTTTTGAATCATTTCCTCTCATATAGGTACTAAATGTAATGATGGAGAGGGGCAAAACATGAAGGATCTCTTTGCATTTGCGCAGAAGAATCTGTAATCTTTTGATATTCGGGCATTTATGTTGGATGTTGGCCTATGTTACTCTTAATCTGTTCTATGTTGGAATGTACCATAGCATAATGTTTGTATTTGGGATGACTTTTAAGTTTTAATCGGCCTACTGTAAAGCTGTCTAAATGATGTTTAATTATGTAGTCGAATAAGAATTGAACTGGGAAGCAGAATTGCGCTCTGCCACTTTTGGAATTCATTTGGATCTCAACTATTTTTTGGCTTAATTATAAATATTAGCTTGTGGTTTGCCCTTAGTTTTTAACAGAAGTTGAGGTTTATTTTGTTACAATTAACACCTTGTAGTTTTTGTCATTAGTTTATGGTGTAACACTGTTTATCAAAGCTTCGAATTGGCAGAAAAAATTCCAATCTTTCCCCTAAAACATCAAATGTCTTTTTCTAGATATGTCTCGATTAACTCTTTGTATTTTTAATTGAAAGAATCTCAATTTTGTACTTCAATAGTGTTTTCATTAGGATGAAGAAGTTATTAATCACAGACATCCACAGGTCTTCAAGGAAACTATCTTGAAAAAGACTGTTAGGGTCATTACTCAATCATTGAATTGAATCTACAGTGCTACCTCCAAGGTACCGACTATTAATAGACTGGCCCGTGACTAAGATTTTTTCATAAAAATTGTAGCTCACGTGAAGTGATGGCCCTACCTAAGGCTTCACTGTGATTCCGGAATTTTGTGCAAAGAAGCCTGGCTGATATGAAAGGTTATGGTGACGTTTTCCTAAACTTTTTGGGGGCTTCTTCTTACAATTTATCAATTTATTTATTGTGAAATGCTTCCCTTTGGTTAAAATTGTTTAGTACTAATATTACCTTCTATTCATTACAATTTGTAAGTAGATTGTGTGAAACTAGCTTCCATTGTAAAAAGTATAAACAACCGTAGATTTTTCCTAAAATTTAAAGGTTCATTTTCAATACTGGTTCTATTTGGATCAAGTTAGGACGAAATAGAGGTTCAGTCATTCAAAAATAAAATTTAGGGTTAGAATTAAAAAAAAAAACACATTTTTAGATTCAAATATCTCTTGTCAAGTTAGTAAAATGAAGTGTTTTAATCCGTTCACATTTTCAAAAATTAAAATGAAAAAAAATCACATTACTATTCATTGAGGCGTCCCCACACAAGGAATGGCAACGCATGAAGGCGCGTGTGGCGTCCCTCTATTGGTGGTACAATTGGAACGAGCGGCTTCTTTTCTTTGAATCTGATTTCGTGTGTGGTTAGTTTTTGAGAAATAGCCGCTGGAAAAGATGTCCCCCTCTGTAAAGACCCATCCCAAGTTGGTTACATCCGAGACGGTGTCAATACATTTTGAAAATCCTAGCACAACACATATATGTAACAATAAAAAATAAATAACACCAATAGAAAATTTTACATCAATCTTCAACCCTCAACAGGGGAGTTACATCAATCTAACCTTTAAATATTAGATACAACATAAAATACATGAATATTTACAAATAAATTTTTATTTTCTTTTTTCATTAGTCTGAGGATGTTGACACGTACGTGACTTACTAGATAATGATTTTGTCTGAACTTCAACTCGCCAAACTATTTGTCACGCCTGCTATCTGAAATCATTACACAATGAGGGGTGAGCTTCACAAGCTCAGTGAATTAAATTTACTAAAAGTATTCAGTTGTATAAATGGTCTTTCAATATTTAATCATTTATATCTCTCACAACTTGACACTAGCATTCCACTATCACTACACATGTTAAAAGATTCAATCTCTTCTTCTTATTTATTGGTTCACCTTAAGACCATCAATCATCTCAAAATTACCTCGTAATGAAGTTCACATCATAAAATCTATCATTTAGATGGTTCTTATCACCATAATTGTCTTTTTATGAGACTTATTCATCTATAAATAAATTCACAATAACACACCACACATCAGCATTTCAATAATGCAAGCAATAATTAAAACAGATGCAATGCATGAATTATTATTATGAGGGCGTCTTCCCACATGTCGACATGTTTTTATTATCTTAGACCGACTGTCTTCCTGGTTATTTTCTTTACAGCTTATCCCAGCTATAACGGATTTATTTTCTGCATATACCGGCTGTCACAGTGTCCCTTTTATTTCCAGCATATACCAGCTGTCACAGTTTTTCAATTAGACCTGTCCCTTCTCGGTTCTTTCGGTTTTTTTTATTTAATGTATATGCATATGAACAATGATATGAACAATGTATATGAACAGTAATATAAAAACAACATGAACTCAAAATATTTAAATTTAGCTATCCTGTTTTTCCTTAACTTTTTGCTTGATAAATTTGACAATTTTCTCCTCTTCATATATCACATCAAATCATTCATCTTAGCTTGTCAAGATCCACTAAATTGCATCTCCTCATAATTTATATCAAAATATCAACCAAAACTCGTCAAGAATTTATTTATCCTCAACATTATTAAATCAACTCA
Source organism: Bretschneidera sinensis (assembly GCA_023935145.1). NCBI lineage: Eukaryota > Viridiplantae > Streptophyta > Magnoliopsida > Brassicales > Akaniaceae > Bretschneidera > Bretschneidera sinensis. The sequence goes on from CM043699.1 coordinate 276,537, forward strand.
TTATTCTAATAATATTTCTTTTCACATAATAATTTTCTATGTGTCCAATTTTCATATCATACCTATCAATTTAATTTTTATCTACCACCAAAGCATAAGCTAATAATTTATTTAATATTATCAATAGATAATTTCATTATTTATTTAGATTACTTAAAGTAAATCTAACTCACTATGTAGCACTTAAAGTTACATGTGGATCAACTCCTTGTCTTTCCCGTTCCTCTCAGAAATTTCTCTTGATTGCTGACCACCAACATCTGATATAATATTTATATTAAATTTCTAATTATTTCTTCAATTCTTCATAAACCACACCCTTTGAAAATTTCTACTTTGACTTTCGAGAAATTTCATAAATGTTAAAAATTCAAAAATAAACATCATGTTATTACCTTATGTTTTTCTGTAAGCTTTTCGTGATTCTCTAAGAAATTTTGCAATAAACCCCTTCAAAATTTTGCTTTTTCAACCTTTCTTTCGGTCCCCAAGTGTTTAAAGAAAACGAATAATTTGAAGGAAATTAAACGAAATTTGGCAAGTATATAATTATGTTTACGTATTATACCAATATATATAAGTAAAACTTGTAAAAAAATTTGTCGGCAGCCCAACAAAATTTTACACTGAGCATTTACAAAGCTTCCACGTTTTTGGAATATGGAAGACATGCAAGAAGACATGCAAACCAATTTTTCTTACATTGGTATCAGGTGGCAACACCTACTGCCACGTTTTTTATTTACTTTTTCTTTTTCTTTTTTTTTCTTTGTAACTATGCTTCCACGTGTTCATTTTTTTTTTAAGAATTGTTTTATTCAAATAATAATAAATCTTTCACATGTATTTTATTTTAATTCAATATCATATTTATTAAATTACTTTTTTACCCTTACCTTACGATTAAGGGTATTACAAATCTACCCACCTTATAAAAATTTCGTCTCCAAAATTTCCTTACTTTACTCCAGAAACAAAAGTGAATAATAATTCTTCATAATTATCTCATGCTTTCACATAATTTCTTCAACATCCTTATTCCGCCACGGAACTTGAACTAATGCAATTATTTTATTATACAATACTTGTTCTTTTTGTCTAAAATTCTCACGATACTTGTATATAAGCCCAATCTTTCTGAATTTCTATAGTTTAGCTTGAAATATTATAATATTCATCATGTAAACACTTTCTTAAAAGTGAAACATGAAATACATTATGCCACTACTTTAACTCTGGAGGCAAATCCAGACTATTCACAACTAGCCCAACTTTCTCAACAACTTCATAGGGATACCTCAGACTCAACTTTTCTTTCTTTTTTATCCTTAACGCACCTTTTCATTTAGATGTTTTTCAATACACTCAAACACCTACTTGAAATTTGAGAGGTCTTCTCCTATTATCAGCATAACTATTTGGTCTACTCTGTGTTGCTTTACGGTTCTTTCTAACCAATTTGATCATCTCAGTTGTTAACTCAATAATTGATAGAACAGATATATTTCTCTTTCCCATTTTTTCCCAACATACTGGAATTCTACACCTCCTACCATACACTGTTTCAATCGGTGCCATCTTAATACTAGTTTGATACTTATTATTATAAGCAACTTCAATCGATGGCATGTAAACATCCCAACTTACTGAGAACTTATCACATTTGCCCTTAACATATCTTCTAGTACTCTAAAAATCATTTCTGTCTTAGCATTAAAAATTTTATAAAATTGCAACTGTGTACCCGTGGCTTTCTGAAAGCCTCTCCAAAACCAAGATACAAATCTAGCATCTCTTTTAGACACTATACTTAATGGTGCTCCATACAACCTTACAATCTCAGCTATGTCCTTATTCAATCCTGACCACCACAAATTTCATCTCCATCCTTTATTCATCTTATTGTTACTTGGTTGTATCGAATCTACATCATCACATGCCTCTCTCATTAACTCTTCTCTCAACTTCGCATTATTGGGAACACAATTTCCATGTTCCAATGCCAAAATACCCTCATTTCAAATTTTTGAACTCAAAATGCTTTCTAGTTAGCACTCAATTCTTAATCTTTTCTATCTCTTCATCTAAACCTTGTATCTCTAAAATCTTTTACTATGGACAACTGTACAACCATATTTGTTAACCATGATCATCTATCACTGATATTCAACTTTATTCTTATCTCTTTTAAATCTGTCATCAATTTCTCATCAGAACTCCCAATAGCAGTTAACCTTCTTGTGGACTTTCTACTCAATGCATCAACTATCACCTTTGCATTTTTCTAGATGATAGTGAATTGTACAATCGTAGTTACTAATCAACTCCATCCACCCTCTTCGCCTTAAATTCAACTCTCTCTGGGTAGGTAAGTATGTCAAACTCTTATAACCCATGAATATCTCACAAGTGGCTCTATACAGATGATGTCTCTAATCTTTAAAGTAAACACTATAACAGCTAACTCTAAGTCATGAGTAGGGTAATTTCTATCATAAATCTTCAATTGCCTAGAAGTATGGGCCACAACTTTCCTATATTACACATATCCCAATCATTGATAGGACGCATTACTATACATCACAAATCCTTCATCACCAGAAGGAAACACCAATACTGGAGTTGTAGTCAATTTTTCCTTTAGTAATTGAATTTTTTTTTCTCATACTTCCCTTGCCAGACAAATCTCATATCTTTCCTGGTCAGTCTATTCAACAGTATTTCAATAATAGAAAATTATGAAAGAATCTTCCATAATAACCAGCTAACCCCAAGAAGATTTTAATCTCAGTCACATTAATTGGTCTCTCCCAACTTAACATTGCCTCTACCTTTTGTAAACCAACTATTATGTCATTTCCCGATATTACATGTTCCAAGAAAGTTATTTCATTCAGCCAACACTCAAACTTATAAAACTTTGCATATAATTTCTCTCTCCTCAGAATCTCCAACACACTGTCTAATGTTTCACATGTTGTTCTTCTTTCTTAGAATATATCAAAATGTCATTACTGAACACAACCACAAGATTATCAAGAAATGGTTTAGACATTTTATTCATCAAGTCCGTGAATGTTTTTGGAACATTAGTCAGTCCAAATGACCTCACATGAAACTTATGACCATAATATGTCCTAAAAGCAGTCTTAGGCACGTCTCCCTTCTCTATCACTAACTGGTGATAACCTGATCTCAGATTTATCTTAGAAAACACTTTCACTCTTTGTAACTGCTCAAACAATTTATTGATCCTGGGTAAAAGATATTTGTTCTTATTCAAATAGTTGTAGTCTATACACAATTTCATTATTTCATCTTTCTTTCCTCACAACCATTACATGGGTTCCTCATGGTAACACATTAAATTGAATAAATTGTTTATCTAATAACTCTTAAACTTTCAATTCTCTTAACTCAATGGGTGTTACTCTGTAGGATGCTATTAGATATATGTGATGAACCTGGTATCACATCCATAGAGAATTTAATCTCCCTACTGGGAGGCAACCTAGACAACTTATCAAGAAATACATCAAAAAAATCCGTCACTACTAAGATTTCTTCTCACTCTCTATTTTCCTTTCTAAAATCCATTGTGTATGCCAAATAGTCTTCATACCCTTTCTTCAACCATCTACTAGTAGTCAAAGTAAAAATAAAATAGTTCGAGAGTATTTTATGTTCTTTTTGAAAGTTACACTCCTCATATCCATATCTTTAACACTACTTTTTTTCTGGAATAATCAACCCAATCGTAATACGTCAACAACCAATTCATTCCCAAAATTATATTACATTCAAAGATAATAACTCAGCTTCAGATTCTCTATCATTAATATGAATCACATCACACTTGAAAACATTTATGATTATTACTCTATCTCTAGTGGGAACTTCAATAAAAATATTTTTCATCCAAGGACTAATACATACTTCAATAGACTTCATATGAATATTGGATGCAAAATAATGAGTTGCACCAAGATCAACAAACATTGATATGTCCACCCTTTCTACACATAAAGTATTTCAAATTTTGACAATTCTGGGATAAATATCTTAACTGAATATATCTATAACAAACTTTTGTCTCTCAATCATACATCAGATTACCGCTTTCCCTTGGTAGCATACTTACTTCCTCTGCCATGACTCCCAGTTCCCATAATATGTCTTCCAAATCTAAGGGTCCCACCGATACTATTCTAAGCTACAGAAGTAACAGATCTTGCTTGCCTTTGACTCTGTACTTCAATTCCCTGTGACCAAGAACGCCTCCTCTGGGTGGTCTCTCACTCTACACACTCATACTGGTACCACTTCTGGGTTCCTCAAATCTAGACCTCTTCTGCCAATTCCTCCTACCTCAAATTTTCATCACATCATTCTCAATCTGAAGTGTTATATCCACTAATATGATATTATTCATATGCCTCATGTAAGATAGTTTGATCAAATCTTAAAACATAGTTCATTTATGAACCTCTTACACTTCTTCTCCTCTAGGTCTACCATTTCTGGTACAAACCTCGACAAAGCCAGAAATCTCTTATCATACTGAGTCACAGTTAATACATTTACCCCAAATAAATAAAATCTTTATCTTGTTAGGCTATAAAGGTCTAAGAAAAGTATTTATCAAGAAAATCTTCCTTAAACCTATTCCAGGTTAAGGGTTTATCAATATTCGTACTTACCCTAAGAAGAAGATACTTCCATCATTTTAAGGTCTCTCCCTCTAACTTGAATGTAGCAAAGACGACCCTCTGCATGTCAGTCACTGAAAAAGTACCAAATAATCTCTCTACATATTTCTCCCAAAACTCAGGCTTAAAAGGGTTTATAAATCCTTTAAACAACAAAGCATTCAACTTAACATATCTAACAGAACAATCTCTCTGCATCTTGTGCATAAACTCACTTTTTCCCTTTTTAACATTTATCATTACTGGATTTACCACAACCTTAGGCACTGCCCTAGCCTGTTCATCAAGTCTATGCAATAGGTTATTAACTCTATCATCTGTTACATTCATTTTCTCACTAGCATGTGTAAGAGCTTATCTTAGCTCATCTCTTTTAACTTCAGATTCTCTCACACCTTTACCAATATCAATTATATTATCAACTCGTTCTTTTCTAAGAACCATAGATTCAGACTCAACCTCAACTTGTCAATATATTGGGGGCCTACCACACCCTCTCAAAATCAACAATTCTAACTCTAGCTCTGGCACGTCCACTTGCCATCCTTAGACTTTTTAAAATATAATTTATTTTAATTTTTCACTTTCTTGCTTTTTATACAGTCTACAGAATCATAAAACCTAACACTTTGATACCAAAATTGTAAAGACCCATCTCGGGTTGGCCACCCCCGAGATGGTGTCATCACATTTTGAAAATCCCAGCACGACACATATATGCAACAATAAAAAATAAATAACACCAATAGAAAATTTTACATCAATCTTCAACCCTCAATAGGGAGTTACATCAATCTGATCTTTAAAAATTATATACAACATAAAATGCATGAATATTTACAAATAAATTTTTATTTTCTTTTCTCATTAATCTGAGTATATTGACACGTACGTGACTTACTAGATAATGATTTTGTCTGAACCTCAACTCATCAAACTATTTGTCACGCTTGCTACTTGAAATCATTGCATAATGAGGGGCGAGCTTCACAAGCTCAGTGAATTAAATTTACTAAAAGTATTCAGTTGTATAAATGGTCTTTCAATATTTAATCATTTATATCTCTCATAACTTGATACTAGCATTCTGCTATCACTACACATGTCAAAAGATTCATTCTCTATCAATCTCTTCTTCTTATTTATTGGTTCACCTTAAGACCATCAATTATCTCAAAATTACCTCGTAATGAGGTTCACGTAATAAAATCTACTATTTAGATGGTTCTTCTCACCATAACTATCTTTTTGTGAGACTCATCCATCTATAAATAAATTCACAATAACACACCATATATCAGCATTTCAATAGTATAAGCAATAATTAAAACATATACAATGAATGAATTATTATTATAGGAACGTCTTCCCACATGTCGACATGTTTTTATTATCTTAGATCGACTGCCTTCCCGGTTCTTTTCTTTACAGCTTATCCTGGCTATCACGGATTTATTTCCAGCATATACCGGCTGTCACAGTATCTCTTTTATTTCTAACATATACTGGCTGTCACGGTTTTTCAATTAGACCGGCCCCTTTCCTGTTCTTTCGGTTCTTTTATTTAATGCATATGCATATGAACAATGATATGAAATATGCATATGAACAGTAATATAAAAATAACATGAACTCAAAATATTTAAATTTAGCTATCTTGTCTTTCCTCAATTCTCTGCTTGATAAATTTCACAAGTTTCTCCTCCTCATATATCACATCAAATCATCCATCTTAGCTTGTCAAGATCCATTAAATATCATCTCCTCATAATTCGTATCAAAACATCAACCAAAACTCATCAAGAATTTATTTATCCCCAACATTATTAAATCAACTCATTATTCTAATAATATTTCTTTTCACATAATAATTTTCTACTTGTCTAATATTCATATCATACCTATCAATTTAATTTTTATCTACCACCAAAGTATAAGCTAATAATTTATTTAATATTATCACTAGATAATTCCATTTTTTATTTAGATTACTTAGAATAAATCTAACTCACCATGTAGTACTTAAAGCTACTCATGGATCACCTCATTGCCTTTCTCGTTCCTCTCAGAAATTTCTCTCAGTTGCTGACCGTCAACACCTGATATAATATTTATATTAAATTTCTAATTATTTCTCCAATTCTTTATAAACCACACCTTTTGAAAATTCCCACTTTGACTTTCGAGAAATTTCATAAATGCTAAAAATTCAAAAATAAACATAATATTATTACTTTATGTTTTTCTATAAGCTTTTCGTGATTCTCTAAGAAATTCCACAGCAAACCCGTTCAAAATTTTGCTCTTTCAACCTTTCTTTAGGTCTCCAAATATTTAAAGAAAATGAATAATTTAAAAGAAATAAAACGAAATTTGGTAAGTATATAATTACATTTACGTATTATACAGATATATATAAGTAAAACTTGTAAAAAAAATTTGTCGGCAGCCCAATTTTTTTTTAAACTGAGCATTTACAAAGCTTCCACGTTTTTGGAACGTTGAAGACATGCAAACCAATTTTTCTTACCTTGGCACCACGTTTTTTATTTACTTTTTCTTTTTGTTTTCTTTTTTTTCCCTTTTTACTGTTCATGATTTTTTTTTTTGTACTTATGTTTCCATGTGTTCAGTTTTTTTTTTTTAAGAATTGTTTTATTCAAATAATAATAAACCTTTCACACATATTTTATTTTAATTCCATGTCATCTTTATTAAATTACTTCCTTTACTCTTACTTTACGATTACGGGTATTACACCCTCAATTTATAGCAGGGCGGTTGACAGTGTGTGAATAGGGTTGGCTCAGCGTTTTCGAGTTTCATTTGATAGATTTTGGTTAGGGCTTTTCATCGATATCAGAGGTATGTTTTTTCTGAGCTCTGATTGTTCCAATGTCGTCAAAAAATATCAAAAGTAAAAAATATTAAATTTATTATTTCATTCAACCACCTAATTAGCTTTGATAAATTTGAATATAAATTTTTTTTTTCATTTTCGACTAGATCAAATGGAGAGGGTTCTTAACCAAAGGCGATCATCCCTTACATAAAATAGAAGGAAACATAATTAATAAACATTCATCTACTTCAAAATTAAAAGGATTAATTATATGTGTGTTAAATATCCCGTTCCATGGACAAGATGTTGCTAAATTGGTTTCATCAGTGAAGTGATACAATGAATCTTTTCTCTCTTTGTTTTGGATAAAAGGGTTTCAATATTATTTTTATATTTTTTTTAACGTTGATCAGATGAGATATTGAATTAAAAGGTTTTAAATAAAAGATTCAGAAATAACCATTTTTTCATCGATCTTTTTCCTTTATAGGAAAGAGGAAGAGTAGCAAATTTAATTTGGACCGACTACATTACATTATGAACCGTCAACGTTTACCAGCCATTGAAGAAAGCAGATGGTGGATGCTACAAAATTGTTAGATAAACGAGACCGCAGCACACTTTATTTCGGCCAATGTGCCAGTGTCCGACGCAAAGACAAAGGTACATCCGACTCTTCTAATAAACCGTGCACTTCGTTTTTTTCAGGGTCAATTAATTTTCATGGCTCTTTGTTGCAGAATCCGCTTTGCTTTGGGTAATGCAGAAACTCACAACTCCAACGCATCCTCACTATTTTTTATTTTACTAACTTGTTTTAAGCACTATTGTTGTTTGAAATTTACTCTTTCATTTTTACCCAATTTTAGGTGAAATTCATGATTTTACTGTGTAGAAGTATACCAGACTGTAGAGTCATGCACAAGAAACAATGCAATCAAGAATTCTATTTTAGTTAGGTGAAATTCTCCTCTTTTTTTTTTTTTTTATACAGATCAAAAAAAAGAATTCTATTTTAGTTAGTCTTTACAAAATATGTTAGTTTCTATTTAATTTAAAATTAAGTGAGAATGTAGTTAACATGATGAAGGATTTAATATATAAATATAAATATATTTATATAAAAGTTCAGGCAGCAACTTTTATAGTTTGTGTATACTAATTTCTTTTTGATACTTAAAAACTTATATAAGACTCTATTATCATAATATGTGAACTTCAACAAATTCTCTTTGTTTGTTAACTCTTAAAAATATATCCCAGAAAAATAATTAGTAATAAAAGGAGAAAGGAACAGCGAAAATAGTGCATTTCTGTTCAAACTCAATGATTTGCATCTCTTTGGCACTATCCCTTTGTCTCTCAGGCCTCTTCAAAACCATACAGATTCAGTATCCAACTACCGTTTCACTTGATGGTTACAATGGCAAAACTAGATTATTTTTCATACAATCTTCTCCTCCTCTCAATGCTACTTCTTAGTGTTAATCATTCAAACCAGCTGCAACCTTCTCAATCCCAGATTCTCCTGCAAATCCAGCAGCTTCTTAATTACCCTTCACTTTTCAGCAGCTTAAACAAGAGTACCGCAGACTTCTGCAATATCGAACCAACCCCAGCATTAACTGTAGCTTGCTATGAAGATAACATAACCCAGCTTCACATTACAGGCAACAATGGGCTTTCTCCTCCAATTTTATTGCGTCAAAGTTTTCCAATTGGTTCTTTCTTTGCTACTATTACTAGTCTATCAAGCTTGAAAGTCCTCTCTTTGGTCTCTCTAGGCTTAAGGGGACCTCTGCCTGCCAGTGTTGGCCAGTTATCTTCTCTTGAAATACTCAATCTAAGTTCTAATTACTTCAATGGCCAAATTCCAACTCAACTTTCATCTTTGAGGAACCTACAGATACTTATATTAGACCACAACAAGTTCACTGGTCAGGTTCCTGCTTGGCTTAGTTCGCTTACAGTTTTGGCTGTTTTGAGTTTGAAGAACAATTCACTTTCTGGGTCTTTGCCAAATTCTATGTCAAGTTTGGAAAATCTTCGAGTTCTCTCTCTTTCTAGGAATCACTTGTCTGGAGAAGTGCCTGATCTTCACAACTTGACAAACCTTCAAGTTCTTGATTTAGAAGACAATTACTTTGGACCTGATTTTCCTAGTTTGCATAACAAGTTGGTTACTCTTTCACTTAGAAATAACAGCTTTCAATTTGGGATTCCTGCTGAATTAGGCTCTTACTATCAGCTCAAGAAGCTGGACATTTCTTTAAATGGATTTGTTGGGCCATTTTTGCCATCATTGTTGTCATTGCCTTCGATTAATCATCTCGATATTGCTGGAAACAAACTCACAGGAATGCTGTTTCAAAACATGTCCTGTAATGCTGAACTTGCTTTCATAAATTTATCATCTAATCTTTTGACTGGGGATCTGCCTGCTTGTCTGCAATCAACTTCAAAGAACAGAATTGTTCTGTACACTAGAAATTGTTTATCGAAGGAAGAACAAGAGCAGAATCCTTCTAATTTCTGCCACAACGAAGCTCTGGCTGTTAAAATTTTTCCTGATGAGCAGAAGCATAAGAAAACTTATGATAAGCCCATTCTTGCATCAAGTATGGTGGGAGGGACTTTTGGAGGAATTGCAGTTGTTGGTTTGGTTTTCTTGGTCATAAAGCATAGTGGGAAAGATTTTTGGAGGAATTTTAGTTATGGTAAAGATTCTGTGAAAATATCTTCCACAAGGTTAATAATGGAAAAAGTGTCTGCAGTAAACACAGCAAAGCTGCTTACAGATGCAAGTAAGATCTACATTTCATTTTCAATTCTGGCATAAATGTATAGGAAAGGAAAAAGAAAAATTTCAGTGAAAACTTTAATATATTTCTTCCAAAATTGATTTGTTCGAATTATTTGAATAGTTATTAGCCTAATCAAAACTTTAGGAACTGATGAATCAATTTACTACAGATTTTGGGGAAGAAGAAAAATGAACTCATGAATCCCCTAGTCTTCTTTGTACTTATGCACAAGACACATCACATTTTTGGTTTGCAGGGTATATATCACAAACAATGAAGTTGGGAGCTACCCTTCCTGCTTATAGAACATTTGCTTTAGAAGAGCTTAAGGAGGCTACAAATAATTTTGATGCTTCAAGTCTAATGGCTGAAGGTTCAACTGGTCAGGTATGCATTATTTTCAGCATAACTAAAGGCCAACTAATTTGCAGGTTATGGTGGATTACCTCCCTAATTTTTCTTTTTCTCCTCCTTCCTTCATTCTTAATTTTCCTTTTATCAACATGTTCTTCCTCAAATTCAAATTTATTTTGAAGTTCTGTCATACCCTTGTTGCAGAAGAACATTGAAAATCTACCTTGTGAATTGAGACGGCTCAAAAGGCTATTCTTCCTCTACATAAGGAATGCTCATGCCTTTTTATGTCATGTGAACCAATGGACTTTTAAGGCTATGAATGATTTAGAAGAAAAGTGAGAGGAAAGTCAGGAGAAAAATGGGGATGATTAGTGTTTTCTTCCGATATAAACAATTCACAATCCTCTCAAATTGAAATAATTGAGGAGGGAAGCTATAGTAAACTAGGTTCTTTTTCTTCTTTTCTCCCATTTTCCCATCATCTTTACCAAATAAAAGAAGGAAGACTGAACCATCTCATTTTTTTCGTCCTCTCCCACTATTTTCCTCCTACTTTTTCTAGCCTGGTACTAGTTGATTAAAAGAGTTTTTCAGCTATATTTGCTGATTTTGCAGCTATATTTTCTGTTCTATTGTTTCTAGTGAGGTAGCATTTATACTTTTGGTTAACTAATATAGGCAATAATATTTCCTTTATTTATTTTGATGTCAGAATTACAGAGGAATTCTCAGTGATGGAACTCATATCGTCATCAGAAGCTTGAAAATGGGGAAAAGGCATAGCCCTCACACATATACCCATCACATTGAGATGATTTCAAAACTCAGACACAGCCATTTGGTTAGTGCTCTTGGACACTGTATTGAGTGCTACCAAGATGATTCAGCCGTCAGCAGTATATATCTTATATTTGAGTTTCTTACAAACGGGACACTAAGAGGCTGCATTTCTGGTAAATTTTTCCCATACCAGTTTCTTATTCAATGTATACAGAAATTTGTACTACTTAAATGATCATGAACACTCCACTTTTAAATCCTTCAGCTATTATATTTATTTATTTATTATTTTCTTTGAAAATTTCTGTTAGGAGAAGGAATTCAAGGACAAAAGTTTTCCTGGACGAGAAGGATAACAGCGGCGATTGGAGTTACAAAGGGTATCCAGTTCCTGCATACGGGGATTGTGCCTGGTGTATTTTCAAATAATCTGAAGATAGCAGATGTTTTGCTGGATCAGGATCTTCATGTAAAGATCAGTAGTTATAACCTTCCTCTTTTAGCTGAAAATAAAGAAACAGTAAGTGAAGAAAAAAAAAGTTGTTTTTCATTTCAATGGTCATATACTTTCCTTCAAATTAACACTTTGAGTTGATGATTCTCTTGGTAAAACATTTCAGGGAGTTGCTGGAGTTTCTTCTCCTGCATTAAAGACGAGCGTTTTTGAAAAGTGCACAGTGTGAGCTTAAATTTATATATAGTATCAGTAGTTCTAGTAATATAAATAGTGAATTCATTTCCTGATATATTGTCAAAAGACAAGAATAAATTTGCAGTTTGTTCAGAAGAGTCAATTGTTTACTAGCAGTGTGATCTTATATTAATCTTTCTTGAAATAATTGTGGAATGGTAAAAAAATTTTAACAAGTGGGATCCTAATTTTTCTTTCTTGGTTCAAGTTTAGGCACAAATCCTCTGAGTCTAGATTTTGGATGAAGTATTTTTCAATCTGTAGAACTTATATATACATTTATAAATAAGAACACGGTTATTTGTACTAATTCTGCAAGAATTACCTTACTTGATTTTCTTTCTTGTGCAGTGAAAGACATGAGGATAAGAAGGATGTCCTTGACATAGGAGTAATCTTACTTGAACTCATTGCCGGAAGGCTAATAACTTCCCAGAATGAACTTATTGTTGTAAAAGATCTCGTAAGTCTTACTCTTCCTACAGTTCAATTGCCCTTTAACTCTCTGAAACTATATATTATATTGAAGCTTGAAAGCATATACCAAGTAATCTCGGAAAATGGACAAAGTTTTCTTCATATTCTATACTTGGACAAGTTTCAACTTGTAGGATTATAGAAATACGCATCCGTGACTAAATCTAGCAGTTTGACTCTCTTGTTCAGTTGCAAGTAAGCATGACACTTGATGATACAGCTCGAAGAAGTTTCGTTGATCCAGCAGTTCTTAAAGAGTGCTCAGATGAATCATTGAAGACAATGATGGATATATGCCTAAGGTGTCTCTCTGATAAACCAGCTGATAGGCCTTCTGTTGAAGATGTCCTTTGGAATCTGCAGTTTGCAGCACAGGTTCAGGATTCTTGGGAAGGAGACTACCAGAACAATCAGGAGTTACCTGTCTCATCCTCTCAGGAAATGTAGCTACCGAAATTTTTACTAAGATCAACGTATGGTTTCATGTTAACAATTTAATGCCACATGAAGCATATAAATATACCTATAAAAGCAGTTTCGAAAGGATCATTGTGAGTTCTGTCTCTGAACTCAAGTTTGTATTTTGTTCGATTTTATGTCTTGCTTTGTAGAGAAGTTCAAACTTTGCTTAGGTAGATTCACATTACTGATAGTTGGTCTTCATGAAAACAATTTCAGCAGCATTTTAGATATTTTTCTTAGTACTGGAAAATTTGAGGGAAGTATACTGGATTTACAGTGGGTTTTTTTACCTGGCTTGATGATGCAGTGGTTTTGTCTCAGTTAATTGTGGTTGCTATGGAACAAGTCTGTCTTTCGGTAGACTTTGATGGCAAAGTTCATGTGCTGTGACAGCCACTCAGAAGAAATAAATTGTCCTGCATGAAAATCGTCAATCAATACCAACAAAACTAGACATGTAGTGTGACTGGTTAGGCTTTGTTACTCAATGAAAGTAAACTGAAATAGCCTGAATCTGTCAAATAATGGGATTATTTTGCTATTCCCTGGCTTCAGTACTCGGTAGTACTTCAGTAGCTAAGTTCACAAAAATTAAGTGATTATTATAGCCGTGAAGGGCTGCTTAATGACGCATTTGGGAGGCAGACAACTACACCATAGGCATTTGGGAGTCCGTCAACTTCAGTGTTTTCTTTTTAGATGGTGTTTGTAATCCTAACAAGTACTTTCCTGTGCTGAAGAGAAAACGAGTTTTCTTCAGACATTTTGTCCAAGACCATAGCATACTGATGCATTCCTTATGGTGAGCTTAAAATTAAGGAGTTTGCATATGTAATCATTCAACGTCGTCTCATATAGCCACAATGTAACACTCCATTTTGATCCGAGTAAAAATGACCGAATAGACATAGAAATTGTCACCCAGAAAGAAACACTTTCTTACCATATGTTTGGATGAGGGGATAGTAGAGAGAGTAAAGTATAAAATATGTCCTCCTGCTTGGGCGGGGATTTGAAAGGGTACTCAAGACCTTATTTTATCAATTCTCCCAAAATTTGAGGAATAAGGATGGAGAGAGTACTCTACTCTCCTTTATTTAAAGCACTCAAACAAGAGGAAGGATAATCATCCAAATCCTCTCCTTCACTTTACGTCCTTACCCTCTCAGACCTCTCCTTTACTCTCTCTTCCATCATCCAAACATAGTGCTAAGATTTCCTTTCTCTCGCGTTCTTTGGAAGTACAAAAGGAACCTTTTTCATACAAAGGGAAAGAAGATAATAAAGAAAAAAGACAAGCAAACTGGAAATCAGATTAAACATTATGGAAGCAATAATCATAAATAAAAACTATTCTATGAAAAGCAGTCATTTCTGAAGTATGAAAAGGCAAATTACCTCAAAGAATAAAACAGTTGCTTCCATATATACGGAATGCAAAAATTTGAAGTACACATCTTCCGGTTATATTGATGGATATATAATTCTTATAGGTGGAGCTGCAAGAAGACTTAACATAAATATCCGCCAGTGCTTTAACTTAATGGCTCATTGCCATAATGAACTACAGAGGAAAAACTATGCCAAGAGTGACATTAATCTGCGGAAAGCTAGCAAAATATAAGATACATGCAGCAATTAAAAAGATAACTGTTATGGGGTAACGAGATTGTTTCTGCTACATGCATAGCTGCTACTTCAAAGAACATAATATTTATTTATCCTAGAAAAAGAACTAGATTCAAACTTCTCGCCTTCCAACTGACAGATATTATTGCTCTTAAAAACGTCAATGATTGAAGTGGTTGATGAAAATAATTAAATATTCAAATTTTTTATACATCTGAGAATGACCAAAAGAAACTAATACAAGAAAGACACTAGAGAGAGAGACTAACATCAAAAACCAAGTTAGTATCTTGATCTTTGACAGCTGTAGGTTGAGAAAACCATACCGAGGATTTTGAAGTTGCAATACTCTGCAAAACTCAAGACAGTTCTTAAAGTCATTGTCCTCTTTCTATGTTAAATTAAACTTGAGATGCATTTATGTTGTAATCTGAAGAGCAGTAAAACAATCAGAGTCTATTCTGCATCAATCAAAGTCATCTATTCTCAAAAATCTTGAGCATTGGCAGTGGTTTAGGTTAAGATTTCTATCTGCCAGAATCCTAAACAAACTGTTCGAGCTACTTCCAGTTGCTGCCAAGTGAAATTATAATTGAATTCTAGCCATCGATAGCCAACACAAAAATCATATATCTTTAAACAAAAACAAAGGCTGGCAATAATAGGGACAGACAATCAAAATATAAGCTCCACCAAAGTCCATGAGGGTGCTTTTATGCGCTCTCTTGGAATGATTGAGAGCGAGAGGGTGCTGCTGGGTTTGCTTGCAAAACCTCATCAGCATATGCTGTAGCAGAACTGGTATCAGATTTCGATTGGAAAGCTTTGAAAATGCCACCACTCATAATAGGTCTACTCTTCTTAGGCTTGATACCTAAACTAGCCCAAATGGAACTCTTAGCAGCCTCATTGGGGTCATTGATTCTCAATGTCTTAGGCACCCAAAGACACTGTTCCATTTTCTCTTCTGCCTGTAAATTTGCGTCTCTTGAACGTTTTCCCAAGGTTGATAAACTATTACCTGAGCAGACACTGTTGCTATTGGAAGATGAAGGAGATGGGAAGCCAGATGATCCAACAAATGGCATATTCCATTTCTTGGCATGCCAGCTTGACATGCATCCCCAGTAGGAATGAGGCATATATGGTAATCTAATGCTTGGTGTGCAAAATCCAGGAACTGCCACCATTGGTGGAGAACCTGGAGAACCCATCTGAACATGATTTTTATCACTACTGTAAGGTCCAAATACCATTGCACTCCAACCTGTGTCACAAGCGTAAGCCCATGGAGGACCAGGGTAGACTGGGAGGGGATGAGTGGGGGTAAGACGATTGTATTGTTCTGGCAGACCACCTTGCTCTATTTCCTTTTCTGGCTGTTTATTTTCCTGGAAACTAGTAGCAATCAACAAAGAGCCAGACAAGGAAGGCTCCTCACCATTATCCTGACCAGTGGCTGCAGATCCCATTACGACACTTATCTTTTTATCCTTGAGATTAAGCACAGTTTCCATGGATTCACATACAGGAGTATCTCGGCCAAACTTCAGGACTTCTCCAATTCCCTTGACAGGCCTTGAAGATGCAGCAGGTCCAGCGCATAAGAAATTTCCGTTACTAGCACAATTAACGGTCTCAGCTCGAGCAATAGCTGCTGCATCAAAGGGCACCACCACTTGATGGTACAGTGATGAAGAATGCTTATTCTTGCGCCGTCCAGCCCTAACAGGAAAATTTCTCAGTGTTCCCCCTGCTGTCCAATGTCTCTGGCAATTCTTGCAGAAGTGTCTTTGTTGGCTGACATTGTAATTATTGAAATAGCAAAATTTTGTGTCCAAGCTATTGCAGCGAGGACAAGGGGAGACATTGTCTGGCCTTTTGAGAAGCTTCTCTTGGCAAGCAATACCACTTCCAGAACCTTGATCTTCGTCTAGCTTATAATTTGTTTTTGCCTCATCCTCTTGGGTAGGATTTAGGTTATTGTTCTCTACACCTTTATCTAATTTGGAAGAAGTATCCTGCTTGCTAGACTTTTCTGTGGAAGAGTCCTCTGCTTCTGCTTCTGCTTTTGCTGCTTCTTCTTGATGTTCACTCTATAAATCAAAATTAATCAGAAATCTAAATCTAGATAGAAATTCCTAAAAGTCAATCAGGCATCCATTAAACATAAATCAGTAAATAGCAAGAGTTCACTTAATCAAAAACAGCTGCAGTGCTGCACTAGCGTGGTTCGTGATATATGTATTATAATACCAAACCCCAAACTGCACCTGCACCCACATTTCTCCCCTGCCCAAAAAAAAGAAAAAAAAAAGAGACAAGAAGCACAAAATGAACTACAAATAAGGCATAAACTAAAGAAAAATTCAAGTTACATCCAAACATGAAACTCCTTTTGACTGAAGTCAATAAATTTCAAGAAACTGGCCCAGACCCATATTGCATCCCCCTTTCTAACTTCAATATCAAAAACCAAATGCAGCACTCAGAAGTTCTTGGTACTCTAGGTTTCTAAGTAAAGAATAATGCTTTTCATCCATTCCCATTATTTACTGTCTTATTAAGCGAAAAACAATGTTTTTCTTCTATTCCTATGATTTTCTGTTTAATTCAGAAATTAACTCTATGAGGGACATAAAATCTAAATCTTGTAATTGAAAATAGGTAATAATTCTGTCAGTAGCATTACACTTGAATTACTGAATTAATATGCTGTTAAAGAAATTAACATATGCATCCCTCGATTTTTTGTCATATGTATGCACATTTTGAGCAGTGTCAAATTGAGTATCAAATGTTAAATGGCAAATGCAAGTGCTTTGATATTCAAACCTTGTCCTAGTTGTTTCTTTCACATTCATTAATTAGTGCAAATCATTTGCTTATATTCCTCATAAGCAAATTTTGATGATCTAAACTTAAAGAAGATATACCTACGTTTTGTGTTCCTTTTTTTTCCTTCATCACCCTCTTGGCAATAAATATCATATGTTAAGAAACAACAAAGACAGCACAAGTAACAGAACAAATCAAATACTCTCCGTTCAAAAAAGAGAGGAAAAGAAGAACAGTGAGTCGGTCCCATATTGTTCAGGTGTTTCACAAGAATATGCCGCAGAAGAAACCCAAAATAATTTTTTTGAAAAAAAAACAGCAAAACTACCTAAATTCTATAAATGGAAACAAAACAAAAATATAGATAAACTGAAATAACATAACTAAAAAGAAAAATAACAAGAAAAGGCCCACAGATAACAAAAACAAGGCTTTCCCACTAGTAAAAATACAAACATAAATTAAAATATATACATAGTTTATGAAGGGATTAACTGAAATTAATACAATAACTTCAGATATAACCAGAATCTGAGAATCAGGCACCAAAATGTTCCTCCCAAAGAGCTTAATAGCCGGATCTCTCCCTTCAGGCATACTCCAGGTGAAAAAGACCGAAAACCTCAATAACACAAGACCCACAACTGGCAAAAACAATTTTTTAGAAAGAAAAAAAAACCACTCCTGTTTTTTGGTGTTAAAATTAGCTAGTTTTCTGGGTTTAAAGATATTCCCTTTTGCTGTTAGTGAAGAGGTGATCTCCAAGAATGTGGGGAATGGACTAACGGAGAGGCGGGATTGTAATTTTAATTTTATTTTTGCTTTGGATTTCTTGGATCCCGGAGTGTTAACGGTAGATCAGGTAGCCTGTGTTGCCAGCTAAGATATGAGTCAGCAAAAGGGGTTTGTTTTTGGGCCATCATAGACGCTGCGGATTCGATGGCTGACGTCACGCGACAGCATGGAGGTTGATGGATTGCCTTTGCGTACGGGAGAAAGGTTAAAAAGTGCGAAAGTGCATGGCTTTTTATCTTTTTCGTTTTTTGATAGAAGTATGAGGCCCACTTTTTGTCCTTGTCACAAGATGCCGAGGCAGCTAAGTAAATGACATATCGATCCTTCACTTTAAATTTTCCCCAAATTTTGTCAATATTTATTATAAAAAAAAAATTCCTTGTGTTAATTTATTAGTCTCTGAAGGCTTTGGTAATGTACCCAAGCAAAAGGACAAAAACTTGGCTTTCACAATATGCTTACAGGATAAGATTATGTAAAAGAAAACGGAGAAACAACATAAATACACTGTCCCACATCCTTGGGAAGTCATAATTTATTCCTCCCAGTACCTTGGTCACCAAGCCAAGTAACCTCACAAGTTGTACATGGTCATTTTCTGTCCAACTCATAAATTTCTAAAAAGAATATAAACCCAAGGACTGACTTGGTTACAACTAGTGGTCAGCTCATCCTGCTTGCTCTCCAAACCAACACAAACTCTATAAATTGCTCTCTCATTCTTTTCATTTTGTATAAACAAAACCAATTCTGGCTAATAGATAGCAAAGCATGGCAACACCTGGGTATTGCATAGCTGAAGCGTACGTATTGCGGAAGCTTCAAGAGGAGAAAATGAAGAGAATGGTAGAAGGGACTGATTTGGAGAAGGAAAATTCAAGTGGTTGTTTCTCATCAATGTTTAAGAAACTACACCAAACCAGATCAGCTAAAGTGGCAGCTGATCATAATACTAGCGGAAAACAAGTGGACAAAAGTTGATCATGGCATGGGAATCAAATTAAATATTGGAGGAAGAATGTATTATATATCTACTGATTAATTACATGTATTTGTAGTTTTAGCTTTGTTTATTTTTATTTTTTTAATGTTCTTTATACAGAATAATAGGTCATCATTAGTTATAAATATATATAACCTTGTGGGTTGCCTTTTCACGCTTTCACTCATCAAATTCTTTGATTACTCTCCTTCTGCTATTTTGCCTTCTTCTCTATCAAGTCTCAACCATTAGTTAAATTTGTGCTCCAACAATTATAATGGCTTTCGCTTATAAGCATATTGCAGTGTTATTCTTGTTGGTCATGGTTGTCTGTGGAGTCTCCTTTGGTCCGGTTCACAAAATAGATGACGCCTTAGTTGATTATGATGAATACGCTAAGTATGATGAATGGATAGCAAACAAGATCTTCCATGTTGGTGACAAAAGCTCTTGAGATCAAATTCTGTCCAACTTCTCCGCCGATGGGATCACTTAGGCTTCCTCGTGACCAATAGGATCACCGGAACTTTCTCCATCACTAGTCGGATCACCAATGCCAAACTCAGCCCAAAGTAATGCCAAACTCATCTCCCCGTCATTCTAGCCTTTGGCTGGCTCGTTTTGTTGTTCTTGCACTTTTTGATGTTGCTTACGCCAAAGTCAGCTCAAAGCAATGCTCGTTGTGTATGATTATATGGCAAATATAATACTCTCATTGTCCCATATTGTTTGTCCAAATGAACTATTCATCCAATTAATCTAATATTAAATTAATAACGTACCAATTTTTAAAAAAAATATCACTTTATAGAGTCCATAAGATTTTAAATATCATTTTTTATAATTTTAAATTGATAAAATATCAAGAAAAAATAAGAGTGCTTCAAAAAGACCAAAAATATGAGAGGGAGGGAGTGTTACACGATGTCTATAATGCCTTTTAGGGGGTGATGGTACAAGATTCACAAACGGGCAACAAAGGAAAGAGAGATAATATCACTGCCTCTTGAATAATAAGAGAGGATAGAAAATAAAAGGATCTAACTGTTTCTTCAAATTTATCCTCTTTTCTTGTTATAATTGTCAACCTCTCAATTCTTTTTTTTTTCTTGCCTCCTACTTTTCCTTACTCTATCAAACACAGAAGAAGATCAATCTTTTTTTTTCTTCTCACTTATGCCTCCTCACATTTATCTCCTACCAAGCATAGCCTTACGGCAAATTCAAAATCAGGATCAGTTAATCCTGCCACATCAAACTCAACTCAGTAATAGACAGGTAAAAAGAAAAATCTCATTGAATCTCTTCCATGGTAAATACATCATAAAGTGTTCGGTTTTCCTGTGCCGTATACAATGCTAATTTACATTGAATAACTTATATGAGAGACAAACCTATGAGTTACAGACTCTATCCTTTTTTGCTAAGTAAATTACAGACTCTATCCTTTGGATAGCAAACAATGAAAATCCGGCAACCTAGTGTGATACTCCGAAGAGACCTAAAGAATATGATACTTTACAAAAAGAAAAAAGAAAAAAAAAGATGCAGAAAGAAGAAAATCACCTTTTCATATCCTTGGAGGATCCAAAATTTGATTCATTTCTATTTCTATAGCTCCAAGCTCCCTCTGATTCGCAATTTTCTCGGCTTCCCTTGCAATTTGAACATCACGAGGTCTATAGTATTGACACAGAAATTTTACAACAAAACGAGGGGTGATAGCTGCTACAACAATGGCAAGCAAACACAACCAAAACAACCCAGTCCTTGCGATGTGGAAGATAGCCCTGTCAAGTCAGAAAAGAGGCAAACATCAGACTTCATGTACCTGGGTAATATTAAAATTTCAACGAACGTTTCAGTCTAAACACATGAATATAACTTTTTGATTGTACAATGCAACTCATTGGAAGCACAAAATCATCTATTTGGTGTACAATTTTGGTCATGGCTGATTTCTCATTTCGCTTAGGTCATGAAGACAGAATCGAAATGGCCTATCCTCATTGCTGCTAAATATCAGCTGTTCAAGTTTCTAAGCATGGTAAAATTGAGGAAACTAGCCAATGGTTTGGAAATAAGGCTTAGATGAGTTGAGTTGAGTGAAAATATTTATAACTAAAAAACTACCTGAAGATATATGGAAACACTAATAAGAATGGAAGCAGTAAGAACAATGCAAAAGGACCTTGAGTGATTGCACCCTATGACGGATGATAGACCGCAGACGTTTAAGATACACAGAGATAACTCAGTATTAAACCACAACTTTTAACAAGAAAAATATCCCAGGACTACATTCATGTTTCTGAAACACCATCTTCACTTTTCCATTTATCAATATTCAGGTTGAAGGTAAGGTTTAGAGGGGGAATTAGCATAACTAGTCCACACATAACTGTCACCATGCAGAATCTGAATTGAAGGAAGAAAGACATTTAAATTGTGCAGGACATGCATGCAAAGCCATAGAGCAGAATGTAGTATTTTGCCAGACAAGCAAGCCTCCTGTTTGTTGCATCTCCAAATTCTCAGGTAGCATGCTACCTGTTAAAGATGTTATTTTCAAATTTATGTGTTATCTTTTTGAGACTTCAGCTTGTTCTATAAAAGCATTTAAGAATTTTTGTATTGTATCTATATTACCAGCATGTTTTTTCTATATTTGCAGAAAGTATGGTATAAGTTTTCGTATACTTTTTTGAAACCAGTTTTCTGATCTCAAAAACCAAAAAAGTAGTTCTCATATGTCACCCAAAATATGTTTGGTTACTGTTCAGAAACAAGTTTTTGAAAACTGTTACAAAAATCAGGGCATTTTTTTTTTATATAACAGGGCATGTATTTGAAAATATCTTTTTGATGTTTTCCATTATTTTTTAAATTTGTTTTAAGAACAATATCAAAGAATATGAGAAAATACACTTAAAATGGAGAATATGTAGTTTCTCATTAAATTGTATCACCATTTATAAGGAGATGGATGCCAACAGTTACCCAAACATATTTTTCGTAAAAACAATGGAAAACTGTTTACTGCTTCCTCTTTGGAAAGCCATCGTTTTGAGAATGGAAAATATAAAACAAAGCTGAACATGCCCCTAATTTTCTCTTAAAGGCCCTCCCAGTGATCTAACGTGAAGCCATGTTTTAACAGCCATGGAAGAAATAACCCTAGCACACGGCAAAGGACATGGCATATACTTCCTTTGCCTTAATACAGAGGTTATTTTAGCTTTACTACTAGAAGGATCTCAAGAATTAGAAAGAAACTCTACAGGAAAACCAATCATAATAATGGCTAATGCTTACATTGCTATGCAATTGTAACATAATCTTTCTGTGCATAAGAAATATGACAAAGATGCTTGTGAACATGTCTCGTGGTGCTGGACAACATAAATAAGCATATGAGCAATATATATATATATATATATATATATATATATTTGACATTTTATAATATTTAGATAAGGAGGCATACCAGTAACCGACTAATGACGGTATAGCATCAATAACGACAACACAAATACAAGTTGCAATTATAGATCCCCAAATGGCAGCATGAGTAATCCAATTCCACCGGATGACATCCATGGCCAAGTGTAAATTAACCACAATAACCACCGCAAGCGTCCAAAGATCTCCAATACTTGATACATCAATGTTGCTGCCCCAACATGCAAAGAGAGGGATGAAGAATATAGCCACACTTTGCCACAAGGTGTCAAGCATTGCTACCCAAAATAATTTTGTGCTGTAGCACTCTTGCCTGTGTCCAGCCCCATAAAGCTGAGGATACTTCATGAGAGTCATCCTACTTAGGTCCTTATCAAGAATACCAACAACAATCGTAGGCACTGATGTGTATATTACAGAATACAACACACTGCTCCACTCATTGATAGCTGTCGTCAAAGTGAAACAAGTAAAGAGCACATACCTACACAGAACACATTAGAATTAGCAGTCACGCTATTAAGCAGGGCATCAAATAAAACTCGGTGGTTCTACTGTAATTTAAATTTTCTTTCTTCTTCCTAAACTTTAAACTAAAATCCATCCTAGGGAACGAAATGTTATTCAAACTTCAATTATAGAGAAATTATAACTATAATTTACACCCAACACCTAGGTTTGACCTTCAAGGTACCAGATGCAATTATCTTAACCCTCTCCTTTTTCCAGCCAAATTTTGAGTGGAAGGCCCTATACAGGTTAAAGCAGAAGCATTTATAAGAAAAGTCCTAATGCATAAATTTTAACTTGTTGATTTGAAAATGTATGACTACTAGCGAGTACCTGAAGACAAGATTCAGCCTCAGGTAATTATTACATTAAGGTTTGCACAACAAATTTAAACAGATTTTACCATCTAAGAGCGATAGATTTTCAACATGTTCTCCACCAAAAATTACTCACCAAAATAAAATAAAAACAAACACTGCATTCCTGTAAAAATTGTATAAAATCATGTAGCCCATCCGTTGGTAATTCCAATGCCCGTGGACCAATAAAAGTGGAACTAAGAATCTAAACTGTCCCATAGCAAAATCTGATGCCATTACAGCTTGCCGACCCTCTTGGCCACTGATGCCATTACAACTTTTGGAATTCATTTGGATCTCAACTATTTTTTGGCTTAATTATAAATATTAGCTTGTGGTTTGCCCTTAGTTTTTAACAGAAGTTGAGGTTTATTTTGTTACAATTAACACCTTGTAGTTTTTGTCATTAGTTTATGGTGTAACACTGTTTATCAAAGCTTCGAATTGGCAGAAAAAATTCCAATCTTTCCCCTAAAACATCAAATGTCTTTTTCTAGATATGTCTCGATTAACTCTTTGTATTTTTAATTGAAAGAATCTCAATTTTGTACTTCAATAGTGTTTTCATTAGGATGAAGAAGTTATTAATCACAGACATCCACAGGTCTTCAAGGAAACTATCTTGAAAAAGACTGTTAGGGTCATTACTCAATCATTGAATTGAATCTACAGTGCTACCTCCAAGGTACCGACTATTAATAGACTGGCCCGTGACTAAGATTTTTTCATAAAAATTGTAGCTCACGTGAAGTGATGGCCCTACCTAAGGCTTCACTGTGATTCCGGAATTTTGTGCAAAGAAGCCTGGCTGATATGAAAGGTTATGGTGACGTTTTCCTAAACTTTTTGGGGGCTTCTTCTTA
The DNA here is from genome assembly GCA_023935145.1 of Bretschneidera sinensis. Lineage (NCBI taxonomy): Eukaryota > Viridiplantae > Streptophyta > Magnoliopsida > Brassicales > Akaniaceae > Bretschneidera > Bretschneidera sinensis. The sequence goes on from CM043699.1 coordinate 301,097, forward strand.
CAATTTATCAATTTATTTATTGTGAAATGCTTCCCTTTGGTTAAAATTGTTTAGTACTAATATTACCTTCTATTCATTACAATTTGTAAGTAGATTGTGTGAAACTAGCTTCCATTGTAAAAAGTATAAACAACCGTAGATTTTTCCTAAAATTTAAAGGTTCATTTTCAATACTGGTTCTATTTGGATCAAGTTAGGACGAAATAGAGGTTCAGTCATTCAAAAATAAAATTTAGGGTTAGAATTAAAAAAAAAAACACATTTTTAGATTCAAATATCTCTTGTCAAGTTAGTAAAATGAAGTGTTTTAATCCGTTCACATTTTCAAAAATTAAAATGAAAAAAAATCACATTACTATTCATTGAGGCGTCCCCACACAAGGAATGGCAACGCATGAAGGCGCGTGTGGCGTCCCTCTATTGGTGGTACAATTGGAACGAGCGGCTTCTTTTCTTTGAATCTGATTTCGTGTGTGGTTAGTTTTTGAGAAATAGCCGCTGGAAAAGATGTCCCCCTCTGTAAAGACCCATCCCAAGTTGGTTACATCCGAGACGGTGTCAATACATTTTGAAAATCCTAGCACAACACATATATGTAACAATAAAAAATAAATAACACCAATAGAAAATTTTACATCAATCTTCAACCCTCAACAGGGGAGTTACATCAATCTAACCTTTAAATATTAGATACAACATAAAATACATGAATATTTACAAATAAATTTTTATTTTCTTTTTTCATTAGTCTGAGGATGTTGACACGTACGTGACTTACTAGATAATGATTTTGTCTGAACTTCAACTCGCCAAACTATTTGTCACGCCTGCTATCTGAAATCATTACACAATGAGGGGTGAGCTTCACAAGCTCAGTGAATTAAATTTACTAAAAGTATTCAGTTGTATAAATGGTCTTTCAATATTTAATCATTTATATCTCTCACAACTTGACACTAGCATTCCACTATCACTACACATGTTAAAAGATTCAATCTCTTCTTCTTATTTATTGGTTCACCTTAAGACCATCAATCATCTCAAAATTACCTCGTAATGAAGTTCACATCATAAAATCTATCATTTAGATGGTTCTTATCACCATAATTGTCTTTTTATGAGACTTATTCATCTATAAATAAATTCACAATAACACACCACACATCAGCATTTCAATAATGCAAGCAATAATTAAAACAGATGCAATGCATGAATTATTATTATGAGGGTGTCTTCCCACATGTCGACATGTTTTTATTATCTTAGACCGACTGTCTTCCTGGTTATTTTCTTTACAGCTTATCCCAGCTATCACGGATTTATTTTCTGCATATACCGGCTGTCACAGTGTCCCTTTTATTTCCAGCATATACCAGCTGTCACAGTTTTTCAATTAGACCTGTCCCTTCTCGGTTCTTTCGGTTTTTTTTATTTAATGTATATGCATACGAACAATGATATGAACAATGTATATAAACAGTAATATAAAAACAACATGAACTCAAAATATTTAAATTTAGCTATCCTGTTTTTCCTTAACTTTTTGCTTGATAAATTTGACAATTTTCTCCTCTTCATATATCACATCAAATCATTCATCTTAGCTTGTCAAGATCCACTAAATTGCATCTCCTCATAATTTATATCAAAATATCAACCAAAACTCGTCAAGAATTTATTTATCCTCAACATTATTAAATCAACTCATTATTCTAATAATATTTCTTTTCACATAATAATTTTCTATGTGTCCAATTTTCATATCATACCTATCAATTTAATTTTTATCTACCACCAAAGCATAAGCTAATAATTTATTTAATATTATCAATAGATAATTTCATTATTTATTTAGATTACTTAAAGTAAATCTAACTCACTATGTAGCACTTAAAGTTACATGTGGATCAACTCCTTGTCTTTCCCGTTCCTCTCAGAAATTTCTCTTGATTGCTGACCACCAACATCTGATATAATATTTATATTAAATTTCTAATTATTTCTTCAATTCTTCATAAACCACACCCTTTGAAAATTTCTACTTTGACTTTCGAGAAATTTCATAAATGTTAAAAATTCAAAAATAAACATCATGTTATTACCTTATGTTTTTCTGTAAGCTTTTCGTGATTCTCTAAGAAATTTTGCAATAAACCCCTTCAAAATTTTGCTTTTTCAACCTTTCTTTCGGTCCCCAAGTGTTTAAAGAAAACGAATAATTTGAAGGAAATTAAACGAAATTTGGCAAGTATATAATTATGTTTACGTATTATACCAATATATATAAGTAAAACTTGTAAAAAAATTTGTCGGCAGCCCAACAAAATTTTACACTGAGCATTTACAAAGCTTCCACGTTTTTGGAATATGGAAGACATGCAAGAAGACATGCAAACCAATTTTTCTTACATTGGTATCAGGTGGCAACACCTACTGCCACGTTTTTTATTTACTTTTTCTTTTTCTTTTTTTTTCTTTGTAACTATGCTTCCACATGTTCATTTTTTTTAAGAATTGTTTTATTCAAATAATAATAAATCTTTCACATGTATTTTATTTTAATTCAATATCATATTTATTAAATTACTTTTTTACCCTTACCTTACGATTAAGGGTATTACAAATCTACCCACCTTATAAAAATTTCGTCTCCAAAATTTCCTTACTTTACTCCAGAAACAAAAGTGAATAATAATTCTTCATAATTATCTCATGCTTTCACATAATTTCTTCAACATCCTTATTCCGCCATGGAACTTGAACTAATGCAATTATTTTATTATACAATACTTGTTCTTTTTGTCTAAAATTCTCACGATACTTGTATATAAGCCCAATCTTTCTGAATTTCTATAGTTTAGCTTGAAATATTATAATATTCATCATGTAAACACTTTCTTAAAAGTGAAACATGAAATACATTATGCCACTACTTTAACTCTGGAGGCAAATCCAGACTATTCACAACTAGCCCAACTTTCTCAACAACTTCATAGGGATACCTCAGACTCAACTTTTCTTTCTTTTTTATCCTTAACGCACCTTTTCATTTAGATGTTTTTCAATACACTCAAACACCTACTTGAAATTTGAGAGGTCTTCTCCTATTATCAGCATAACTATTTGGTCTACTCTGTGTTGCTTTACGGTTCTTTCTAACCAATTTGATCATCTCAGTTGTTAACTCAATAATTGATAGAACAGATATATTTCTCTTTCCCATTTTTTCCCAACATACTGGAATTCTACACCTCCTACCATACACTGTTTCAATCGGTGCCATCTTAATACTAGTTTGATACTTATTATTATAAGCAACTTCAATCGATGGCATGTAAACATCCCAACTTACTGAGAACTTATCACATTTGCCCTTAACATATCTTCTAGTACTCTAAAAATCATTTCTGTCTTAGCATTAAAAATTTTATAAAATTGCAACTGTGTACCCGTGGCTTTCTGAAAGCCTCTCCAAAACCAAGATACAAATCTAGTATCTCTTTTAGACACTATACTTAATGGTGCTCCATACAACCTTACAATCTCAGCTATGTCCTTATTCAATCCTGACCACCACAAATTTCATCTCCATCCTTTATTCATCTTATTGTTACTTGGTTGTATCGAATCTACATCATCACATGCCTCTCTCATTAACTCTTCTCTCAACTTCGCATTATTGGGAACACAATTTCCATGTTCCAATGCCAAAATACCCTCATTTCAAATTTTTGAACTCAAAATGCTTTCTAGTTAGCACTCAATTCTTAATCTTTTATATCTCTTCATCTAAACCTTGTATCTCTAAAATCTTTTACTATGGACAACTGTACAACCATATTTGTTAACCATGATCATCTATCACTGATATTCAACTTTATTCTTATCTCTTTTAAATCTGTCATCAATTTCTCATCAGAACTCCCAATAGCAGTTAACCTTCTTGTGGACTTTCTACTCAATGCATCAACTATCACCTTTGCATTTTTCTAGATGATAGTGAATTGTACAATCGTAGTTACTAATCAACTCCATCCACCCTCTTCGCCTTAAATTCAACTCTCTCTGGGTAGGTAAGTATGTCAAACTCTTATAACCCATGAATATCTCACAAGTGGCTCTATACAGATGATGTCTCTAATCTTTAAAGTAAACACTATAACAGCTAACTCTAAGTCATGAGTAGGGTAATTTCTATCATAAATCTTCAATTGCCTAGAAGTATGGGCCACAACTTTCCTATATTACACATATCCCAATCATTGATAGGACGCATTACTATACATCACAAATCCTTCATCACCAGAAGGAAACACCAATACTGGAGTTGTAGTCAATTTTTCCTTTAGTAATTGAATTTTTTTTTCTCATACTTCCCTTGCCAGACAAATCTCATATCTTTCCTGGTCAGTCTATTCAACAGTATTTCAATAATAGAAAATTATGAAAGAATCTTCCATAATAACCAGCTAACCCCAAGAAGATTTTAATCTCAGTCACATTAATTGGTCTCTCCCAACTTAACATTGCCTCTACCTTTTGTAAACCAACTATTATGTCATTTCCCGATATTACATGTTCCAAGAAAGTTATTTCATTCAGCCAACACTCAAACTTATAAAACTTTGCATATAATTTCTCTCTCCTCAGAATCTCCAACACACTGTCTAATGTTTCACATGTTGTTCTTCTTTCTTAGAATATATCAAAATGTCATTACTGAACACAACCACAAGATTATCAAGAAATGGTTTAGACATTTTATTCATCAAGTCCGTGAATGTTTTTGGAACATTAGTCAGTCCAAATGACCTCACATGAAACTTATGACCATAATATGTCCTAAAAGCAGTCTTAGGCACGTCTCCCTTCTCTATCACTAACTGGTGATAACCTGATCTCAGATTTATCTTAGAAAACACTTTCACTCTTTGTAACTGCTCAAACAATTTATTGATCCTGGGTAAAAGATATTTGTTCTTATTCAAATAGTTGTAGTCTATACACAATTTCATTATTTCATCTTTCTTTCCTCACAACCATTACATGGGTTCCTCATGGTAACACATTAAATTGAATAAATTGTTTATCTAATAAATCTTAAACTTTCAATTCTCTTAACTCAATGGGTGTTACTCTGTAGGATGCTATTAGATATATGTGATGAACCTGGTATCACATCCATAGAGAATTTAATCTCCCTACTGGGAGGCAACCTAGACAACTTATCAAGAAATACATCAAAAAAATCCGTCACTACTAAGATTTCTTCTCACTCTCTATTTTCCTTTCTAAAATCCATTGTGTATGCCAAATAGTCTTCATACCCTTTCTTCAACCATCTACTAGTAGTCAAAGTAAAAATAAAATAGTTTGAGAGTATTTTATGTTCTTTTTGAAAGTTACACTCCTCATATCCATATCTTTAACACTACTTTTTTTCTGGAATAATCAACCCAATCGTAATACATCAACAACCAATTCATTCCCAAAATTATATTACATTCAAAGATAATAACTCAGCTTCAGATTCTCTATCATTAATATGAATCACATCACACTTGAAAACATTTATGATTATTACTCTATCTCTAGTGGGAACTTCAATAAAAATATTTTTCATCCAAGGACTAATACATACTTCAATAGACTTCATATGAATATTGGATGCAAAATAATGAGTTGCACCAAGATCAACAAACATTGATATGTCCACCGTTTCTACACATAAAGTATTTCAAATTTTGACAATTCTGGGATAAATATCTTAACTGAATATATCTATAACAAACTTTTGTCTCTCAATCATACATCAGATTACCGCTTTCCCTTGGTAGCATACTTACTTCCTCTGCCATGACTCCCAGTTCCCATAATATGTCTTCCAAATCTAAGGGTCCCACCGATACTATTCTAAGCTACAGAAGTAACAGATCTTGCTTGCCTTTGACTCTGTACTTCAATTCCCTGTGATCAAGAACGCCTCCTCTGGGTGGTCTCTCACTCTACACACTCATACTGGTACCACTTCTGGGTTCCTCAAATCTAGACCTCTTCTGCCAATTCCTCCTACCTCAAATTTTCATCACATCATTCTCAATCTGAAGTGTTATATCCACTAATATGATATTATTCATATGCCTCATGTAAGATAGTTTGATCAAATCTTAAAACATAGTTCATTTATGAACCTCTTACACTTCTTCTCCTCTAGGTCTACCATTTCTGGTACAAACCTCGACAAAGCCAGAAATCTCTTATCATACTGAGTCACAGTTAATACATTTACCCCAAATAAATAAAATCTTTATCTTGTTAGGCTATAAAGGTCTAAGAAAAGTATTTATCAAGAAAATCTTCCTTAAACCTATTCCAGGTTAAGGGTTTATCAATATTCGTACTTACCCTAGGAAGAAGATACTTCCATCATTTTAAGGTCTCTCCCTCTAACTTGAATGTAGCAAAGACGACCCTCTGCATGTCAGTCACTGATAAAGTACCAAATAATCTCTCTACATATTTCTCCCAAAACTCAGGCTTAAAAAGGTTTATAAATCCTTTAAACAACAAAGCATTCAACTTAACATATCTAACAGAACAATCTCTCTGCATCTTGTGCATAAACTCACTTTTCCCCTTTTTAACATTTATCATTACTGGATTTACCACAACCTTAGGCACTGCCCTAGCCTGTTCATCAAGTCTATGCAATAGGTTATTAACTCTATCATCTGTTACATTCATTTTCTCACTAGCATGTGTAAGAGCTTATCTTAGCTCATCTCTTTTAACTTCAGATTCTCTCACACCTTTACCAATATCAATTATATTATCAACTCGTTCTTTTCTAAGAACCATAGATTCAGACTCAACCTCAACTTGTCAATATATTGGGGGCCTACCACACCCTCTCAAAATCAACAATTCTAACTCTAGCTCTGGCACGTCCACTTGCCATCCTTAGACTTTTTAAAATATAATTTATTTTAATTTTTCACTTTCTTGCTTTTTATACAGTCTACAGAATCATAAAACCTAACACTTTGATACCAAAATTGTAAAGACCCATCTCGGGTTGGCCACCCCCGAGATGGTGTCATCACATTTTGAAAATCCCAGCACGACACATATATGCAACAATAAAAAATAAATAACACCAATAGAAAATTTTACATCAATCTTCAACCCTCAATAGGGAGTTACATCAATCTGATCTTTAAAAATTATATACAACATAAAATGCATGAATATTTACAAATAAATTTTTATTTTCTTTTCTCATTAATCTGAGTATATTGACACGTACGTGACTTACTAGATAATGATTTTGTCTGAACCTCAACTCATCAAACTATTTGTCACGCTTGCTACTTGAAATCATTGCATAATGAGGGGCGAGCTTCACAAGCTCAGTGAATTAAATTTACTAAAAGTATTCAGTTGTATAAATGGTCTTTCAATATTTAATCATTTATATCTCTCATAACTTGATACTAGCATTCTGCTATCACTACACATGTCAAAAGATTCATTCTCTATCAATCTCTTCTTCTTATTTATTGGTTCACCTTAAGACCATCAATTATCTCAAAATTACCTCGTAATGAGGTTCACGTAATAAAATCTACTATTTAGATGGTTCTTCTCACCATAACTATCTTTTTGTGAGACTCATCCATCTATAAATAAATTCACAATAACACACCATATATCAGCATTTCAATAGTATAAGCAATAATTAAAACATATACAATGAATGAATTATTATTATAGGAACGTCTTCCCACATGTCGACATGTTTTTATTATCTTAGATCGACTGCCTTCCCGGTTCTTTTCTTTACAGCTTATCCTGGCTATCACGGATTTATTTCCAGCACATACCGGCTGTCACAGTGTCTCTTTTATTTCTAACATATACTGGCTGTCACGGTTTTTCAATTAGACCGGCCCCTTTCCTGTTCTTTCGGTTCTTTTATTTAATGCATATGCATATGAACAATGATATGAAATATGCATATGAACAGTAATATAAAAATAACATGAACTCAAAATATTTAAATTTAGCTATCTTGTCTTTCCTCAATTCTCTGCTTGATAAATTTCACAAGTTTCTCCTCCTCATATATCACATCAAATCATCCATCTTAGCTTGTCAAGATCCATTAAATATCATCTCCTCATAATTCGTATCAAAACATCAACCAAAACTCATCAAGAATTTATTTATCCCCAACATTATTAAATCAACTCATTATTCTAATAATATTTCTTTTCACATAATAATTTTCTACTTGTCTAATATTCATATCATACCTATCAATTTAATTTTTATCTACCACCAAAGTATAAGCTAATAATTTATTTAATATTATCACTAGATAATTCCATTTTTTATTTAGATTACTTAGAGTAAATCTAACTCACCATGTAGTACTTAAAGCTACTCGTGGATCACCTCATTGCCTTTCTCGTTCCTCTCAGAAATTTCTCTCAGTTGCTGACCGTCAACACCTGATATAATATTTATATTAAATTTCTAATTATTTCTCCAATTCTTTATAAACCACACCTTTTGAAAATTCCCACTTTGACTTTCGAGAAATTTCATAAATGCTAAAAATTCAAAAATAAACATAATATTATTACTTTATGTTTTTCTATAAGCTTTTCGTGATTCTCTAAGAAATTCCACAGCAAACCCGTTCAAAATTTTGCTCTTTCAACCTTTCTTTAGGTCTCCAAATATTTAAAGAAAATGAATAATTTAAAAGAAATAAAACGAAATTTGGTAAGTATATAATTACATTTACGTATTATACAGATATATATAAGTAAAACTTGTAAAAAAAATTTGTTGGCAGCCCAAATTTTTTTTAAACTGAGCATTTACAAAGCTTCCACGTTTTTGGAACGTTGAAGACATGCAAACCAATTTTTCTTACCTTGGCACCACGTTTTTTATTTACTTTTTCTTTTTGTTTTCTTTTTTTTCCTTTTTTACTGTTCATGATTTTTTTTTTTGTACTTATGTTTCCATGTGTTCAGTTTTTTTTTTTTAAGAATTGTTTTATTCAAATAATAATAAATCTTTCACACATATTTTATTTTAATTCCATGTCATCTTTATTAAATTACTTCCTTTATTCTTACTTTACGATTACGGGTATTACACCCTCAATTTATAGCAGGGCGGTTGACAGTGTGTGAATAGGGTTGGCTCAGCGTTTTCGAGTTTCATTTGATAGATTTTGGTTAGGGCTTTTCATCGATATCAGAGGTATGTTTTTTCTGAGCTCTGATTGTTCCAATGTCGTCAAAAAATATCAAAAGTAAAAAATATTAAATTTATTATTTCATTCAACCACCTAATTAGCTTTGATAAATTTGAATATAAATTTTTTTTTTCATTTTCGACTAGATCAAATTGAGAGGGTTCTTAACCAAAGGCGATCATCCCTTACATAAAATAGAAGGAAACATAATTAATAAACATTCATCTACTTCAAAATTAAAAGGATTAATTATATGTGTGTTAAATATCCCGTTCCATGGACAAGATGTTGCTAAATTGGTTTCATCAGTGAAGTGATACAATGAATCTTTTCTCTCTTTGTTTTGGATAAAAGGGTTTCAATATTATTTTTATATTTTTTTTAACGTTGATCAGATGAGATATTGAATTAAAAGGTTTTAAATAAAAGATTCAGAAATAACCATTTTTTCATCGATCTTTTTCCTTTATAGGAAAGAGGAAGAGTAGCAAATTTAATTTGGACCGACTACATTACATTATGAACCGTCAACGTTTACCAGCCATTGAAGAAAGCAGATGGTGGATGCTACAAAATTGTTAGATAAACGAGACCGCAGCACACTTTATTTCGGCCAATGTGCCAGTGTCCGACGCAAAGACAAAGGTACATCCGACTCTTCTAATAAACCGTGCACTTTGTTTTTTTCAGGGTCAATTAATTTTCATGGCTCTTTGTTGCAGAATCCGCTTTCCTTTGGGTAATGCAGAAACTCACAACTCCAACGCATCCTCACTATTTTTTATTTTACTAACTTGTTTTAAGCACTATTGTTGTTTGAAATTTACTCTTTCATTTTTACCCAATTTTAGGTGAAATTCATGATTTTACTGTGTAGAAGTATACCAGACTGTAGAGTCATGCACAAGAAACAATGCAATCAAGAATTCTATTTTAGTTAGGTGAAATTCTCCTCTTTTTTTTTTTTTTTATACAGATCAAAAAAAAGAATTCTATTTTAGTTAGTCTTTACAAAATATGTTAGTTTCTATTTAATTTAAAATTAAGTGAGAATGTAGTTAACATGATGAAGGATTTAATATATAAATATAAATATATTTATATAAAAGTTCAGGCAGCAACTTTTATAGTTTGTGTATACTAATTTCTTTTTGATACTTAAAAACTTATATAAGACTCTATTATCATAATATGTGAACTTCAACAAATTCTCTTTGTTTGTTAACTCTTAAAAATATATCCCAGAAAAATAATTAGTAATAAAAGGAGAAAGGAACAGCGAAAATAGTGCATTTCTGTTCAAACTCAATGATTTGCATCTCTTTGGCACTATCCCTTTGTCTCTCAGGCCTCTTCAAAACCATACAGATTCAGTATCCAACTACCGTTTCACTTGATGGTTACAATGGCAAAACTAGATTATTTTTCATACAATCTTCTCCTCCTCTCAATGCTACTTCTTAGTGTTAATCATTCAAACCAGCTGCAACCTTCTCAATCCCAGATTCTCCTGCAAATCCAGCAGCTTCTTAATTACCCTTCACTTTTCAGCAGCTTAAACAAGAGTACCGCAGACTTCTGCAATATCGAACCAACCCCAGCATTAACTGTAGCTTGCTATGAAGATAACATAACCCAGCTTCACATTACAGGCAACAATGGGCTTTCTCCTCCAATTTTATTGCGTCAAAGTTTTCCAATTGGTTCTTTCTTTGCTACTATTACTAGTCTATCAAGCTTGAAAGTCCTCTCTTTGGTCTCTCTAGGCTTAAGGGGACCTCTGCCTGCCAGTGTTGGCCAGTTATCTTCTCTTGAAATACTCAATCTAAGTTCTAATTACTTCAATGGCCAAATTCCAACTCAACTTTCATCTTTGAGGAACCTACAGATACTTATATTAGACCACAACAAGTTCACTGGTCAGGTTCCTGCTTGGCTTAGTTCGCTTACAGTTTTGGCTGTTTTGAGTTTGAAGAACAATTCACTTTCTGGGTCTTTGCCAAATTCTATGTCAAGTTTGGAAAATCTTCGAGTTCTCTCTCTTTCTAGGAATCACTTGTCTGGAGAAGTGCCTGATCTTCACAACTTGACAAACCTTCAAGTTCTTGATTTAGAAGACAATTACTTTGGACCTGATTTTCCTAGTTTGCATAACAAGTTGGTTACTCTTTCACTTAGAAATAACAGCTTTCAATTTGGGATTCCTGCTGAATTAGGCTCTTACTATCAGCTCAAGAAGCTGGACATTTCTTTAAATGGATTTGTTGGGCCATTTTTGCCATCATTGTTGTCATTGCCTTCGATTAATCATCTCGATATTGCTGGAAACAAACTCACAGGAATGCTGTTTCAAAACATGTCCTGTAATGCTGAACTTGCTTTCATAAATTTATCATCTAATCTTTTGACTGGGGATCTGCCTGCTTGTCTGCAATCAACTTCAAAGAACAGAATTGTTCTGTACACTAGAAATTGTTTATCGAAGGAAGAACAAGAGCAGAATCCTTCTAATTTCTGCCACAACGAAGCTCTGGCTGTTAAAATTTTTCCTGATGAGCAGAAGCATAAGAAAACTTATGATAAGCCCATTCTTGCATCAAGTATGGTGGGAGGGACTTTTGGAGGAATTGCAGTTGTTGGTTTGGTTTTCTTGGTCATAAAGCATAGTGGGAAAGATTTTTGGAGGAATTTTAGTTATGGTAAAGATTCTGTGAAAATATCTTCCACAAGGTTAATAATGGAAAAAGTGTCTGCAGTAAACACAGCAAAGCTGCTTACAGATGCAAGTAAGATCTACATTTCATTTTCAATTCTGGCATAAATGTATAGGAAAGGAAAAAGAAAAATTTCAGTGAAAACTTTAATATATTTCTTCCAAAATTGATTTGTTCGAATTATTTGAATAGTTATTAGCCTAATCAAAACTTTAGGAACTGATGAATCAATTTACTACAGATTTTGGGGAAGAAGAAAAATGAACTCATGAATCCCCTAGTCTTCTTTGTACTTATGCACAAGACACATCACATTTTTGGTTTGCAGGGTATATATCACAAACAATGAAGTTGGGAGCTACCCTTCCTGCTTATAGAACATTTGCTTTAGAAGAGCTTAAGGAGGCTACAAATAATTTTGATGCTTCAAGTCTAATGGCTGAAGGTTCAACTGGTCAGGTATGCATTATTTTCAGCATAACTAAAGGCCAACTAATTTGCAGGTTATGGTGGATTACCTCCCTAATTTTTCTTTTTCTCCTCCTTCCTTCATTCTTAATTTTCCTTTTATCAACATGTTCTTCCTCAAATTCAAATTTATTTTGAAGTTCTGTCATACCCTTGTTGCAGAAGAACATTGAAAATCTACCTTGTGAATTGAGACGGCTCAAAAGGCTATTCTTCCTCTACATAAGGAATGCTCATGCCTTTTTATGTCATGTGAACCAATGGACTTTTAAGGCTATGAATGATTTAGAAGAAAAGTGAGAGGAAAGTCAGGAGAAAAATGGGGATGATTAGTGTTTTCTTCCGATATAAACAATTCACAATCCTCTCAAATTGAAATAATTGAGGAGGGAAGCTATAGTAAACTAGGTTCTTTTTCTTCTTTTCTCCCATTTTCCCATCATCTTTACCAAATAAAAGAAGGAAGACTGAACCATCTCATTTTTTTCGTCCTCTCCCACTATTTTCCTCCTACTTTTTCTAGCCTGGTACTAGTTGATTAAAAGAGTTTTTCAGCTATATTTGCTGATTTTGCAGCTATATTTTCTGTTCTATTGTTTCTAGTGAGGTAGCATTTATACTTTTGGTTAACTAATATAGGCAATAATATTTCCTTTATTTATTTTGATGTCAGAATTACAGAGGAATTCTCAGTGATGGAACTCATATCGTCATCAGAAGCTTGAAAATGGGGAAAAGGCATAGCCCTCACACATATACCCATCACATTGAGATGATTTCAAAACTCAGACACAGCCATTTGGTTAGTGCTCTTGGACACTGTATTGAGTGCTACCAAGATGATTCAGCCGTCAGCAGTATATATCTTATATTTGAGTTTCTTACAAACGGGACACTAAGAGGCTGCATTTCTGGTAAATTTTTCCCATACCAGTTTCTTATTCAATGTATACAGAAATTTGTACTACTTAAATGATCATGAACACTCCACTTTTAAATCCTTCAGCTATTATATTTATTTATTTATTATTTTCTTTGAAAATTTCTGTTAGGAGAAGGAATTCAAGGACAAAAGTTTTCCTGGACGAGAAGGATAACAGCGGCGATTGGAGTTACAAAGGGTATCCAGTTCCTGCATACGGGGATTGTGCCTGGTGTATTTTCAAATAATCTGAAGATAGCAGATGTTTTGCTGGATCAGGATCTTCATGTAAAGATCAGTAGTTATAACCTTCCTCTTTTAGCTGAAAATAAAGAAACAGTAAGTGAAGAAAAAAAAAGTTGTTTTTCATTTCAATGGTCATATACTTTCCTTCAAATTAACACTTTGAGTTGATGATTCTCTTGGTAAAACATTTCAGGGAGTTGCTGGAGTTTCTTCTCCTGCATTAAAGACGAGCGTTTTTGAAAAGTGCACAGTGTGAGCTTAAATTTATATATAGTATCAGTAGTTCTAGTAATATAAATAGTGAATTCATTTCCTGATATATTGTCAAAAGACAAGAATAAATTTGCAGTTTGTTCAGAAGAGTCAATTGTTTACTAGCAGTGTGATCTTATATTAATCTTTCTTGAAATAATTGTGGAATGGTAAAAAAATTTTAACAAGTGGGATCCTAATTTTTCTTTCTTGGTTCAAGTTTAGGCACAAATCCTCTGAGTCTAGATTTTGGATGAAGTATTTTTCAATCTGTAGAACTTATATATACATTTATAAATAAGAACACGGTTATTTGTACTAATTCTGCAAGAATTACCTTACTTGATTTTCTTTCTTGTGCAGTGAAAGACATGAGGATAAGAAGGATGTCCTTGACATAGGAGTAATCTTACTTGAACTCATTGCCGGAAGGCTAATAACTTCCCAGAATGAACTTATTGTTGTAAAAGATCTCGTAAGTCTTACTCTTCCTACAGTTCAATTGCCCTTTAACTCTCTGAAACTATATATTATATTGAAGCTTGAAAGCATATACCAAGTAATCTCGGAAAATGGACAAAGTTTTCTTCATATTCTATACTTGGACAAGTTTCAACTTGTAGGATTATAGAAATACGCATCCGTGACTAAATCTAGCAGTTTGACTCTCTTGTTCAGTTGCAAGTAAGCATGACACTTGATGATACAGCTCGAAGAAGTTTCGTTGATCCAGCAGTTCTTAAAGAGTGCTCAGATGAATCATTGAAGACAATGATGGATATATGCCTAAGGTGTCTCTCTGATAAACCAGCTGATAGGCCTTCTGTTGAAGATGTCCTTTGGAATCTGCAGTTTGCAGCACAGGTTCAGGATTCTTGGGAAGGAGACTACCAGAACAATCAGGAGTTACCTGTCTCATCCTCTCAGGAAATGTAGCTACCGAAATTTTTACTAAGATCAACGTATGGTTTCATGTTAACAATTTAATGCCACATGAAGCATATAAATATACCTATAAAAGCAGTTTCGAAAGGATCATTGTGAGTTCTGTCTCTGAACTCAAGTTTGTATTTTGTTCGATTTTATGTCTTGCTTTGTAGAGAAGTTCAAACTTTGCTTAGGTAGATTCACATTACTGATAGTTGGTCTTCATGAAAACAATTTCAGCAGCATTTTAGATATTTTTCTTAGTACTGGAAAATTTGAGGGAAGTATACTGGATTTACAGTGGGTTTTTTTACCTGGCTTGATGATGCAGTGGTTTTGTCTCAGTTAATTGTGGTTGCTATGGAACAAGTCTGTCTTTCGGTAGACTTTGATGGCAAAGTTCATGTGCTGTGACAGCCACTCAGAAGAAATAAATTGTCCTGCATGAAAATCGTCAATCAATACCAACAAAACTAGACATGTAGTGTGACTGGTTAGGCTTTGTTACTCAATGAAAGTAAACTGAAATAGCCTGAATCTGTCAAATAATGGGATTATTTTGCTATTCCCTGGCTTCAGTACTCGGTAGTACTTCAGTAGCTAAGTTCACAAAAATTAAGTGATTATTATAGCCGTGAAGGGCTGCTTAATGACGCATTTGGGAGGCAGACAACTACACCATAGGCATTTGGGAGTCCGTCAACTTCAGTGTTTTCTTTTTAGATGGTGTTTGTAATCCTAACAAGTACTTTCCTGTGCTGAAGAGAAAACGAGTTTTCTTCAGACATTTTGTCCAAGACCATAGCATACTGATGCATTCCTTATGGTGAGCTTAAAATTAAGGAGTTTGCATATGTAATCATTCAACGTCGTCTCATATAGCCACAATGTAACACTCCATTTTGATCCGAGTAAAAATGACCGAATAGACATAGAAATTGTCACCCAGAAAGAAACACTTTCTTACCATATGTTTGGATGAGGGGATAGTAGAGAGAGTAAAGTATAAAATATGTCCTCCTGCTTGGGCGGGGATTTGAAAGGGTACTCAAGACCTTATTTTATCAATTCTCCCAAAATTTGAGGAATAAGGATGGAGAGAGTACTCTACTCTCCTTTATTTAAAGCACTCAAACAAGAGGAAGGATAATCATCCAAATCCTCTCCTTCACTTTACGTCCTTACCCTCTCAGACCTCTCCTTTACTCTCTCTTCCATCATCCAAACATAGTGCTAAGATTTCCTTTCTCTCGCGTTCTTTGGAAGTACAAAAGGAACCTTTTTCATACAAAGGGAAAGAAGATAATAAAGAAAAAAGACAAGCAAACTGGAAATCAGATTAAACATTATGGAAGCAATAATCATAAATAAAAACTATTCTATGAAAAGCAGTCATTTCTGAAGTATGAAAAGGCAAATTACCTCAAAGAATAAAACAGTTGCTTCCATATATACGGAATGCAAAAATTTGAAGTACACATCTTCCGGTTATATTGATGGATATATAATTCTTATAGGTGGAGCTGCAAGAAGACTTAACATAAATATCCGCCAGTGCTTTAACTTAATGGCTCATTGCCATAATGAACTACAGAGGAAAAACTATGCCAAGAGTGACATTAATCTGCGGAAAGCTAGCAAAATATAAGATACATGCAGCAATTAAAAAGATAACTGTTATGGGGTAACGAGATTGTTTCTGCTACATGCATAGCTGCTACTTCAAAGAACATAATATTTATTTATCCTAGAAAAAGAACTAGATTCAAACTTCTCGCCTTCCAACTGACAGATATTATTGCTCTTAAAAACGTCAATGATTGAAGTGGTTGATGAAAATAATTAAATATTCAAATTTTTTATACATCTGAGAATGACCAAAAGAAACTAATACAAGAAAGACACTAGAGAGAGAGACTAACATCAAAAACCAAGTTAGTATCTTGATCTTTGACAGCTGTAGGTTGAGAAAACCATACCGAGGATTTTGAAGTTGCAATACTCTGCAAAACTCAAGACAGTTCTTAAAGTCATTGTCCTCTTTCTATGTTAAATTAAACTTGAGATGCATTTATGTTGTAATCTGAAGAGCAGTAAAACAATCAGAGTCTATTCTGCATCAATCAAAGTCATCTATTCTCAAAAATCTTGAGCATTGGCAGTGGTTTAGGTTAAGATTTCTATCTGCCAGAATCCTAAACAAACTGTTCGAGCTACTTCCAGTTGCTGCCAAGTGAAATTATAATTGAATTCTAGCCATCGATAGCCAACACAAAAATCATATATCTTTAAACAAAAACAAAGGCTGGCAATAATAGGGACAGACAATCAAAATATAAGCTCCACCAAAGTCCATGAGGGTGCTTTTATGCGCTCTCTTGGAATGATTGAGAGCGAGAGGGTGCTGCTGGGTTTGCTTGCAAAACCTCATCAGCATATGCTGTAGCAGAACTGGTATCAGATTTCGATTGGAAAGCTTTGAAAATGCCACCACTCATAATAGGTCTACTCTTCTTAGGCTTGATACCTAAACTAGCCCAAATGGAACTCTTAGCAGCCTCATTGGGGTCATTGATTCTCAATGTCTTAGGCACCCAAAGACACTGTTCCATTTTCTCTTCTGCCTGTAAATTTGCGTCTCTTGAACGTTTTCCCAAGGTTGATAAACTATTACCTGAGCAGACACTGTTGCTATTGGAAGATGAAGGAGATGGGAAGCCAGATGATCCAACAAATGGCATATTCCATTTCTTGGCATGCCAGCTTGACATGCATCCCCAGTAGGAATGAGGCATATATGGTAATCTAATGCTTGGTGTGCAAAATCCAGGAACTGCCACCATTGGTGGAGAACCTGGAGAACCCATCTGAACATGATTTTTATCACTACTGTAAGGTCCAAATACCATTGCACTCCAACCTGTGTCACAAGCGTAAGCCCATGGAGGACCAGGGTAGACTGGGAGGGGATGAGTGGGGGTAAGACGATTGTATTGTTCTGGCAGACCACCTTGCTCTATTTCCTTTTCTGGCTGTTTATTTTCCTGGAAACTAGTAGCAATCAACAAAGAGCCAGACAAGGAAGGCTCCTCACCATTATCCTGACCAGTGGCTGCAGATCCCATTACGACACTTATCTTTTTATCCTTGAGATTAAGCACAGTTTCCATGGATTCACATACAGGAGTATCTCGGCCAAACTTCAGGACTTCTCCAATTCCCTTGACAGGCCTTGAAGATGCAGCAGGTCCAGCGCATAAGAAATTTCCGTTACTAGCACAATTAACGGTCTCAGCTCGAGCAATAGCTGCTGCATCAAAGGGCACCACCACTTGATGGTACAGTGATGAAGAATGCTTATTCTTGCGCCGTCCAGCCCTAACAGGAAAATTTCTCAGTGTTCCCCCTGCTGTCCAATGTCTCTGGCAATTCTTGCAGAAGTGTCTTTGTTGGCTGACATTGTAATTATTGAAATAGCAAAATTTTGTGTCCAAGCTATTGCAGC
This sequence comes from Bretschneidera sinensis, assembly GCA_023935145.1. Taxonomy (NCBI): domain Eukaryota; kingdom Viridiplantae; phylum Streptophyta; class Magnoliopsida; order Brassicales; family Akaniaceae; genus Bretschneidera; species Bretschneidera sinensis. The sequence continues at coordinate 319,405 of CM043699.1, forward strand.
GAGGACAAGGGGAGACATTGTCTGGCCTTTTGAGAAGCTTCTCTTGGCAAGCAATACCACTTCCAGAACCTTGATCTTCGTCTAGCTTATAATTTGTTTTTGCCTCATCCTCTTGGGTAGGATTTAGGTTATTGTTCTCTACACCTTTATCTAATTTGGAAGAAGTATCCTGCTTGCTAGACTTTTCTGTGGAAGAGTCCTCTGCTTCTGCTTCTGCTTTTGCTGCTTCTTCTTGATGTTCACTCTATAAATCAAAATTAATCAGAAATCTAAATCTAGATAGAAATTCCTAAAAGTCAATCAGGCATCCATTAAACATAAATCAGTAAATAGCAAGAGTTCACTTAATCAAAAACAGCTGCAGTGCTGCACTAGCGTGGTTCGTGATATATGTATTATAATACCAAACCCCAAACTGCACCTGCACCCACATTTCTCCCCTGCCCAAAAAAAAGAAAAAAAAAAGAGACAAGAAGCACAAAATGAACTACAAATAAGGCATAAACTAAAGAAAAATTCAAGTTACATCCAAACATGAAACTCCTTTTGACTGAAGTCAATAAATTTCAAGAAACTGGCCCAGACCCATATTGCATCCCCCTTTCTAACTTCAATATCAAAAACCAAATGCAGCACTCAGAAGTTCTTGGTACTCTAGGTTTCTAAGTAAAGAATAATGCTTTTCATCCATTCCCATTATTTACTGTCTTATTAAGCGAAAAACAATGTTTTTCTTCTATTCCTATGATTTTCTGTTTAATTCAGAAATTAACTCTATGAGGGACATAAAATCTAAATCTTGTAATTGAAAATAGGTAATAATTCTGTCAGTAGCATTACACTTGAATTACTGAATTAATATGCTGTTAAAGAAATTAACATATGCATCCCTCGATTTTTTGTCATATGTATGCACATTTTGAGCAGTGTCAAATTGAGTATCAAATGTTAAATGGCAAATGCAAGTGCTTTGATATTCAAACCTTGTCCTAGTTGTTTCTTTCACATTCATTAATTAGTGCAAATCATTTGCTTATATTCCTCATAAGCAAATTTTGATGATCTAAACTTAAAGAAGATATACCTACGTTTTGTGTTCCTTTTTTTTCCTTCATCACCCTCTTGGCAATAAATATCATATGTTAAGAAACAACAAAGACAGCACAAGTAACAGAACAAATCAAATACTCTCCGTTCAAAAAAGAGAGGAAAAGAAGAACAGTGAGTCGGTCCCATATTGTTCAGGTGTTTCACAAGAATATGCCGCAGAAGAAACCCAAAATAATTTTTTTGAAAAAAAAACAGCAAAACTACCTAAATTCTATAAATGGAAACAAAACAAAAATATAGATAAACTGAAATAACATAACTAAAAAGAAAAATAACAAGAAAAGGCCCACAGATAACAAAAACAAGGCTTTCCCACTAGTAAAAATACAAACATAAATTAAAATATATACATAGTTTATGAAGGGATTAACTGAAATTAATACAATAACTTCAGATATAACCAGAATCTGAGAATCAGGCACCAAAATGTTCCTCCCAAAGAGCTTAATAGCCGGATCTCTCCCTTCAGGCATACTCCAGGTGAAAAAGACCGAAAACCTCAATAACACAAGACCCACAACTGGCAAAAACAATTTTTTAGAAAGAAAAAAAAACCACTCCTGTTTTTTGGTGTTAAAATTAGCTAGTTTTCTGGGTTTAAAGATATTCCCTTTTGCTGTTAGTGAAGAGGTGATCTCCAAGAATGTGGGGAATGGACTAACGGAGAGGCGGGATTGTAATTTTAATTTTATTTTTGCTTTGGATTTCTTGGATCCCGGAGTGTTAACGGTAGATCAGGTAGCCTGTGTTGCCAGCTAAGATATGAGTCAGCAAAAGGGGTTTGTTTTTGGGCCATCATAGACGCTGCGGATTCGATGGCTGACGTCACGCGACAGCATGGAGGTTGATGGATTGCCTTTGCGTACGGGAGAAAGGTTAAAAAGTGCGAAAGTGCATGGCTTTTTATCTTTTTCGTTTTTTGATAGAAGTATGAGGCCCACTTTTTGTCCTTGTCACAAGATGCCGAGGCAGCTAAGTAAATGACATATCGATCCTTCACTTTAAATTTTCCCCAAATTTTGTCAATATTTATTATAAAAAAAAAATTCCTTGTGTTAATTTATTAGTCTCTGAAGGCTTTGGTAATGTACCCAAGCAAAAGGACAAAAACTTGGCTTTCACAATATGCTTACAGGATAAGATTATGTAAAAGAAAACGGAGAAACAACATAAATACACTGTCCCACATCCTTGGGAAGTCATAATTTATTCCTCCCAGTACCTTGGTCACCAAGCCAAGTAACCTCACAAGTTGTACATGGTCATTTTCTGTCCAACTCATAAATTTCTAAAAAGAATATAAACCCAAGGACTGACTTGGTTACAACTAGTGGTCAGCTCATCCTGCTTGCTCTCCAAACCAACACAAACTCTATAAATTGCTCTCTCATTCTTTTCATTTTGTATAAACAAAACCAATTCTGGCTAATAGATAGCAAAGCATGGCAACACCTGGGTATTGCATAGCTGAAGCGTACGTATTGCGGAAGCTTCAAGAGGAGAAAATGAAGAGAATGGTAGAAGGGACTGATTTGGAGAAGGAAAATTCAAGTGGTTGTTTCTCATCAATGTTTAAGAAACTACACCAAACCAGATCAGCTAAAGTGGCAGCTGATCATAATACTAGCGGAAAACAAGTGGACAAAAGTTGATCATGGCATGGGAATCAAATTAAATATTGGAGGAAGAATGTATTATATATCTACTGATTAATTACATGTATTTGTAGTTTTAGCTTTGTTTATTTTTATTTTTTTAATGTTCTTTATACAGAATAATAGGTCATCATTAGTTATAAATATATATAACCTTGTGGGTTGCCTTTTCACGCTTTCACTCATCAAATTCTTTGATTACTCTCCTTCTGCTATTTTGCCTTCTTCTCTATCAAGTCTCAACCATTAGTTAAATTTGTGCTCCAACAATTATAATGGCTTTCGCTTATAAGCATATTGCAGTGTTATTCTTGTTGGTCATGGTTGTCTGTGGAGTCTCCTTTGGTCCGGTTCACAAAATAGATGACGCCTTAGTTGATTATGATGAATACGCTAAGTATGATGAATGGATAGCAAACAAGATCTTCCATGTTGGTGACAAAAGCTCTTGAGATCAAATTCTGTCCAACTTCTCCGCCGATGGGATCACTTAGGCTTCCTCGTGACCAATAGGATCACCGGAACTTTCTCCATCACTAGTCGGATCACCAATGCCAAACTCAGCCCAAAGTAATGCCAAACTCATCTCCCCGTCATTCTAGCCTTTGGCTGGCTCGTTTTGTTGTTCTTGCACTTTTTGATGTTGCTTACGCCAAAGTCAGCTCAAAGCAATGCTCGTTGTGTATGATTATATGGCAAATATAATACTCTCATTGTCCCATATTGTTTGTCCAAATGAACTATTCATCCAATTAATCTAATATTAAATTAATAACGTACCAATTTTTAAAAAAAATATCACTTTATAGAGTCCATAAGATTTTAAATATCATTTTTTATAATTTTAAATTGATAAAATATCAAGAAAAAATAAGAGTGCTTCAAAAAGACCAAAAATATGAGAGGGAGGGAGTGTTACACGATGTCTATAATGCCTTTTAGGGGGTGATGGTACAAGATTCACAAACGGGCAACAAAGGAAAGAGAGATAATATCACTGCCTCTTGAATAATAAGAGAGGATAGAAAATAAAAGGATCTAACTGTTTCTTCAAATTTATCCTCTTTTCTTGTTATAATTGTCAACCTCTCAATTCTTTTTTTTTTCTTGCCTCCTACTTTTCCTTACTCTATCAAACACAGAAGAAGATCAATCTTTTTTTTTCTTCTCACTTATGCCTCCTCACATTTATCTCCTACCAAGCATAGCCTTACGGCAAATTCAAAATCAGGATCAGTTAATCCTGCCACATCAAACTCAACTCAGTAATAGACAGGTAAAAAGAAAAATCTCATTGAATCTCTTCCATGGTAAATACATCATAAAGTGTTCGGTTTTCCTGTGCCGTATACAATGCTAATTTACATTGAATAACTTATATGAGAGACAAACCTATGAGTTACAGACTCTATCCTTTTTTGCTAAGTAAATTACAGACTCTATCCTTTGGATAGCAAACAATGAAAATCCGGCAACCTAGTGTGATACTCCGAAGAGACCTAAAGAATATGATACTTTACAAAAAGAAAAAAGAAAAAAAAAGATGCAGAAAGAAGAAAATCACCTTTTCATATCCTTGGAGGATCCAAAATTTGATTCATTTCTATTTCTATAGCTCCAAGCTCCCTCTGATTCGCAATTTTCTCGGCTTCCCTTGCAATTTGAACATCACGAGGTCTATAGTATTGACACAGAAATTTTACAACAAAACGAGGGGTGATAGCTGCTACAACAATGGCAAGCAAACACAACCAAAACAACCCAGTCCTTGCGATGTGGAAGATAGCCCTGTCAAGTCAGAAAAGAGGCAAACATCAGACTTCATGTACCTGGGTAATATTAAAATTTCAACGAACGTTTCAGTCTAAACACATGAATATAACTTTTTGATTGTACAATGCAACTCATTGGAAGCACAAAATCATCTATTTGGTGTACAATTTTGGTCATGGCTGATTTCTCATTTCGCTTAGGTCATGAAGACAGAATCGAAATGGCCTATCCTCATTGCTGCTAAATATCAGCTGTTCAAGTTTCTAAGCATGGTAAAATTGAGGAAACTAGCCAATGGTTTGGAAATAAGGCTTAGATGAGTTGAGTTGAGTGAAAATATTTATAACTAAAAAACTACCTGAAGATATATGGAAACACTAATAAGAATGGAAGCAGTAAGAACAATGCAAAAGGACCTTGAGTGATTGCACCCTATGACGGATGATAGACCGCAGACGTTTAAGATACACAGAGATAACTCAGTATTAAACCACAACTTTTAACAAGAAAAATATCCCAGGACTACATTCATGTTTCTGAAACACCATCTTCACTTTTCCATTTATCAATATTCAGGTTGAAGGTAAGGTTTAGAGGGGGAATTAGCATAACTAGTCCACACATAACTGTCACCATGCAGAATCTGAATTGAAGGAAGAAAGACATTTAAATTGTGCAGGACATGCATGCAAAGCCATAGAGCAGAATGTAGTATTTTGCCAGACAAGCAAGCCTCCTGTTTGTTGCATCTCCAAATTCTCAGGTAGCATGCTACCTGTTAAAGATGTTATTTTCAAATTTATGTGTTATCTTTTTGAGACTTCAGCTTGTTCTATAAAAGCATTTAAGAATTTTTGTATTGTATCTATATTACCAGCATGTTTTTTCTATATTTGCAGAAAGTATGGTATAAGTTTTCGTATACTTTTTTGAAACCAGTTTTCTGATCTCAAAAACCAAAAAAGTAGTTCTCATATGTCACCCAAAATATGTTTGGTTACTGTTCAGAAACAAGTTTTTGAAAACTGTTACAAAAATCAGGGCATTTTTTTTTTATATAACAGGGCATGTATTTGAAAATATCTTTTTGATGTTTTCCATTATTTTTTAAATTTGTTTTAAGAACAATATCAAAGAATATGAGAAAATACACTTAAAATGGAGAATATGTAGTTTCTCATTAAATTGTATCACCATTTATAAGGAGATGGATGCCAACAGTTACCCAAACATATTTTTCGTAAAAACAATGGAAAACTGTTTACTGCTTCCTCTTTGGAAAGCCATCGTTTTGAGAATGGAAAATATAAAACAAAGCTGAACATGCCCCTAATTTTCTCTTAAAGGCCCTCCCAGTGATCTAACGTGAAGCCATGTTTTAACAGCCATGGAAGAAATAACCCTAGCACACGGCAAAGGACATGGCATATACTTCCTTTGCCTTAATACAGAGGTTATTTTAGCTTTACTACTAGAAGGATCTCAAGAATTAGAAAGAAACTCTACAGGAAAACCAATCATAATAATGGCTAATGCTTACATTGCTATGCAATTGTAACATAATCTTTCTGTGCATAAGAAATATGACAAAGATGCTTGTGAACATGTCTCGTGGTGCTGGACAACATAAATAAGCATATGAGCAATATATATATATATATATATATATATATATATATATATATATATATATATATATATATATTTGACATTTTATAATATTTAGATAAGGAGGCATACCAGTAACCGACTAATGACGGTATAGCATCAATAACGACAACACAAATACAAGTTGCAATTATAGATCCCCAAATGGCAGCATGAGTAATCCAATTCCACCGGATGACATCCATGGCCAAGTGTAAATTAACCACAATAACCACCGCAAGCGTCCAAAGATCTCCAATACTTGATACATCAATGTTGCTGCCCCAACATGCAAAGAGAGGGATGAAGAATATAGCCACACTTTGCCACAAGGTGTCAAGCATTGCTACCCAAAATAATTTTGTGCTGTAGCACTCTTGCCTGTGTCCAGCCCCATAAAGCTGAGGATACTTCATGAGAGTCATCCTACTTAGGTCCTTATCAAGAATACCAACAACAATCGTAGGCACTGATGTGTATATTACAGAATACAACACACTGCTCCACTCATTGATAGCTGTCGTCAAAGTGAAACAAGTAAAGAGCACATACCTACACAGAACACATTAGAATTAGCAGTCACGCTATTAAGCAGGGCATCAAATAAAACTCGGTGGTTCTACTGTAATTTAAATTTTCTTTCTTCTTCCTAAACTTTAAACTAAAATCCATCCTAGGGAACGAAATGTTATTCAAACTTCAATTATAGAGAAATTATAACTATAATTTACACCCAACACCTAGGTTTGACCTTCAAGGTACCAGATGCAATTATCTTAACCCTCTCCTTTTTCCAGCCAAATTTTGAGTGGAAGGCCCTATACAGGTTAAAGCAGAAGCATTTATAAGAAAAGTCCTAATGCATAAATTTTAACTTGTTGATTTGAAAATGTATGACTACTAGCGAGTACCTGAAGACAAGATTCAGCCTCAGGTAATTATTACATTAAGGTTTGCACAACAAATTTAAACAGATTTTACCATCTAAGAGCGATAGATTTTCAACATGTTCTCCACCAAAAATTACTCACCAAAATAAAATAAAAACAAACACTGCATTCCTGTAAAAATTGTATAAAATCATGTAGCCCATCCGTTGGTAATTCCAATGCCCGTGGACCAATAAAAGTGGAACTAAGAATCTAAACTGTCCCATAGCAAAATCTGATGCCATTACAGCTTGCCGACCCTCTTGGCCACTGATGCCAACTCCCACGTCAGCCATTTGGATCATCGAAACATCATTAGCACCTGTTGAGCATCCAGTAGAAGATCTAATATCAGCCCCAAACACCAACACAACAACAGAGAAACATTTTTAGTATTGCAATTTTGCTCTTTTGGGGGATAAGATGTTAATCGTGTTTAAATCAGGAGAAAACTAATTACCATCGCCGATGGCAAGGGTCATGTCAGCAGTCCTGTTCTTCACGAGGGCAACAATTCCAGCTTTTTGCAATGGAGCAACTCGGCAACAGAGAACCACAGAGCAGTTACAGGCTAACTGGAAGAGCTGCAACTCAAGATGAGTAAAGCTACATCATGTGAGACATCAACAAGACGCATAGGAGATAAGAAGAAGTGGGTTGACAAGTGCTTACCTGTTCCTCAAGTTCACTGTCAAGTATATAAACAAGGCTGGTACCATCAATAATCAAGGCCACTGGAGCTGCACCAGCTCCAGAACTAGTCCCAGCAATGGCATCTTCTAAACTCTTTCTACACGACTCCTTAGAGTTTCTGTTTATTGTAATCTGCGTCATCGTGCTTGTTAGGAGCTTTGAGGAGTAGCCAATTGATATGGCAGTTTCTTGCTTGTCCCCAGTCAAAACCCATACTTTAATCCCAGCCATTCTCAGAGACTCTATGGCTTCTGGCACTCCTTGTTGCAGTTTATCTTCGATTCCAGAGGCACCCAGTATAATAAGATTATTTTCCACATTGCTAGCAACCTTACGAAGCAACGCAGCCCTACCAATCAGAGCAGTATTTGCTGCTTCAAAGGAATGGTGCCACTGCTCGAACTCTATTTCACTCAGTTCCCTCATCCCGACAACAAGGGTTCTTAAACCAAACGAGGAGTACGTGTGAAGATGGGCTTCAGTCGCACGTACAACGTCCATATTCAGAGATTTGTCTATTACACTAAACATGGTTGTGTCAGCACCTTTTACAAAGACTTTCACAGACTTGTCAGGGCAACCCAATATAACTGACATCCTCTTCCGGTCACTATCAAACTCGTGCAAACCCAAAACATTAAACCTGCACGGCCCATGAAGGGGCAATACAACAACAATGAGAAACAAAAAGATTTGTACTTCTTGGAATAAAATTCAGTATTATGACAATAATTACTGGAAGAAGTTACCTACACTAACTACTACAACCAATGCCACCATTCTTTGCTGCCACAAACTATCATTACATCCCTTTTCCAGAACAAAAAGAAATATATATTGATTAGATTTTCCAATAACTCATTCCTTCTCTTCATGTTTATCTTGCAATAGGAATTGATATAATGGCTAGATTTAGATGAATAATGTCATAATATTCTGAAAGCGACTTCTGATGAGAAAAAAGTTCTAGCCATTTTCTTCCATGCAAGTAAAGAATATGATTTTGAACGATAAAAAAATTAGGAACCTTTTAAACATGAAGTTACTAATAGGTCTACCATATTCTGTTTAATATGTAAGCTAAATTTCCTCCGACAAATCGCAAAGCACCGAGATCAATTGCAACTACCCATATCCAAGCATTCAATTCAATTACATTGATCCAACACAGTGATCAATAATATATTGGTAATAGGAATGGTGCTGGTGGTGGTTGTGGCAGTTATCATACTAAAATAGCAACCAAGCTGGAAAAAGAAAGAAAGGAGGAAGAAAAAACAAGAAAGGAAAATAGCAATTCAGGTTACCTTTGCCTTTCTCCATGAACATCAATAACTATATGGCCGGAGGTTCGTTCTATAAGCATAAGACCATATGCGGCAGCAGCATAAACCAATGCCTGTTCATCTGGGGACTCCCCTTGATAGTCTATCAACTTCATGGTAGGATCAGATGTGTCTGTAATAAGAGGCACAATGGTATTGCAAGCTGCTAAGGCAAGAAAGAAATCATAGACACGTTTGCCTTCCTCTGTGACCTTTCCACTTCTTGATAACTGTAGTAGCTTCGGATCAGTCTTCACCTTCATCTTTGGGCTCAAAAGCTTCCCATCCACTGTATCAAGGAAAACATAAGATGAATAAGTTATACTTTTTACAAACAAAAACAAAAGTTCTAAGGGCAGATAATCTTTCAAAAACATAGTTTGTTACCTTGAACGGAGTACCCAACATGCTCATCTTGTACAGTAGCTTCTCTACCACTGTAATCAACACCCCATATGCTAGCACATTGAAATTCCATCTTATTCTCAGTAAGTGTACCCGTCTTGTCTGAGAATACATAACTTATTTGCCCTAAATCTTCATTTATGTTCAAAGCCCTGCACTGAAATCTTGAATTTGAGGCCTCATCGTACATTTGGGCATCTCGGATCATGAAGTATGCCTGACCAACCCGGACAAGCTCCATTGATATGTATAAAGAAATGGGGATCATGATCTGGAACACAATAACTGCCATAAGAAATGTAAAAAGTATTTCAAATCCCCAGCCATAATAGTTGTAGTTTTCCCCTTCATCCTTATCAGAGAAGTCCTTCCTCCTGTAAAAGGGAATATAATCCAACTCATCCCTGTGGCGCCTCAACCATGCAGCAGCAATGGCTGAGACAACTGTACACAAAGTGATAAGAAACAGAGAGAGTATGATAATCTCTAAGTTCATGTGGGTCTCAAGCCGGCTCCGCTTTGACGGGGCTCCAGAGTTGTTGAGCATAGCTTTGGTCTCACGGCCGGCATACACTGCAAGGCCAAGTGCCCAAGCAGTATTCTTGAGCTCACAGCCTCGAAGAACAACGTTGGAGGGTCCTAGCGACATCCTTTTCCCATCAATTTCCATGTTGCCTACAAACCCATATATATTCCTATTAGGTTTATCACACTTGATCAAGCCACTTATGTTCTCCTTATCGGCAATCTTTGAATGACTCTCTTGCTTTGCATATCTGGTTTTCAAATTTGATTCCCCATCCAAATTGACTGTCTGCACATAGGCAACCCCAGTTGGGTCGCTGGTCGAAAGCAGCACAATATCACAAGGAAGAGTTTCATTTGCATGGATTTTGATGATTTCACCAACCCGAATGTCCTTCCATTTCTTTTGTTGAAACTGACCATCCACCAAAACCAACGCCAATCTATTGTTTTCAATTCTATCTGACCCATGTCGCCGCCAATCCTCATAACCATCTTTAACTGCTGTAACCAGCAGGACAAAGGATAAGGGCAGAATCGAAGCAGCCCGACCAAAAACCGCCAGCTGGGGGAGCTGATTGAGCACAGCAATCACAAGGAAATATATGTATGCTACTCTATGAAATTGTTCAAACAAATTCCTAGGCAAGAATGTAACGATGGAATATTTTGCAGTCCGAATGGAATTCCCAGCAAACTCAAACGTCTCATTTGTTTTGACTGGATCATTTATATACACCAACCTAGCATCCTCATCATTGATCTCCTTGTGGGACATGCTAAGCACCCCAGACTCAGAGCCCCGAGATCCATATCGCACAGCCCTGGATCCCGATTCGCCAAAATTCACTTCCCTGATAGAATTGGCACCCGAAGCCTTCAATTGAAACGAAGAAATGCTTCGCCTCGATGAGGTACTCAAGTTGGAGTCAATACTAGGTGAATCCTCAATCGGGCTTTTCGAATCCATCTTGAAAAAGGATCAGGGGTTGCCTGAATTGATTATTACAGTATCAGAGAATAGAGGTACGGCAGGTATATCTTGGGTATTGTTTGTCCTAGGTGATGGGATCAAAAGAGGCCGCTCTCTTTAGCAGCAAAGATTCAACAATCAACAAATTCATGAAATAGCCCGATACCGAATTGAATCAAAATTGACAAAAGACACAATAACAGTAACAGATAATCGAGAAAACAAACAAAACCCAGAAGCACAACAGCTGAGTAAAAAGAGAAACAAACCGAAATGAACTACACAGAAACAAATTGGCAACAAGAGAGAATCTCTTTTTATTGGTTGTTTAAAACTTACTTGCTTGAGCACCCAACCATTCTAGAGAGAGAAATGGCGTGTGCGTATATACATATAGTGCAATCGAAGAAACGGAGAGAGAGAAAGAGAAATGTGTAATGCTGTTAGCTGTTGCGTTCTTTCGTCGTGCGGCAATGGTGATTGAAGAAGAGGAAGCTGCCGCGTCTTAGAGAGGGAACTGCACAAAGTCAAAGGCATGTTAATTTCCTAGAGAGAGGAAGAGATGGTCTAGAGAGATAGACAGGGCGGACTTGGCAAGAAAAGAGGAAGAGTCGTCATGGGTGGCGACAATAAACAATATCATAATCGATTTCCTTAATAGAAAATACTACAAATCAGGTCAAAATGAAAGAGATGGTCTAGACTCCAGAGATAGAAACGTGAGATCAATGTTTCTAGAATGATCAATGTTTCTAGAATGACTGCTGCTGAATAATAGGATAGTAATTTAAATTCTGCATTTTATAGAAACAGAAAATACTTTTCAAAATTCTTATATACATTGGTGTTGGAATTTGACTGAAAGATCTTTCAATTTCCTTCTTTAGAAAGAATTGAATTTGATAGATAATGTATAATTGTAAATATTTATTTTATATTTTATAAATTTTTACTTATATTTTTTAATAAAAAATTAAATTTGATTTTATGTAATTAAATTCTTCTACTAAGCCTAACATAAAAGACTAAATTTAATTTCATGTGATTACATTTTTTCATCAAAATTATAAATAAAAATTTAAAAAATATAAATGATGTATTTACAATTATACTTTATTTCAAATGAGGTGTATATAATTTACTCTTAAATTTAAGTATTAAATAAAAGTATTTATGTAGATTATGTTTTAATTTAATAAATTATAATATTAATTACTATATCTTTTTATAAAATTAAATTTTTTATACATATCAATATTTATAAAACGGATGAAATATATAATACATAGATTATACAGTGTGTTTTATATCTTATTAACGACACATTGAAAATCCTATAAAAATTGTCCCTTTGCATGTGCGGCAACGCTGAAGGACATTTCACTCTTGCTCGATGAGTAGCGTTCAATTCCTCCCTATTACCGATTACCTTGTGGCTAATATCAATTTTCATCTCCCTCCAAAAAAAAACTATATATAAATATATCATTTTTTATCTTCTCAAAATAATAATAAAACAAAACTCATAATTTAATCATTTACAATAAATCGATATCACAGTCAGCTAACCTTTCTCTATATATATCATTTTTTATTTTTTTAAAATAATCATAAACCAAAACTCATAATTTAATCGATTACAATAAACCGTTTTACTATTTTATCGAATGACATTTGAACCGAAAACAAATGACATATAAACAAATTTTTTTCGGCTCCATAAAAATAAAAATAAAAAAATCATTAAAAAAAAGTTGAAGAACTCAACAAAAAATTAAAAACTCAAAATTACAAAATTGATCACAATAATGATTTTTTCCCATAAAAGCGAATTATCAAAATAAACATCTCTTATCAATAAGTGTCTTTGTCAAAAAGTGACTTGGATTAGAATAAAAATGATAAATTACTATTTAAAACAAGATTCTAATATAAGAAATGGTAAAATTGCTTTCTAATTTGGGATCAGTATTGATTTTCATCAACAATAACAAAAATGTGAAAAATCTATCTGTTCTAATAAACGAAATCGTGAAAACGATTAAATTGTAGAGAAAATGAAAGTTTAAAGATTCAAATGAAACTTTTTTTTTGTTTAAGAATCAAATAGTAACCACTTTTTAAATTTAATGATCAAATTTACACTTTCTTAAAATAAACTAATTAAATAAATATTTACTTCTTCCTATTTTTATTATAGTAATTGAATATTTACTTTTAATTATGTTAACTTTTTTCCCAATTTAGTCTACTTTGTCTCAAAATCTAATGTTAAATAATTACTTATAAGAAAAAAAAAATGCATATAAGTTATGTGATAGGATTGTATACCGTCATTATATATAAAACAATATTTTGATAAAATATGTTTTAAATATATATTTATTTGGTATAATAATTTTCAAAATTTATGTTTTTTATGATTTGAATTCAATAAAAAAAGTTGTGCAAAAATTATATATTTTGTGTCGGATGAAGTATTATCTTAACAATTTGTTTTTTTATTATTATCATAAAAAAAATTATGAAAAGTAATAAAAATAAACAATGTTTTAAAAAAATAATCATAATAATATTGTTATTATCAAAAAACAATTTACTTTTTTCTAAAATAATTATGAAAAGCAATAAAAAATAAACATAGTATTATTTTATTTTAAACAGTGAACAGGACTTTACAATCTTTCCAATTTATCACGTAATCGGCCATCGGAAATGTAACCCGGAATCAATTGGAACTGACATGATCATCATCTGATAGAAATTAGAAATGATCGAAGTATAATCTGTTGACTCGCAAATTGGAATGGCCAGCAGCAGCAGCAGCAATTTCTTCCAGAAAGCAGACGTCACTAGCAGTGGACGCCCTGTCCTCCTCGGCAACGAGGTGGAATGTCACCTCCTCTCCTCAGTCGACCTCGAGTCCGAAGACGAGCCTCCTCACTTCCATCCCTTGAAATCCGGCCTTCTCATCCTCACCACCCACCGCCTCCTATGGCTCCCCTCTGATCCAAACAGCACCGCTGTCTCCATCCCTCTCTCCGCTATCTCCCACATCTTCTCCCAAAAGAAATCGCTCAAGTCCATGTTCCACTCCACACGGATCCGCTTCCAGGTCTCCACGCCATCCAGGTGGGTCGTCGTTACGTTGGTCGTGAGGGGGAAGGGGGATTGCGATGGGTTCTTGGGGAAGTTGTGGGAGAGTTGGAGGGGGAGGGCCTGGGCGGAGGTTGAGAATAGGAGTTCGAGTCACGGGTTGGGTTCGGGTTCCGCGTCGGCTTCGGGTGGTGGGTTGTACGGAAGTGATGGGTCGGTGAGGATGGTGGGCGTGGCGGGGATACTGAGGAAAGAGCAAGAGATGTGGGAAAGTACGGACAAGAGCATGCAGGAGGCTTTCCAGGACTTGAATGCTCTAATGGTATGCTAATGCTGCCGTTCTTTGCTGTTATTTGTTTATATGTTTACTGTTATTGTTAATTATCTTTGAGTATATTCTTTCTTTGCGTGTGTTTGTTGTCGGAAATGTTATTATGACTGAATATATTTGGTTGCTGGGGGAAAAATTGTTTCAAAATAGGATTTTGAATGTACTTCTCTACGTTGCATTGGGAAACGGAAACCCTGGAATTACTGAAGCTCTCCTGGATTACGAAAATGCATAGGAATAAATGATGATTGAAAGTTTTGAATGCTAAAACAAAGTTATTTTATTTCTTGGTCTGTTTGATGCTAGCAAAGTTTAGGTATTAAAAAAAATCAGCATGCCAGAGGTTAGCTTGGCTGAATTTGTCGTCTCTGCAAAAAATATTATCATCAAATATACACTATTTTTCAAATATTCTAAAATGTTGCGTGGAAGGGAGATGATTGATGATTTTGGCTCTTACAATTTTGTTCTGTTGCTGTAAGTTTTAGAACTCTTTTGGACTTGCAGAGTAAGGCTAAAGAGATGGTGATGCTAGCAGAGAAAATGAGGCAAAAACTTTTATCTGGCCCAAGTTCTCAAACAAGCACTACAAATGATGAGGAAATGGGTTCCAAAGAAGAGATTCAAGATTGGTTGTTGAGTGTTGGTATTGTGTCTCCAGTCACAAAGGAGTCTGCTGGTGCCCTGTATCACCAACAATTGTCCCGTCAGGTTCTCTTCTTTCTGTGATGATATTACTCATGTTATTAGGTTTTTTTTATCTCGTTACTTAGAAGACTGTTAGATGCTTCTGTTTAGAGCGAATCATTTATGGAGTCTCTAATATCCAATTTCTGTATTTTCCAGTCTTTATGTGTTTATTGTATAAACTTCTTTTTTAGTGTTTTCTGAATTTCCAGAGAAGTTAAAAATGGTCTGTTGTATCATTCTAGTGATTTGCTTCTCAACACTGAGCATTAATGTTCTTCTCTAATGTCTGTCTCTGGCAGTTTGAAACTGCGCATAGATTTTTGTTATTCTTGACATCTGATTGGAAATTTTACTGGAATAAGCCTTTCCTAGTTTCACTTTTGGTATTTGATGGACCCATCAAACTAGGATTTTATATATAAAATTTCAGGACACAACTATTCCTACGGTTTAGCTGAGTGGGTTCTTGCTTGGTATGCCCAGTATGCTTTAACAATGATAAGTACAAGTTATTTTATTCATGTCGGATCTTAAGAGAAAGGAAAAGGAAGGCGAAATTTTTTAAATGATTCATAAGAAACTTTTTACTTTTTTCCTGGATTAAGTGTCTGGAAACTCTGCACGGCGTTGCTTATTATTATTGAGCTGGTGAACAAATTCTGAAATAGATTGCTGTTTGATTTATTCGAAGATAATTTAATTTTGTTTCTTGACACTTAGTTGGCAGATTTTGTTAGAATCCCACTAGAAAGATCTGGAGGAATGATCAATCTTATCGACATTTATTGTCTCTTTAATCGCGCTCGTGGGACAGGTTTTCTCTAATGCTATATGTCGCTTTCCTTTTTCTTTTTATTTTTTTATTAGAAGCATGGTTTCAGCATATACATTTTTGAGTTCTTCTCAGTTCTCATCGAGGCTGAGAACTAACTTTGTCTCCCTTCTGCACAGAATTGATCTCACCGGAGGATCTGTTGCAAGCATGTTCCCTTTGGGTGAAATTTGATGTGTATGTATGATATATCTTCAATATTCTTATGTTGCAATGAATTCTGTTTTATTCTAATGCAAATGTTACCTCTATTTTACGCAAAATGTCATGCCTTCTGGTTTTTAGGAGCCCATGGTTAGATGTTTCAACTTGTTTTTTATATTTGACTTTTTTAACAGTCCAGTAATGCT
Source organism: Bretschneidera sinensis (assembly GCA_023935145.1). Classification (NCBI taxonomy): domain Eukaryota; kingdom Viridiplantae; phylum Streptophyta; class Magnoliopsida; order Brassicales; family Akaniaceae; genus Bretschneidera; species Bretschneidera sinensis. The sequence goes on from CM043699.1 coordinate 335,739, forward strand.
GCGTAAGTTTGATAGTGGAGTCATGGTCATCCAGAACAAGTCCCATAGTGATGAGGAGGTAATACCTTTCATCTTCAGACTTCTAGTCGATGAAATCATGTTGTTGTTATTTTTGAATATTTTATCTTTTTCGTTATATTGAGATTTTATTTGATGCCTTGATGGTAAGAAGCATCTTAAGAAAATTTGAGAGAATCATATCGTTTTATTGCATTTGAATTCATATAATGGAAACTGCTCCGTAGCATTCCATATCATTTGACTTCATAATGTGAACTTCATGGATTTGAGTTTTGGTAATTAGGTTCCATGGATTAGGAGTGTAAACGGGCTGAGCCGCGTATCACTCTACTTCAGCTTGAATGAGCTTTTGAAAGCATGTTCAAGCTCAACTCGTTTAGTTTTTTGGATTACTTGCGCTCAGTCCTAGCTTGATTAAGTTATGTATATGAGTTCGAGCTCTATCACAAGCCAAGTTTGAGCCGAGCTTGCTTTATGGCTGTAGGAAAGCTAACATTGGCCGTTGCACTTTGAAATTGAGCTGTATAAACAGTCCGATTTTGTTTATTTTCTTTTGATTTATATAGAACCTAAGCTTACGAACCCATAATCTCAATTCCAAATATGAGAATCACATTGAACTCGAGCAACACCATAGCTATTTCAAGTTGAAAAAAGAAATTAAATGAAAAATGAGTATTGAAGATGCATTGGTAAGTCTGGTATAGAGAAGTATAAAATTAAGTTAAATACCAAAATTGGATCCCATCCTGTTACTGCAACTACAAATCAATCTCTCACCTTGAAAAAACGAGCACCTATGAGTCCCCCACCACCATCGAGGGGCATTTCCCCAAATGCTTACACACGGCCTTTGAAGCAAATCTTTTGATTTTACGACAGAGAGAGATATGGAGATGAGGTGGTGTGGTGAAGAGAGAGAGGATGATGTGGTGTTGTAGTCAAAGAAAGATAAGGGTGAGATGTGGCTAACTAAAGTAAAGAGGAGTATAGAAGCTTTGAGAGAGAGAGAGCACAATTCCTGGTTTTTTCAAAGCACTAACTCAGCAGCCACTTTCTCTTTTGATGAAGCTTAAAAAAATCATTGAGAACCCCCCCCCCTTCCCTCCAAAAAAGAATAAGCTAGCTTTAAACAATAGGCTACTATTTTGTTCGGATTTGGGGCCTTTTGCGCTATAATGTTTAGATCTGAGGTTTTACCATCCTTTATATTGAGTTCAGGTCTATTATGTGCAAAATTAATATTTACTCTATTTCAACAAGCCTAAATAAGCTACTTATAAAAAAAAAAAAACCCCTAAATGAGCTATAAACAATACCCTGAACGAGTTTATAAACAAGCTTCTTCATGAATCTAAAGTCTAAACTAGTCAAGCTCTACTATGTTCAAGCTCGGTAGTGTAATATACGAGCGTCAAAATCCCGTTCGGACTTGTTCATTTAACAAATAAACGAATATAAACAAGCCTTTACCAAGTTTGTTCACAAGCTGTTTCACAAGTGTACTGGTTCATTTGCACTCCTACCATAGATACATGATGGCAAAAAATTGAATTCAGACATGATTTGGATAATTGGGGTAGACTGGTAGTATATGGCTTGTGGTGCTTCAATTTTAATTGTGATGATGGTCTTCATGAAAGTGGTGGTGTACTCCATTGTCAGCAGTGGTGCGTAAGCCTGGTGATGATATAGGTGGACTTGCTGTAGTGGCAACAACATTCTGATGTGGAGGTGGTTGTATGGTGGTGGTGAGGTTTGTTGCAGTGGAAGTGTTGGCTTACAGGATACATTCTTGTCGATGCTTTTATAATTAATTAATCATTTTTTTCTTTGTTGAAACGAATGTCAGATAAGAGATAAGTACGAACCTCAGTTATCTTTGATGGAGTTATGAACACCGGGGCTGTGAATTTAGGTGGTTTAAATTCAAGTTCACCCTCTTGAAGCTCATGACTTCCAATGCAATGTGAAACGACTTGAAGTGGAACTTCTAACTTTTTGTTTGAAATCTGAATAATAAAGTCTCCAATCATGGCTCTTTCTTTGGTTTTAGCGCCCAAATTTCATGAAAGCTATAAAGATTTATTTTGAGAAACATTGTGTGTTAGAAATGACTACTGCAAGAATTTCTTCTTTGTTTCCGTCATCTGTGGAACAGATGGACGGGGAATACAACTGATTTATTTCTTTCCATAGGATGGCCAAAAGTTCTGGATTCACCTTTCAACCTCTAAATGCAAAAAATTGTGTGAGTCAGGGGATTATATTGGTGGATTTATTGGGTACATTACATTTTGAAGTTTTTTCACCCATTATGTACACCAGAATGCTCAGTTACTAACATCTTAGGGGCTATCAATTAGTAGTCAAATTGAAGTACTGAACTTGTTTTGAAATGTCTTTTCATTTATCTGGACTTATTATTGTTTGATTTAAATAATTATTGATGCAACTAGAGAAAGAAATAAGAGGGAAGTGAAAAAATTGTTAATTTTGCAAAATTGATAGAAGCGAAAAGTACTACTGTATGAAGGATGAATCAAATAAAAAGCTCATCGCATGTAAATGTGCCACTCACTGATGAAAAATGGATAATTGCACACATGGTCTTGCAGTCTAATCATATCGAGTTGTCATGATAAGCAATTTTAGTTTTTCTCCTTTGGCTAAAATGTTGAAAATAATCCAGTGAGAATTTTACAGAAGCTGTAGCTCTTCTACCTGCTGTTTGTTGGATCTGAAAACAAGTGTTCTCCCTTTTGCTATTCAAAAGTCTGTCATGCTAATGTTTAAAAATCCTATCTTTTGGAATTATTTACGATTGAACTTGTTTTGAAATGTCTTTTCATTTATCTGGATATATTATTGTTTGATTTAAATAATTATTGATGCAACTAGAGAAAGAGATAAGAGGAGGGAAGTGAAAAATTTATTAATTTTGCAAAATTGATAGAAGCAAAAAGTACTACTGTATGAAGGATGAATCAAATAAAAAGTTCATCACATGTAAATGTGCCACTCACCAATGAAAAATGGATAATTGCACACATGGTCTTGCATTCTAATCATATTGAGTTGTCATGATAAGCTGTTTTAGTTTTCCCCTTTGGTTAAAATGTTGAAAATAATCCAGTGAGAATTTTACAGAAGCCATAGCTCCTCTACCTGCTGTTTGTTGGATCTGAAAACAAGTGTTCTCCCTTTTGCTATTCAAAAATCCGTCATGCTAATGTTTCAAAATCCTATCTTTTGGAATTATTTACTATTGAAATCTAGCCCTATGTGCATCAAGTTATCTATAGTACAAAATTGATCACTTAGCTTGTATTTAATTCCGCTGCTATTGGCTTTTTGAGGTGTAAGAGCACAGTACAGAGTGCATGACCTTGAGTCTTGGTCCTTGCTATCTAAGAAAGGGTTCTTATACAACACAAATCAGTTTGTGATTCATTTTATTCAAACTTCTATTTGATATAGGGTAAAAAGGTGTATAACCATACAAATTATGAATGAATCAGGATAATGAGATTGGTAAACTGTTTTCATACTAAAATACAACAAAACTGTTCACTAAATGGTTGTAAGGTTGGGATGTTAGATGCTGATTATGAGAAATTATCATGGCTTGTATAGGAAACTAAATTAGTAACAGCGACCTGTGTTGTGTGATACATCAATGTACAGTCTGACACCATCATCATATGACAATCTGAAACTTAGAGAAACATTGAACTGATAGGACTCTCCCTGGATATGCCATGTACGTACTGCTTTTCTATTCATTTGCCCTTTTACCTTTTATTGTGGACAAATCACCTAATCAATGGAGGCAGCTGCTTTTTATTTTTATTTTAATTCCGAAATAAAAAAAGTGCAATGCTAGCTAGAAAGGGTTGTTCATGCCATGAACCATTGTGCTAGCTTTGCCATGTGGATTGAGATGTGGCAGTCTGGCAACTCTACTCTTTCTGACACTTGTGTCATATTGTGGAGGTCTTGGCTTAATGGTTAAGGCTGAGGCTCTGGGTCCTAAAAGTCTCATGTTCAAGTGGTGTGTGTGAGTTTTACCAATAAAAAATAAAAAATTAGCATTTGCAAAAAGACTTAAATCAGAAAATTTTCCAAATTCAATTAAATAAACGAACTTTTTTCTGTCAAGTGTAGGTTTTTGCTAGAATCAGAACCCTTGTGACAAAGCCTGAAACCCTTAGAACTGGAATAAGTGCAAGTGATGCTGCAATGACGCTAGGGGTTGCTCCAGCCATGGCCAAGGAGCATCTTCTAACTGCTGAGAGCAAAGGTATACTTCTGTAGGACTTTCTCTTGGAATATTACTGACACAATCAAGATTTGATTTACCGTTGTATGTCATTGACAGGTTTACTATGTAGAGATATAAGCCCTGATGGATTTCGTTTTTATGCGAACCTGTTTCCGGAGATTGATCCCAGTGATTTCTACTTGTAAGTAAAAGAAATTCTGACTGATTTTAGTGGCTCTCTTTTTCTCTGTATATATTTAGCTGGAACATGTTTTATCTGCTTTGAATTTTTTCAGCCATCTTCGGATGGTAATTTATCTTTCACATCACAGATGTACAACTTTTATTGGATGAAAAAGCCATAATAATTTACTAAATTTTAAAACACCTATTACCTATAAAAAATCTTAAAACATCTATTAAAATATTCACATGACACCTATTACTCATTATTTGACTTTTTATCAGTTATTTGAATTGTAGTTAGTTATTTGGTGCCATGTCAATATCAAAATTTTAGTATTATTTCCTCCCCCCCCCCCCCCCCCCTCTCTTCTTTTATGTGTATAGTTTTTTCCTTACTTTATTTCGATCCTTTTCTTTTTCCTTCCCATCTCTCTATTTAAAATAATTGCAGTGAATTTGTCAAAAAGGCTTTGTTGCTCTTAAAACCTTAGTTTTGGGTTAGTTGCTCATAAAACTCCCTTTTTCAATTTTACTAATTTAAAAACCCAAACTTGCAAAATTATTGCGATGTCATGATTTTGTTAGCCTCTGCTAAAAAAAAGCTAATGGAATAGTCACATGATGTGCTTGTGATGTGACTGATTTTGCCATTCATATGATAATTGATTTCAGAATTAGAACCCATACCAGCCTTGAAATGATTATTTTTCCCTTTAAGTTTCATCACAATTTGCATCTCTACCAATGTCTTCCAAACAGTACCAAAACTCCAAATAAACCACATTTTTTTCCCAAACATTCAGATGAATCAAGATTTCGACAAAATTAACCTCAACCACTCAAATGTCTTCTACATATATGCATATATAGACACATATATAGCCACATATATTTAAAGGTAAAATCCGGCCAAAGGAAAAACCATATAATTTCCAATTATTTTTTCTTTAATTTCGTATGAAATAAAGTTTGATATTTATTGAAGCTGTAGAGAGAGAGAGAGAGAGGAGTCTTGATCTTTGCTTGTTTGGTGACTTGGGTTATGTCATATGTGTCATTGATTGAGAAGCAAATTAAAGAAAGAGAGAAACGAGATCACAAGGAGGAAGATAGATTGATAGAGAGACAGAGAGAGAGAGAGCAAAATGAGTTGGGTGAGACCGGCGAGTGTGGAATAATGTAATATGCAAATGAGGAATCAAAGTTGGGAAAGACATTGTGCATCCTTAAAAGAATTTCATGACTGTACACCCACGAAATGTTATGTAACTTCTGCAACGCCTGCTTCCATGACATCACAACCGCAATACACCCACATGACGCCGATTTAAAACCATGCCTTGTCGTGGGGGCTATAGGCGCTCCCCCAAGGGGGTTGAGCTGTAGTCTTTTTTTTTATAAGTGGGTTGAGCTGTAGTCTGACCCCGCATCACTAAAGAACCATATGCAACACATTTAGTGGATGGAATTCATAGGATCACTCGGTATCCCTTGCATCATCATCGATCAACCACACATTAACTCACTCTCTCTCTCAGCTTAGTTGTCAAACGGCTCTTTACTTATTTGGTCCATTGCCATCTTTCTCCTCTCTCTCCTTTTTCAGCGTTGTTTTTCTTTTGGTTGTTGCTATTGATGTCATTTGAGCAGGGTTCATGGGGTGGTTTGAAGTTGCATGGTTTGTCTCTCTATCACCAAACTTTTTAGAGCATGTATTGTATGGGACTAAGGGAATATGAGAACTTTAAGAAGCCAGCTGAATTTTTACCTATTTCAACAATTTTCCTTTTTTATTTTATTGAAATTCAAAAAAAATAATCATGGTTGCTGAGAGAGATGGGGCTATTATAATAAGGTTCTAAGCTGTTGAAAAATGTTTATGGTTTCTTTTGAATCATCAGACACTAACGAGCTTAAATTATGTCAGATATCATCGCCCTCGTCGCTTCTGCTTAATCTTTGTAATTTTTACTTTCATTCTATTGAATGAAAATTAGTTTTAAATGTTGTACAATAGATATCATTTTGGTTCTGTACATCTATATATATATATATATATATATATATATATATAATTGTTTTTGCTTGAGATGTTTGTGCCCTATTCTATAGAAGATGTATGTGGATCAGAGTGGCGGGATGTTTTGTTCAAAGCATCAGCACTGTTTGGCGGGATAGGGTGGGGCGAGAACAGGAATTATTTTCTTCTTGTGGGATGGGGACCGGCTATCAATATAGTTCTTGACTTGGGGATGAGGCACAAGATTACTGGATCGTGGCGGGTAGGATTGCAGTTGTGCTGCCCTCCACCCAAAGCTTAATTCACCATTTTGGCAATTAGTTCTTTGTTCTGATGATGTTGATTCATTTCACTCTCATTTATCAGTGATATAATTAAGTCTTGCACACTCATTTCTTTTAATATGAGTATATATACATGTAGACACAGACATACACATTTTTTGTTGTTAATTATGTGTATTTTTTATTTTTCATGTTAAAGAGTGAAAGATTATGGGATCTACCGTACATGGGTAAAGGCTGCATCTGCTTAACCGCTTCTGGGTGAGTATTCTTTTTTTTTTTTGCCTCATTAATTCCAATTCTCATTCATGCCTATTGACATGATAGTAAATTTCAATGATGACCAGATTTATTGAGTGCTTAGAGAGGTTCAAGATTTTAGAGTCTATTTGTGCCTAATTATCATCTCTCTGCCCTTATTTTCTCCATTTTCAGTTTGTGAATCTTTAGGTTGAAATAAGTGCATAGGCTCTATATCCCTAAACTTGTGACTGAAACAATCTTGTGTGCCTTACAGCAATGAAGATGGATTGCATAGTCAAGTAGCTGCTTTCATTCATCTTTGCTTTCATTCACCTTACCCACGGTCATTCCTAGTTGTTGCATGAAAATCTGTATCATTAAAGGCTTTTATTAACATGAGCATCTCAACTCGGTTCGACTCAACTCGTTAGAAGTGCTTAAATTTATTTAAAGACATAAATGTTAGTAAGATTTTTTTTGTCTTTTAGACAGATAATTATAATTGATATTATAGTTTTGATACAATAATATGGTTTCATTATAGGTTTTAATTAATTTTTGAGGTTTTCATTGGCATACCTATTTAATAATGTAAGTTAGTGATAGATGAGTTATCTAGCCTACTTATTACTTGGTAATACGTATCAAGTACATCGAAATAAAGCTTTTTGGCTAAAAGCATAAAAATGTTTATGTGATTGATCTTGAAGATTTGTCTTCTTGTGACGGATAAAAATTTTCAACAATTAGAATATGACATAAAACAAGTGTTTTGATGCAAGCATAAATTTGATTCTGCAACATTTGTTGAAAAGGGAGCCCTCATAGAGTCATATAGCTTTGTTGATTTCTACAGGCACTATGGATTTGATTTCAAAATTATCTCAGAAATGAATTGGTTATTGTTCTTCCGCAACCTCTGTTGTAAGGGGATGCTCTCCCTATATAGAGCAATACAGGCACTAACTCAAAATACAATACGAGGTCTAGCAGTCATTTTGGGGTCCTCTATATAAAAGACCCAAGCTCGATTTCTTCCCCGCCAATGAAAAAGAGAAGAAATACATCAGGCATGCCCGCAATGTGTACTCATCTCAGCTTTGCAGCAAAAGGGCCCTAAAATTGAAATAATTTAGTGCTGCTACATTTCATAAGGATCATCTTAACACATGCTAAAAAACCAATAATGGATATGAGGATTTTTTGTACATTTCCCCAACTGACCCATTCTATTCATTTTGTATCAGAGCACTGATATGGTAAGCAATTCAGAATACACACCCCTTTCTTTTCCTTACCTTGGTTTCTTTTTTCTTTTTTTTTCTTTTTTCTTTTAATCCATAGAGATACTACCAGCTTCGATATGACTTGCAATTGCCAAGTAGTTGTAGCTGAGGTAATAATGAAGTCACTCAGCTTCAAGGGCTGCAATCTCGTACCTGACTTCTTCCAAATGTTCATTTATGGCATTCACAGCATCCTGCACGCCTCTTATGGCTTCCTTGAGAGCATTATCATACTCAGCATCAGCTTCTGCCTCTTCAGTTCCAGTGGCTTCAGTTATCTCATGGACATGAACACATTCGTGCTCCATTGGTTTCTTAAATTTGCAATTCTCATGGCTAACCAGGCGCTCTGAAGGGCGGCCAGCCTTCTTCAACACCTGAAGTGTGGCCGTCTTCAGAACAAGGAAATGTAATTGTCAGCAAACACAGATACAAGAAATGGTAAAATTGTATCACGAAAAACAAACTAAGGGACTCCATAAGACAAACAGAAGAACACATAAAAGAATCATTCGCAATATCCATATTTATCATCTATGACTTTACAAGCTCTATATCAATCTGTGTTATATTGGAAAGCATAAAACAAACAAAAACAATGGTACCACACTGCAACAATTGAAACAATGCTCTACAAAAAGAGAAATTCTTCAAGAGAAACATCATCATTTAGTCTCATCTCTTATCAGAATGCTCATCAAAGGATATTAGGGTAGTAGATGGAGAAAAGTTCATGTTCAACTACCTACTTGTGTCATTCCAACAACTTTCATTTAAACGACCCTAAAGCACAAGTGGCCCCATGAATGGAACCCATTTAACTGATTTAGCTATTTCAGAATTTTTAGAGTTAACCACAGCACACAATGTAGGTCAATTCTCATTTGTTTAATTTAATCATTCATTTTTTAAGTAATTTAAACTAGATTGTCATCCAGAAGTGATCAGAGACTATTTTTCAGATCTAGTTGTCTGCTCAGTAGCACCAGGTGCGATTATGGATACAGACCAGATTTACATTTATAACCCACCTTGCTTAACTCTCAGTAAGGTGACATTTATCCCCAAAAGAAAAGGTCAAAGTCACATTACAACAATTGGTCACTGTTGCTCGTTATCTTTTTGAACATAATGCCATTCAAGTTCTTATCAAAATGCCAATAAAAAAGGAAGGAAAAAGGAGATATATAAAAATAAAATATAAACATCAAATTGTCAATGAGCTTTTCTGAACATTAGATTTGATCCAAGGTCCTTCGTACAATTCCCAAGGGACTCTACCAGCTAGGCTGAGTTACTTTCCTGACCAAATGAGAGAAAAGAAATAACAAAATCCCTAAGAAATCGTCCTCAAAGTGTGTACAACCCAAGGAACTGTACTAGCTATGATAGGTGTGGCCTTCAAGTAGCTACCTTTCAAGCACATAAGAAGCACGAAATAACGAAGTCCCTAATAATTTGTCCTCAAGAGTTTGAGCAGGAAAATTATTAGGCTCCCTTGATGGCATTCACTGTCAAACTACAAATATACTCATTGGATAAAAATCAAACTTCCCAAGGTCTTTAGTCAACAGACTTGTATGTACAACCTCATGTTGGCAATTGAATGACCCAATAATCCATAAGCCAAATAAGTTTAGCTTCTTCTACAAAGTTACTTGTTGACTGGCTAGGATAACTTTCTGCGGATCAAAGGAGTAAAAGAAAGAACTGGAGAATGCAGTCCCAGGAAAACTGGAATTCCGGATGGCAAACCATCAAGCAATCCAGCTGAAGTTTTCTTCTTTCCTATTTTGTTACTAACTAAGCAAGTGTGCCTACGTGTTGTGTGTGTGTGTGTGTGAGAGAAAGAGAGAGAGAGAGAGAGACATGCTGTCAGTGGATATGTATATATAAGGATGATGTGGCAGAAAAATTTGAGATATTGCAGGTGTACACATTTCTTAATGTGAGTGCATACGAAAATGTGGCCTTGCACACCATCATAGGTCCAGTTTTATGCTTTCCCTCAAGACTTTAAAAAAAAAAACTTGAGAATTTATGAGAACATGGGAAGAAGTTTAATCCATTAGAATATCATACCGCTCTTTTGGGAATTTCTTGTGGTTTACTGATTTGTTACACACAGAACCATGAACTCTCAGAAAGCAGAAGGATTCTTCATATCTATTGCTCCTCAACATTTCCACCTTGTAAGGTTTTTGGCCAAATAATATCTACTTTTACTTTTACAGCCATTCTAGATACGTGTTGACAGCAAATGTTGAGAGATACACGGGTGATGGCAACAGAACATTGACTGATCATATGCTCGTACGCACTCAGAATTGGGTCCATATTACTCTCTTGGTTAGATGCAGGTTAATCCCTGGTAACTACTACACAGGATAATTTTGCATGTCGCAAAAATCTGGATTACTTTTGTTCTCTATCTCTCTATCTCCCTCCTTGTTGCTGGCTCTCCAAGCAAAGGCACACTTTCACTTTCTAGGGTCCAAATCCTCTCAGCAAAAGGCCTCTTATCTGCCCACGAAATCCACATAATGATGAAACTCCAAATCAGCATAGTTTTCCCTAATATATATCCATGAACTCTTGCACCCTGATTTAAAAACCCTTAAATTCAGAATTCCTTTTAAAATGACTACACAAGAGTGATATATCACAATCAGCTAATTTGCACAAAGTTTTGTTACCTAACCCTTTTTCAAGTAGCTCTAATTTAAATGATGATTTAAAAATAAACTAATTCATTTCAAAAGACAACTGAAACTTCAACTTTACTCTGGGAGGCTATGCATTCCATGACTGCTATAGGCAGTAAAAGCAGAAGCCAATGTAACACATTTAATAAGATAGACAAAAAAGCAGAGCCATACATGTAATGCACAGATATGGTTGAAGGCTCAAAACTCGACAGTTACATCTATATTATGTGCCACTGCTTTTGTTTTTCAGAAAAATCAATAAACTACACAATAAAAACAAACTAGTCTGCTTTGGTTTCTGAAAAAGAACTATTATCAACTCAGCACTAACCTATTTCTCATAAACAAAAGAATGCAACCGCAAAGCTAGATAAGATTTAATAATAAATACTAGAGTTCAATCATAATTTCTCTCAAGAACATTAGTAGAAGAACACTGCTACTGAATGCAGAGATATACCAGATGCAGTTTCTGCTTTTCTTGTGTTTGAACAGCTCTGAGCAGGTGAGCTAGATCAGCTCGGCTGTAATCAGGATTCAGAAATAGAGACTCCATCTCAAGGACCTGCACTCAAGCAGAATCCCTTAGATCAAAGATTGTTCAAAACAGACAATATTTCCCAAAAGAACTGAAACTAATGCCAGGATTAGGTTTCAGACTTGTTTTGAGCAGTCATTGAACTCTACTGTGACCTCACTGCAAAGCTGTTGGTATGCTAATTCCCCACCTGAAACCCTATACTCTGAGAAACCCCTACAAGATAATGTCAGAAAGAAGTATCAGAATCCTCATCAAATAGATAGGTCATAAAATGAAGCATGATACTAAACATTCATGCGAAGAATATGATGGAAAAGGCGACTGCAAAATCATGTTAATTTCAGACAGCAGCTATCATCCTCATCCAAATATCCAATCAGGCAATCAGCCCTCTATGATGTTATCAAAAGATTATTTCCAAGGAACTAGTCTTTAGGCATGGCAGAACTCTTATGCATGGATATGCTTCCTAGGAAACTGAAAGTAGGGTTTATTCCCCATTAGGGTTCAGTTAGCAACTTAGCATGGATCTTCATATTCATCACAGTTTATACACAGCAAGTTAGTACATATCAAGAATAACATTGAAAATTGTTCATCTTCAGTCTCCCTTGCAGAATAGTTTTTTTTTTATAAGTCTCCTATGCAGAATAGTTACAGGAGAATTATAATTGAAAGATGCCAATACAACAGGAAGCTCCTTATCTCTATATTTAACTAAATCTGTTATGGTCCCTTCAGTAGAAGAAAAGGCCTTGTAAGAGTAAGAGTCCCTCTCCAATATAACATGCGTACTTCATATCAAGTTAGATACTCCTGACAAGTTATAAGAAAGTAGGTTTATTACACGTGTCTATATGCTTGATGCTTGACATGTTCCCAATTGGCATGTTAAAGAAAGTAGACCAGGAAAATGTACCTAGTCAATAAGGAGTTTCCGGGTTTCGCTTTCTCAACAAGTTCCTCTTGTAAAATTCCTTTTGTCAAAATGTCTAAAATCCTTATGTAGAAACAGCTGTATTACATAAAAATATAACGTAATCGAGGGTGTTCCACGTTCTCAGGTCTCAACATTTAAGAAATAGATGAATCCAACACCTAGAATCATGCACATATAGTATGTGCAACGTGACATCAATGTAAAAAAGGCAGCCCCAATCCTTTTGATTGGGTCATTCTTAGATTGTTTCAGGATGTTGGCAAGACTTATTTTCCCCCAACAACAGTAACGACTCAAATTCTCCACTTTTAGATGCCAGGTTATGCAGATGATGGGCATCACATAGTTATAATACAACTTAGTGATTTAAGCCACTCAGAAGCCTAGTGAATTTATGAAAGGACAAACAGTATACAAAAGGTAGCATTGATGATTTGGGCGGCTGGTAACCATCTCTAAAAGGCATTGAGTGTCACATACTGATGTGCAGGTAAGAAAATGAGTGGGGTGTTTCCGTGAGGCACTTCACATTTGGAGACACGTCTAACAACACAAGAACAACAATAAATAGTAGTACTCCCTAAGAAAACTTTTTTTTAAAAGGAGCACACTGAGAGAAAATTGTATAATTATTCAATTGAAACATACACCAGAAACATAACATAGAGTCAGAATCTGTTGGGGATTTGAACTTGGGTCCTTCTCCATAGAGGAGATGTGCGACTACCAATTGGACTATACTCCGACCACTAGTTTATTAAAACTTGGGGTTAGGTTGACCACTAGATTCAGCATCATAGGGACAACTTGCAAAGCATGTGGGAAAAACTAACTTCACTAAATGCAATATAGATTCCTCCAAGCCTGGGTATCCTAATTTGAACAATAACTTCGTAATACATCAATACAGATTTCCCGTGACTACTGGCCATAGAACAAGATCTTGCCCGGTATAAACACTTCAATAGGTACACTGTCAACTAATCACATATTGTCTGGTCTTGTGAAATAAAGATCAGGAGTTGCACTTGAGTGAAATCATAGTTAAGAACTTAAGATAAACATGAAAAATTTCTTATGTTAACCAAAAAGGTCCGTGTTGCTCACAAGTGTGCCACAAAATGCAAATAAATGCATCAAATGAATAAAAATTGTCCTTCAATGCAAGACTCTGTTTTTCTTAACTGAACAGAAAGAAAAAACTAAAAGCACCGATCACAAGACTCAAACCCGAACAAAATTATTGTCACATTAGAAACTTGGGATATGTATAAAACTTATAAAAAGGAATGAGATATTCTCTGTGATCTGTAGTATGTTTCGTATTGCACATGAACCATAAAAAAAATTTAACATCAAATTTTTTAATGACACTCGTATAAGCTTTCAAGAACACTGAACTGTATCTCTAGGGTAAGTTTGCTATGAGACAAAAGTAAGGAAAAAAGAAAGAGAGGAAAGAAAAAAGAGTGGAAAGGACTTTTCTACCGCTTAGTAGGAGAGAAAGGTGGGAGAAAAGAAAATTAAGATTTTCTTCTCACATATACAAACCATAATCCTGGGAGGATCTGAGTGGAAAGTAAAATGAGAGAGATTGTAATTAGTTTTTTTTTTCTCGGTCTTGCTTCTTTCCTTCAACTTTTTCATCCTACACCTGATAGAAAAGATCAATCTTTTCTTTTTCTTCTCATTTTCTATCCTCTCCCTCTTCTTTCCTCTAAATTCTCTCATACCAAGCATAGTTTGAATAATCAGTGCAATTTCTTTTCCTTGGATTTGTAGCAACTGCTTGACTCCTTGTCAATCAAATCTGTAGGAGAGATTAATCATGTCTAGTCACTCATGTTCGATATTCGAAGATATTTTTCCAGAAATGATTCAATTATTTATTTACTATTTGGGTTAAATCTTTTGAGGATATATGTAGAACGTATGCAAAAATATAACCGATCAAATAAATCAAGACAAGGATCAAAGAGGCGCGCAAACCAATCAAAGCATAATCTTCTTAGCACTTTGAAGTATTTTGATTTCTTTCAAAAGTATATGTTTTAAAGGCTAATAAAACAGCTTAAAGCTAAAGTACACATCAAACTAAAAATACTCGAGTAAAACAAAAAGATGAAATTAGATAAATAGAAACTAAAATCCAGAGGCAATAAATTGATTATCTAAGGCACGAATTAACAGCGATAGCCAACAGAACGAACGTATGTTTAGTTTTGTGAGGAAGCAAATTAAGCAAAAGACAAACCTTTTAAACTTGGCATAAGCTTGGGCTCTGCGCTGCTGAATTGCAAGGAATCTGCGAAGCAAATGGAGGGTTTTGGAGGAAGTAGTGCTGATTCTTCCATTTTCTTCTTCAGTCTCCATAGCCTCTTTTATCGAAACCTTCCTTTCAAAATCTTCCATCAAATGGCTGCTTTCAACTCGATCAACGTTTTCCTCCATTTAGACGCTTTCTTATTTATGGTTTGTGATCCTATATACTACTGCCGAATCTTCCCTTTTGGGGGTTGGATGTACTCCTGTTATTTAACATTAATCCAATTTTTAAATAAAAATTATTACAAAGTAAGTATTTTCCTACCATTATTTGGATTCAAAACTAAATCTATACAGAGATTTATTAAATCCTATAAATTATTATTTATAAATTAAATAACTTCAATTGTTTTACATAAAATTCATATAATTTTAATTTAATATAAAAATAAATAAAAATTAAATTTTAAAAATGTTTAATCAATCAAATTTTTCAAAACACTATCATATACTTGGTTCTAAAATCTCCATAATTAAGTTCTATCATACAAAAACACGTTAAGAAAATTATTTAAACAAGCTTCTTGAAAGTTTACTGAAAGTCCTAAATAAATATTTTTACGAAAACAAACGATTTTTTTCAACTAAAAAGTATTAAAAAAACATACTATTCACATATTTAAATTTTTATGGGCACTTTTAAATTATTTTTTTAAAAACTAATATTTTTGTTGGAGGTTTTCTAAGAAAAAAAAAAGAATAGAAATGACAAACTAAAGACATATTGCAATCCAAACTAATTTATGAATGTAATCCATCAAATATATACACATAAAATATATATTGCAATCCAAACTAACTTACCAGAAAATAAACGTAGTCCATCCATATTTAAAGTAAGTATATTTTAAATATATTTATGTATATAATATAATATAATAAAATAATGATCGGGTTGAAATTTTTTAACTTGTGACTCAACTCAATTTGTCGGGTTAAAAAATTTCTCAATCCAAACTCAACTCAATTTTTGAAAACCATGATCCAACCTATTACATCAGTTTGGATCGGATTTACGGGTCACTTTTAAATTTAAAAAATAAACGAAAAACGAGTAATGTATGAATAATAATTTACTAAATGAGTAAGAATATAAGTAGTGCAAAAAATTATAGGACTTCATGATTTAGCAGAATGAACTATTCAATTTAATATTAAAAAATTGTTGTTGCCATTAATGTTGTATTTTCTTGGTTTTGTGTCAAAATAATATATATTGATAAATTCATATTCACCGCATTAATGCTTTTATTATGCATGTTAATTAGTATTATTGTCTTTTTCCTTTTTATGGTTTGAGATTTAATTTCAATTATTAATGTTGAAAACCAAATTTCATGGTAGTTTAAATAACTTGGATTTTGTTTTTATAAATAGCTTGAATTTTACTAACAAATTATTTTCACTTGTCATTTCAGATAATACTTAAAATTTTCATACACCAATTTTTTTTAATTTTTACTTAAATATTCATGATCAACTAATTAACTCGAAGCAAATCAGTATTGAGCCCAAATTAGTCCCATGCTGAACCCAACTTTACCAAATGGCTCAGAGCCAGTATAGCCCACTAACAGCCTAAGAATTATCTTACGTCATTCCCTTTTTTGTGCAAATAAAAAAGATACCTCATTCCCTTTGTCTGCAGAACCCCACCCCCCACCCCCCAAAAAAAATAATTTGTGTAAAAAAAAAGGTAAGTTCTATTTGAAAACAAAAAGCCCCAAAAGAGGAAAAAAATAAGCAAATCCCTTTCCGTGGAGTGTGGACCCAGTACAAGTGGCCATTTGGCAATTTCATCCAAAAGCCGAGGGCAAATGGCTGTTTGAGATTTCTCCTTACGCGTCCTCCTGTTTTCAAAGTGAATTACATATTGAATCCCCCACACAAGTAACTGACCTACTTATACAAAGACCCTGGCAATAGTTAGAGAGATTCTTTTGTAACATAAAAAAGGCAGTTTAGAGAACAAATCCTATTGGTAGCATGGCTGAACCTGAAGCCAAATGTTATCCATTTAATTAACTCATGGTTAATTTAACCCTAAACCCATCAGTTTAATTTAACCCAAGGTTAAAATGTTCTCTTTATTCTTCAACACTCTTCTCTGTCACTCCTTGTTTTGGTAAACCACTTTTGGTTGCCAGAACACAAAGTCGTCATATATAGAATCTAACAACAGAGAGAGAAGTAGAGAGAACTGCTACTAAAAACATTGCTCTCTTCTGTGCTTCTCTCTATTGGATTACAAATAAATATACTGTCGTAGCAGATTTTATAAATGTGTGGGGCAGAGAAACTGAGAGAAAATAAATGAAGAGGTCCCCTTGTTGTTCTTCTTCATCCTCCTGTATTGGGTCTGATAATATTCCTCAGCAATCAGAAAAACCCAAGATCAAACGTCCTAGAAAAAACAAAAAAACTGAGAAATGCCAGAATCCTAGCAGTCCAAATTCCGGAAGAAGAAGCTCCATCCACAGAGGAGTCACCAGGTAATTAATTAATTCCCCTCTCCATCTTCTTTTGTGTGTTTTGATAAATTTTGCATGTTTGACATTTTGTTGAACAGGCATAGATGGACAGGGAGGTTTGAGGCTCACCTCTGGGATAAGAGTTCATGGAATAGCATTCAGAGCAAGAAAGGAAAACAAGGTGACTTTTTTCCTAATTTTTTTTTTGCCTTTTGAAGAAATGCCAATTATAAAATTCAAGATAAATGAAGGAGATCTGTACTTATCTTTCTTTATCATTTTACTTAATTAATGATTTTTTTTTTATCTTCTGTGTACTGACCATGTTTAATTCCCGATGATGTCTGTCACTGTAACGTTCATAAACACTTTTGTCGCTGTTTTAGTTTATTTGGGTAAGTATCTCTCTGAAGACTCAAGTACAAGATCTCAATCCAATTTGTTTATTTATTCTCTCTCTTTTTTTCAATTAAGAAAAGGGGAGAAAAAAGAAAAAACTTTTCAAGTTCTCATTAATTTAAGTGTTTACTTAACTTGTAGGTGCTTATGATAGTGAGGAGGCTGCTGCTCATACATATGATCTTGCTGCTCTTAAGTATTGGGGTTCAGAGACAATCTTGAATTTCCCGGTACACAAATTTATTTTACTTTTAACTTTAGTTGAATTATGCATTTTAATAGTATAATCTTAAATTGATTGCAAATGATATTTAGCAGTAGTCACTAAATTATAATTTGTTATTGAACTATCGATACAGATAGATACGTACAAAAAAGAGCTTGAAGAAATGCAAAATGTATCAAAGGAAGAATACTTGGCATCGTTGCGGCGGCGCAGCAGTGGTTTTTCTAGAGGGGTGTCCAAATATCGTGGGGTCGCTAGGTGACTTTTCCATTTTACTATGTCTAAATATCGCACGAGCCCTCTTGATTCAACAGTTGTTAGCATCGTTTTCTTTTACTGTTTCTAACAATATAAATTTAACCCCTTGCGTTATTGAAATTTGGATTTTTTTTTTCCAGACATCATCATAATGGACGGTGGGAGGCGCGGATTGGACGAATATTTGGAAACAAGTATTTGTATCTGGGAACTTACAGTAAGCACTCAATTTCAATCCTTAATTTTGCATTTTATGGGCGGAATCAAAATTCTCAACAATATTATCTGCTTTAGTCAATAAGTTTCAAGAAAAGAATAATATATTTTGTTTCACGAAACTGTTGATAACACGAAAAGATTCGAAATATTCTCATTTCAAACGTGATTTTATTGATTTAAAATTTAAAATATATGAACTGATGTTTGTTTTTACTTTTTGTCTCTCTATACTCTTTTATAATATACATGCAATTATGTCGGCTTAGTTTACATATTTTGATCAACATACAATATTAGTCAAAGTTTATATTTCAATTCACGACATAAAATACATATATATATATATATTTCAATTTAAGGTTATTTATCTGAATTCTTGATTCATGAAAACTATACATATTTTAATCCACAACAAAATAAATAAATAAAAAATGACTCTTTTTGTCATTAAATGTGATGAGGCTGGCTTTAGCCTTTAATTTTAGAGCTGCCATCTATAGGCAGTGGCTATGAGAATTGGTTGGCATGAAAACTAAAATGCAGAGGGGGCACGTGACAACCCCCAAACAAGTACAAATCGCTCTCCAAAACGGGAGATTTTCGGTGATAATTTTGTTAATTAAGGCAACAAAATCTTGTTGCTGAGTAAGTGAGTGCTCTTAACTGGGAGATATTGATATTGTTCTCTCACCAGTCACCAACATTAGGTTAGGATTACAAATATGTATATATTATGGGTGAACTTTCTGCTTAATTAGGTGAGCTAAAATCCACATTAGGTAGCCTATCCATTATTAAACTGTGAATTAGGAAAAATCTTCTTGGCTTCTAACTCTATCCCAAATATTTAGACTTTCTTACTCATTCTTTTTTAGGAAATTTTTTTATCTAGTCCAGATTCATGAAAGATACATGACACAAAAATTCATTTTATTATCGGATGAAAAAAAAATATATCTTCTCGTAACATGGATCAATGTGTAATGTATATTTCATGGATTTGTATTAGATAATAACTTTTCTTTTAGATGATTATTTTTTTTTCTTCCGAGAATTTATTCAAAAAACGCACATATGAAAAGAAAAAAGAGAGAACTACATATAAAACTAACTACAAGTCAAATAAAAAAATTTATCAATTTTCTTTAGTTTTAAGTGTTCACATGTTTATTTAAGTGGTTGCACTTCCTTCTTCTCGGTTCTATTTAGAGCAAGTTTTTTGAAATTATGGGCCGAATAGATGGTTAGAAGTATAGCTGTACCAAGATTTTGTACCTCTTTCAATTAACTAGGTACATGCTCTTGTTCCTGCAATTATGCTAACCTGTTGCTAGAAAAAGACAGAAAAGTCAAGATTTAGGAAAATACAGTTGTGTCAGCAGTTTAATAAATTTATACCATAATTTATGTAACTCCGCCGTATTTAATTTAATTTTCAGCTTTTATTTTGTCTGTGTGAGGATGAAGAAAAATATTACTGAGTTTTATGTGTTCTTTATCATAAAGTTTCACTTTTTAGTTTTTTTTTTGGTTCCATCACTTTTTAGTTTTTTTTGGTTCCATAAAGATATGTAATTTAATTATTAATTAACTGGTTGCTTATTACTGTAATTTACTTTTTTTTTTATGTTTGTTAATTAAAGACACACAAGAGGAAGCAGCAGCAGCATATGATATGGCAGCCATACAGTACAGGGGAGTAAATGCAGTAACGAATTTTGACATTAGCAAATACACCGATCGCTTGAAGGAGAAAGGCGTTCTTCCTTTTCCTCTAGATCAAACAACCCAAGAACAAGAACCTCTTCCTAATTCATCCATTGAATCTGAGGAAGTCGAAGCAGAAGTTGAACAACCACAACAACAACAACAAGCGGAACTTCAATATCATGCGCAGCTCCCTCAGTGCATGGAGTCTTGTACATTGATGGGTGATCAACCGGTGGTTCCCGCGGACAACAATGAGCTTGCATGGAGCTACTGTATGGATTCAGGGTTCAACCCGTTTCTGGTTCCCGATTTTCCCCTCGAAAACGCCGGCGAGTTGCCAGATTTGTTCGATGACAGAGGCTTTGAGGACAACATTGACTTGATATTTGATGTAGGGTCTAATAACATTGGAAATGATAAGAAGCCCGTGGAATGCGTGTTGGACAAGACAAGGTGTTGTGTTGTTGATGATGGTGAGGTAAAGGTTGGTTTTTCAGGGGACAATAATATTGGGAGAGAGAGCTGCAGGTTGTTGTCATCTTGTTCTGCTTCTTCTCCATCTTCGTCAACGACAACCTCGGTTTCTTGTAACTATTCTGTTTGAAGGGTTTGGCGTTTTATGTTTGTTTTAAGTTTGTTGTTTGGTTGGGATCTGTTGCGGGTGGGTTCATGGATGGGAAAAGATTCAAAATAGCTTTGGCTTTTTCTTTGTGTTTTCCTTTGTTTTAATTATTCAAAGAAAAGAAGAAATAAAATGATTAAATTTTAGATCGTTTAACTTTTTTCTTTTCTTTAAATTAATCAAATCATTTTTTTAAGTGGACTAAACTTTAGTGAATTTACTTTATTTAAGTCTGTTCAATTGATAAATATATTTTTTAATCCTTAATTTAAGTCTGTTCAATTGATAAATATATGTTTTCAATCACGTTTGGTACTGTTTGGTTTAACAATAGTTTCGGTTAATAATTTACAAAATTGTTTTTAAAATATTTTTTGGTAAAACAACTATAATGTCATTTACTAAAATCAACAACACGTTCACATACTATCCAATGGGTGACAATTTATTTGAGAAATGTTTTTGCTGATTTTTTAAAGTTCCTGAAAAACAAAGAATTGAATTGCAATTCTCATATTTTTCTGTTGAGAAAGTATTTTATCATAATACAGTAATATTTTGGGGTTTTGTTGTTTCAATGTCGATCAAATATTTGTTTTAATAAAACACAAAAAATTCATTGGAAAAATTTAATAATTTTTTAATAGGTGTCAAATATACTAAAACAAATATTTGTCAACTAGTTTAGCGGATGTGGCTTTAATATCGCCCAAGTTCAAGTACCTCACCTCTAATAAAAAAAGAAGAAAAGTTAGTCTAGTCAAGTAAATTTCTTTTTATGCTAAGGATTTGTGATCGATTTCCTCTTTCATCTAAGATTCCAATAGTATATGTCCTCTGAAAAACAGAAATATGATAGATAATATATCAATATTATTTAAATTTGAATCTATATTTATATTTACTTCACATAATTTATTTTATTTAAATTTTGTTTATAAGTTGAGGTCGATAATGTAACTTAACTGTATTAATCATTTCAATTTTAAATGAAATGTCATGATCAACAATAACAACAAAAAAACTCCAACAATAAAAGATACTATTTTCTAAGTACATTAGTTGAGAGAGATCAAACTCAAATTTCATATGCGAAGGACTCGAAAATTGGAAGAGATTATAAAATCAAAAAATTTATATCACTTGTATGTCTATGGTTTTTATATATACTAGTATATCAGCACATGTGTAATATGTGTTGATATGTTATTTTATATGACAATTATGTTTGACATATTTATAGATAAGAAGATGAAAAGATAACGAAGGAGAAATTAAGCTTGAGTGAGATAGTAAAAAAAAAAACACAGGTCGAAAATAAGAGATTAGATGTGGATCTGTAATCAATTGAGTTATATATATGATTTTATTTAAATATTTAATTTATATATTTAAGTGATGATTTATGAAATGTTTTGAAGTGATGACACTAAATTAGAGTTTTATATTAATTATATATAAAATTTGTTTGTTTAAAATAAAAAATGCAAAATGAAGAATAAAAGCCCGTTTAGGTCGACCGTGGACCAGAGTGTGAGTTTGGGTCGAAACCCACACCACAAATTCCAAGTATGGGGCTGCCTGCAAGTAAAATATAGTAAAATGGTTAAGGTAAAAAATGACGAAACTGAAAACGGAAAGAACTCAAATCAACAAGAAAGAGAGAAGCCAAGCTCCTTTCTGGGTTTGGGGTCGTACTCAGATAACTCGAAGCTGGTCATGTGGTCCAACAAATTTGAGCTTCTCCAAAACCAGAAACCCTGAAATACGACGACAAAGAGAGTAATTGGAGGCTTTGATTTCAGCGGAAACGAAGCTCAGTTGACTCAGACAAAGTCCCATCACTCGCAGTCACGTAGGTCAGTTCTGCTTGTTTGATCATACTTTCCTTTGTGTGGTGAAATTGAGGATACTAGGGTTCTCTCGTTGAAAATGGTAAAAAAAAAGATTTCTTTTTTTTTGGGGATTTGTTTCGGGCACATTTGTTGTTTGCTAGAACAGAAATGAGAAGTGAAGTTTGGGTACTGTTGGCACTGAATTGGCGGAGTTGTTGCTTTTTGACTTTTGAAAACAGAAATGTTCCTTTTTATAATAATTGAATAAACATAAACATGTTTTAACTTTTCAATCAATGGTATTAGTGATTGCGTTGAAGCTGCAACGTGCGATTACTGATGGTAGTGAGTTGGATAATCAAGCATTTGTTTGTTTTCTGAAAGAGAAAAAAAGAAGAAGAAATAGCTTCAATTTTTTCTTACAGAGATTTTTAGGACATCAACGTAGTTCACACAGTGTCATCCTCTGACTGTCCTAATAGGAGTTTTATTTTTCTTTCAAATACTTTCTGCTACAATTAGTAATTTCTAGTGGCTGTGGTGAGGAAGATGTTTCGTCATTGCTAGCTTAATGGTTATATTTTGAGGGTAGTTTTGCTGCTTAAGAAAGAAAATTTTGCTTTGAAAAGCAACAGAGGTACTCTTTAATTATTCACCTTGTAATATTTAACAGATGGTTAAAGGGATGAAATGAAGGTGTCCATAATCAAATGATCCTATTTTCGTGTATAGTTTAAATTGAATGATGGTATTATTGTGGATTTGCGCTGAGTCATCCTGTCTGAGTTGTAAGACTAAGGCCCCGACCAGTCCAATTAAATGCAAACTCATGCATTTATATGAAATTACCGTGTTGTCTTGGTAGAAATGAAAATTGACCAGAACTCTTATCAGAAATGTGACATTTAGCTTTGGGATGTAGCTGTGATCTACTTGCGGTTAAGGAGTTCTACTCTTTTTTACTTTGGTGATTTGCAATTATCTTGTAGTTTCTCTTCGAATAATGACCAAGGAAAGCACCTTGGTAATAACTAATCTTTTATTTCTCTATTATTTTTATCTGTATTTCCATAATTGATTGTCTATGTAGATGTTTCTTCTGAACCTGAAAGGAAAATTTTGGTTTAGATGTTTGTATCTCTTTAAATGATGTTTTGCCTTATTGGAAAGTCCAATTTGCACAGGTAGACTCTGAATGAAAGTTGTTTTTAATTTCATTCATGTCGTTATAAACAGGAAGATGTGGTCATAGTCTCCCCAGAAAAAAAACTGATGTTTTATTACACACTCAGCCAACATGAATGTTGAAGTTGTAGATGTGGAAAGGGAAAAAGGGGATGAACCCAATGAGGCAGATAATCGGAATGTAACTGAAAATTCTACAGAGGTAGAGGTAATAAATCAGGACGATGATGGGAGTGCTGAACCTCATTTTGGCATGGAATTTGAGTCAGAAGAGGCTGCCAAGACATTGTATGATGCATATGCCAGACGTGTGGGTTTTAGCACTCATGTCGGTCAGTTCAGCCGTACTAAACCTGATGGACCAATCATAACTTGGGATTTTGCATGTGCTAGAGAGGTTTTTAAAAGGAAGAATGTTGAAAGCTGTAACGCAATGCTTAGAATAGAAAGAAGGGATGCAGAAAAGTGGGTCGTGACAAAATTTGTGGAGGACCATAACCATTCTCTGGTGACCCCTAGCAAGGTCCATTACCTTCGACCTCGTCGGCATTTTTCTGGAGCTATGAAGAATGTGGCTGAAACACTGGACGCCACTAGTGGTCTTTATATTTCTCTGGATGGAAATCATGTATCTTATGAACCAAATCGTGTTAGGAATGCCTCCTCCATCGAACCTAATCGGCCAGCTAGAAATATTGGACCTCTAAACCATGTTAGACCTCCTAGCCGAAAGAGAACCCTTGGAAGAGATGCTCAAAATCTCCTGAACTATTTCAAGAAGATGCAGGCTGAAAACCCTGGCTTCTATTATGCAATACAACTTGATGATGGTAACCGCATGACTAATGTCTTTTGGGCTGATGCAAGGTCAAGGACTGCTTATAATCACTTTGGGGACGCAGTTACTTTTGACACAATGTATCGACCAAATCAGTATCAGGTCCCATTTGCTCCTTTCACAGGTTTAAATAATCACGGCCAGATGGTCTTCTTTGGTTGTGCTTTGCTTCTTGACGAGTCTAAATCTTCCTTTACTTGGCTATTTAAGACATGGCTATCTGCAATGAATGATCGGCCTCCTGTTTCTATAACCACAGATCAAGATAGAGCCATACAAGCAGCGGTCGCTCAGGTGTTTCCTGGAACTCGACACTGCATTTGCAAGTGGCACATCTTGAGAGAAGGCCAGGAAAGGTTGGCTCATATATACCTTGCTCATCCTTACTTCTA
Organism: Bretschneidera sinensis; assembly: GCA_023935145.1. Classification (NCBI taxonomy): domain Eukaryota; kingdom Viridiplantae; phylum Streptophyta; class Magnoliopsida; order Brassicales; family Akaniaceae; genus Bretschneidera; species Bretschneidera sinensis. The sequence continues at coordinate 360,712 of CM043699.1, forward strand.
TGGTGAGCTGTATAGCTGCATAAACTTTTCGGAGACAATCGAGGATTTTGAATCATCATGGAACTCTCTCCTTGATAAATATGATCTCCAGAAAAATGAGTGGCTTCAGGCGGTGTATAATGCTCGCAAACAGTGGGCACCAGTTTATTTTCGTGGTACTTTCTTTGCTGCACTTTCTTCAAACCAAGGGGTTAGCTCCTTTTTTGATGGCTATGTGAATCAACAGACCACCATATCACTTTTCTTTAAGCAGTATGAAAGGGCTTTAGAACATTCTCTAGAAAAGGAAATAGAAGCAGACTATGATACAATTTGCACCACACCAGTGCAGAAAACACCATCTCCAATGGAACAGCAGGCAGCAAACCTCTATACAAAGAAAGTTTTTGCTAAGTTTCAGGAGGAACTTGTCGAAACTTTCGTGTATACGGCAAACATGATTGATGGTGATGGATTGGTCAGTAAATACAGAGTTGTGAAATATGAGCATGACGATAAAGCTTACTTGGTCACATTGAATGTTTCAGAGATGAAAGCAAGTTGTAGCTGTCAGATGTTTGAATACTCGGGCATTCTTTGTAGACATATTTTAACTGTCTTCACTGTAACAAATGTTCTCACTCTTCCCTCCCATTACATATTAAAGCGATGGACAAGGAATGCGAAATCCTGGGTTGGATTAGAAGAACAGAATGCAGATCTTCAAGGCATTGAGACTCTTGCTATGCGGTTCAATAATCTATGTCGTGAAGCCATGAAGTTTGCGGAGGAAGGGGCAATTTCAGTGGAGACTTACAATGCGGCAATCAGCTCTCTTAGAGAGGCTGGGAAGAAGATTGCGGCTGTGAAAAAGAACGTAGCTAAAGTCACCCCTCCTAGCTCACAAGGCAGTGGAAGTAGCCATGAAGATGGTAACAAGAAAACCCCTCCATTAGTTGCTGAACTTATCCCATCTTTGTGGCCATGGCAAGATACAATGCCGCACTGTTTTAATCTGACTGATGTTGGTGTTCCTGTTGCTGATCTGAATCAGCCCAGCATGGCCCCAGTTTCCATCCACCATGATGGTGGCTCTCCTGATAGCACGGTATGAAGCAGAAGATTACATGATTTACGTATGTTAGTGGCTTATTGTAACATGTGTTATCAACATGGATTATGATTACCAAGCATTTTCGAGGGTATCTTTTTAACTTTTTTGCATGAATGTCTGTTAATAATGTAGGTTGTTCTCACTTGTTTTAAGTCCATGACTTGGGTCATAGAAAATAAGAATGCAACACCAGCTGGTAAAGTAGCTGTTATCAACTTGAAGGTATGCATGCCTTTTCCTCTCTTCGTGCTGATAGTTTATTTATACATAACTGACTTCTTCTGACTTTTCTTGCTAAGTTAAAGGTTCTGTTATCCATTTAGTACAAAACATTGTGTAAATTAATATTACGTTAATAATTATAAATTCATGTGTATCCTGTAGTGTGGAAGAGGTTAGTGTTATCCCCAACAAACTTTTACACCATTTGTGTTATCCCCAATGAACGTTTCAAGGATATATATATTTCATTGTATTGGCTCTGTACTTCAAATAATTAAGCACGCGTTATAGTTAACAAGTGGTACCAGTATTTATTGCTTATCAAAAAAAAGTTTTGTAATTCTCCTTGAATTTTTGTTTTACCCTTCTGTAGCTGCAAGATTATGGAAAGAATCCTTCAGGAGAAACAGAAGTGCAATTTAGGCTAACTAGGGTCACGCTGGAGCCTATGTTGAGATCCATGGCGTACATCAGTCAGCAGCTCTCAACACCAGCCAACAGAGTTGCTGTTATAAATTTGAAGGTATGCCACTTATCAAAAAAATAAATTTGAAGGTATACCGCGTTGAGTTTATGTTGTTTTTTGTTCATAACAATGTTATTCTAACCATTATGCGAGACAATTTAGTGATTTGAGATGGATTAATTTTTATCTTAATTGTTGCAATTTGTTTTGGCAAAAAAAGTGACAGGGGCTGTTTGTGATGCTCAAAAACTAAGGCAGCTGAGCATAAGCTGGCCTGTTTCTTAGAATATTGGTTCTTGTGAGGTTGGCCCAACAGTTAGGCAATTGAGAAAGTAACAAATTATTTTAGTGTTTTCGAATTCAAAACAAAAAAAAAAAGCTTCTTTTTTTAGTCTATCATGTATAAAGGCCAACCAAGCTCTTTAATGGTCATCTGATTAGCCACAATGGCACGACCATGATCAAAGTCTTGGATCCTATAATGCATGAACTGACGGATTGTATTCATCTTTCCACTTGTTTATGCTTAATCGGTACTGCAAAATTTCAGTGGAATAAACTGAGGAGAAAGTGGTAAACTTCACTCTCTCTAATGGTGTTAAATACCTTTGCTTGGTGAACTTGTAGATCGTTCTAAACTGTACGATAATGTATCATCATGTGGACGCATTACATCTCTAAAGCTCTTTCCTTTCATACAACACCAATTTATCACTATTAATTACATGTAAATTAAGGATTTGGATCCTTTGAGGTTGAGATTTTCTATGGTCATTGCTTTTCATGGTGAGATAGTATGCCACCTCATTTAAGAATTGAATCGATGGTTATTGTTAAGCCACATCCCTATGAACACCTACTAAAATAAATAACGTGGCGCAATCATAACCATAGATTTCATTTTTTTAAATGAGGTGGCATAGAAAAACACCAACCACAGATGATCTAAATACATAAATTAAAAGGGCTAAAAAAGCCGTATAAATTGCCTTAAGTTTTTATACGGTACCTCAAGTTTCGGATTGTATCTATCAAATCTTATAGTTTCATTTTGGTTTCAGTGTCAATCTTCTATTGTTAATGTTGCCATTATGAGTCTTATTACACATGTATGAGGCTCACATGTTTTGCCAGGTCAACTGGTCAGCCCAATTTAGGGTTAAAACTGGAAATCAGTTTGACTTTTTTTTGAACAAAAAACAATTTGATTTATGTTAAGGAACTTGTGTCATTATGTTGTGTTGTAGGTTCTTTCTTTTTTTTCTTCTCTACATTATCATATTTATTGCTTGTGTATTAGTGAAAGGCAGAATTATCCTTCTAAATTCTTTAGTTCTGTTACATCTATTTATAATAGAATATGAGGGGCTAGGGCTGGATAAGTGTTCTGCCCTTTTTCTGTTCATCTTTTCTCTTCTCCTATATGCTATCTAATATCTTAACATGGCATCAGAGCGAGGTTAATCCTTAGGGACTTGGGAGTTACACTTCATGAATTCATATACCGTTCTTCTTCTCTCAGTTAACTTTAGAAATTAAAGAATTGTTGACTAATTATCAATTTTTTTAATCTACTCTTTAAAATTCTATATGATACATCCTGCTTATCAATGGCCGGCTTGTATTTTCATGAATCTTGAGTGTCTGTTATGATGTTTTGAGTTGCTTATGAGGTTTCCTGAAAGGCAATAGTTATTACTTAGCATTTTTATTTCCTTGTGCTTCTCAGCTCCAAGATGCAAAGATGACTTCGGGAGAAACAGATGTGAAATTTCAAGTGTCAAGAGATACACTGGGTTCCATGCTGAGATCAATGGCCTACATCCGTGAGCAGCTCTAAAGTAGTAAGCATACTTACTCTGTTACTTTTTGATTATAATGTTGTTGTAACTGAAAAAATTATCAGCAAATTTGTCAATAACCATCTTTTTCGGGAAGCAGTTAGTTTGCCTGATCAGTGAATTAATTTTCAAATATTTTGCTTTTTTTTGATAAAAAGCTTTCAACATACATTGAATTGGTTGATGTCGACTGAGCCAGCTTGGCATAAAGCGGACTTTTGATCCTAAATTGGCATTAATCTAGTGTGTGGGGTGACATGCAAGGTGCTCTATTGCTTGAGGTAATATGCTAAAACATATAAACGGAAAGATACTCATTAATATATAATTCTAGAATGTAATGTGGCATTTATCTAAGAAGCCCAAAGCTTAACCCACTGATTTCCTCTTCCAAGACATAAACTCCCTTTCATTGGTTAAAAATAATTGCACCCATTCCAAGCCCAACTAGATGCGCTGTTGTCATTGGAATATTTTCCCAACTATTTGTTGATACAATAGCCACCACCCATGTTTCTACTACCAGCAACTTCCAAATATTTATTAGTGTCAATGTTGTTTTCCATTTGTTTTACATAGAATTTTGTCTGAAACAACACTATTCAGCAACAATTCACCCTTTCTGGATTTAGCACTATTTGAAGTTCATTACATGATATGGAGGTGGACGTTATTCACATAAATTTTCATCCTCAGCTTTTATCACAATAATAAGCAAGCTGGTAGGACTTACACCTGAAATTGTTTTTGGCAGGGACCATGTACATTCACTGGAAGTGGAATTTGATTATTGGGGAAAATACAAATGCCCTTCTTGGTTTGGGCACTATAAAATCACGTCTTGTGGTTTAAAAAGTTACACTTGAGTATCATGTGGTTCTTCCATTAGCTCTTTAAGGGATAAGGCCATTAAAAATTTATGTTTGTCCATTTTTACCTTCAACTTTAGGTTTAATTTATGTTTTTTTGTTACTTTTAATTGCAAACCTAAATGGATTTTCTCTTCATTTTTTTCTATTTCCTTTAGCAAACTAGGTTAGGAATCGGTGAGAGAAAAGAGAGAGAAGAAAAAAAGAGGCGCTGCGCGCGGCTGGCCACTGAGAGTTGAGCAGAGAGAGAGAGTATTTTTACATACAAAGTTACTTCTTGAAAAAAAATTACATACAAAATTGACTTTTATGCTCTTCCCATTAAATCTATGAAAGTTTACGACATTATCCCGTAAATGTGTAACAGAGGAAACATATGGTGCTAAAGTGTAACTTTTTAAACCATAGTGTAATTTTATAGCACCCAACCCACAGAGGGTATTTGTATAACAGTATGTTGTTTGTTTAATAAATGGGCCATAATGAAGTGTAAGACATAGGTAGGTGGAGCATATCTGGGAAAGTAATATAACTTGAAAAGTAAAATTCTGAAGTAGATGATGAGTGTACAGCCTTAGTATCCTATTTAAATAATGTGCTGGCTTTCTTGTTATAGCATTTAAAATCTCCAAAATTTTCACTTAGATGATTACTCTATGCCCTACGGCAAGTCCATGTTGCTCGGCCTTCGTTAATTAGGCGTGAAATAAATCCTAGTGAGTAATCCAGCTTGGATAGGTTTGTTAGGGAGATTGGGTGCATGGTCCTATGTGTTTATAATTAAGCTGATTAAATAGTTGCATATTTTCTTCTTGTTTGCTAGGTTGCCTTCATATTTGCTTTTTGTGTGGTTGCATTATTTATGTGCAGGTTTTAGGCTTTTATTTTAAGATCTATCATCCCACAATGAAGTTATTATTGGTGTACATTTATTTTTTGTCATAATTTTGCATGTAGTACCAGGCGCTTGATTCAGATTGTGAATTCTTTTAGCAAGAGGCTTCTTGTGGTGAAGTTTCCCTTGGCAGAGACAGATTCAAAATCAAACCATCAGCTAGAACACTAGCTGCATTAGAGCTACTGATGGTGTGTCCCTTTTGGTCTATAACTTGTGTACCATGTTAATGTTTGATTAACAGAATCTGGTTTGATTGTAGTTAGGTACGATGACTTAGATTCCATGCACCACAATTGGCTTGGTTGTAATTAGGTGTGATCATTCATATCTCTAACTTATACATCGTTTCCATGTAACAATGAGTTGGAAACTTATTTGTAAATGTACGTAGTGAACACTCATATCTTTATTCAATGAGCATTACAGATAATTTGTATTTCAACTTCAGTAAATAAAGTTCTTCAAGTTGGAATGACAATTTCCTATTCCAGTTACCAACTTACTAGGCTTCTTTTCGTCTTTGCTGTAATTGGAGTTGCCAAATTAGGAGAAAGAAAAAGGAAAAAAAATGCTGAGATTGTCTACTGTATCTATGGCAAGTTTCCGGCTTTTGGCAGGAACTCAGAAAACCATTACCTCAGTTCAATGCAATTACAAATTTATTGCAAGACTATTCCATACAATTCAAGCATCTTGGAATTGAGGTTAAATTTAATTGTTTGGTCCACAATTATATAATGCAGTTACGTTAATTGTATTATATATTCCACTTGGAGAGGTGGTAATTCATTATTCCAGCACAATGGAGTAGCCATTAAAACTTTTAGCTTGGGCATATTATACCAAGGTTACCCATAAACCCAAATCTGTTTTCTTTCTTTCATTTTCTTCTCCTTTTCTTGGCCGTCTGTCTCTCTCTTTCTTTGTCTTAGCATCAGTCGTACGCGGCAACAAATGCCTGCGAGCGGCAACATATGCATCTAATCTCTTTTTTCTCTTTGTTTCTTTCCTCTACAATTCTACCAATCGAATGCAAATACAAGAGAAACAAAAAAATTCAAATCCATGGCTATTGCTTCTCTAATCAAAACCTCTCGTGTTAGCATCTCCACCTCGTCGTCGGATTGGTTCAAGGTCCCATGCCTCGTAACATACTAAATGTTTTCATTTAAATCCAAAAGTCATTCGGCACATGCAATAAAATCTCCTTTTTTGTTTCAATGTTTGATAGCCTTTCTTCATCGTATTTCATTTAAGGTTCAATTTTGCCTTCAAATTTCAGTTTGATATTTCTAAATTTTGGATTTTATTGAAAACCACATGCAATCCGATCCCATGCCTCTTAGCAATCACATTTTCATTTGAATATTCAAAAACTTATCATTGATACAAATATTAGTAGTTTATATTCAAATATGAGTAAAAAAAAGTAGCTTACATTTAAATTAATTTAGAAAATTATATCCTTTAATAAATTGTATTTTTCAATAATGAAAACAGGATGGAAGGTGCATTCATCTGAAACCTCCAACTCCGTCGCAAGCAAAAGAGAGGGGAGAAGAGGGAACTTCAATCAGGATTCTTGACTCTGGATTGCAGCCTCTCACCAGGATCCGATTAAATTCGATGCCCGGATCTGGATTTACGGGGATATCACGTAAAGATAAAAAAAAAACTCAGATGACACTACTATATAACATGAGATAAAAAAATGAATTGACAAAAATACCCACGCCCCCGACCCTTTCTCTATTCCCTCTTTCTAGAGAGTGGAACTAAGATCTCCATTGTCAACCTTTAATCTCAGAGTCACGATCACCAATTATTAATCCCACAATTACAATCCCTGATCTCAAAATTTATTGACGTTATATGTTTTTTCTTAGATTTGGAAACTCTAATCTCACAATAAGAGGCTGTTGGTGCTCGATTTGTGGATCGTGCTGATATTCACTTTGCCCCAATATGTTTTGTTTTAAATTAATTATTTTTTGTTAAAGATTTTAGTTTTTTGAGAAAATTCTATCAATTTTTATTGAATTAACAAATGAATCTTAGACGTCGTCTTGTATTAAATTGTATGCCCTATAATGCCCTTATCAACAGTAATAAACTTTTTATGTGCCAAAAAATCCATTTACATTTGCAGCCCTCAGTTTTTCTTGCTCTTCTCGTCCGACCGAGCAATTCCTTCTCCTGTCGTTGGCCATTGTTCTCACACTTCTCATGCTGATACTGAGATTTGTTAAAACAAGTAGTATTTGCTTCAATGAGGGGCGAAGTTAGAATTTTTTTTTTGAGATAATGCTGAAATATATGATTGATTATGAAAGCACTTTAATTTTTTTAATTGCTTAGTAATTATTTATAAGTCCACAAAGTATATAATTTTTTTACTACATAATAGTTTTATATATATTTTCATTGACGAAATATATGAACAACATTTTTCCATGTGGATGGACAAATGAAAATTATCTTTTTGACTCATATTCAAATCTATTAAGAGAATTGTTCTTGAACACCAAATAACAACATTTTCCAAGTGGATGAACAGATAGAATTTCTCTTTTTGACTTATACTCAAATCCACTGGGAAAAATATTTTTGAACACTAAAGAATAACACTTTCTCTATGGATGGAATGATGAAAATTATCTTAGTGACTACACCTAAATTCATTAAGAGAGATGTTCTCAAATTCCTTTTCAAATACAACAATCAAACTATATTTGCACATGTTCGATTAAGTAATTTAACACATATTTAATCATTATTTTTATATATAAAATAATAAAATATAACATATTGTTTTAGTTAACTTGAACATTAATAAATATTAGTTGAAATAATCTCCATTTAAACAAATAAATAGATCAACCATTTATTATATACAAATCAACTTAACATTCTACGCAATTCAACAATGAAAACCAAATGGACAAAAAAAATTGTGCTTATAGTTTTTTTTAGCTTAAAACTCATTGTCAAATAATCAAAATTTGCTAAATTCGATGAAACATCTACAAATTAACCAAACAGAAAAACAATATAATTTTACGTTACACGTAAAAACTTGAGCTAAACGTTCTTTTGGATCTATAAATCTTCATTGAACATTCAATTTTAGATGGGTACATGACCCACTAAACATTATGTTTTATTAAACTCAAAATCTCTTAGCTCATGTTAGGGAAGCGTTTTCAAAAACTCTTTTCAGTTTTCAAAACTTAAAAACACTTTTCAAACACAGTTTACATGTTTGGTAAAGTAGTTTTCAAACACAGTTTTTAAACACCAGTTTTCACTTCCACGAAACTTTATGCTCTCTCTTCCTGTCCAGTTTTCACTTTAAAGAAACTTTTTGTTCTCTCTTCTCATCAGTTTCGTTCTTTATTCTTCCTTTTCTCCACACACAGATCGTGTCTCCTCACCATTTCTCTCTCGTGGTCGTCATCCTTCGTCTTCTTCTCTACTATGACCCGACGTCGTCACTCCCCTGAATCGCAACTTCTTCCTCACTTTCTTCCTTCTCTATCACTGCCGTCACTCCTTCGTCCTCCTCTCTGGTACAACCTGGCACCATCACTCCCCCATATCGCGACTTCTCTGGTAAGTTTTATTTTCTCCGTCTCTGATTTTTCTGTTTCTAGTTACAAATTTTGGGATTTTTGTTGGGAATTTTCCTCAACTTTTTGGGTCTTTTTTTTGGGTTTTGCTTTCAATTTTCCCTTAAATTTTCAATTATCTCTTTTTGGAGATTTCCCTCAAATTTCTTGTTTCCTCTCTCTCCCCATCTCTGCGACCTCACCATTGCTAGGTCCGCCTCCACTGTAAGTAGCCGCACAGTCTTGATTTCAGATCATTCATCACTCCCAATTTTCTTTCTCGAGTTTGATTCTATAGAGAGACGAGTTAGGTTTTGTGTCTTCATTTAAAATAATCTAATCGAGTAAGCTATCTTTTTTTATGTCTCTCTCTAACTTTACTTTCTTTTACTTCTTGTTTTTAGATTTGAAAATTGATAGTGTTGTGGGTTGGCCTTATCTTTTAATGTTCGTGGATTTGAAAGCTCTGTTTGTTTTTTGGCTACTTTAATATTACAAACTCTTTTATGTTTTTGACCTATAATGCTAAGTGTTACTCTCCCTGTTGTATTTTTTTGGTGTGTTACTCTCCATGAGCAGGCATCCAAGAACTAGCGACCGTTAATCTCTCTGTATCTCTTATGATTTTAGGCTCATTTGGTGTTAAATTTTCTTTTTTTTTATCAAATTTTAATTTTGATTTCGATGGTCTATTCTTGTTCTTAATGTATCTGATTTGACAATTACAAAATTCAAATTAATTCGTTGTTTTGTTTATCTCAATTAGGTGTACTAAATGAGAGGTTAATAATCTTTGCTTTAGCATGTTGGAGTTAATTCGTTGTCAAGCTTAAGGCTTTTGCTTATTTAATTGGTAAAGAGTGTTACTTTAGCTAACAAGTGTTTGCCTCCCCTGTTTTATTTTCTGACGATTGTTTCTTTTCTGGTAAGAACTTGTTGCATTCTGACTTGAATATTTGGAAAATTAGTGGACTAATTGGTGCTGTCTTAATGAATTTGTTTGAGGTAACTGTTATCCTATAGGTGAAAGTCATTGAATCCATACACAAATTTCTAGAGATAAATAAAAACGTTGCACATGCAGACCAAATAAAGTTTAGTGATAACTCTGAATAAATCATGTTATTATACTGCTTTTAGGCACGTTTTTGGTGTTAATCTTAAGCATTAGAATTATGTTGCATGTGTTTTTAGCAATTTGAGTTTAGTCTATCTTATTTTACTAATAAGTTGTTTTAGTTGAATGATCAATGCTAAGTCATGGAAATCTGTTGTGCAGACACTTGCTGGAGCACTAGAGAGCACTGGAAGGCCAAAATGCGCAAAGGAGACAGAAACTCAAGGCTGCAGCGCCGGGATGTTGGCGCTGCAGCGCTGGAAGCTGACAAAAAGAGAGGATTTGGACAGAAAGTTGGCGCTGCAGCACTGGAATGTTGAAGCTGCAGCGCCAGACTAGGGTTAGAAATTCATCCTGAAGCTGCAGCGCCGGGATGTTGGCGCTGTAACGCCAGCCCGCGGATTCTGAAAGTTATAAATTGAAACCCTAGCTGAACAAGAGGGGAGAGCGCGGCCGTAGAAGAAAAAAACAGAATTTGGAGGAGAGGAGACCCAAAAGGAGAGTTAGAGACACTCCGGGAGGCTACGCATCAAGCTTTTAAATCATTCTTCTCTGGTTTTGTATTATTCTTATCTAGCTATGTTGATGTTTTATAATATGAACATGGGTTGTTTGAATATTACTATGGAGTAGATATTTTTGTGTTAAGGATAGATGAATCCTAAACCTATATCTTGAGTGCTATTTGGACAAGTTGGAATTTACTTTGTTTTTCAAAGAGTCGGTTTTATTGTTCTTAATGTTGTTTATTATTTTGATTCCTTCTTGAGGCATAGTGATGTGTCGAATAGAGAAGCTATGCTTTTATGAATAGTTGAATTAATAAATATGATTTTGGATTGTTAGTTATGCAAAGCCAAGGTAAAACATTCCATGAATGAAATAAGAGTAACCGAATAGAGATGCTAGGAAGTTCATGTGGTCCATTTAAACCGTGACCGAATAGGGAGATTTAACTGAAAGGAATTCTGTTGAACTTAATGCTTCTTAAGTTGAATCAATCTAGAATAGACCTAGAATATGGATATTTGAAGTTGATGATTCTCGAGATTGTGGTTAGACCTGAATAAGGATAACCAATTGATTGGGGATTCTACCATCTTGAAAAACATAGTAAGTGAAACTTGTCCATTCAAAACTCTTGTCAATTATGGTTTAGGTGAAGTCGAGTCCTTAGCACGTTAGTTCATAAGAGTCTTCATTCCAAAGTTTGCAAATCTTCCGTTAATTATTAGTGCTTCTGTTTTTAGTTAATTGCTAGTAAACTTTTCTCCTACAATTATTCGTTTGCTCAAATAACAGCAAGAGTTGAGTCATAATTTCTGTAATATTTGCTCAGTCTTCGTTGAGAACGATATTTACTCATTATTTTATTACTTGAACGATTAGTGCACTTGCTAGTGTTAATTTCATCGCATCATTTAGGAACTCAAGGCGCCATCCATGTGTGGCATGTAATCTACGTTTTCTTAAAGTGAGTGGCCTTTTTGTTTGTGGAAGTCTGATTGTTAGAAAATTCTTAGCCTACATTACTTGCAGAAGAATAGTTTAAAAGGAAAGGCACTTCCAAAGTTATGCGCTTTGTTTACTTACAGAAGAATTGTATTAAATGTACTTGTACTTTGATGTTGTTATACTTGTATTGACTGATGAATTTGATAGCCATGTGCTTATTTTAGCCCCTTGAACCAATCTAAGCGTGAGACTGTTTTTCTTAAAACTGGAAGAGCTTTACTTGTTTTACATATGAGCAGAAAAATTAAGCAAATATATTCTTTGAACGAAATATTAGTCCTGCGAGCTGTCTAATTAAATTACTTATGATTAGTGTTATTTTTTATTATGCTATAGTGTTGCATATGTATATCGTGTACTTGTTGATGTTCATATCTTAATTATTTGAATTGGGTTTTTGTATGAGTGCAGCAAGGTGGCCATGTGCTTCTTCAGCTGCTAGCATATTTTAATATAGCTTTTAGCAACTGAATTCCATTTAGCATATTTTCCTTTCTTAAGGAAAATAATTACAGGTGAATGCCTGTATTGGCTGTTTATACTAGAGTGGTTGTTGTCCTCTGGCTCCTTACCTCTCAATTTAATAACAAGAAATTACACAAAGAAAACAATTATCTAGCGTTTGCCTTATTAATGCCAAAAGCAGACAGCAGCAAAAGCCTTTCCCAACTAAAAATTAGATAACTAAAAACGATTTGATGCTTTTTGAAGATTCCTTTAAAGGAACCTTCTTCTGTTAGTATAGTAATCTTGATGTGTTTGTATACCAAGAGAGTTTTCGCATGTTTCCTGCAAATTCAAGTTAGCAGCCTTCTTTTCTCATTTCATGAGAAGTTATAAACAGAAGAAACTAGTATATATGTTTATATGTAGAGTTTTCAACTCAAAATCCATTTGAAAGCATGAATTATGAGAATATATCTTCACATAGCTTTACAACTAAACAATTTAGCATTAACATGGCTGCTGACAAACTGAGGTCAGATCTACACTACATATTTATAGCTCTGGGATTTTCACTTGCTCTTGTTCATATATATACATATGTATGTATATTAGTATGTATATAAGTACATAGAATTATGCAGCAAGTTATTCATTCTGATAAATTGATCTGTGCAAATTAACCTGCTTTGTTCTGTATCTTACATATTTCAGAATGTAGACAGGAATCTGTTTCAAGAAAAGGACTGAAATTTTTAATTGTAACACATGGGTTTCAAAGTGAGGTTTTGTCTTCTCTTTGTATCACTATGTTTGGTTTTTTTTTTCCTCTTTCTTGCTTACACAGTAACACATGCTTCATTTTTCATGGGGTTTTTAACAACAAAGACTGACCAGATAGTTGAATGGTTAAATATTTACTTGTCCTGTTGGGTATTCGTTCACATTATGAATAGATATATTCTAACTGTTAGAAAATGTAATAGTAATTATTTTGAAACTGTTCAGTATGTATGTAAAGAGTGTCAAATGAAATGTCTCTTTAGCATCGCTCCATATATATGCATGTGTATTGTTTTAGGAGAAAGGATAACTGGTATATGTATGTAGGTCCAATTTAAGTATTTTAAAATAGTCGGTTAGTTCTTATTATTCAATAATAATCTGTTAATGTCACTTTTATTGTAGATGGCTTCTGAAAGCATTGATATATCTTTATGGGGCATTGAGAGAGAGAAATGTATTATCGATATCATGGTTAATGAGGTAAACAAGGGAAACATGAAAGAGGGTGTGTTTTATAGAAGGATTTGGGATGTCATTATCAAAGAATTGAATTTGAAGACCAACAAGGTCTTTACATTGAAACAATTGAGGGAGAAATTTCAAAAGTTGCGTTTGAAACATCGTATGTTTAGTCAATTGCTTGAGCAAACTGGGTTTAGTTGGAATGCTGAAAGTAATACTGTCACAGCCTTAGATAAGACTTGGGAAAATTACATTCGGGTATCGTCTTTCTCCCTAAAGTACATAGTGTGGATTTATCTTACGATAATTTCTTTTAAATCGATAATTACTTTTATATCTTCATTTTTTTTCTTAGGCACACCCAAAAGCTTCACAATTTCGTAAGCAATGCTGTGAACACTACAAATTGTTAGGGATAATCTTAACAAGTCAACTGCCACAAGAATTCTTCACCATGCTTCAACCCTAGATCCACCTAATTCCGATGAGGATAATGCATTGCATGAAGCTTTTCTCAATAGTGGATGCATATAGATGTTGATGTTGATGGCCTTGGTAACCTGGATGACCCAAATACTCCGGTTGACCTTGAAATCCCAAACACTCAGCCCACTCAGTCTGAACGTTCTACCAAGCGTTCTAAAATCAATGAAAAGAAAAAACAGAAGGAAACTAGAAATAGTCAATTGAGTGAAGTTTTTGCCTGTTTCATGGAGGCCACAAAAGCAATGACAGAAGCTTCTTCGGCTAGGGCTGAGAAGTATAGAGAGAAAAGCGTTGAGAGAACAAGTTCGATGGTTTCTGCTGATTATTCAGTTGCAGTGTGTTTGAAAGTATTTGATGAAATAGAAAATCGGTGGATGACAACACATATTTGAAGGCATTAGAGAAATTTACAGGTAATTTTGAGTTGAGGGAGGCATTCATTAAAATGCCTTTGGAGAGAAAGAATGCGTGGTTAGCTAGGATTGGTTGAGAGTTGGAGACATTACCTTTGGGTTTAAATTATATTTGTGTGTTAATGATACTATTTATTTTTTGATGTGTGTTTATGTTTGTACTTGGATATATTTATTACTTTTTTTAATTTATGGATGATATGTTATTTGTTTGGATTAAACTTATGCGTTTGACATTCTATGGATTGTTGGAATATGAATGATTAGAATTGTGTATATAGATCTCATTATATTTGAATGATTAGAATTGTGTATACATGTATAATTAGATTTGATAATTTATAGAAAATAGAAGAGGTGCTGTCGATTTTTAGAAAAAAATAGAATTAAACTTCAATCTATTTAGATTTGTAGAATATAAACTATACTACATGATAACCATAATGTGACTTGTTTTTTTGTTTATGTTAAGAAATGGACAATTCAGACCCCAATAATTTTACAGCCATGTTTCTTCTACTGTTTAGGGGTAAACGGTATCACTTAAATGAATATCAAAGTAGAACACCCCAACCAACGGGTTATAGAGAACTATTTAACTATAGGAACTCATCTCTACGTAATGTTATAGAACGTTGCTTTGGGGTCTTAAAGGCGCGCTTTCCAATTTTAAAAATGATGCCTAGATTCAAGCTCGCTAGACAACCTCTTATAGTTGTTGCTTGTTGTGTCGTACATAATTTTGTACGCTAGTGTTCTCAGAGTGATCAATTGTTTAATTAATGGGAAGCAGATGGCCATGAAGTAGAAAGCGAAGGAGGGTTGAACACATTTACAAATAATTATACAGTTGATTTGTTTGATACGTGTGCAGTAGTTATGGCTGCGTTTCGTGAGCTTATTGCCAATTAGATGTGAGCAAACCGTTTTGGTATTTGATTTTATATCTGGTAATCATGTTAATATTTGTCGATAAGATTTAGTTAATTTAACGTCCTTATATGTGTTAATTTAGTTTTTTAAGTTAATGAATTATTTTTTTTCTTAGGAATATATTTCACATATTGATATATTATTTGACTTATACGATGTGAGGATGGCAAACCAACCAAATTGGGCATTGAGGCAAACCCTTTTGAAGGAAGAATTTTAGGCCGTTTATTTCCATTTTATCAATTTATCAAAGTTGTATTTGAACAATGAATATTGTATCTTAAAGTTGTCTTCAACTATCTTATTTTTAAGAAGAAAAATATGTCAACTTTTAGATATTGAACAAACTTGAATATTGTATTTGATGGGTTGGTTGTTCATATTTTATCAAATCGTGTTGTATTTTTTATTTTAATTTTTAAGAATTTATTTAACAAACTAACATGACATGACTAAGGGAAGAGTGCTGTCATGTTTGATCGATGATATATAAAAAATACTAACATTTTAAAAATAAAATAATATTAATTATTTCCAAGTATTTGGTGTGTGCTTAAAAAAATGTATTTAGTAAATATGAGAAATAAAATTAATTATAGATATTAAAATTTAAGCTGAACACTGAAAACGGAAAACAATTATAAGAAGATCTAATCCAAACAGTTTTATGTTTTCAAAATAAGATTATCCAAACAACATTTTACTGAAAACTGTTTGAAAACAGTTTTCGAGTTACAGTTATCTAAACATTTTTTCGAACACTGAAAACTGAAAATAGTTTCCAATAAACTGTTCCCTTATTTTTTTTTCAATTTCAATATTTTTAAATTTTGAAACCTAACCGAGCCGGTTTGAGTTAAATAATTAAATTTGGCCAAAGATCCGGCTCAACCCAAACCAATTTGATCAACTTCCTACCCATTTCTAACCCAGCTAATTAAACCGTTCTTTTTCTGCCAAAAGAACCGTACTCACTTTACAGCCAAGAGAGAAGATTTCTCTCTGGGCGATCTCTCATCAGCCCCCTCAGTGGCGAAGCTAGGGATTTTCAGAGAAAAATAGAATCTAGATTAGAGCTTTTAGAGAAAGTCTCCACTTTAGAAATTTTGGTTATCTGTAATTTGTGCTTGGTTTGGGGGATTTAGGTCAATTGCTCGTGGTATACACAGGTATATCTTCTTCCTACCTCTTTTGCTTATTTACTGCTGTTATATGACCGGGGATCTTGGATCCAAGTTGCCGCTTGGATTCTTTTCTTTTACAACCTGATTTTTTATTATTTTTTTCCTTCTTTCTCCCTTTCTTTCTTTCTTATTTTCTTGTTCTTTCTTATCTTTACTTCCGGAACGCGACTTTATATTTTTGGTTGTTTCTTTTTTATTTTTATTTTTCTTTCTTCTTCTGTGAGATGTTGGGATGTGCCACTGGATTTTTTAAAGAAAATTTGAGCCCGGGCTTCAGCCCAGACCCGCCCGTAATGCACCTTCGCCCCTGGCTTCAACCAATCCTGTTGAAGTCATGATAATGGGTGGTTTTTGATTAATTTAAAATTCCTTGTAGATTTTCCTGGTGATTGGCTGCCATTGGTTTATTCTGGTTATTTTATACTAGCGATGGACAAGTCAAGTGCTTTGGAATATATCAATCAGATGTTCCCTACAGGTTCAACACTCCCTCTTTCTTTCTTAACCTTCGTTTTTTTTTATTTCATTTTTCCCTGTTCGATCGTATGTATATGATGAATAAAAACATATATGTAATTAGATCATAATTCCTTTTCATTTATGGTTTTTGGTGAACATTTGCTCCAAAGATATAGTAGGTTTTGGGGAAGGGAATTCTTTTGTAAATGATTTAGATACAGTAGATTTTGTGGAGTATCTCTTCTATAGATATGCTTTATACATGGGTTGAAGCCCCTTGGCGCGCTATTCTTTAATACAATTTACTTATAAAAAATCATTTATTCCGAAACTATGATGTTTATTGTTGTTAAGAGCATTTTGGGAAAGCTATGAATGTGATGATGAAGAAATATTTCTATCCGTAATTTGTTCAGTCTCTCTCTCTTGTGTGTGTGTGTGTGGGGGGGGGGGGGGGGTGAGACTTGAGAGTGGGGGAACAAGAATGGATGCTACTTTTTTTTTTCTTTGTTTAATTAGATTGTTAAAGACTTAAAGTTGATGCCTTGCCTTGACAATTTTATTTTCCCCTATGTGTGGCTTGATGTTCTTTGGCAAGTCCATGTTATCTATCTTGTACCAAAATGTACCTACGTAATGATACCCTTTCCAGTTAATCCAGGCATTCTTGTGTAATTTTTTTTTTTTTTTACAATAACATTGGAATTGTGGTTAACATGCAGAGGCATCTTTAGCTGGTGTTGAGCCACTAATGCAAAAGATACATAGCGAGATACGCCGCGTGGATGCTGGAATATTAGCTGCTGTTCGCCAACAGGTTAATTTTTTTTCCCTTTCTGGTCATTTAATGTTGAAAACTATCATTTTCTTAAGTACTTGGATTTGGTTTTACTATCTATTTGGGGCTTATAACTAACTTGTCTTGTTGACTTCAGAGTAACTCAGGAACCAAAGCCAAGGAAGATCTTGCTGCTGCCACACGCGCTGTGGAGGTCAGTTTGTTACGTTTCCAAACTATTACTTATATATTTCTTTCATGGGCCAAGTTTATTGAAAGTATTGCTCTTTTTTTTCTGCACTCATTAATCTTTTCTGTACTTTTCTTTTTTGGGTGGTTCCCCCGCAAAGCAGGAACTCTCTTATAAGATCCAAGAAATAAAAACCAAAGCGGAACAAAGTGAAGCAATGGTTCAAGAAATATGCCGTGACATTAAAAAGTTGGATTTTGCAAAGAAGCATATAACAACTACAATTACTGCTCTTCACCGTCTTACAATGCTAGGTTAGTTGTTATTTCCTTCTGGTGGCCTTACTATGAGTTTAGCAATAGTTTTTATAGTTTACTGTTATCAATATTGTCAGAATGGAGTAGTGGGGGAGGGCTAAAACATGCTGTGAATGAATGAATCATATATTTTTACTATTTGAGATTAGAAAACAAAAATGTAAATGTTGAGAGTTCTATTAGGTCTCCTATTATGTGTTGTTGAGTCTTCTTAGGATCCCTATTATGTATCATAGTAGGTTTCCTAAGTCTTATCTAGTTTATGTCTCCTAGTCCTATTAGGTTTGATAATCATAAGTCTATATATAGGACTATTGAATTGTATTTGTATACTAATCAATAATATAAGATTTTTTTTTATTATTCTTGTTAATATGGTATCAAAACCTATGGTTTGGGACCCAAATGATATTTGAGTAAACCCTCGTGGGCAAAAACCCAAGTAATAACCCAGTTGGGTTAGACGGGGTACACAAACCAAACCCTTTATCTATCTAAAGTCCTACATATAAAATCCTTAATCTCCTTTTTTTCATTGAAACTCTAACACTTAAAGCTGGTTGTAACCTCTGCACCTCTATAAAAAAAGAAAAAGAAGAAAAAATATATTTGTTATGTGTTCTTGGTCTTGTATTTGAGTTCTAAAAGAAGAAGAAAAAGAAAGAAGAGTTTCTGAAGTTTTTTAAGAAGAGTTCTTGATCGTTATTGAAGAAGAGTTCCTTACCCCTGTTGATATTGTTGTCCCGATGTTGATATTGTTAACCTCATGCATGTGGATGTTGTTAACCTGATCCGACCTGTGTTGATGTTGTAATTACCTCTTGACTCATTGATTGCAGCCCATTCAAGTGAAAGTTAGTAAAAAAAACTAGACAAAAAGTTAAAGTCTTGTTGATCCGGTGTTCTTGGATCTTGTCTCGATAGGTGGTACTGATGTTGTAACCTATTTATTTCTCGTGGGTGTGGAGCCCCAACATGTTCTCACGGGTTAATGTAATTTTTGGGTTTGAGTTTATTTGTTTCAGATTGGATCAAGTTCGCTATTGGTATGAGTTTCTTTGTAACAAGTTGATACATGTGTATGCTTCCACTTGAGGGGGAGTGTTGAGAGTCTTATTAGGTCTCCTATTATGTGTTGTTGAAAGTCCTATTAGGATTCTTATTATGTGTCCTAGTAGGTTTCCTAAATCTTATCTAGTTTATGCCTATCTTATCTAGTTGATATCTCAGTCCCATTAGGTTTGATATTTATAAGTCTATATATAGGACTGTTGAATTGTATTCAGATCATCAATCAATAATACATAATTATTTAAATTCTTGTTAATAGTAAAATTGCTGCAGATGCAGCATAAAGCATTTGCTTAGTGCTGATAAATTGTAAAGTGCAAACCATTATATTGAAACATCAGTTTTAGATCCATAAGTACTGTTTTAAACTTATCGTATACATTCTGGCCTCTCTCACTTTTAAGTTTAAACAACAACCTAATATGGGAATAGTGATGCTGCATCTATAGCCTATAGCTGGGGCAAGAAAGTTTTTTCTTGGAAAGCATGATACTAAGGCTGTGAGCCCTGTGCCAATAAAGAAGACATTTTGATCCGAAGAGAAGTGTTATGGTGCTTGTTTAGGCTGTTAATATGCTGCTGATCCAGTCTTATTTAATATTTAATATTTTAGTACATCAAGGGTGTCATATGCTGCAAATCTTTACGTCATATTTAATATTTTAGCACCCCCATCATATGATGCAAAAGACGTATGATTTGCAGCATATATTATGATACATATCATGTATTGTCATGCCTCATATAGTGTCAGAGAGACTAGGAAGTATCTGGCTATTGCCTTCCAAATAAGCGATGTTTACAGAAACAACACTTTCCATATTTCGTATTCTGTATTATTTGCTTTTCTTATGTTCTGAAAATGATCAGTTATTCTGATTTGGGAATATGTTAAAACATGGGAAATGGAATTATTTTCTACGAACCTGTGACAAAGAGACCTAGGGTTTATCAGCTTCTTAAATCCTAACTCTATCCGCATTGGATTTTAAAATTTCTGATCAAAAATACTTGCAGAGCTGTATGCTATTGGAAGCTTGTTGATTGTTAACATATACATGATAATTTATGTTTTGCCTTTAAAAGTAGAAATACATGTTCAACATTTTAGTAATTGTACTTTCCAGTACAAAAGTTGCATGTCTATGTACATAAATTCTTATTGCAACAGCCTCTTCCATGCTATGGCAGTCTCTGCTGTTGAGCAGCTTCAGATAATGGCTTCAAAACGGCAATACAAGGAGGCAGCTGCACAGCTGGAGGTACCTTATTTGTTAGTGAACCATTCATTTTCTCATGTCTATTCAGGGTTACAAGGCGTTTTTTAAAAACCTTTTTCTGGGACAACTTGCGACTTGATATAGTTTCTTTCCCTTTGTCCTGTTCTTTTCTGCGATTCTGAATGCCCAAATATTAGGGTGCTAATTCTCTTTTTGAAAACGCTTGTCATGGGAAAAAAATGAGGACTTCTGTTTCCATTTTCTTCTTAGTTTTATTTTATTTTAGCTAGATAAATGAGAAACAACAATTCAGGTGTTTATCTGGAATAGACTTTTCTCTCATCTAGAAATACTATCCAGATTCTTCGAGTAAATGCTTTTTCCAAATTATGTATGTTTAAAGCTTGCTTTTATGCTATCCTTATGAAATTGGAACGTGCTTACTAATGCTGCTTCATGATGCAATGCAGGCTGTAAACCAATTATGCAGCCATTTTGAAGCCTACAGGGACATTCCTAAAATCACTGAGCTTAGGGAGAAGCTGAAGAATATAAAACAAATACTCAAGTCACATGTGTTTTCTGATTTCTCAAGGTATTGCTATCTCTAAGGGGTATTTCTTTGAGCAGTAAGCAGAGAGATTGGAGGGCTATATTGCTTTAGTCTCCTTTTTTCTTTTAGGATGACTCATAGTCCTCTTTTATACTTTTTTTCTCTCTTAACAAATTTATTTATTTTATCAGAAAAATGTTCTCTCTAATTTTCCTCCCGAGATCAGTATTTTGGTAGTCTATTATGATGCTAATGCTAAATGTCACATCTCCTGTTTTCCATATCTTTAACTTAATTTTTTGATGCAGGACAAAATGGCCTCAAACCCACCAGGTTTGTTGTAGGCTGACAGATCTGATTATAGGACCACCAAATATGATTGCAGGGTTTTATGTTAGCTTTAAACAGCGAGTATAATAAGTAATTTATGGTCTGGTTTTAGGAAGAAATGTAGGATCTTGTGCTAAGTAGTGAAAGATGAGGTTTTGGTGGAGTTTGTGACTGGTTATGAAGATCTGAAACTTGGAAAAGCTGGACAACAGACTAGAAGTAGAATACAGGAGGTAAAGTTAAGAAGATTGAACGATAAGATAGGGTCCCTATGCATCACATCTAGGGCTCTGGAACATCACATCTAAGAGAGGATGCATCACACATTCATAACAGGAAAAAAGCTAATATTTTTTCTTTCTTCAATCTCCTTCAAATTTGACATTACATAAACTTTATATTGACTAAGCAATCTTGGTGGCCAAGCATACTTGATTACCAAGTAATCTTGCTACACAAGACTTAGACCAGTTAGGACCCAGATCTGAACTCTGACCCCACTAAAGATAAAGTTAAGCTAGCTGGCAACTGTAGGAACAAGACTGAAATGATAAGAATGCTCTTTACTAAATTTTTTAACAAACCTGACCTAAAATAAGAAAATGTTTCTATCATTATTCCTAAGATACTAAGACTCTTAACATCTTCTATACTTTAGGCAGTTTAAGCTCTCGCTTTGAACCTCCTTAAAAAACACATCAAATTTCATCTGTTTTTTTGATAAGTACGTCAAATTTCATCCTTTTCAATTCTTTGTAATCTTTGTTGGCCTTTTGATATCTGTATCATTTTTTATGCTTACTATGCTACCTTGAATATCTAGCTACTTGCTAGCTTTCTCTTGTAATATTTAAAGAAATCAAAGGAATGCGGGATTTTTAATTAAAAAGGGAGTTGAGTGAAAGCTGGTCAGTTCCACACATTCTAGCCAATGGCAAGAGAATATCTATTAAAAAAATCTATTTATTTATTAGAACTGTAAAGCATTCAAATCTAAGGGTTAGCACATGGTCAGTGCTTGCTTGCCATTTTAGTTCTTGGTCTCATGGGTTGAGACTATACGAGTTGGGTGTACGTTGTACCGGTATTGCCTCTGTGAATGTGAATTATGTGACTACTGACGAATCTTGGTTAAAAGCCACATTTTTAATCTGGTGAATATCAATATCAAGGGGATATAGCTTAATGGAATTGTGCTGTCATATGGGGAAGTTACACATTCTTATATGTAGCTTGTTCTGTGTTCAACCTTGTCAAATTTTTTTTTTCTTTGGGAAACATGGGGAGCGAATATAAATGTCATTTGGTCACTCATCAAAAAAATAAATAAATACCATTTGGTCAAAGGGGGGGTTGTCAAACAACCCACCTATAAAGGGGTATTAGGTCTTAAATCTCCTTTGTTATTCAATAAAGCACTTCTTAGTAAATGGTTATGGAGATTAATGGCACAAAAGGAACAGTTTTGGAGGAAAGTTATCGAAGCTAAGTTCAGGGTGGAACAACCCACTCAAAAGGGGGGATTATTTGTTAAATTCATTTTGTTATTCAATAAAGCACTTCTTGGCAAATGGTTATGGAGGTTAATGGCAGAAAAGGAACAATTTTGGAGAATAGTTATTGAAGCTAAGTTGAGGGTGGAAAATAATGGCTGGATAGCTAAAGTGGATAGAGGATCCTATGGTATGGGGGCTTGGAAGTGGGAAAGGAAGGGATGGAATGACTTGTCCCTAATGTATCTCTTGAGGTTGGCGATGGAGATTGTATTTGGCTCGGGGTTACTACATTGAAAGACCAATTTCTGGATTTCTTTTTCCTCACTTCTTAGAGATATAGATGTCTTGATTAGTTCTTGTGTGCACTTCCAGAATGTGGAGATTGTGTGGAATATTCCTATGAGCCATAATGCCCACGATTTGGAAATTCATATTGTTGGGAATTTTTTTGAGAATATCTACAAGGCGAAACTTAGTTTACTTAGTGAGGACAGGGTTTGGTGGAAGCTGAAAGTGGGAGGGAAGCTTGAAGTAAGTCCTGAGGCACTTCTTGATAATAATGTGTCTTTGGAAGGAAGGGAAAACTTTTGCTGGAAATCTATTTGGGAAACTTAAGGGCATGTTTGGATTTGTTTTCTGTTTTCAGAACAATGATTTTGAAATGAGAACAGAAATCAGTTTTGTTGTTTTTCACTAAAAACATGTTTGGATAAATATTATTTTGAACTTTTGTTTTTGACCTCTCTCATGGTAACGGTGCTACATTTTAGTGAGTGAAACTTATTAACCACTTTTAAGTAAGTTTTCTTATTATTTTTTAGAACAATTCTAAAAATACTTATAGAAAACAACATAAAACGTCAAAAAGATGTTTCTAGAAACAAGCCCTGTTTTCGAAAATAGTTTTCAAAAACTTGTTTTCGAAAACACTAACTAAACACATTTTGAACGTCAAAGAACTCTTTTGAGCTGATGTTGAGTTAGATGGTTGATAGTTTGCTTTGGTTTATGGATGTTTTCGCTTGCATTGTGTGCGTATAGATATCATGTCTGATGATATTCTAATTGGGAATAGATAAATATTGTTTCCAAGATATTTATCTAGCCGTAGTTGTTCTTTACTTTTGTCTTTGAAATAGATGAATAAGTTATTTTATTGTTTCTGAATTTATTCTTTTTTTTTTTTATCTCAGTTTAGGTACCGGGAAAGAGGCAGAAGAAACTAATTTATTGCAGCAGTTATCTGATGCTTGCTTGGTTGTTGATGCTCTGGAGCCATCTGTGAGGGAAGAGTTGGTAAATAATTTTTGCAGCAGAGAGCTAACTTCATATGAACAGATTTTTGAAGGAGCTGGTATGCCATACTTTATTTAGTTCAAATGCCTTCTCTGTAGTGTCCATTTTCTATGCCCTTGATTTTTTAAACCTTTAGCTTTTCCTTTATTACCAGAACTGGCTAAGTTGGACAAAACAGAACGGAGATATGCGTGGATCAAGCGTCGAATGAGAACAAATGAGGAAATTTGGAAGATCTTTCCTCTTTCATGGAATGTTCCTTATCGGCTCTGTATCCAGTTCTGCAAGAAGACAAGGTATCACATCTTTAGCATAAATCTTAATTTTTGTTAAACATTACGAGTGAACTAGTCTTTAATCCTTGTTTGTTTATTTATTTATTAGAAACCAAAACCAGTAGTTTTAAGCAGTTTCTGCAAGAATTTGGAAAAAAAACCTTTTAAGATACCAAATCCAGGGAAATTTGATGTCTGGGTGCGAACGGGTCTCTAATGTGTATATGACGTTTTTCACTTTGTTGCCCATAAAAAAGTTAACCTAAAGGCACCAAGGGGGTGCCAGCCCATGTACAAGGGGAATTATTTACAACATAAAAATTCTAGTAATTCTATAATCTCTTCACATTTATTTAAAATTCCCATTGAGCCACATTTTTAAAGTGTTGAGCCATCTATCCTTTAGGGAACTAAAGCTTCTCCAACCCATCAAAGGTCCTATTCCGACATTCCACAGAAGCCAAAAATAGAGTGTAGCGATTGCAATGGCTTACATTTTATCTCTCGACTCTTTTTAACCCATGTCACGCTCAAGCCTCATGAGTAAGGACCTGGCTACCATCCAACGAATGCCTAGAACCACAAGGGAAATCCCGCAGTTTTCTTGTCCAAGAGCACCATAACCAAAGAGGACAAGTTTTCTGGACATATTCCTTGCATAGATAGCATCAATTATCAATAATCTTCCCCTTATTTTGAAGATTATCAATTGTCAAAATTCATTGCCAAGTTGCCTCCCATGCGAAACAGTTACTCACTTCCTATTTTCTCTCTGGATTTTATCGAAGATTTATTCTGCCCTATGAGCCATTTACAAAGTATTATACTTTAGGATAATATTTCACAGAACTTTCAAGCATGTTGACTTGTCTTTTGTTTTCAGGAAACAATTAGAGGGCATCCTTGATAACCTGAAAGAAAAGCCAGATGTTGGGACATTGTTGCTGGTAAGCCATATTTTCCTACACTTAACAATTGTTTATTTATTTTTATTTTGCATGTACTCGAGTAAAATTTCCAATAATCATACCATCATTAATTCAGTGTTGTCATGATTGGGTATGTTAGTCCACTCGGTCAAATGCCGTGCTACTCATCTACATCATATAGCCTGTTGTTGGTCTGTCTCTAAACCCCTATATTTACCAAAAAATGTTGCTTCAAGATTATAGATCTCTATTAAGCAACTTGATAAGGTGAAGGCCACAGTTCAATGCTGAAGAAGCAGCTAGTCTTGTCTTGGATCTTGATGGTAATTATTCATATGAAAAATGAAACCCTGCGATGTAGGACAATCCATATAGTGATTTATTTGGGGCTGTCTACCATCATTATAGGCTGGGTAGGTTTCAGACTTGTAAGGTTAAGTTTGAGAAGACCACATTAGGGGCTAGGAATGGAGTTGCTTGGGATTTTGATGGCATAGAGAGGCCTATTGAAGTTATTAGAGATAGATGGTTAAACACGCTTAATTTTTGGTTGAAAGGAATTTTTTTTTTGTAAATGTTTTGGACATATTAGATTTTGTGTACTCCCTCTCTTGTAAGTAGCCAAGGCTTTATGCCGCACCCTCTTGGTGCTTCTTAATAAAATTTTACTTATCAAAAAAAAAATATTCAACGAAGCAAGTTTGGTGGAATTCCTGGACAGCGAGCAAAATGTAAAGATGAAGGTTTAGGTTTAGTGGGTTACTTCTGTATAACAATAGTAGGAAAATCTATTTGCTTTTAGGTTTATACTGGTGTATGGAAAGACGAATGATTTATTGTATAACTAATGCTAAAAACTAGCATAAACTTCTAGACAATTCCAAACTCTACTACTACCTTGCACAACCATATTATGGATTTATTAATGTAAATCACAAATTATAATTCTAACAAGAGTTGACCTTTTTGGCCAATTGATTGTGTTAAGGTCTTTGGTAAAGTCGAAATCTTGGGCAATGGTAGTTAGGGGCATTGCTGATGAAGAAGACAATGGGGAAGACGCGCGTGGAGGGTTGTGTAGGGAAGATTAGGGATAAAGGGAAAGGACAATTGTCATTTGAGCTGTCGTCAATTTTTTTTTTTTAATTTTGAATCTGATGATACTTGGGGGAATAGATTGGGCCTGGACCGGGAGGCAGAGATGGGCTGTGACTCTGGTCAAACGTGTAAGTTTGACTTAGGTCTGGTTTCGGAGACTGGCCTAGCAAAATTTTAAATAATAGGGCTTTGAGTAGTAGTGGGCTGGGTTAGTTTTCTTTGAATGGGCCAAGAAAAGCTCTATGTAGCATGGCCTCTAATTCCTTTAGGCTGGATAATTTTGCGGGTAAGAGAAAATACAAAAGACGTGGCCCTTGGAGGTTGAAGTTGACAAAACCGTGGGTAGCCACACGTTTTGGTCCTCCAACGTCGTAAACACGTGAGAGGTCATCGTCAGTGTCTGCGCCCATCGCAGGTTTGTTTGGCGAGTCAAGGTCGACGGTTTTCGATCTTCCTGGTCGAGCTACGGCGTCGGAAAAGCTCTTTGAGATGGCTTCGCGATACGGGAATGGTATTTCCTGTGCGGCTATACAAGAGTTAGCGCTTGAGAATGTTGTGGTGGTTGACGACGACTCCGGTAAGTCAGTTTTCGATTGCACTGTGTAGGATTTGGTAGGGTGGATGCAATGTTTTCTTATGTGGAATCTAGACCTTTTCCCCTCTCTACATCTAGACCAATGACTCTGCCAATGGTGATTTTCAAGTATCGTTTAACGTAGATTTGTTGGTTGATTCTTTTGCTTTGAACCCCTTTTCTATATTCATCCAAGGGTGGGTTTAGAGTTGACACGGGTTGAGTATAATGGTTGTTTTGGGTCGATGAGGGCAAAGGGATCAATGAAATGTGTTTGGCTTGAGTAGATAGTGGTGATCCGGTGGAACAATGGGCGGGATTGGACTTGGGCGATGATTTTTTGTGAGGTGTAAGGCCTCTACGTTGGTTCTAAATTGGGTTAAAAAACTTCATAAGATGGTGGGGGTTTCACTTGAGGGGGTTGAAGATTAGTTGTTTGAGGAATTGAGCGGCTTCGTGTAGAAGATTGTAAATATTGTTGTCGAGGCTAGTCGACCAGAAAGAAGCAATCTAAAGGGGCTAGTAGAGGCCTTAAAAGGTTGGAGTTTGATATTAACTATGAAAAGAATAGTGGGGGCACATGTAGAGGAGGAGAGGTTTCGGCAGAGGAGTCCAGGGGAATGTTAGTGATCCAGTGAAGTAGAAGATTATCTCATGATATATGACTTGGTGAAGAGGGATTCAATTAAGCATTATCTTAGAGATTGGAAGGGTGCGGTGGTTGGCCTCTTGGAAACTAAATTGGAGGAAGTTGATGAGTCAATTATTCGTAGCCTATGGGGTATAAGGTCTTATGGTTGGAAAGTATTTTCGTCGATTGGTGCTTCAGGGGAGTAATTATTATGTGGGACAATCGGATTCTTGAGTTGGTTGATGTCCAGATGGGTTTATTTTCAATTATGTTTTCAGAAGTCTCTTTAGGGGTGGGGATTAGATAATGTCCGACGTGTATGATCTTGGAGGAAGTGGTAGTAGAGGTCTTTTGTAGGAAAAGTTTGCTGCAATTAGACATCGGTGACAGTGTCCTTGGTTGATAAATGGTGATTTTAATGTTGTGCTTTATCCTTACGAAAGATTCGATGGGTGTCAGGAATCTAGATCAATGAGGGGGGTTTTTAGAGTTTGTGAGGGGCCATGACCTTCTTGATTTGCTGTTATCAAGGGGTTCTTTCACTTGGTCGAATTTAAGAGATTCCCCTTCATTCTCGATGATTGATCGGTTTCTTGTGTCTGTTTGTTGGGAAGCTCATTGTCCTACCTTGATCCAGAAGTTTCTCCCTCGACCTACGTCAGATCCTCATTCTATCGTTTTGAAGTAAGAGGCTTGATGTGGGGTGCAACCCCTTTTCGGTTCGAGAATATTTGGTTGAGGGTGGATGGGTTTTGGGTTCTTGTTAAAACTGGTGGGAGGGTGTTAATTTCAATGGTGTTACTAGCTTTGTGGTGGCTAAGAAGTTGAAAAGATTAAAGGAAGAAGTGCAAAGATCGAATTAAGAGTCTTTTGGTAACGTTACACTATTAATGCTTTGATGGGTGAAATTAATGGGATTGATGAGAAAGAGGTTAGAGAAGGCCTTTGGAGGATTGACATTGATAGGAGGTCGAAAGCAAAGGAATTGACTAAGCTCATTTCCTTAGAGGAAGTCTCTTGGAGACAAAAATTTAGAGAGTTGTGGCTTTAGGAGGGAGAGAAAAAATACCAAATATGGCTAATGCTCATAGGAGATATAATTTTATTAATTCCATTGAGGTTGATGGTTTGGTGTTTGAAGAGGAGGGAGGTATAAAAGAAGCGATCAATAGTTTCTGTGAGAATCTCTTTAAAGAGACTTGTGATAATAGGCCAAATTTGGATAGGCTGGACTTCTCTAGAATTGACGACGGAGATGTAGTGTGGCTTGAGCGACCTCTCTCTGTGGATGAAATTATTGAAGCTGTTCGTTATTGTGATGGTGATAAGGCCGCGGGACTCGATGGTTTCACCATGGCTTTCCTAATTCATAATTCTGAGGTAATTAAGGGGGATATTGTATGGCTCTTTGAGGAGTTCCATTTGTCGGGAGAGTTTGTGAGTTGCCTAAATGTCTCGTTCATCACCCTTATCCCAAAAAAGGTGGGATCTAATATTAAAAATTTCACACTTGTTAGTCTTGTGGGATGTATATACAAGCTCTTATCGAAAGTGTTAACTTCTAGGTTGAAGAAAGTGATGCATAAAGTGGTGAGCCTTATTCAGAATATATTTATAAAAGGAAGAAAAATCCTAGCATCCGTCTTGATAGCCAATGGACTGTTGGATGCTCAAATTAAGAATGAAGACGGAGGAGTAATTTGTAAACTTGATATGGAAAGGGCGTATGATCATGTGTGTTGGAATTTTGTTATCTATTTATTGAAAAGAATGGGGTTCAGGGATAAATGGTGCAAGTGGATTCTTAAGTGCATGTCTTCTACTTCCTTCTCCATTTTGATTAACGGGTGTCCTTTCGATTTTTTTCGAGCTTCTAGAAGCATTAGACAAGGAGATCCCTTGTGTCCGTTCGTGTTCATCTTGGTTTCGAGCTTAAAGCAAGATGTTGATAGGGTAAAAATGGGTTTGTTTAGTGACTACAAGGTGGCAAGGATTGGAGGTACCGTGAATGTTTTTTACCTTTTTTTTGCCGATGATACAATTATTTTTTTTGGGCGGATGCTACTCAAATTTTGCACGTGTAGTGTATTCTTTTTTGTTTTGAGGCGGTGTCGGGTCTTAAGGTTAATCTTGGTAAAAGTGATCTAATCCCTCTGGGGAAGGTGGTAATGGGCCTCTCATTGCAAGATTATTGGGGTGTAAGTTGGGAACTCATCCTATTTCTTATCTTGGTCTTCCACTTAGGGCTAAGTTTACAATAAAAGTATTTGGAATCCTATTGTGGAGAAGTATGATAAATGATTGGCTGGGTGGAATAACTACTACTTTGAAATGAGGTAGACTTACTCTCATCAAAAGCACTCTCTTTGGCCTTCCCATCTGCCATATGCCTTTTTCTCCTATTCCTAATTCAGTGGCTAAAAAGGTTGGAGAGTATTCAAAAGAGATTTCTTTGGGGTAACATAGCAGATGATTTTAAATACGATTTGGTAAAATGGGTTGTGGTTAAGCAACCCCTGGAGAGAGGGGGTCTTGGTATAAAATATATCACCTTACTTAATAAGGTCGTTTTTGGTAAATGGCTTTGGAGGTTTGTTGTAGAAAGAGATCACTTGTGGAGGAAAGTAGTGGAGGCCAAGTTTGGGATGAATCTTGATGGATGTCTAAAGAGCCTCAGGGAGCTTATGGAGCGAGAGTTGGGAAGTGGATTAGGAATGGGTGGGAAGATATTCGGCAAGTTGTCGAGGTGTCAGTGGGTAATGGTATGGGGACTCGTTTTTGGTCTGATTGTGTGGGAATACTCCTTTGAAGGATAAATTTTCGAGCATTTTTTGCACTGTGAGAGACAAAGAAGCGCGGATTCACTCTTTTACTCCTTGACTAATGAAGGGATCTCTTGGGTTGTTCCTTTTATTCGTAATGTTCATGATTGAGAAGTTGAGGATGTTGTGTTGTTTTTGGATTTTTTACATAATTCTAGGATTGAGGTGGGGTGAGAGGATGTGATGCGATGGGGCCTAGCCCGGATAAAGTTAGGGTGAAAGAATTTTATAAACTTCTGGTTGATAAAGACCTTGTCTAGGGGGAAGGTAATTGTTACTGTGGACAATCTTCAAAGAAGGGGGAAGGTAACTGTTAATAGGTGCTATAATTGTAATTTGGTGTGCCCGGGCACCCAGGAAAGTTATATTTTTTTTTTTTGTGTGGGAGGCCTCTTGAGATATAATTCTTACTATGGACAATTATTCAAAAAGGGAGAAGGTAATTGTTAATAGGTGCTATATTTGTAGGGAGTGTACAGAGTTTGTGTATCATCTCTTGGTGGATTGCTTTCTAGCTAAGAGTTTGTGGGATATGGCTTATAGAATTGTGGGGATTTTTTTTGGGCGGTTGCGGGTTCCATGAGAGATGAAATTTGGGTTTGGAGTGGTTTGAGGGCTTCCAAGGAGGTAAAGAAGGCTTAGGAGTTAATTCTGCATTCTAATTGGTGGATTGTTTGGAGACAGAGAAACCAGAGGGTGTTCGATGGAATTGAAAGATCTATTGCAAATATTAGAGATAGTTGGTTCAATACCCTAAACTTTTGGTTTAAAGGGAATTTTATTTGTAAATAATGATCTTCTAGATTTTTTGGAGTTTCTTCATTGTAAATAGTCTTTGAGTTTGAGTTGCTCATTCTTGGTGCTTTTTTAATAAATTTTTTATTTATAAAAATATAATTCTAAGAAGAATTTGGCAGGAGTGGCTATGGAATTGGCCCCTATAGGGGGTCAAAGAAGATTTCTATAAATCGAGGGAAAGCCTATGGCTTTGCAATTGAAAGGGAATGGATTCTCGATTTATTTAGAGGTTGATGGGATCTTATGGTTTAAAAATGCTTGAATCCGTTTGTGAGAGAAGGGAGAACCACCGTGGGTGCATTCATCGAAGTCTCGTTCGCTCTTTGATTATGACGCTTTGGAGCATTCAATTTGGAATATTTATTTTGTTTTGGAGATTAATAATGGAAGAACTAGCTCAATTGTTTTTCCCGAGGGACTGTCACCTTTCGGTTGGTGGAGAGTGAGGATGATCATCGAAGATCTGGGCTCCTCTGCTCACTGCTGGTGAAGACAGAGGTGAAAAGGCTGATGATGATGGCACGAGACTGGTGGTGCGTGAAATTCAGATAAGTGATAGGACCTCGAACACCTTGATTTGTGGATCCTTTAGAGGCAGAATTTCAAACCCCGCATCGACTAGATATCAGTTCATTTAGGACTGACAGTCCTTGACAAGTGTGCGCTAGCTATCCAAAGTTGAGTTCTTCCCCATTACCAACCAACACCAGCACACAAGGAAGGATAGCCTCCCACCCTTTCTGAATCCATTTCCACACCCCCACACCATAGACCACCAATTAGGATCCATTCCAAACTTAGCTTCCACCATTTTCCTCCAAAGATGATCATTCTCCACAAGAAACCTCCATAACCATTTACCAATAAGAACTTTATTAAATAAAGCAATTGACTTAAGACTAAGGCCCTTTTTTCCAACGATTGCTTAACCACAACCCACCTCACCAAGTGATACTTGTATTCCTCCCCCGTGCTACCCCAAAAGAACCTTATTTGAATACTCTCCAATCGATTTGCCATCGAGCTAGGAATAGAAAAGAGAGACATAAAGTATATGGGAAGGCTAGACAGAGTGCTCTTGAAGAGTAAATCTTCCCCCTTTTGAAAGGTACTGATTCTTTTCCCTGGCTAACCGTTTCTCATATTTTTCCACAATAGGATTCCAAACACATCTTTCAATTTAGCCCCAAGAGGAAGGCCAAGATAAGTAATAGGAAGTGACCCCACATTGCACCCCAATAAGCTTGCAAGAAAACGACCATTAATATTCTCATCAAGTGGGATTAAATCACTCTTGCTAAGGTTATTCTTAATCCCCGAAATCGCCTCAAAACAAAGAAGAATGTAACAGAGGTGCAAAATTTGAAGTGCTTCCGCCTAGAAAAAAACAAACGTGTCATTGGCAAAATTAAGGTGGGACACACTCACACTACCACCATTTCTCCCTACTTTGAAATCGCTCAAAAGCCCCCATCAACCGCTTTCTCTAACATCTTGCTAAAAGCCTCTATCACCAAAATGAACAAAAAAGGAGACAAAGGATCTCCTTGTCGAAATCCCCTTGAAGCTTTGAAAAACCTGGAAGGACAACCATTAACAAGGATAGAGAAGGAAGTCGAAGATATACACTTGAAAATCCACCTACACGATTTGTCCCCGAAACCTATTCTTTTCAAAAGATACATCACAAAGCCCCAACAAATAATGTCAAAAGCCTTCTCCATATCAAGTTTACAAATCACTCCTCCTCTTCCATCTTTTAAGTGGGCATCCACAACTTCATTGGCTATCAAAGTGGCAACCAAAATTTTTCAACCCTAAACGAAGGCATTTTGGTGAGGACTTACCACCTTACGCATAACTTTCTTCAATCTAGAAGTAAGGACCTTCGATAAGAGCTTATAAATACACCCCACAAGATTAATGGGCTGAAAGTCTTTGACATTGGACTCTGCAACCTTCTTCGGAATAAAGGACAATAATGGTGGAGTTTAGACTTCCCACAAACTCCCCCGAAGAATGGAGCTCTTTAAAAAATTGAAGGATATCTCCCTTAAGCACTTCCTAATTATGAATTAGAAAAGTCATGATAAAGCCATCGAGGCTCGAAGCTTTATTGCCTTTGCATTCACAGAAGGCAGAAAAAATTCAAAGGGTCGTTCAAGCCAATTTGCTTCCTTCCATCAATTCTAGAAAACTCTAGCTTATCCAAATTTGGCCTACTATCGCATGTCTCCTTATAGAGATTCTTATAGAAATCACAAATTGTCCTTTTCTTGTCTGCCTCCTCAAACAAACGACCATCAATCTCAATGGAGCTAGGAAAGTTATATCTCCTATAAGCATTAGCCATACAATGAAAACTTAATGTTCCTATGACCTTAACGAAGCCAAATTTCTCTAATTTTTTTTATGCTAAGAGATTTCTTCCATGGATATAAGCTTAGAAAGCTCATTTTTAACCCACACCCTCCTCTCTTTGTTTGATCCCGACAGACCCCCAACAATCTCCTTATCGAGCCCACTTATCTCACCGAATAAAGCATTTAAATTGGCATTCATATTTCCGAATGTTTCTTTGTTCCATCTTTTTAGCTTCTCTTCTAAGAATTTCAACTTAGAGGCCACCACAAAACTAGCAAATCCTCCTACATTGCAGCCCTCCCTCTAGCCTTTGACAAGATCATGAAAACCATCCACCTTAAGCCACATATTCTCAAACCGGAACGGAATCGCCTCCTATGCCTGTCCTCAATTCAAGAACAATAGTATGATGATCCGAAGTGGGGCGAGGCAAAAGCTTATGAATTAAAGTAGGAAATGGAGCTTCCCAACAACCGGTGACAAGGAAGCGGTCAATCCTCGAGAAAGAAGGGATCTCCTTGAAACTATACCACGTGAAAGAACCTCTCGACAAAGGTAAATCAATAAGATCCTGACCCCTCACAAACTCCAAAAACTCCCTCATCGAACCAGTCTCTTGAGAACCCCCGACTCTCTCATAAGGAGGAAGAACAACATTGAGGTTCAAGTGGGTTTGTTTGAGGTTTAGGTGGGTTTGTTTTCGGTGTCGTGTGTCTTTAAAGAGATTTTTGCAAGCAAGGATTGGGTATTGATCGGAGTCTATGGGCCAACTGGGAATGAAGATAGGAATTTTTTTGGGAGAAGTTGGCTTAGGTGAGGAGGCGATGGCTTCTCCCTTGGGTGGTAGGAGGTGATTTCAATGGGGTTCTCTACCCATATGAGAGAAGCGGAGGTTCTCTAGAGAATAGTTCGATGAGAGAGTTCTTGAAGTTTGTTAGAGGTCTTAACCTTATTGACATACTGTTATCAGGAGGCTCATTTACTTGGTCGAGTTTCAGGGAAACACCTTCTCTTTCGAGGATCGATTCCTTGTGTCTACCGGTTGAGAATCTCTTTTTCCTGGAATGATCCAAAAGCTTTTGCCTAGACCTACTTCGGATCATCCTCCCATCGCTCTTAAGTTGGGAGGCATGCATTAAGGCCCGATTCCTTTTCGCTTTGAGAATATGTGGCTTAGAGTGGAGGGTTTTTGGGAACTTGTGAGAGGAGTGTAATGCCAGTGGTTTTGCTAGCTTTGTGGTCGCTTCAAAGTTGAAAAGTTTAAAGGAGAATTTAAAAAGATGGAATAGGGAGTCCTTTGGAAATATCAATTCAGCTTTAAGTGAGTGGTTGGGGAAGATCAGTGGGCTTGATGAGAAGGTTGTTGCTAGGGGGCTGTCGGAGGATGATAAAGTTAGGAGGGTGTGGGCTAAAAAAGAGCTCGAAAAGCTTATTTTTATGGAAGAAGTCTCGTGGCGACAAAAATTTAGAGAAGTGTGGCTTCGGGAGGGCGATAGAAATACTAAGTTCTTTCATCAAATGGTCAATGCTCATAGGAGACATAACTTTATTAGTTCCATTGGGGTAGGAGATACTTCGTTTGAGGAGGAAGGGAGTATGAAAGAGGCTATTTGTGATTTCTATAAGAACCTCCTTTCGGAGACTTGTGATAGCAAACTGAATTTGGATGACCTTGTTTTCTTGAGGATTAGTGAGTCAGAAGCATTTTGGCTTGAGCACCCGTTTGAGGAAGAGGAGATTTTTGTTGCTCATCGGGATTGCAATGGCGGTAAAGCTCGAGGTCATGGCCTTTTTAGCTCATAATTGGGAGGTGCTAAAGGAGGATATTCTGCGTGTTTTTGAGGAGTTCCATTCTTTTGGGAGTCTAAATGCCACTTTTATTGTCCTTATTCCGAAGAAGACCGGGGCATCCAATATCAAAGACTTTTGGCCTATCAGTCTGGTGGGGTGTATTTACAAACTATTATAGAAGGTTGTTTCTTCTAGGCTGAAGATTGTGTTGCATAAAGTGGTGAGTCCTCCACAAAATGCCTTTGTCGAAGGAAGGCAAATTTAAGATGTTCTTATTGCTAATGAAGTAGTGGATGCCCACTTAAAAAGTGGAGAAAAGGGGGTGAGGTAGGGTGGCTTCCTATTTCATATCTTGGCTTTCCTCTTGGAGCTAAATTCAAAGATAAAAGTGTGTGGAATCCAATTGTGGAAAAGTTCGAGAAACGTTTGGCCTGGTGGAAGATCGTTATTTATCGAAACCAGGGAGGCTTTGTCTTATCAAAAGCACTCTTTTTAGCATTTCGATATACTTTATGTCTTTATTTCCTATTCCGAGTTTGGTGACTAATCGGTTGGAAAGCATTCAAAGAAGATTCATTTGGGGTAACATGGGAGGGGAATACAAGTATCACTTGGGGAGATGGGGGTGGTCAATGAACCGATGGAAAAAAGGGGGCTTGCTATCAAATCTCTCTCTGTTTTTAATAAAGCCCTTATCGAGAAATGGTTATGGAGGTTTCTTGTGGAAAAGGATAATCTTTGGAGGAAGTGGTTGTAGCTAAGTATGGAATGGATTCTAACAGGTGGATATCTAAAGATGTTAAGGGGCTTATGGAGTAGGGGTTTGGAAGTGGATTCGAAAAGGGTGGGGAGATTTTGTTCCATGTGTTTCGATGAGGGTGGGAAATGGAGAGAAAACTCGTCATTGGTTTGATACTTGGGTGGGGAATTCTCCTTTGAAATTCCAATTTCCGAACATTTTTAATATAATGAGAGATAAAGAAGCACTTATTAGCTCGTGTTTCTTTAACCAATGATGGAACTTTCTGGGACGTGCCTTTATGCAGAATATTCATGATTGAGAAGTTGAGATGGTTAGAGAAGTTTTTAGGGACCCTTTATAGCATAAATTTGGTGATGAATAAGGACTCAATTAGGTAAGGGCTTAGTTTGGTGAAAGGTTTTGCGGTGAAATCTTTTTATGAGTTTCTTATTAGTGGGGATCATATGGCCGAATCTACCAAGTTCCCGTGGAGAGTTGTTTGGGGCCCCTCCCAAGAAAGTTTTTTTATTTGGGATGCTTCTTGTGGGAAAATTCTCACGCTAGATAACTTGTAAAGAAGGGGGAAAGTTTTGGTCAATAGATGCTTTATTTGCAAGGGTTGTGCCGAGTCCGTGTTTTATCTTTTGGTGGAGTGCTCTCTAGCTAGAAGTTTATGGGAGATGGCGTACAAGATTTTGGGGATCTCTTGGGTGGTAGCGGGCTTTGTGAAAGATGAGGTTTGGGCTTGGAGTGAGTTGAGAGCGCCAAAGGAGATTAAAAAATCTTATCTCTTAATCCCACACTCTATTTTTTGGCTAGTGTGGATTGAGAGGAATCGTAGAGCGTTTGAGGGTGTTGAAAGACATTTTGATGTTATTAGAAATAGTTGGCTCAATACCCTCAATTTTTGGGTTAAAGGAAATTTTTTTGTAAACACTTTTGATCTTTTGGATTTTGTCTTGTAATTAGCCTTTGGCTTAGAGTTGCACCCTCTTGGTGCTTGTTAATACATTTTTACTTATAAAAAATGGGATGAAGAACAGCATTAAAATTCCCACTCACCACCCACTGAAGATGCCACCGATTTCTAACCTCAATTCCTCCCAAAAAAATCCCTTTCCCCACTCTTCATTGGGCCATAAACTCCTGTCATCACTCACCTTTCACTAAAAGGCAGGCCTTTAAAAACACGACATTGAAAATAGACCCACCTGGAAGTTGATCAAGTCAAGAACCTTCGTGTCCCACATAATAACAACACCCTCCAAAGCACTAGTTGCCGGTAACGCTTCCAGCCGCAGGATCTCAAACCCCAAATACTTCGAATAACCGCATCATCAATCATCTCCATTTTAGTCTCCTGAAGGCAAACCACGTCCCCCTTTTAGTTTCTAAGGTAGTGCTTAGCCGTTGCCCTTTCCTTCAAGTCATTCAAACCCCATATTCCAAGAAATGATTTTCCTCTTCATTGGTCAAAATTAACAACCCTATTGTCCTCTATTGATGCCATCAAACCTTTAGAGACAACAACTCCTTTCTCGTAATTGACATCAAGGATAAGCCTTTTGAGTTCTCTGTTAACCACCCCAGACTGCTTCCTACCCGATGGTTGCTTACGACCCCTTGATTTGCACTCTTACAACCTAATCCTCTCAATTTCCTCAAAAAGTCTTATTGCTTGATCTTCCACCCCAACTAATGAAACCCCTACCAACTTGTTCAGCTTCTTAACCCAAGCAAGGACCCAATCTGAGGCCTTACAACTCACAGATTCTTCATCACCCATTTCCATAGCCAGCCAATGATTTGACTGCTCCACTCTCTCAACTAAAGCCAAGCACACCTCATTATTTTCAGTGTCAATTCTGTCATTCACACACTGAATATGGGGTCTCTCACCCTCACGCACCAAGCACCCTCCATTCCAACCACAGGCAAGTCATTCACATCACCAGGAGGAAAAATGGGAGGAGGAGAATCGGCACATACCATGGCAGTATCCAATGTTGTAGAATGCTGCCCAACCTCGATCTCCTTCAAAGAACCATCTAACAGATCCACAAAACCAGGAGGCAAGCAATTTTCTTCTCAGTGGACAATCCACAGGGTCAGCCCTACAACCAACTGCAGCACTGCAGTTCTCAGAAGTAACCTGTGTCTGCCTACCAGACCTGATGTGCCATTGAACTTTGTACTAAATCTCTTTGTTGTGCTTTTTTTGGTTCATTGTGGTCAGTTTACTAAATTCTGCCTTGTATCTATTTTCTTTTCTGGATGGAAATCTTGTTTTGTTAATGCTTTTATACTCTGGAAACTTTTGATAGGCATTGCAACGGACTCTAGAGTTTGAGGATGAACTTGCAGAGAAATTTGGTGGAGGAGCTCCAAGTCGAGATGTTGGGAACGACATTGAGGGAATTGGTATAAGTGGAAATAATAGTCAGAATGTATCAGACATTCGTAAAAAGTATGAAAAAAAGCTTGCTGCACATCAAGGAAGTGGGATCGAAGTATGCATTAAACTTGGCATATTATAATTGAGAAAAAGCATGTACAATAAAAAAGCATGTACAATAAATTCTCCATTTCGTTTTATTGACTACTCAACCATGGTTCCATTGATTTTGTGCTGACAGGAAAAGGATGGAAATAAAGATTTGTCCGTGCCTGGCGCTGGGGTATTGATTTACCTTTTCTATGATTGTTTTTATTGATGATTTTTTACTGGTTTTAGCAAAGCTATGTGGCTGGCCATCTATAGATCTTTGAATCTATTTGCGACATTGCGCACTGATGCTTGTGTGTTGAGTATTCACTTTGTTATCTCTCATTTGCGTGATCATTTCCCTATGGGAACCAAAACAGCTATGACTTGTAGGATCTGCTAATCAGGGCATTTTGGTTTCAACTTAATGCCAGATTGTTTTATTAGTGTAAAACACTTACTTTTCCAGTTGAAAAACTAATATACTAGAACTTTCCACCTGTCACAGTAAATTCATTGGTGTTCATTACACAGGCCTGATAGTCTTCAGACAATAATACCCAATATTGTCTGCAATGTCATGTCACCTTTACAATTTAATGGGTCCTTAGATCAACCAAGTTCAATTGTATTAAGTGATCTTCTTTCTAAGGAGGGAAGCAATCCTAATGATGTGGGGGTTTAGAAATGGATTGGGAAGGGTTGGGATGAGTTCTTGTCCTTTGTTGGGTTTGATGTGGGTAGAGGGGACCCTATTGTGTTTTGGCATGATCTAAGTGTGGCATTGAGACCCTTGACTATTTTTTGGTTGATTTGGTGGGGATGGAATGGAGGAGCTTTCGAGGGGGTGGACACCTGGATACATACTGTGAAGGATAGATGTGTTAATTCTTTGACTTTTTAGTACAAAGAAAACATGGTTTAAATGGGAATCAGGTACCTGATTGTATTGAAATTTTGTCTTGTAATAGTTTTTTGTAATCAGGTTGGCACCTCCTTGGTGCCTTCTAATAGTTATTCTGTTCTTCTCTTTTAATACATTTTATTTACTTATCAAAAAAAATATTTTTTTTTTCTGTTCCTATAAACATTGTACTGTCTTCAAGAAGAAACTCAAAACATGTATGATTTGATAGGCTCAACTACTGTGCTTAATGAAAAAAAAGTGTACTAATCCCCAGATAGGTTAGATCATGAGTTGGTTTGAACCATTTGGTCAACCAATAACTACGCTGATCTGATTGATTAAAATTTTTGAAGTTCTGTATACTGGCATGGAACTTTCCAAATTTGAACTTCTACTTCAAACAATTGTAAGTTGTGCTTATTTGTGAAAATGGATTCCACACAGAATAGCTCATCAACAAAAGATTAACTTAATGTTGGTGTTTCCTTATCATGCTTCAAGCTTTAAGCTAATAGCAGTAAATATACTTCTAAAGATCATCTTTAACTAACTAGTCACTGATTTGGCAGTTCAACTTCCGTGGAATTATTTCATCTTGCTTCGAACCTCACTTGACAGTATACGTAGAACTAGAAGAGAAGACGCTAATGGAACATCTTGAGAAACTTGTTCAGGTAGTTTTGGTGTTACGTGCATTCAGTGTTACCCTTGTGCTTGTTTTTCTTTATATCATGTTTTCTTTCCTATACAGGAGGAAACATGGGATATTGAGGAGGGAAGTCAAAATAATGTTTTATCTAGCAGCATGCAGGTAAGTACTTTTTCTATGCGTTCATTGTGTTTACAGTTATTATTGCACATATGGAACTTGATGTTGGATCTGCATTTTGAGGTTCTGTTTAAAAAATAGTTTGTTGAATACCTCAAAGGTTACTTTTTTTTCTTCCTGTATTAGTGATGTATTGTTTATTTTTGAATCTTGATTGATGTGATAGTGGATCCACGTGATCATAGATCCATATTTTTTCTTTTTGGCTACACATGTTAGTATATAACAATATTTTTGGCCTTATAGCAAGATTGGTTGAAGAAGGGTAAATTAATTTCTTCTATATCTCTCCCTTTTCTTCCCTGCTCATTTTTTATTTCTTTTATTTCTATATCTCTTGTTACTGTCCTACATTTGCTTTCTTAAGGCTCAGTTGTGTTGTTATCTTGTTTTCATTTAACAATTTCTTTTATTTTCATTTGCCATTATGGTGCAACTTTTTTCTCTACTGCTTTGCCAGAGTGCCAGGTTTATATGTA
This sequence comes from Bretschneidera sinensis, assembly GCA_023935145.1. Taxonomy (NCBI): domain Eukaryota; kingdom Viridiplantae; phylum Streptophyta; class Magnoliopsida; order Brassicales; family Akaniaceae; genus Bretschneidera; species Bretschneidera sinensis. The sequence continues at coordinate 401,483 of CM043699.1, forward strand.
TACTACTTGACTTGGATTCTTGATAACTGTCATGGGTTAGTTAATTTGTGTTTCAGTTACATAACAGTGTATTCAGTGAAGTACTCTCTAGTATTCGATGGAATACACTATGAACTTCATTGTTGATAAGCAGTTTAAATTTATCTTCTTTCTCTTGTTTCTTTTGAACCATTCTTGTGTTAACTACCAATGTCTCTTTCAAACTGCTTGGGAGTGTAGCCATTTGACTGCATTTTTTTGGGCCAAATCTTTAGTGTATACTCAGTTTGAATAATTTAAATGAGATATTTTCTCCGCTACAACATTGCAATAAAGAATAGTTTGAGTGAGGTAAGAGTTGGTATGTGAGCTATGGATGAAAGATCACAAGGGAGGCATTTTTTCCTTGTTGAATGAGAATCCAATGACTTTATTCTTGGGGGGGAGAGAGTTTATCTTCTAGGATTACTGAAACAGAATCCTACTATTCACGATTTGATTTTTGATTCAATTTAGGATCTAAACAATTCAAATTGGTATGTTTAATCTAAGTTAATCTTGAATCAGTGTCGAATCTACGATTCAATATGATTCATTTCGATTTGTTCGATTTAGAATAAGCTACAATTTTATTTTTTTAAAAAAAATTTATAGTAAAAAGGTTTAGGACAAGGACATTTAGAGCTAAATAAACATAGTTCATTAGTTTTTCTCTTTCCTAAGTTAGTATAGAAATTTAGGATTCTAAGACTTTATATGATGAAACAAACAAGCTCATATAGCATTCATATCTTTGATTTCAATCCATAATAGTATTAAGCATATTGATATTATTATTTTATTCTATTATTTTATTTCATTATTTATTATATTGTGCTATCTTAGTTGTTGTTTGTTATTTGTTAGCAAGTTACTATTATATGTCTATAATATGTTAATTAGAGTAGATCATGGTGAGATTCAAACTAACATCACTTGTTTAGGGACAAGTTTTAATCCAGTTGGTCACAAATCATTCAATATATGTTAAAATATTTCACTTTTAATTATAATTGTTTGTTTTAGATGTATACATGTCAATTTAAATTAATTTTAAGAATTTGTACTAAATCTTAAGATTCGATTCTTGATTCACAAAATCGAGATTTTGATTCACTATTTGAATTTCGATTTGACAACTATGCTTAGGTTTAAATCTTGATGTTTGTGGATGCTTAGGAAATTGAATGGCTTATCGAGTCTTGGCATAAGTTTTAATATTAAAAGGGGGAGAGGATGAGCTTATTGAGCCTTGGCATAAGTTCTGGATGAGCTTAAGAAAAATGGCCTTGGGCCTGGTCAGTTACCAAAAGCTAATGGATCAGCCTCTTGTTGCCCAACATGAATCCATTTCAGGTCTCAGCTTAACTTTGCGACTTGTGAAGAGACCCGAGGGGACCTAGTCTAGTTGGCTATGTTTGAGGCCATTCTGCTGCCGGAACTTAAACATAAGCCGATGACGGACTAATGGAACGCCTTTTATCAGTGATATCCCATAGACTCGTTCATGGCTGCTCGCTGAGGTATTGGGTGAGGTGTTTGAGGGTACCGAGGTGCCTTTGAGGGTTTTGCAAGCCTTTCTGATTCTGATAGGGGTGAATCACAACATCCATGGCACAACATCCTTCTCTTGCATGTTATCAAAAAACTTCTTAGCAGTATCCAAAAAACCAAATTTAGCATAGCGTACAACTATTGTAGTCCATAAGACAATTGTTCTCTTTTTTATATCATCAAATATTCTTTGTGTTGTCAGGCACACATATTTTACTTGTAATACGAATGGATTTAGTTTTGAATTTAATAGAATATTTTTTTTGTTATGTAATATGTATGGTTTAATTATTTAGTAAAAAAAATATATCAATTCGGTGACCCAAACCGATCCAAACCGATTAGAATGGGTTGGGTTGAGTTGAGGTTGAATGGGTTCATGGGTTAGGTTAGGTTGAGATTTTTTCAACCCGGTATGAATGGGTTGGATTGAAATTTTAGGATAACCCGATCCAAACCGACCCATGCTCACCCCTAGGGGTGATTGATTGATATCTTCGGTCATGGAGGAGTAGGTGGGTCCAGGGGTTATGCTGCAACGCAGTTTCTGATGCAGGTTATTGACAATGATGGTTCAGCATTGTGTTCTGAGAATGAGTATTGGGTCGACAAGGTGGATCCTCTTGCTGTTGTTCTTGGTGCTGATTAGGGAATGCTGGAAGGTGTCTATGTAGAGTCAGTGGGGCTTGATGGGTCACAAAATGAGATATCGTTGTTTAATAGTGGTGACAGTGACGGAGGGGAGAGTTGGTTTTGGTATTGGCAGCACCTGACAGCACATATTGCAGAATGGAAGGACTGTGATGTGTTCCAAGATCAAATATTTAATTGAGTTCTCAAAAATGTTACAAGGTGAATAAAATCATGGGTTTTTCTTTTGAGGGGTTTGAGGATAGTAGCCTTTAGTTGTTTTGTTTGAGGAAATAGATAAGAAAAGAAGATACGAGAGCAAGCTTAAACTGAAGAAGTGTCCTTCGTCATATAAGAACAATGATGAAGTGAATCGGGAGCTAAGAAGATTGGAACTTGCAATTAATTATGAGAAGGGATGGGTGAGAATAGTCTTGGGATGGGTTTGGAAGGGGAAGGGATGGAGAGTTTGCAGTTATGGGTTTGAAAGTGTTATTTTGCAATATGAAGGAATGAACGATAAGGAAAAGAGCTATCATGAAGAACTACTTAAGGTAGTGGAAGTGTGATATTGTATGTTTGCAAGAAACAAAGACGAAGGAGATTAGTGGAGATGTGTTTATGTGGTAGGAAGTGTCTGGGGCTTGAGATAATGCGATAGACGCTTCCTTCTAGCTTTGGGTCCTTTAGGTGGGATTTTGGTGATGTGGGATGAGAGGGTGGTTAACTTGGTTGATTTCTTAGTGAGCATGTTTTCGGTTACTTGTAAGCTTAGAGTGGAGAGTTGGAATGTTGAATTGGTTTTTTACTGGGGTTATGGTCCATGTGAGGGGAGGAGGGATTGGGGAGCTTGGGGATGTTGGTTAGGGGTGATTTCAATTTGGTCGTTTATCCCCGTGAAAGAATTGGTGTGATATTGAAGAGTCCTCTATGAGGGAATTATTATACTTTATTAGTTCGATTAGTTCATTGACTTTCCCCTTGTGGGGGCCTTATTCACTTGTCCAACTTTAAAGATTAACCCAATTTTCCAAGGATTGATCCGTTCTTGGTGTGCAGGAGTTGAAAGTTTTCCCTAGTGCGGTCCAAAAGCTATTACCTAGCCCGACTTCAGATCACCATCTTATTCTTTTAGAAGTTGAGAGAATGCGATGGGTCTTAATCCATTTCATTTTGAGAACATGTGGCTTATAGTGCAAGTGTTTAAGTAGTTAGGAAGGGGTTGGTATCATGTGGATGGTTTGGAAAGAAAGAAACAGTAGGGCTTTTGAGGGTATAGAGAGTTCTATAATACCATTTAAAGTAAATGAGTATATACCTTTTGTTTTTGGTTTAAGGGTTATTATGTACATGAAGAAGAGTTCCTTGATTTCCTAGACTTGCTATCTTGTAGATAGTCTTTTTTGTAAATGGGTTGCACCATTTTGGTGCGTTATTAATACACTTTTTATCAAAAAAAAGTTAGGAAGGGATTGGTGGGAAGGGGACCATGTAGAAGGCTTTGGCTAGTTGTGTGGTTGCAAAGAAGTTGAAGTCTCTAAAGAATTGCTTGAAATATGGAACAAAGAGATCTGTGGTAACATTTCTGCAAAGAAAGAGTCATTGTTGAACGATATTTGTACTCTTGATGATAGCGAGGTGGGAAGTGGATTTCCTAATGAAGAGAGGGATAGGAGAGTTGTGCTTAAAACGGAGATAACTAAGGTGATCTCTATGGACAATTCTTGGCGGCAAAAGTTTTGAGACTTATGGCTTGAAGGAGGGGATAGAAATAATAAATTCTTCTATGGAGTTGCAAATTCCCATAGGAGGATTAACTTCTAAGTAAGGTTGAGGTTGCAGGAGTAGTGGATGGGAGTAGCCAGTAGGAGGGATGAAAGAAGCTATTTGTAACCTTTACAAGGAGCTTTTTAGCAAGTCTTGGAAGTTGCAGGCTTCTTCTTGAGGGTTTTAGTTTTGAGAGTATTGGAAGGACTAGCTCATTGGTTAGGAGGGCCTTCCACGAAGGAAGAGGTTGTGTTTTCTCATCATTAATGCAATGGGGATAAAGCCCTGGGTTCAGATGGTTTCATCATGCCTTTTTCCCAAGCTAATTGGGAAGTGGTTAAAGGTGATATTCTAATTTTGTTTGAGGACTTACATAGAAGGGGCGACTTTGTTGAGTGTTTGAATTCTACTTTTTTGGTGCTAATCCCTAAGATGTTGAAGCTACCAAACATCAAAGACTTATTTACAAACTTATTTTGTAAGTTTTTGGTTTTGAGATGGAAGAGAATGGTGGGGAATTTAATTGGACTGACCAAAATGGCTTTGTTGAAGGAAGACATATTTTAGATGCGTCTTTGATCACTAATGAGGTTGTGTGTTCACCTTAAAGGAGGAGGAGGTTTTATTTGAAGTTTGATATGGAAAAAGCTTATTATCATGTGAATTGGGCCTTTCTATTCTTCCTCTTCGAAAGAAGAGGCTCTGGTTCTACTTGGTGTAGTTAGATTAAAAAATGCATTTTTACCACTTTTTGTCTTGGTCAATTGTTGTCCTACCTGCTTCTTCCAAGAGTATAGGGACAAGGATTTCCCATCCCCTTCTTTTGTTTATTTTGGTGATGGAAGTGCTTAACAAGATGTTAAAATGGTGGAAGAAGTCTTCTGCGAGGCTTCAAGTTGGGGAGGAATAATGAGAAAATGATGATTCTCACCGACAACACTATTGTTTTTTATGAAGCAGAGGTGGAACGAATCTTAACCTTAGATGCATCTTGCTTTGTTTCAGGCAGTGCCCAGGCTAAAAGTCAATCTATGTAAAATCCCTTTGGAGAGGAGGTGGATAGGAACTTTTTGGCTAGTCTAATGGGATGTAATGTGGGTTGTCTTCCAAAACTGTAGACAATGAGTTAGGGGCTTGGAGAGGCATCCATGGGCATAGAGAATTGAGTAAATCTGTAGCTTTGAGTTCACTCACTATTTTTTGATTAGTGTCAAATGAGAGGAATAGGTGGGCTTTCAATAGGGAGAAGTCATTTTTTATGGTTAAAGTAGGTGGTTTCATACTCTAAAACTTTTGATTTAATGGTCATTTTTTTGTATGAGGAAGATTTTATAGAATTTGTTGAAGTTTTTGTCATGTAAAATCATTGTACATGGGTTGGCCCCTTGGTGCCCTGTAGTGAACATTTACTTATTAAAAAGATAAAGGAGTATTGGCTTAATACCTATAAGTTTTGGTTTGACTGGAGATTATTTTTAATAAATAAGGTGCATCTTATAGAATTCATAGAATTACTATCTTATAGATAGTTGCTTTTGTACATGGGTGACGCCTTCTTGGTGCCTTTTAATGTTATTTTTTTACTTATGAGGAAAAAAAAGGATGCCAAAATGACTAAATCTCCTTAGATTACACAGTTTTCATAACCTTTTGTCTAGGCATCTTTACAGATTAGATTTTGTATGCCCGAGTATGAACTTTAAAGTTGCCCAAATAATTTTGAACTCTGCATTATATTACTTAATTGTCTGTTGTTGTTTCTTGCAGTTGTTTCTTATAATCAAGAGGAGCTTAAAGCGGTGCACCGCTCTGACAAAGAACCAGACATTATATAATTTGTTCAAGGTTCATTTTTCGAAATTCAGTATTTAAATTTTTTAGGAATATATGCTTATTACAACGACATCCATCGTATCTTGAAACAAAGAGTTTTTTCTTTTCTAATGTATTAGGTATCCTTTATGAAATCCTTAGGGCAGGGCCAGGCTCCCAAAAACTAGCCCATAATTTGCTGTGTAGTAGGGAAGTTATGGTGAAAAGAAAATAGATATTAATAATCATGTTCTCCAAAACCTTTTGTTGTAAATACAAACTACTTGTATCGTAGAGCGAAGGAAATATATTTAACATCGCCCTCTTTGTAAGGTGCATTGTTGAGAAAGGGTCGCACCCTAGGATGTAGGAAGTATACAAGAGGTGCATTGCTTATTTTTAATACTCCTATAATATAAAAATTTATTGTGATGTTTGGTGGTGTTATTCAAACAAGACCTACAGTCCATTTGTGTCTGTCATTGCCGTAGCTTGGTTGCTTTTATTCTATTAATTATGCTTGGACCCACCTGTATGCATATTATTTTTTGGTCTTTGAGAAGGTTCCTTTGTGGTTTGAATTTATGAATATAACAGGGCTATTAAAATTGATGAGCTGCATTAATGTTGCAGTACATACATGCTTTATATTGAAAGTTTTTAAATGTCCTAAGTTGGATAGCTGGGTTCCTTTTCATCTGACCCAACATCTCACGTGGTTCTTATATTAGTGCTTGTTTGGCTTTTAGTCTTCTAAATGTACTAACTCAATTGATAAATGCTTGGGTCAGAGACTAATTTGCAGTTAAATGTTATAGATGATATAATATTTGTACTCAGAAATTGTAATACATAAATGAAGGGAAAGGAGAGAATATTTTGACTTACTGAGATAGAAGTGTTTCATATTATTAATATTTTTTTCACTGCATAGTTTTGAACTAATAGAAGCCCTGCTCTATGCTGCACGTGAATTCAATTTAAATTACAAAAAGAAGATTATTGGGGAATATATAAATCATAAAACTTTACACAGTGACATTTGTGATATTATTGATCTGTCTACAATATTGAGGTTATTTAGATAGTATTTGTGTAATGTTAATAGACAATATAACAAATTACAATGTTAGGGATGCAAGTATTGAGGACTAAGATAAGGTGGTTGGTGTGTAGAGACTACCTTAACATGGTGTGATGTGTTAATGGTAAGGTAAATCTGTGATCTAACAAGAACTAAAAGGTTCTCCTTTTCTACAGAGAGATACAAGAGGTAAAGTGTGAGACAAAATGAGCCTTCTCACCTCAAAAGTTCTCACTTAATGATGTAAGGTGTATATCGTGCTTTAAGGGTGATGTCTCCATGAATGGGAGGTCTGCATGATCTGCTGACGAATCAAATGAGAGGAGGACAAATAGAAGTGTGAAATGTGTCCAAGTTGGTTATGAAAAAATGTAGAACCAATGAAATAATGCTGTGTTGTTGGCGATACATGGTGGAGTTTCAACATCCTTAATAGCTCAAAGAAGGTTAAGACTCTTTTATCAAACCTTAATCAATGCCTACCACGCCAAATCACTCTTAAAACATTTTAAACTTATTTTTATTTTTTCGATCTGGCCACTTATCTAGGAATTTTTCCTTTTCATGGTGTTGAAGTGATTATGTCTCATTTTTTGATAATTTAATTGTTTTGAAGTAATTAATAAATAATATTAATTGTGACAATCATGCAACTAAAAATTTCACCACACTTCTTCAGAACTCAAAGTCCTTAGAGAACTGGAGCACTGAGTGGGGAGAGTAAGAGAAAGCACTGAGAAGATGTTTAAGTTAGATCCTAACTCCTCAATTAGCTAATGAGATATAAGTGTATGTTTGCACTTTGTAGGGGGGGTTGTTAGATTCTTGATTGATTATGCAGTAAACAATCTTGGTAAAGTGCCTTGTATGAGAATAATGGGCTTGAAGTGGAGAGGACTTAGATAGGAGGACCAGGCAATCCTTAAGGATTTAAAAGAATGTGGCAGGAGTCATGAGTTAAGTGTAGAGAATAAGAGTAAAGATGAAACCAAATAAGGAAACTTGGAGTGAAGAAGATAGGATAGTGGGCACAAAGAAATGACTAAGCATTTAAGGGTTACCTTAGTGAAATAAGATAAGGGTCTGTGGTGAGTGTTGAGATTACCTACCATTGGTGAGGGAAGGTAATGTATGGTAAAGTAGTGGATGTAGAAACTTTCTTACCTTAGCGAGATATGTAAGATAAGATGAAGTAAGGTGATGGGAGTGGAAATTACCTTACCTTTGGGTGGTAAGGTAGGATGATGTGAAGTAAGGAGATCAAAGTAGGAATTCTTGCTTGAGATGGTCAACTAAGATTTCTACCCCTGCAAGGTGAGGTACAAAAAGACATGGTAAGGGGAATCGAGTAGAAATACATTGGGAAGGTAAGGGAAGATGATGATAGCATGTATGGGATGTTTTATTTTGAGAGAGAGAAACTAGAGAGAAAATGTGCGATACAAATGAATTTATTCCTCCAAAATTCTTTGAGTGAATATGATGGTTGTAGATATTTGCCGTACTAGAGGTTATGAATATGATGGAATATCTTATCAAAAAAATGAATCTGATGGAATGGAACTAGAGCTCTTGAAATTACGCCACATGTTACACAGACCTCATGGTAAGAGTTGGAATGTCCTCAAGGATGTTTGGAAAAGGTTTCAGCCCTCCTTAACAAAACCAGGTCTGGGAAAATTTCTCTAGAACATCCCGTAATTGAGGATTATTCTTTGGATCCCACCACTTACTGAAATATTAAACCCATAATTCAGTGTAGAAGTGACAGGTGCGCAGCTAGCAAGTGACCTAATAATAACAATATGATTTTTGGCATAAAAATTTATATATAATAATTGTATGCACACATTTTACTATGGTAAACTAAGAAACATAGAGTAAATAGAAATATTTCCCGCAGAAACAATTAATTATTAGAAAGATTTACTTTCCTGTGATTAGGTCTGGATCACATGTTTTTTCCAGCATGTTTGGCTTCCTTGCTATACAGTAATAACTACCTTGCTGATCTTTAGCATTCTGTTTATATCCTAATGTGCAACAAAACTGGTTTGCATTTGGTATTTTGAAGTAAGACTATCAATTGCTGCACACAAGAGGCTCACATTTATATGGTTCAAGTCTGGGTATACATGAGTTACATTAGAAAATGTACAATTATACTCAAAACACTTATGATTCTTTATAATAAACTAATTATATTTTATAAGAACAATTTATGTTGGATATGGACTGATTCATGTCAAAAGCAATAAAAAAAATAGCATGATCTGATATGAATAGAAAATGAGAAATGTATGAGAAAGGATGGTTTGTAGAGACTTTGAGTGTGTTTCCCTTTTATTGTCAGGTGTTTCAACGAGTTCTAAAGGCATATGCAACAAAGCTTTTTGCAAAACTCCCTAAGGGTGGTACAGGGATTGTTGCAGCAGCCACGGGTATGGATGGACAGATAAAGGTATCAAGAGCGCACTATTGATGCTTATCTTGTCTCTTTCATTCTTTGAGGGGCTACTTAATTTTTTCAATGTGTTTGTGTGCAGACATCTGATAGGGATGAAAGGGTGATTTGTTATATCGTTAATTCAGCTGAATATTGCCATAAAACGGTCAGTTTGTTTCCCAATTTTTTACATTCCTTTATATCATTGAATCTATAATGCTACTATGCCATGCCAACTTATTGATGTTCTCTTAGCTGCATAATTCAAAATATTAGTCATTTGACTTTTCAACAACCCAGGCATAATATTGTGTCTATGATAACTAAATGTATCTTTAAGTTGTGGCAAGTTGCACACTACTTTCAAAGCATTTGTTAACATGGATAAACATGTTGGCTACGCATAATAATTGAAACATATGTGAAATGGTTTAGTAACTCCAGCCTGTCGAAGAATCACTACCTATCAAAGGTAGGTAGACTCACTCTCATTAAGAGCACTCTTTCTAGCCTCTCGATCTATTTTATCTCTCTCTTTCCTATTCCTAATTCGGTGGCCAAAAGATTGAAGAGTATCCAAAGGAGATTCCTTTGGGGTAACACGGAGGATGAGTTTAAATTCCACTTGGTAAACTGGGACATGGTGAAGAAACCTTTGGAAAAGGGGGCCGTGGAATTAAATCTCTTTGCTCAATAAGGCCCTTCTTGGTAAATGGTTGTGGGGGTTTATTGTTGAAAAAGACCACTTATGGAGAAAAGTGGTGGTGGCCAAATTTGGGATGGATCTTGATGGTTGGATGTCCAAAAATCCTCGGGGTGCTCATGGAGTGGGAGTGTTGGAAGAGTATTAGAAAGGGATGGGAGGAGCTTTGGTAGTATGTTGAGATTTCGATGGGTAATGGTGAGAAGACTCCGCTTTGGTATGACTCTTGGTGTGGGAATATCCCCTCTAGGGATAAATTTCAGAGTATTTTTAATTTGGTGGAAGACAAAGAAGCACGAGCTAGCTCTTGTTTTTCTTTGACTATTGAAAGAGTCTCTTGGGATGTGCCTTTTATTCGTAATGTGCTTGGTTGGAAAGTTGATGAGGTTGCGATGCTTTTGGATTCTCTTTATTCTTCTAAGATTGAGGTGGGGAGGGAGGATGAAATGAGATAGAAGCCTAAACCAGATAAAGGCTTTTTGGTAAAATATTTTTATAACATTCTTGTTGATAAGGCCTTACAAATGAACATCCCAATTTCCCTTAAAAGACTATTTGGTGTGCTCGGGCTCCCAAGAAAGTAAGTTTTTTTTTTTGTTTGGGAGGCCTCATGGGTAAAATTCTTACTATTGATAACTTACAAAGGAGGGGGAAATTATGGCCAATAGGTGCTACATTCGTAAAAAGAAGGCTGAGTCCGTTTATGTATAGAGTTGTGGGGGTTTATTGTGTGGTTGCGGGGTCCGCGAGAGATGAGATTGGGGCTTGGAGTGGTTTAAGGTCTTCTAAGGAGGTCAAATAGGCTTTTGATTTAATTCCGCACTCTATTTGGTGGATAGTGTGGAGAGAAAAGAATCAGAGGCTTTCGATAGTATAGAAAAACCGATTGCTTCTATTAGAGCTAGTTGGTTCAATAATCTTAATTTTTTGGGCAGAGGAAACTTCTTTGTAAATAATGAAGATTTCTTAGATTTTGTAGACTTCTTGCATTGTAATTAGCCTTTGGCTTTTGGTGCACCCTCTTGGTGCTTTCAATGAATTTTTGTTTATCAAAAAAAAAAAAAAAGAGTAACTCCTGCCATATTTTTATATTTGACAGTCTGGTGAACTGGCAGAAAGTGTGTCCAAAATAATTGATTCTCAATTAGCTGATGGCGTGGATATGTCAGAAGTACAGGTACTAACTATTTCATAAATTAACCATGAGAGTGATTCTTCTACTCATTTCTTAAGGATTCATGCTGTTGTGCAGGATGAATTTTCAGCAGTTATAACAAAAGCATTGGTTACACTAGTGCTTGGCCTGGAAACAAAGTTTGATGCTGAAATGGCTGCTATGGCACGTGTTCCATGGGGTACCCTTGAAAGTGTCGGTGACCAATCAGAGTAAGATTTAGTTCACATTTGGAACTATATATAAGGGGGCCTGTGATAACTCCCCACACATAACCAGATGCACCTTCTTGTAGGTACGTCAATGGAATAAATTTGATCCTTACCAGTAGCATTCCTGTACTTGGGAGCCTTCTTTCACCAATTTACTTCCAGTTCTTCTTGGACAAGGTGATTATAAAGAGAACAATATTACATGATGTCATACTGATTGACATAGATCTCAGTCTTATAAAGTTATGCATAAATTTCCATTGTTTATTTGGATGCTTTTGTTTATTTATTTATTGGTATGTGATGCATATTTTTGAACCATCTTAAATTTCTTTATTGGTAGTAGCATTCTTTGCTCAAATGTCATAAACGTGTTTCTTTTTGGTACAAAAATGCATTGAAGTCGTAATGGAGGTCATCCTTCAACTATTTATTTAATTGCTGTTGATAGCCATAAAATCTTGGATATTGTGCGAAAGCAGTTGGTTGCTCGTATTTGTTCATGCATCTCCTTGTCCAATGGTGTGATTTCATGGGATGTTCCTTCCAACGCAATGTCCCTGATTGGGAACTTGAGGATGTTGGGAAGTTCTTTTGACCTTATATAACACTAACCTTGTCTTGACTTGTGAGTCTATGGCCCGATGGAAGTTAAACCTAGAATGGGGGTTGAGGTGACATCATTCTACTAGGTCCTTGCTGATGAGGTTCCAAAGGAATGATGCACCAAATTCTCGTAGAAAGCCATTTGCAATTCTTATGCCCCTAAAAAAGTTAGCTTCTTTGTTTGGGAAGCTTATTGGGAAAAGACTCTTAACTATTGATAATTTGCAGAGAAAGATGCTTGTTAATAGGTGCTATATTTGTAAAAGAAGGGCCAAGTTTGTCTGATCTTTTATTGGAATGTAAGTTGGCTAGAAATTTATGGTAAACGGCTTATAATGTCTTGGGTGGTCTCCTGCTGCAGGAAAAGTGAAGTTATGGTTTGGAGTGGTATATGAGCTTTTAAAGAGTTGAAGAAGGTTTTTTCTTTGATTCCCCTCTCTATCTTTTAGCTTGCTTGGAATGAAAGGAATAGGAAGGCTTTTGATAGTGAAGAGAGGTCTTTATAAGCAAATAGATATTGATGGTTCAATACCTGAAGTTTTTGGTTTAGGGGTAAATTTTCTGTAAGTGAGGAAGACCTCGTATGTTTTGTTGATTTGCCATCTTGTGGATAGTTTTTGTAAATGGGTTACACCCCTTGGTGCTTTATTTATACAAATTTTTACTTTATAAGAAAAAAATGGTGGCTTATTGCTCTTATGTCTTATTATATGCAGCTGGCATCATCTCTTGGTCCGCGGTTCTATACTAATATTTTCAAATGCAAGCACATATCAGAAACTGGAGCTCAGCAAGTAGGAGCCATTTCATATTTTATTTGTTTTTTGTTCTCCCCGTCATTTATGTATGTGTTTTTTGTGTGCATATATATGCATCTTTTGGTTGGTTTGGATAGAGAAGAACCGTAAAGTTTTTGATGGCACTTAGAGACCTTTAATTGTAATTAGGGAAAGGTGGTTCAATGCATTTTTTGGGTCAAAAGGAATTCTTTTGAAAATGAAGTAGATAAAGTAGATTTTGTGTGGTTTCTCTCCTATAGATAGTCCAGTACATTGGTTGGGTGCACTTTTGATTTTATTCAATTTACTTATAAAAAAAATGTGCACGTGTGTATATATAATATTACATAGTAGCTGTGTTGACAGCAAGAAGCCAAGAATAACTTGGCTACTGTATAGAACTATGGCTTTGAAGGTCATGTGTAGGTTTCACTTGGTGCAATGAATTATATTATACTTGGCTGTTGTCCCTGTGGCACCCTAACTCACTGCCACATGGCTACCATAAGGGAGAAGAGGGTTTGACTGAAAGAACAAATGAGGGAGAAAAAAAATAAAGGAAAAAAGTGGTCCCACTCGTACAAGGAAGAAGACTGAAGAGGGTTTAGTGAAAGAACAAGTAGAGGCTGTTATCCCTGTAGCACCCTAACTCACTGCCATGTGGCAACCAAAGGGAGAAGAGGGTTTTGACTGAAAGAACAAATAAGGGAGAAAAAAAATTAAGGAAAAAAGTGGTCCCATGCATATAAGGGAGAAGACTTAAAAGGGTTTATTGAAAGAACAAGGGAGAAGAAAAACGGAATAAAATTGTTCTGAAAAAGACTGTCTATCTATAACCACAATCTTTAATTTTAGAAGGTTTACGTCATAATCATCCAATTCTTGCTTGGGGAAACACTGCTGTCCACCATACCTTCCAAAATTAAATTTATGTGAGAAGCAATTTTTTCAATTCATTCATGCAGTATAAGATGTAAATAAATGGCACTATGGTGTTGCAGATGCTATTGGATACACAAGCTGTAAAGACAATTCTTCTAGAAGTTCCTTCCCTCGGCCGACAGGTGAGTTATTTCAAAAGAATTTCAAACAAATAGCTGTGATGTTAAGCATGAATAAATGTTTTTTTTATAAGTAGCATGAATAAATTTATTTATTTTTGATAACTAGCATGAATAAATATTATATAGTACAGTTTTGAATTTCCCATATTGGCTCTTTACCAACATCAGGATTATCATCATTGCAAACTATTTAAAAACATGCCAACCATTGTCTGAATTTTATTACTGCTTGAGTTGGGCCTCAATGCTAGCTTACAGCTATAATTATGGAGAAATTGTTATGGCTTTGTCAGGAATGATTGATGGGCGACCATGTAAAATGTTGATTCTGGCAAAGTTAGCATTCCTGGTCAAAGATTTATATTTTGTATATAGTATATTTCTATTGACATATTGAGACCTAATGATGTGAATTGTATGTTTATTTTCTTTATTAAATAAAGAAAGTATTGTATTTCAATGGCACCAAAAGGGTGCCGCTTGTTTACAAATAACTATCTACAAGATAGCATATCAGTAAAGTCTATGAAGTCATCTTTTTTAAGAAAAAATAAAAAATAAAAAGAAAAAGAACCCTAAATCAAAACGCAAATGTATTCAACCACCTATCCTTGATGGAGGCTATAGGCCTTTTCTCATCATTCAAAAACTCTCATATTCCTTTCATTCCAAATAATCCAAAAAATAGAGAGGGAGACCAAGATAGGCATCCTCATTTGTTTAGAAGCTCTCAAACAGTTTAAAGAAAGCACTGTATTTCAAGGGCACCAAGGGGGTGCCGCCCAATTACAAATAACTATCTACAAGATAGTATGTCAATAAAGTCTATGAAGTCCTCATCTTTTACCCAAAAAAAGAAGAAAAAAATCCCTAAATTGAAACACAAAAGTATTCAACCACCCGTCCTTGGTGAAAGTTATAGTCTTTCCTCATCATTCATCATAAAAAAAATCGCAAATATTACTTCCGTTCCAAATAATCCAAAAAATAGAGGGAGACTAAGATAGGCCATCCTCATTTGTTTTGAAGCTCTCAAACCGTTCCAAGCCCACACCTCTCCTTGGATAGAGTCCGCATCCCACCACAGAGAGCCCTTTCCCATAATTGTCTAGAGAAAGAGCACCCCAAAAGAAAGTGATAGATGGATTCGGCATACGTTTTACAAACATAACATCTATTGACCAAGACTTTCTCTCTCTTTTGATGTTTGTCAATCGTTAAAATGCCACCTGAGCAAGCTTCCCAAGCAAAGAAGCCACCTTTAAAGGAGCAATGTCTTTCCAAATTACTTTCCAAGGAAAATTATCCATACTTCTGATGACACTTTCAAAAAGAGTGCCTTATAGAAGACTCGATCTCAAACTTGCCACCTGAATTCAATCTGCATCTAGCCTTGTCCTCAACAAGAAAATTAACTTTCACCTTGAAAATGGTTTCTAGGAAATTTTCCACCTGTCACTTTCCAATTGTGTACATTTCAGCTCCAATATCCCAAATAATCTCCTCAATATGAAGATTCACATCTGAAATCTTGATCTCTAAGCTAGAGAGAAGACATCCGAAATCTGATCTTTCAAAGTACTGCCATCACCGTGATAAACATCATGCAAAAATCAAATGACACTACCATTACCACACTCAAAAGAAACATGAGGAAAGAAGTCACTCCATCCCTAATCCACTTCTAAAACCCCCACACGATACGTACCTCTGTTGACGGAGATATTATGTTCATGTTGTGGGAAATTTTGATTGTACGTCTTAAGAGTTTCCATTTGATTTCACCCAATTAAATATGCTTTTGCTATGAGCCGAATTCAATCAAAGTTGTACTCTTGGAACCTGTTATTGCTTGATTGTTTTTTGTTTAAGTTCTTCCATCTCCTTGCTACCAAAGCACCAATATACTATTCATAAAAAAATTAAGCTGTATCTGATATCTTTACCTCGAGTGCATGTAAGGCCTTACATGCTGCTGGCTTGATTATTGGAATGCTATTTGAAATGTGATATTGGTTTTGAACGACATGTATGACTTCTTGCTTAGTTATATTGTGTTTGGATAAACAAGTAGAACGCCCTATTTAACCAGCTGCAAACCAACTGTTCGAAGACTGAAGTTTCTGTTAGTAAACAGACCTTATTATATATAAAACAAAAGGTTATTAAACAGACCTTGCATTACTGTATGCTACATTCATGATTTTTTTAGTGGATTTTGTTGTAATATTATTATTTATTCATCGTTCCTCTCATTACAAAATTAAACCTGTTAACCAGAGTTTTATTTCTATGTGGCAGACGTCAAGTGCTGCTAGCTATTCAAAATTTGTAAGCCGTGAGATGAGCAAAGCTGAAGCTCTTTTAAAGGTTTGTGATAAAATTACTGGGAGGTTTTACTTTCTGGTAGTTACTGTATTTTTTCCCCTGCTATGATGCAAATTTATGTGTTCTTAACTCTACAGGTCATACTGTCCCCGGTTGATTCTGTGGCAGACACATATCGTGCATTGCTACCGGAGGGAACACCAATGGAGTTTCAGCGAATTCTAGAGCTTAAGGTTATAATCAGATGCCACTTTGCATTTTTGGTTACTTTCAAGCATGGCTGGCTTTAAAACTGGTTGTCACATTACTCCCTCCGTCCCTTATTATAAAATTAAAACAAAGATCTTTTTTTCACAAGGAGAATTTTGGAAGGATCTACTAAAGTATGAGGTTTTTATGCATTAACTATTTTTCCTTAAATGTTAAGCTCTTGCAAATGTGAGGAAGAGAAAAAAGGAAAAGAAAAAGGAGGTTTTTATGAATGTTGCAAGTTCAGTTTAGGCAATTGTTTTCTAGATTTTATTAGAATCAAGATATCTCGGGAACTTCACATTTTGTTTGAGCAGATTGTAATAATGGTCTTCCTTTGGGATTGATATCTCTTCAAGTTATCTTGTTGATATACGTGTGCGTGTGTGTAGATATTGCATAGATAGCATACAATTTATTAGATCATGCAATTCCGATGCATCTTTTGTTAGTAATTTATAGTTGAGTCAATGATGAAGATATATTTATGTGGTAAAAACTGTGCTGTTCTTCTGTTATAGTCCAAAGGATTTAAACGACTCAATTGCCAAAAAATGATTTTAAGTGAAAGTAAATACCATAAAGTCTATGCTTTTATTATTGATTGATGGGGTCTGGTTTGTGCAGGGCCTTAAGAAGGCCGATCAACAGATTATACTGGACGACTTCAACAAGCTTGGCCCAGGGATTACACAACCTTCTATAGTTGTCCCAACTGCCCCAGCTGGCCCTACTGCTCCTGCACCTCCGGCAATTAGCAATCTCACGTCAGTTGGGTTCGTTGCTTCCAGAGAGGATGTGCTAACCAGAGCAGCTGCACTTGGTCGAGGAGCAGCCACCACAGGGTTCAAGAGGTTCCTTGCTCTAACTGAAGCTGCAAAAGACCGGAAGGATGGACCTTTCAGGAAGCTCTTTAATGCATAAAGGAGTCTACTTTTACTGCAACTTATGGACTCTTCTATTCTTTTATTTGTTTTGTTTAACTCTTGAATTATTTTTTTTACCCTAGTTATTGGAAACTGATTTTGTAGATAGAAATTGTAATGTTCGCTAAATAGTTTTTAACAAAATACTCCCTAATCCCCGCCATCCATTTTCTGTGACGTGAAGCTATTAGGTTCGTGAAAGTTTAAGCTTTAAAGGATGTCACCGTCTTTACCAAATCCTATGTAGTAGCTAATGTGGCTAGAAGTCCAGCGGTTGGACCATTTAATGGTTTTCCAACAGCACCAAGTTTTTAGGGAAGAACCAAGTTTCTTATGAAGCAAAAAACAGCTTATTCTTCTTTTAAAAACAGAAAATAGAAAGAAAAGAGTTGTTTGTTCCAACTAATGGTTGGTGCTGGGAGATGCCTCAAAATCTATCATAAGGAAGACCAAAAAAGGAAATCTGGGAATGGTGAAGATTTTGGTTGTCGGGGGAAGGACCTTATCAGGTCATAGAAAGCCCGATTGTGATATTGTAGACCCGATTGAGGAAAACCCAACCTATTTAATGCGAAGTGTTGAGATGAAAGAAACTTGCCTAACATTTTTGCTTTGCATGATAAATGAAAATTTAGATGAAGTCAACAACTCGACATTACTCCCTCAAAACCATTTTTCAAAGAGCATAAACGGTTTGGGTGGTGCTAGTGTATTTTTAAAAGCTAAGGTTAGGGTATGTGCAATGATAATTTAATGGTTAGAGTTTGAAGATATTTCGTATCTGTCGTAATATATATTGTTGGTCATACTCTAAATCGCAAGTTAATGAAATTTGGGTACTTTTTAATTTGTAAATTAGGCTTTGCACAATGATTTCTTTCTCTATCCTTTTGTGTTCTTATTGTTGTTTTATATTTCAAATTTAAATTAAAAATGTGTTGAGTGATTTGCGTTACATTTCTTTCTCAAATTAAATATATATATATATATATAAACACACATGTAATAATATAATTAAAAATTAATTTAATTGTATACATTTTTTTAAATTTATTTAAGTAGCACCCACAAAAAATACGCATGGAAAAAAAAGGAAATTACTTTTAAAAATAACAAACCCCAAATGAGTACATAAGTAGTTAAGATAATAAAATTATTTTTATATTTGATTATTTTAATTAATTTAATAAAACAGATTATTCTAATTGTATGTTGTTCTATTTCATTATTCATGCAATTATTTTTAAGCACATGTTTGAAATGAAATGAAATAATAGTTAAAACTTAAAAATATCAAATAATTTTTAAAGAAAAAACATAGGTACTTGAAAATAATTGTATCGATTTATGAGACGGAAAGAATAGTTCGACAGAAATCACAAAATGTTCTTATGCCGATACGATCTGAACATCGCCACTCTCACAAACTTGAGAAGACTGAAACCCTATCATTTGTCTGTTTGCTTTGCTGCATCACTAAATCGAAGCTCTCACTCTCTTCCTCTTTTCCCCTTGAAGGTGTGAAGCGGAATCCCATAATTCGCCAGGTAAATCTTCTTATATAAACCGAATCTATGACTTTGTATTCTATATTTCTTTTTTTCTTTTATTCCTATTTCAGTTTCAAGGTCCTTTTAATTTTTGTTTTCTAATGTTAGTTCTTTTAAGTCTTCCTTATAAAGGAACATTTTCAGTTATTTAATTTTTGCTTTTCATCCCAATTTCTCTCTTTGGGCTATGCAGAAAACAAGTGATAATCATTGTTTGGTCGTGTTTTTTTTTTTGGTCTTGTTTTCTACTTGATAGGTAAACGCATTGGGAGTTTATAAAGTAACGTTGATCGATTTAATTTTTTGTATACTATACAATGGCGAGTTTTACACAGAACAAATCTTCGCGAACATGAAAATCTGTGGGCTTCCGGTGTTGCTTACGCAAGATGTGGGAGTTAAATTCTTCATTGCCAACTAATCGCTCTGCTTTCTGGTAAGTTTCTTCCTTTTGCGTGTCAATTTATCTTATGTGGCATTGTTTGGTCGCTCACAAGTTGTAGGAAAAGTGAATGAGTACCAAGTAGTATTTTAATTTTTAGTTTTTTACGACCTGAAAGCGGAAAAAAAAAACGAAATACTTTGTTTATGGAAACTTATTAGGCTTTGTCAAATCCATTGGTTAGAAAGATACAGAAGAACGACAGAAGTTATGCTGATTAGGGACCTACTGGAGCATTTATGATCAGCTTTTGTTTACTGTTTGATCACTGAATATTTGAATCTCAAATCTGTCTAAAGAATGGCTGGAAGCTTGGAAGTTGCAAAGGGCTGTTTGGGCATAACTAGCAATACCATTGATGAGATTGTAGACAGGTGGAACTTAGCATTGAGATTGATATAGAGGCTGTTGAGGAGTAATTTGATTGAATTTGAATTTTTAGTACTTCACCCATGTTGTTTATGCTTGAATATTTCTAATTCATTTATTAAATATGTGGTTGAAGGTAAATCGGGTTGTTCGTTGAGATGTATCCTCAACGGTCACTCTTTTCAATTTTCAATGAGAAAGGAGTGTTGTAGTTAATTGGGCTTTCAAATTTAGGTCATCATATACATTGGCTTCTATAGAGGGTAGAGACAAAGATAAATGGGCTATTATTGGGCTACTTTGCTCTAGAGCGACAGGAAAGAAAGAAGCATAAAACGTAAAGATAAATAGCACTTTATCCTTCTTATCAACCAAAAGCATCATATCAATTCTTGATTTCTTGATCTGGATCCACAAAGCTAACAAATGTATATCCCTCTGCTTTGGCGCCCACAAATGACTGATGATCCATTAACCAAATGTATTTGATAAGTATATATCTTACTCGACACCCGAACTTGACAGAGTTGATGACTGTTCCTCCTCATAGCCGCTCCTTCACAGAACAACTGCAATACACCCAACATAGAAACCTCCCAAAAGGACGCACATTGCACGCACATATCATCAAAACAGGATCCTCTTTTTGCTTATATCTCGCCAACATCCTTGTCAACTTTTACGCCAAATGCGGTTGCTTGGCTACTGCCAGACTTGTTTTTGACAACATACACAACAAGGACGGTGTCTCGTGGAACTGCCTCATCAATGGCTACTCTCAACAGGGCCCCACAGGATCCTCCTTTGTCATGCAACTCTTTCTGCGAATGAGAGCGAAGAATACATCACCTAATGCTCATACATTTGCTGACATTTTTAATGCTGCATCGAATTTGTGCAGCATTAAGAGTCAAGTTCATGTTTTTGTTGTTGGAGACCTGATGCATCCACAGATTGGAGAAATATGTGCGGAGATACCAAAATTAGGCAAGCAAACGAAGGATGAGGGATACCGACCTACTCCTGATTCAGCTTATAGTTTGTGCAGTGAGGAAGTATGGGATGTATGTGATAACCTCGTCATTGGATGTATGTGAGAATTTTTTCAATTTCTTGGTCAAAATAGTTTCTCCATTGTTGTTTGGCTTGAATGCACTTTGATCTCCTAGGTTTGGAGGTAACTAGAACATATAATCATCAGCATTTCAATTGTAGCAGGTTAAACCTTGAATTTAAAAACATGTTGCAATTTGAGAATTCCGTCAACTTTCCGTTTAAATTGGTAAAAAAAAAAACTTGTCGCATTAACAAAAGCTGAAGTTAAAAATTAAAAAACAAGCCCTCCTCTTCCTCAAATCTCAGCAAATCTTCAGTTTACAGTGTGAGCCCTGTTACCAGAGCAGCACCACAGCTAAAATTGAGTTTTACAACAACAAATTAACACTGACGACAATTTCCTACCCTAATGATAACAATGAAGCAAAAGGGAAAATATGGGAAAGAAAAACAGAACATAGAGAATCGACAATCCATGGTGGACATATCTGTGCCAACCGTACCAAATTGCAGAATGATCTTATCATGCTCAGGTGGGGTCGGCTGAGATGGAGTTGATGCACCAGCTGCAGGCTGTGTGGCAGCAATCAGTTGGAAGTTTTTAACAGACGCAACTGTTACTCACCCACTGAAATTCAGGCACTAACAGTTCCATTGCTCATGCCATCTTGGGAGCTTGTTTTTGAAAATCAAGGGTCATCAGAAAATTGTGATCTGCTGAACTCAGCAGAGTGGTCAGGAGAGAGTCAATGCTATGGAATGAGTTCTCTAAGTACCAACCCTTACCCTGTGCTATGTTGGTAAGTGCTAACATAACCACAAGGTCTGGGTTCAAGAGATGGTGGAAAAGGGTGGGAATGAGTTTTCAAAAGGGCAGGGAAGAAGCTCTGATTGCAAACAGCAGATCTGCTCGCCTCTTGCCCTCACGACGCAGGGGCAGCGCCATCACCTGCACACTGGGCAGAGGAAGTAATTCTCAGAAGATCTGCTCACCTCTCATTCGCGCCTGGGAAGTGGCAGCGCCTTTCGAAGAAAGAAACAGATCGAGCAGATCTGCTGAGGAGGAGGAGGAGTAATGTTATTTTTTAAATTTGTTTAGTTTTTAAACTTTAAAGTTTAATTTTTTTTAGGTTATTTTTTAAAATTTTTAATCTTTTTTCTGTAAATTGCTACAATTGAAATGTCTATGTGCTAGGTACCCCCAAATCTTGGGGGTCAAATGCAATGAAGCCTTGTTTCTTCCTATAAAAAATATGTGTTTGATTCCTTTGGCTTTCTATGACTTCGATTCAGTGTCTCAAGGGAAATGACAGACAAAGAAATTATGAGAGAGATCAAGCAATAATGAGAAAGATTGCTTCAAGCATTATTTACTTGCCATGCCCCGATTAACTCTGTAAGCCGTGATCAAATGTGTTGTGAGGACTGCATTATCTTGATCAAACTTATATTTTCTTGTCAATATTATGTATGGTTGATGTGTTAGCATACAGTTATAAGGATGTTGCAGTCCCATTCACTTGTAATTAAATCATATATTGTATTTAAAATTACTTCAATGCCAACATATTATTATATGTCACATTATAACACATTCACTTGTTTGATGGTAAAATCTAATAAACTTTCCTCCCACTACTTGCAATTGTGCTATTATTTCGAGTTTTGGTATGGGCCTTTCTTATCAACATTTGGTAGGCTTTTGGATTGATTTGGATAGTCAGTTGAGTGTTATTGGAATGAAAATCTCTAAGCTGTTTACTTGAGGTGTAGAATAACTGTAATCACCCAGGGAATTGTCTTCTAATCAAGGCTAACTCTTAATGATTGTGTGCTTAAAAAAGGCTTTATTGTGTGGTCCGGAACTGAGTCAAATTTCATATTACATTGGAGCAGTGTTATGAACCATACCACTGTAGTCATATCATACTGTTATCCTTGATTTGCTTTTTATTTTTCATATAGCTTTACATTCATATATATGGTAAAATATTTCCATTTTATCTTATTTTGCATGGTTTTCACTCCTGTAGTTGGACAAATTTATTCTGCTTTTGGGCATTCTTTTGTTCTCCGGTTCATCAATCTATTTATTTTATTGTGGTTTTGTGAAGCTAGATCATAGTATTAAAAGCTCAGGGTGGAGACTCCACAGTTTTCTGACACTTTGCCAGCTATGCAGTACAAGGATAACCAAGTAAGCAATACATATGCTTGTATTTATTTTCTTCTTTTTGGCTCGTGTATCTTGATATCTTCGAAAAGTACGTTCAAGAAATGATGTAAAACTTTAAAATAATTGAAGACACAGCAACATTATACTGTATGCCCCAACGGCGCTGGATGATTATTGCCATGTGAACAGCCGCCACAGTACAGTTACTACAGTTGCATGTATTGAAAATTTTATTGATAAGGATGCAATTTTTCTATGTTTTTCATGGTGTATTATCATTTACTTGTGCTTTTTTGTTTCATTTTTGACTGTGCTTTCTTTTACAAGGCTTTGGCTCCTAAACCAGCTACTGATCCTGGTTGGGCCCATGGAACTATGGTCAATGGGGGTCGGCAGAAAATTAAGTGCAAATACTGTCATAAAGTTTTTCTTGGGGGTGGAATTTCTAGATTAAAACAACATTTAGCTGGGGAAAGGGGCAATGTAGCTCCATGTGAGGAAGTACCTGAAGAAGTCAAAGTGCAGATTCAACAACATTTAGGCTTTAAAGTTTTGGAAAAGCTAAAAAAGCAGAAAGTGTAAGGGCCCGGTCCAAATGGGGGCCCCAAGGTGGGTTGTGACTTGGCGGGCATATGTGCTGCGAGTTTATCCCACATCAGCTAGAGGGAAAGAGGAAGTGCTAGATATAAGGTGTTCCAGTCCTTAATGGTTACAACGCGTTTTGGGGAGCCAGTGGGCTTCGCCAGGAACAAAGCCGTGCGGGCCTGTGGGCCCAAAGCGGACAATATTGTAACTGTTCTGGACCGGGCCCTTACAGAAAGCATTAAGGAGTAATAAGGAACCCTTTACAACCTACTTTCAAGGTAAGGAAGAAGGAGATAATGATGTAGTACAAGTTCAGAAAACAGCTTGTGTCCACGGTACTAGCAGGAGAAGGGGAAAAGATCTGGAAGGAACCTCAAGTTGAACAAAGAGGTGCAAGAAGCAAAGTTATCCAATTTCTACACCTGTTGTTGTTCAACCTATGTGCCAAAGTTTTGCTTCCCAAGAGACCGTTGATCAAGCTGATATTGCTGTTGCAAGATTTATGTATGATGCTGGAATACCATTCGCTGCTGCGAATTCCAGTTATTTCCAACAGATGGCTGATGCTATTGCTGCTGTGGGCCCTGGTTATAGGATGCCTTCTTATCATGCTTTGAGGGGTAAATTATTGAATGGAAGCTTTCAGGATGCAGGAGAATATTGTGAAGAATTGAGGAAGTCTTGGGAGGTGACTGGGTGTTCAGTCTTGGTTGATAGGTGGATGGATAGAACTGGTCGTACGGCCATGAATTTTTTTGTCTATTGTCCTAAGGGTACCATGTTCATCAAATCTGTTGATGCATCAGAGATCACAAAATCTGCTGATGCGCTTCTGACTTTATTTGATAGTGTGGTTCAAGAAGTTGGACCCAAGAATATTGTCAATTTTGTTACAGATACTTCACCCAGTTATAAAACTGTCGGGAAACTCTTGAGGGAGAAGTACACGACCTTTTTCTGCAGCACCTGTGCAGTGCAATGTATTGACTTAATGCTTGAAGAAATTGGGAAAATGGATGGAGTTACAGAGGTTTTAGCAAAGGCTAAAGGGATTACTCGTTTAATATATAATAATGCTTGGATCCTCAATTTAATGAGGAAGAAAACTGGTGAAAGAGATATGGTTCAGCTGGCAATTACAAGGTTTGCTTCAATCTTCATGACTCTGCAACGAATAGTACTTTTGAAGGATCATCTCCATCAGATGTTTACAAGTTCTGCATGTATGCAGTCAACTTTCTCTAAACAAAGGGCTGGACTTGTGGTGGCAGAAGCTGTGGTGGACCCTCTTTTCTGGTCTCTGTCTGATCAAACTCTAATAGTTACAAAGCCTCTACTTTCTGTTTTACATCTTATTGACTATGAAGAAAGACCATCGGTGGGGTATATATATGATGCAATGGAAAAAGCAAAGAAAAGCATAATTGCTGCGTTGAACAATAAGGAATCAGACTACTTACCATATTTGGAGGTTATTAATCATATCTGGCAAGAGGAGTTCCATAGCCCTCTTCATGCAGCTGCATACTATCTTAACCCATCAGTATTTTATAACCCCAGTTTTTCATCGAACATCTTCCGAAAGGGCTTACTTGATTGTATTGAAACCTTAGAGCCTGATTTAGCAGCCCAAGTGATGATTACGAACCACATAACTTTCTATGAGGAAGCTGAGGGGGATTTTGGTCGGCCAGTGGCATTACGTGGTCGAGAGTCATTGGCCCCAGGTTCACATCTATTTCATTTGGTTCTATCAAGTTTAGTTGTTTGTTAAACATGATGAAGTGTTAAGTGAGTTTGCCTTGTTCTGCAGCTACTTGGTGGTCACTGTATGCAGCTGATTATCCTGATCTGCAACGCTTAGCTGTCAGCATATTGAGTCAAACCTGCTGCATAACTCGATGTGAGAGGAGTTGGAGCATGTTCGAACATATCCATTCGAAGAAGAGGAACCAGTTGGAGCACCAGAGGTTGAATGACCTTGTATTTGTTCATTATAACTTGTACCTTCAAGAGAGGTAACCACACCTCAGTCTTTCTGAATACTTGCTGTGTTAATCTTATGTTTAGACTCACGCTTAAAGTGAGGCACTCTCCTTTCTACCTCTTCTATAATTGTGTGCTAATTGTGTCTTTAGAATTTTCACATTAAATAGATCTACAAAGAAGAAGAAGATCATAGATAGTCCTTTGGCTCCCTTATGTTTAATCATATGGCTGTGATTTGTCATTGTGTGCGACTATCTTCACTGTAGAGAAAAAGAAAAGGAAAGAAAGAGCGGCTAGCTTATAAACTACTAGAACTAGAGAAATAAAAAAAATGCTTTATACATATGCATCATCGATTTTTATCAGCTATAGCAAAGAAATACACTTCACAGAAGTATAGATATGCCTGAATTCGTAGTTCTATGGATAATGGATCTATTGATAGAGGAAGCGACATAAAGATCAATTAACGAGTTTTGGCTGATACAATATGACCTGCATATTTATGACATGATATGAGATAAAATTAGGAACCAACTTATGTAATAAAGTATCCCGGAAGGTATTGAGCC
Organism: Bretschneidera sinensis; assembly: GCA_023935145.1. NCBI lineage: Eukaryota > Viridiplantae > Streptophyta > Magnoliopsida > Brassicales > Akaniaceae > Bretschneidera > Bretschneidera sinensis. Next base: position 427,574 of record CM043699.1, read on the forward strand.
GAGTGTAGCGTCAGAACCTAAAGACAGCAAGTCTTTTTTATGAAGAGAAGTTTTTTTCAAAGATTTTATATTAATTTTTATATGAAACCGAGATAATTGTATTTAAGAATTTTTTAAATAAATTCAAAATGCCTGTGCTTTATTTATTTATTTATTTTATTTTTTCGAGAATAAGACATTTATTAATTGATTTTTAATAAGCAACAATAAGGTAGCTGGATAACAACAAGGGTAAAACTTGGATACATTATTTTATATTAGGTTCTTTAGCTTCCATTTAAAAAAATAAAAATTTTGAAAATGAAATTCCAGATCTGAATGTAATACTCCATGAAACTCATGATAAATCAAATACATAAAAAAATATTAATTTTTGAAAATGATCACCTTAATGTTTGATTTAACCTAAATTCATGAAGGGTTTAGTATTTATCAAAATTTTGTATGAAAAATTGTAGTTTAGACCAATTTTTTTTTTTTTTGATAAGTTAGACTGAATGTTAAAAATATCAAAACATGTTGATCTTTTATAGACTAGCTGTTAAGGCAAATTTTATATATAATTATCAATCCCTAATAAAAATAGCATATTTATAAAGACTTGTGTCTGAGGTTCAATGTCAAAATTATGTAATTGAAAAAGCCTTGGAAACCTTTCAATTTGTAGTGAAGATGGTATTTGTCTAAAGACATAATTTATAAATAGAAAAACTAAGCAATATAGGACTTACGGTGGCTTTGGGTAACAAAGATAAGGGATATAGGGTGATGAAACTGGTTAGAAAGATCTTTCCATACATTTTTTTTATAAGTAAATTGTATATATAAAAAGAAAAGCGCACCAAGAGAGTGCAACCCATATACAAGGCTATCTATAGGAGAGAGACTCAACAAAATCTACTACATCTACTTCATTTACAAAAGAATTTTCTGTAACCCAAAAAACAAGGGTATTGAAGCACCTTTCCCTAATTACAATTAAAGGTTTCTCATGTCATCAAAAGCTTTACGATTCCTCTCATTTCAAACTAACCAAAAGATAGAAAGGGGATCATAGAGTAAGCTTTCTTAAGGCTCTTTGATGTCCGAAACCCACTCCAAGCCCAAATTTCATCATTCACGGACCAACAAAAACCCAAGACACCCAAAATCTTATAAACCATCTCCCATAGAGCTTTAGCCAAAGAGCATTCCAACAAAACATGAAACATTGATTCTCCGCAACTTTTGCAAACGAAACAACGGTTCACCAACATTCTCCCTCTAATTTGTAAATTATCTAAAGAATCTTCTCCCAAGTGGCTTCCCACCCAAAAAAGCACTTTCTTTGGGGCACCAGAACACCAAATTGCTTTCCATGGGAAATTGGAGGAGCCATCCAAGGAATCCCTATCCACAAGAATCTTATAGAAAGATTTCACCTCAAAACCTTTATCCTAACTATCTCTTCATCTAACCACATTCTCCTCAGACAAATCCATCTTATAGCTATACATAGTTTCTAATAAACTTTCCACCTTCTCAACCTCCTAATCTTGAACATTAGGAATCAAAGGAATGTCCCACGAATTATTACCATTAGACACCAAGATACACGAAGAAACAAGAGCTTCTTTATCCCTTATAATTGCGAAAATCTTTGGAAACCGGTTTTAAAGTGGAGTGTTCTCAAACCATGAATCATGCCAAAGCTTGGTTCTTCTCTCATCACCCACCGACACTGAAAGACAAGGACGCAAGTCTTCCCAACCCCTCCTTATCCATTTCCACACCCCTACACCATTATCCCCCCTCCCTTTTTTGACATCCGTAACAAACTTAACTTCCACCACCTTCCTCCAAAAGTGATCCCTCTCCACAAGTGGGATGTAGTACAATGAGATTTAATTTATGCCTTCTATGATGTGCATACGAAACGATTAGAGAATTGCGGTAGAAGAATGATGGATTCATGTAAGAGAGAATTGTGGGGAACATATCAATAATCATGGAGTTATTAATAAACTGAAGAAAGGATTTGAGATTGTAAAGAGAGGTGTTAAAGTTTAGCATCCACATGAAGGAAGATTGCTATTGAGAATCTGTATGTGTATTTTTTTTAAACAATAAAATTATCATTGGAATTTGCTATTAAGGAACTTGTTGCTGTTTATTAACTGAAAGAAATCAAATGCAAAATAAATTACCATTCGAAAGGCAAAAGACCAACTATGTTGAACACTAACTCAAAATGAATTCCTATGAAAAACTGGTAAAAAAAGTTAATGAACATCTAAATACATCTTGATGTATTGGGCAGAGTTAAGCCACCAAGAAGGAAATGTACTCTCTTGGCCAAGGAAGTGTTCAATGCATAAAATATCCTTAAAAAAACACCTACACTTCGTTAAGCTTTGTAAATTACTATTTCGAGTTGTGAAGGTTTGAATGACTAATATTATCATTCTAGAATCAAGTGTATATATTTCCTTTGATCCTTCCATCCTGATTTGGCTCTTTACATCCTTAAAATTGCTCTGCTGCAAAATGCTTTTCTCTCAAGAGGCAATATTTTTCTCCTTTGCAAACAGGCGAGCAGAAGCGATCAAAGGCAAGCGTTCAAAAGGCACACTTGATCCTATATGCTTGGAAGCTATTGATTCCAACATGGGAGATTGGGTGGAGGATCTAGGGGCCATGGATGGTGAGGACCTGAGCTGGATGGATGTGACTGTCCCCAATGGGAGGATGTTTGTGAGTCATGGAGTACAAATGGATGATTCTAATGACAGTGCAGACGATGGAAGCAGTGATATCACAAAAGGTATTGATGGTAATGATGATTTATAATGCCACTATTATTGTTCCAAGAAGCAGCTTGGTGTATTTACTCCCTTGTTAAAATTTAATGCTTGGAGTCTGCTGCGTGACTCTGGTTGTATATTTAGCATGATGGACTTTTAGGAGAGTCGTTGAAACATTAGATCTCATTGGCCAGTAGCAAATAGAGGAGTAGGCTAGTGGCCTAGTGGTTACCTTGGGTTCTCCATAAAGGAGACCCAGGTTCGATTCCTTTCCCGGCCAGTGTAACAAAAAAATAAATAGAGGGGTCGCTGCCATTATTTACAAATATACTGCAATAGACTAAAAATTTACCTAGTCTGTCATTATGGAGTAATATTTTTGTGGTCTTTTCTTTGACTACGTGCCATGTAAATGTATATCTAGATTCTGATAGTGAAGAGTGAACATGCATTTTGTGCAGGGGTGATGAACTGATTTCGAAAAAATGGGTTTCATATACTGCCAATATTTGATTTGGATCGTCTATTTACTCCCTCCTAAATCCTTCCAGAATTTCCATATGTTTACTCTGAGGCTGCAGATATGTTAACCATCGTTTTTGACACGAGCAATGCACTAGTTGCGGCATGTTTAGAAACTCTATTAGTAGCATTTTACCTTCCAAAATTAGTATAGCGAGTGGTGGCATTCATTGTAGAAAGTGAGGTGTCCGACATTGTGTGAAGTAAATTAGATGTCAACTATAATGGCAAGTGTTAATTATTTCTGTCAGGGTAATGGTCTTGATTCTTATCTATAGTGATGAGAAAGTGCTCAATTTGGTGGAGCGTTGGTCTCCAAAACCCAATGTTGCAAGTTCATATTGTAAAGTTCTTGTTTGTTAGGTCAAAAAGTACATTGAAATCAAATAATTGAACAATCTAAATTTGACCTCCAAAGAATTAAAGTGAAAGGAGGTGAGTCAAAAAAAGAAGAGAGTTATACTTTCAACAGCTTCATTTTATCTTTCTCCAAAAAAAAGCTTCCATTTAATTCTTTTTTTTCCCCTTAGAATGAGCTTGACTCAAACTTGAACTCCAACTTGACTGAGCATCTTTCACTCGAACTTGAACTCATTGCAAGGACGTGTGAATAAGGAAAAATAACGGAATCATCACTTGAACTTGAAACTAGAATTTGATAACACAATGCTAAAAAAATTGATGGTACATCAGAACGACAGTTTGTTTTGTGGTTATTCAGCCATGATTATCCATTTGAAGATCCTACTCAACTTGTTTAAACGAAATATTGCGACATTCATGTGAAAAAGAACTTTAGATGTTCTCAATCAGGAAATGCTCTATGCTTCTGTTGCTTTCCAAGAAGGCAGAGCATGAAACAGACTAATTTCAAAACTAAAATTTGGAGTTCTATACTTCTATTGCTACCTGTGAAGTTGGAAATTTGCTGAAAAAAACAATTTAAAACTTATAGTTTACTCCAATTTGTTTCAATGGAAACTTATACTTTCAATATTGAACCAATATAAGACTTGTGTCAAAAATCAACCCAATTTAACACTGGACTATTTCCAAGATGCGGGAATGCTCAGCCAACATATCAATAAAACCAAAATTGATGGCAAACATGCGGTTAAATAGGGTGTTTTTAACGTCAAATTGGGACAATGGAATTTTTAATGATATAAGTGAAATATGTTTTGGTTCACGTGAAAAAATGAGATGATAAAGAAAAGTCAAATTTTGGAAGAAATGCATTTTCGCTAAAATACTTACAATGGTTATATCTTTCGAAAATTTACCACGAACTAGGTTTCAAAAAGTTATGTAAAATATAAAAGGTTCATTTCCCAAAACGGAGCCGTGAACGCCATATTATATCATCAAGAATTCCTCGTGTTAATCGAATTCTCTTATTCTTTTTTCTTACAATTTGTAATGCACTTTTATCTCTTTTTTTTTTAAATTTTTTTTATGGTTGGTGACCTTGAAATTAGAAATTATTATGATCTAAGTATAATACTTTTTGTTCTGAGTGAAAAATGGGATTGTCTAGAAAAATCATATTTTGAAAGAAAATGATCATTTTTTTAAGGTTATAGCTCACTTTTTTATTTTTTGGGTGATTTTTCACTAAAACAGTTACGATGATCATTTCCTTTGAAATATTTCACGAATTAGGTTTCAAAAACTAATGTAAAAACCCAAAGGGATCATTTCCTAAAATGGAGTCCTGAAGGCCAAATGATACCCTCAAGAAGTCTTGCTCATGTTAATCGAATTCTCTCTCTATTTCCTACAATTTATAATTCACTTTTATCATATTTCTTAGAGCCGATTGCTTCTAAAGTGGAATTAAACTCGATCTTAGTGAAATACGCTTTGGTCCATTTGAAAAATGAGATAGCCTAGAAAAATCAAAATTTGGAAGATATTAGCCATTTTCGAAGGTTATAACTCACGTTTTTTGTGCATTTTTGCTAAAATAGTCACGTTGGTCATTTCTTTTGAAACTTTCCACGAACTAGGTTTCAAAAAGTTACATCAAAATGAAACGGATAATTTTTCAAAGTGGAGCCCTAAGGGCCAAATTATACCCTCAAAAAATTTTACTCGTGTTAATCTAATTCTCTTCCTCTTTCCGACAGTTTGTAATGCACATTAATCCTATTTTATGATGGCTAGTGACCTTGAAAGTGGAATTTTTAATGATATAAGTGAAATATGTTTTGGTCCAAGTAAAAAATGGGATGGTCAAGGAAAATTTAATTTTGGAAGAAACTGACTATTTTCGAATGTTAGCTCACGTTTTTCATGCATTTTCGTTAAAATATTTATGATGGCCATTTTCTTCGAAAATTTACCACGAACTAGGTTTCAAAAAGTTATGTGAAACTCAAAAAGATCATTTCCCAAAACGGAGCCATGAAAGCCAAATAATATCCACAAAAAGTTTTGCTCGTATTAATCGAATTCTTTTATTCTTATTTTCCTACAATTTGTAATGCACTTTTATACTATTTTTTTTTTTTTATGGCTGGTAATGTCGAAATTGAAAATTATCATGATCTAACTGAAATATGCTTTGGTCCGAGCCAAAAATGGGATTGTTTTGAAAAATCAAAAATTAAAAGAAACTAATCATTTTCAAGGTATCTCGCGTTTTTCATGCATTTTCGCTAAAATACTTACGATGGTCATTTCTATAGAAAATTTCTCACGAACTAGGTTTCAAAATATTACGTAAAATCCAAAAGAATTATTTCCCAAAACAGAGCTGTGAAGGGAAAATTATATCCTCGAGAAGTTTTGCATGTGTTAATCGAATTCTTTTATTCCTTTTTCCTAAAAATTTTAGTGCGCTTTCATCCTTTTTTTTTTATATGGCTGGTGACCTCGAAATTGGAAATTATTATGATCTAAGTGGAATATGCTTTGGTTCGAGTGAAAAATATGATTGTCTAGAAAAATCAAATTCTGAAAGAAACTAACCATTTTTTAAGGTTATAGTTCATGTTTTGTTTTGTTTTGTTTTTTTTTTTTTTTTTTGCATTTCGCATTTTGCATTTTCACTAAAATAGTTACAATGATCACTAACATTGAAATTTTTTCACGAAGTAGGTTTCAAAAACTTATGTAAAAACCTAACAGATCATTTCCCAAAACAGAGTTCGAAAGGCCAAATTATACTCTCAAGAAGTCTTGCTCATGTTAATCGAATTCTCTCCCTTTTTCCTACAATTTATAATGCACTTTTATCCTATATTTTTAGAGCGGGTTGCCTTCAAAGTTGAATTAAACATGATTTAAGTGAAATATGGTTTTGTCCAAGTGAAAAATTAGATAGTCTAGAAAAATTAAAATAAGATGGTTATTTCCTTCGAAAATTTACCACGATCTAGGGTTCAAAAAGTTACTTGAAATCCAAAATGGTCATTTCCCAAAATGGAGCCGTGAAGGCCAAATTATATCTTAATGAAGTTTTGCTCGTGTTAATAGAATTCTCTTATTCTTTTTTCCTACAATTTGTAATGCACTTTTGTTCTATTTTTTTGATGGCTGGTGACCTCGAAATTGGAAATTATCATGATCTAAGTGAAATATTCTTTGTTCCGAGTGAAAAATGAGTTTGTCTAGAAAAACAAATTTTGAAAGAAAATGACCATTTTTTAAAGTTATAGCTCAAGTTTTTTGTGCATTTTTTCTAAAATAGTAAAGATGATCATTTCCTTTTGAAATTTTTTCACGAAGTAGGTTTCAAAAACTTGTGTGAAAACCAAATGGATCATTTCCCAAAACGGAGCACTGAAGGCCAAATTATACTCTCAAGAAGTCTTGCTCATGTTAATCAAATTCTCTCCCTACTTCCTACAATTTATATTGCACTTTTATCCTATTTCTTAAAACCGATTGTTTCCAAAGTGGAATTAAACATGATCTAAGTGAAATACACTTTGGTCCAAGAGAAAAATGAGATAGTCTAGAAAAATCAAAATTTGGAAGAAACTAGCAATTTTCGAAGGTTATAACTCACCATTTTCTTTTCTGCATTTTTGCCAAAGTAGTTACGTTGGTCAATTTCTTTAAAAATTTTCCATGAACTAGGTTTAAAAAATTTACATCAAAATCAAATGGATATTTTCCAAAACGGAGAAGGCCAACTTATACCTTCAGGAAATTTTTCTTGTGTTAATCGAATTCTCTTCCTCTTTCATATAGTTTGTAATGCACTTTAATCCTATTTTATGATGGCTAGTGACCTCGAAAGTGGAATTTTTAATGATATAAGTGAAATACATTTTAGTCCAAGTGAAAAATGGGATGATCAAGAAAAACCAAATTTTGGAAGAAACTGACCATTTTCGAAGGTCAGCTCACGTTTTTCATGCATTTTCGCTAAAATACTTACGATGGTCATTTCCTTTGAAAATTTTCCAGAACTAGGTTTCAAAAAGTTATGGAAAACCCAAAAGGATCATTTCCCAAAATGGAGCTAGGAAGGCCAAATTATATCCTTAAAAGGTTTTGCTCGTGTTAATCGAATTCTCTTATTATTTTTTCTTAAAATTTATAATGCACTTTTATCCTATTTTAAATGGCTGGTGACCTCGAAATTGGAAATTATCATGATCTAAGTGAAATATACTTTGGTACGGGTGAAAAATGGGATTGTTTAGAAAAATCAAATTTTGAAAGAAACTGTCTTTTTTTAAGGTTATAGCTCACGTTTTCTTGTGCTTTTTCACTAAAATAGTTATAATGATCATTTCCTTTGAATTTCTTTTTTCACAAAGTATGTTTCAAAAACTTATGTAAAAACCAAATGGATCATTTCCCAAAATAGAGCCCTAAAGGCCAAATTATACCATCAAGCAGTCTTGCACATGTTAATCGAATTCTCTCCCTTTTTCCTCCAATTTATGATGCATTTTTATCCTAATATTTTAGAGTTGGTTGCCTCCAAAGTGGAATTAAACATGATCTAAGTGAAATACGCTTTGGTCCAAGTGAAAAATGAGATAGTCTAGAAAAATCAAAATTTGGAAGAAACTGGCCATTTTTGAAGGTATACAAGTCATGTTTTTTAGAGCATTTTTGTTTAAATGGTTACACTGGTCATTTTCTTTGAAAATTTTTCACGAACTAGGTTTTAAAAATGTTACATAAAAAACAAATGGATAATTTTCCAAAGCGGAGTCCTAAAGGCCAAATTATACCCTCAAGAAACTTTGTTCGTGTTAATCGAATTCTCTTCCTTTTTCCTACAGTTTGTAATGCACTTTAATCCTATTTTAGGATGGCTACTGACCTCGAAAGTGGAATTTTTTATGATATAAGTGAAATACGTTTAGTCCAAGTTAAAAATGTGATGGTCAAGAAAAACCAAAATTTGGAAGAAACTGACCATTTTCGAAGGTTATAGCTCACTTTTTTCATGTATTTTCGCTAAAATACTTACGATGGTTATTTCCTTCGAAAATTTATGAGGAACTAGCCATTTTTGAAGGTCATAACTCACGTTTTTTGTGCATTTTCGCCAAAGTAGTTACGCTGGTCAATTTCTTTAAAAATATTCCATGAACTAGGTTTAAAAGTTTTATATCAAAATCAAACAGATAATTTTTCAAAGTGGAGAAGGCCAAATTATACCCTCAAGAAATTTTGCTCATGTTAATCGATTTCTCATCCTCTTTTCTATAGTTGGTAATGCACTTTAATCCTATTTTATGATGGTTAATGACCTCAAAATTGGACTTTTTAATGATATAAGTGAAATATATTTTGGTCCAAGTGAAAAATGGAATGGTCAAGAAAAATCAAATTTTGGAAGAAACTAACCATTTTCGAAGGTCATGTTTTTCGTGCATTTTCGCTAAAAACTTATGATGGTCATTTCCTTCAAAAATTTACCACGAACTAGGTTTCAAAAAGTTATGTAAAACCCAAAAGGATCAATTCCCAAAACGGAGCTGTAAAGACCAAATTATATCCTCAAAATGTTTTGCTTGTGTTAATCGAATTCTCTTATTCTTTTTTCCTACAATTTGTAATGCACTTTTATCCTTTTTTTTTTTATGGCTGGTGACCTTGAAATTGGAAATTATCATGATCTAAGTGAAATATGCTTTGGTACGGATGAAATATGGGATTGTTTAGAAAAATTAAATTTTGAAAGAAACTGGCCATTTTTTTTAAGGTTATAGCTCACGTTTTTTGTACATTTTCGCTAAAATAGTTACAATGATCATTTCCATTGAAATTTTTTCACGAAGTAGGTTTCAAAAACTTATGTAAGAACCAAATGGATTATTTCCCAAAATGGAGCCCTGAAGGCCAAATTATACCCTTAAGCAGTCTTGCTCATGTTAATCGAATTCTCTCCCTCTTTCCTACAATTTATAATGCACATTTTACCTAATTTTTTAGAGTTTGTTGCCTCCGAAGTGGAATTAAACATGATCTAAGTGAAATACACTTTGGTCTAAGTGAAAAATGAGATAGTCTAGAAAAATCAAAATTTATAATAAATTGGCCATTTTCGAAGGTTATACTCATGTTTTTTTTGTGCATTTTCACTAGTCAATTCCTTCAAAAAATTCCATGAACTTGGTTTCAAAAAGTAATATCAAAATCAAATGGATAATTTTCCAGAGTGGAGCCCTGAAGGCCAAATTATAACTTCAAAAAGTTTTGCTCGTGTTAATCGAATGCTCTTCCTCTTTCCTTCAGTTTGTAATACACTTTAATCCTATTTTATGATGGCTAGTGACTTTGAATGTGGAATTTTTAATGATATGAGTGAAATACATTTTGGTCCAAGTGAAAAATGGGATTGTAAAGAAAAAATCAAATTTTGGAAGAAACGAGCCATTTTCGAAGGTTACTCACGTTTTTCATGCATTTTAGCTAAAATACTTACGCTCTTCATTTGTTTTTAAAATTTTCCATGAACTAGGTTTCAAAAAATTACATCAAAATCAAATGGATAATTTTCCAAAGCAGAGCCGTGAGGGCCAAATTATACCCTCAAGAAATTATGCTCGTGTTAATCGAAATCTCTTTCTCTTTGCTACAGTTGGTAATGCACTATAATCCTATTTTATGATGGTTAGTTACCTCGAAAGTGGATTTTTAATGATACAAGTAAAATACATTTTGGTCCAAGTGAAAAATCGGATGGTCAAGAAAAATCAAAATTTGGAAGTAACAGACCATTTTCGAAGGTTATAACTCACGTTTTTCGTGCATTTTCGCTAAAATACTTACGATGGTTATTTCCTTCGAAAATATACCACGAACTAGGTTTTAAAAATTTATTTAAAACATAAAAGGATCATTTCCCAAAACAGAGCCATGAAGGCCAAATTATATCATCAAGAACTTTTGAATATGTTAATCGAATTCTCTTATTCTTTTTTCCTACCATTTGTAATGCAATTTTATCCTTTTTTTTGTGGAAATTATCATGATCTAAGTGAAATATGCTTTGGTATGGGTGAAATATGGAATTGTCTAGAAAAATCAAATTTTGAAGGAAACTGACCATTTTTAAGGTTATAACTCACGTTTTTTGTACATTTTCGCTAAAATAGACATGATGATCATTTCCTTTGAAATTTTTTTTATGAATTAGGTTTCAAAAACTTATGTAAAACCCAAATGGTTCATTTCCCAAAACGGAGTTCTAAAAGCCAAATTATACCCTCAAGAAGTCTTGCTCATGTTGATTGAATTCTCTCCCTCTTTCCTACAATTTATAATGCACTTTTATCCTTTTGTTTTTAGAGATGGATGCCTCCATAGTGGAATTAAACATGATATAAGTGAAATACACTTTGGTCCAAGAGAAAAATGAGATAGTTTAGAAAAATCAAAATTTAGAAGAAACTAGCGATTTTCGAAGGTTGTAACTCATGTTTTTTGTGCATTTTCGCTAAAATAGTTACGCTGGTAATTTCATTTGAAACTTTTCCATGAACTAGTTTTCAAAAATTTACATAAAAATCAAACAAATAATTTTCCAAAGCGGAGTCCAAAAGGCCAAATTATACCCTCAAGAAATTTTGCTCATGTTAGTCGAATTCTCTTCCTTTTTCTTACAGTTTGTAATGCCCTTTAGTCCTATTTTATGATGGCTAGTGACCTCAAAATTGGAATTTTTAATGATATAAGTGAAATAAATTTTGGTCCAAGTGAAAAATGTGAAGGTTAAGAAAAACCAAAATGTGGAAGGAACTGACCATTTTCAAAGGTTATAGCTCACGTTTTTCGTGTATTTTTGTAAAAATACTTACGATGTTCATTACCTTCGAAACTTTACAACGACCTAGGTTTCAAAAAGTTATGTAAAACTCCAAAGGATCATTTCCAAAAACGGAGATGTGAAGGCCAAATTATATCCACAAGAAGTTTTGCTCGTGTTAATCGAATTCTCTTATTCTTATTTTCATACAATTTGTAATGCACTTTTATCCTATTTTTTATGGTCGGTGACCTCGCAATTTAAAATTATCATGATCTAACTAAAATATACTTTAGTCTGAGCAAAAAATGGGATTGTCTTAAAAAATCAAATTTTGAAAGAAACTGATCATTTTTAAGGCAGCTCATGTTTTTCGTGCATTTCCGCTAAAATACTTACGATGGTCATGTCCTTCAAAAATTTGCCACAAACTAGGTTTCAAAAAGTTAGGTGAAACCCAAAAGGATCATTTCCCAAAACATAGCCGTGAATACCAAATTATATCATCAATAAGTATTGCTCGTGTTAATCGAATTCTCTTATTCTTATTTTTCTAAAATTTGTAATGCACTTTTATACTCTCTTTTTTTATGCTCGATGACCTTGAAATTGAAAATTATTATGATCCAACTGAAAAACGCTTTGGTCCAAGCAAAAAATGGGATTGTCTCGAAAAATCAAATTTTGAAAGAAACTGATCATTATTTAAGGTAGCTCACGTTTTTTCGTGCATTTTCGCTAAAATACTTACGATGGTCATTTCCTTCGAAAATTTCCCACAAAGTAGGTTTCAAAAAGTTACGTAAAACCCAAAAGGATTATTTCCCAAAACAGAGCCATAAAAAGCAAATTATATGGTATATAACTCACATTTTTGCTAAAATAGTTATATTGATCATTTTCATTGAAATTTTTTTGAATTAGATTTCAAAAAGTTACATAAAAAACAAATGGATAATTTTCCAAAGCGGAGCCTTGAAGGCTAAATTATACCCTCAAGAAGTTTTGCTCGTTTTAATAGAATTCTTATCCGCTTTCCTACAGTTTGTAATGCACCTTAATCCTATTTTACGATGGTTAGTGACCTCAAAAGTGGAATTTTTTATGATATAACTAAAATACGTTTTGTTCCAAGTAAAAAATAGGATGGTCAAGAAAAATCAAATGTTGGAACTGACCATTTTGCATTTTCGCTAAAACACTTATGATGGTCATTTCCTTCAAAAATTTATGAGGAATTAGGTCTCAAAAAGTTATATAAAACCCAAAAGGATCATTTCCCAAAATGGAGTCGTGAAAGCCAAATTATATCCTCAAGAATTTTTTCTTATGTTAATCGAATTCACTTATTCTCTTTTCCTAAAATTTGTAAAACACTTTTATGCTTTTTTTTTATGGCTGGTGACCTCAAAATTGAAAAATATCATGATCTAAGTGAAATACGCATTTATCCGATTGAAAAATGGGATTGTCTAGAAAAATCAAATTTTGAAGGAAACTGACCATTTTTAAGTTTATAACTCATGTTTTTTTTTTTGTGCATTTTCGCTAAAATAGACATGATGATCATTTCCTTTGAAATTTTTATTTTTTCACAAAGTAGGTTTCAAAAACTTATGTAAAAACCAAACGAATCATTTCCCAAAACAGAGCCCTATAGGCCAAATTATACTCTCAAGAAGTCTTGCTCATGTTAATCGAATTCTCTCCCTTTTTCTTACAAATTATAATGCACTTTTATCCTATTTCTTAGAACCGGTTGTTTCCAAAGTGGAATTAAACGTGATCTAAGTGAAATATCCTTTGGTTCAAGTGAAAAATGAGATAGCCTAGAAAAATCAAAATTTGGAAGAAACTGGCCATTTTCGAAGGTATATAACTCACTTGTTTTGTGCATTTTCGTTAAAATGGTTACACTGGTCATTTTCTTTGAAAATTTTTCACGAATGAGGTTTCAAATATGTTACTTAAAAACAAATGGAAAATTTTCCAAAGTGGAGTCCTAAAGGCCAAATTATACCTTCAAGAAATTTTGCTCGTGTTAATCGAATTATCTTCCTCTTTTCTACAGTTTGTAATGCACTTTAATCCTATTTTATGATCGCTACTGACCTCGAAGTGTAATTTTTAATGATATAAGTGAAAAATGTTTTGGTCTAAGTGAAAAATGTGATAGTCAAGAAAAACCAAAATTTGGAAGAAACTAATCATTTTCAAAGGTTATAGCTCACGTTTTTCGTGCATTTTCGCTAAAATATTTACGATGGTTATTTCCTTCGAAACTTTACCATGAACTAGGTTTCAAAAATTTACATATAACCCAAAAAGATATTTCGCAAAACGGAGCCATGAATGCCAAATTATATCCACAAGAAGTTTTTCTCGTGTTAATCGAATTATCTTCCTCTTTCCTACAGTTTGTAATGCACTTTAATCCTATTTTATGATGATTAGTGACCTTGAAAGTGGAATTTTTAATGAAATTCCACTTTAAAAAATGAGATAGTCTAGATAAATCAAAATTTGGAAGAAATTGACCATTTTCGAAGGTATATAACTCACATTTTTGTGCATTTTTTGCTAAAATAGTTATACTGATAATTTTCTTTGAAAATTTTCCATGAACTAGATTTCAAAAAGTTACATAAAAAAGCAAATGGATAATTTTCCAAAGTGGAGCCTTGAAGGCCAAATTATATCGTCAAGAAGTTTTGCTCGTGTTAATAGAATTCTCGTCCGCTTTCCTGTAGTTTGTAATGCATCTTAATCCTATTTTATGATGGCTATTGACCTCAAAAGTGGAATTTTTAATGATATAAGTAAAATATATTTTGTTCTAAGTGAAAAATAGAATGGTCAAGAAAAATCAAATTTTGGAAGAAACTGGCCATTTCGTATTTTCGCTAAAATACTTATGATGGTCATTTCCTTCGAAAATTTACCGCGAAATAGGTTTCAAAAAGTTACATAAAACCCAAAAGGATCATTTCCCAAAATGGAGCCCTAAAAGCCGAATTATATCCTCAAGAATTTTTGTCTATGTTAATAGAATTCACTTTTTCCTTTTCCTACCATTTGTAAAGCACTTTTATCCCCTTTTTTTTTTTTATGGCTGGTGAACTAGAAATTTGGAAAATATCATGATCTAAGTGAAATATGCTTTGATCCGGATTTTCTAGAAAAATCAAATTTTGAAGGAAACTGACCATTTTTTAAGGTTCACGTTTTTTCGTGCATTTTCGCTAAAATAAACACAATCATTTCCTTTGAAATTTTATCATGAAGTAGGTTATAAAAACTTATGTAAAAATCGAACGAATCATTTCCCAAAACAGAGCCCTATATGCCAAATTATACTCTTAAGAAGTCTTTGCTCCTGTTAATCGAATTCTCTCCCTATTTCCTACAAATTATAATGCATTTTTATCCTATTTCTTTGAACTGGTTGTTTCCAAAGTGTAATTAAACATGATCTAAGTGAAATATGCTTTGGTCCAAGGAAAAAATGAGATAGTCTAGAAAAATCAAAATTTGAAAGAAACTGGCTATTTTCGAAGGTATATAACTCACTTTTTTGTTGTTGTGTATTTTCGTTAAAATGGTTACATTGGTCATTTTCTTTGAAAATTTTCCTTGAACTAGGTTTCAAAAAGTTACATAAAAAACAAATGGGTAATTTTCCAAAGCGGAGTCCTGAAGGTCAAATTATACCCTCAAGAAATTTTACTCGTGTTAATCGAATTCTCTTCCTCTTTCCTATAGTTTGGAATGCACTTTAATCCTATTTTATGATGGCTTGTGATCTCGAAAGTGAAATTTTTAATGACATAAGTGAAATATGTTTTGGTCCAAGTGAAAAATGTGATAGTCAAGAAAAACCAAAATTTCGAATAAACTAACCATTTTCGAAGGTTATAGCTCACGTTTTTCGTGCATTTTCGCTAAAATACTTACGTTGGTCATTTCCTTTGAAACTTTACCATGAAATAGGTTTCAAAAAGTTACATAAAACCCAAACGGATCAATTCCCAAAACGTTGCCGTGAAGGCCAAATTATATCCACAAGAAGTTTTGCTCGGGTTAATCGAATTCTCTTAATCTTATTTTCCTACAGATCTAAGTGAAATACGCTTTGGTTCAAGTGAAAAATTAGATAGTCTATAAAAATCAAAATTTTGAAGAAACTGACCATTTTCAAAGCTATATAACTCATGTTTTTTGTGAATTTTTTATAAAATAGTTACACTGGACATTATCTTTGAAAATTTTCCACGAATTAGGTTTCAAAAAGTTACCTAAAAAACAAATGGATAATTTTCCAAAGCGGAGCCTTGAAGGCCAAATTATACACTCATGAAGTTTTACTAGTGTTAATCAAATTTGCTTCCTCTTTCCTACAATTTTTAATGCACTTTAATCCTATTTTATGATAGCTAGTGACCTCGAAAGTGGAAATTTAATGATATAAGTGAAATATGTTTTGGTCCAAGTGAAAAATGGGATGGTTAGGAAAAATTAAATTTTGGAAGAAATTGACCATTTTCTAAAGTTATAGCTCACATTTTTCATGCATTTTTGATAAAAAAAAAAAAAAATTGATGATGGTCAATTCCTTCGAAAATTTTCCACTAACTATTTTTCAAAAAGTTAAGTCAAACCCAAAAAGATCATTTCCCAAAAAAGAAGCCATGAAGGCCAAATTATATCCTCAAGAAGTTTTGCTCGTGCTAATCGAATTCAATTATTCTTTTTTTCCTACAATTTGTAATGCACTTTTATTCTTTTTTTTTTTATGGCTGGTGACCTCAAAATTGAAAATTATCATGATCTAAGTGAAATATGCTTTGGTTCGAGTGAAAAATGAGATTTTTTAGAAAAATCAAAATTTTAAAGGAAAAATCATTTCCTTTGAATTTTTTTTCACGAAGTAGGTTTCAAAAACTTATGTAAAAACTAAACAAATCATTTCCCAAAATGGAGCCCTGAAGGCCAAATTATACTCTAAAGAAGTCTTGCTCATGTTAATCGAATTCTATCCCTCACTTTTATCCTATTTTCTTTAAAGTTGGTTGCCTCAAAAGTGGAATTAAACATGATCTACGTGAAATACGCTTTCGTCTAAGTGAAATATGAGATAGTCTAAAAAAACAAATTTGGAAGAAACTTGCCATTTTCGAAAGTTATAACTCACGATTTTGTGCATTTTGTCTAAAATAGTTACGCTGGTCAATTCTTTAGAAAATTTTCCATTAACTAAGTTTCAAAAAATTATGTCAAAAACAAAGGGATAATTTTCCAAAGCGGAGCTCTGAAGGCCAAATTATACCCCCAAGAAGCTTTGCTCGTGTTAATCAAATTCTCTTCCTATTTCCTACAGTTTGTAATGCACTATAATCCTATTTTATGATGGCTAGTGACTCAAAAGTGTAATTTTTAATGATATAAGATAAATATGATTTGGTCCAAGTGAAAAATCGGATAGTCAAGAAAAATCAAATTTTGGAAGAAACTAATCATTTTCGAAGGTCATATAACTCACGTTTTTCGTACATTTTTGCTAAAATACTTATGATGGTCATTTCCTTCAAAAATTTACCAGGAACTAGGTTTCAAAAAGTTACATAAAAACCAAAAGGATCATTTCCCAAAAGGGAGTCATGAAGATCAAATTATATCTCAAAGAAGTTTTGCTCATGTTAATCGAATTCTCTTTTTTTTTTCTAAAATTTGTAATGCACTTTTATCCTATTTTTTATGGCTGGTGCCCTCGAAATTGGAAATTATCATGATCTAAGTGAAATATGCTTTGGTCCGAGTGAAAAATGGGATTGTCTAGAAAAATCAAAATTTGAGAGAAACTGACCATAGTGCATTTTTGCTAAAATAGTTACGATGATCATTTCCTTTGAAATTTTTTCATTAAGTAGGTTTCAAAAACTTATGTTAAAACCTAACGGATCATTTCCCAAAATGGAGCCTTAAAGAACAAATTATGCCTTCAAGAATTCTTGCTCATGTTAATCGAATTCTCTCCCTCTTTCCTACAATTTATAATGCACTTTTATCCTATTTTTAAGAGTTAGTTGCCCCAAAATAGAATTATAATATGATCTAAGTGAAATACATTTTGGTCCAAGTCAAAAATGAGATAGTCTAGAAAATCAAAATTTGGAAGAAACTGGCCATTTTCGAAGGTTATACTCACGTTTTTTTGTGCATTTTTGCTAAAATAGTTACGCTGGTCAATTCTTTCGAAAATTTTCTGTGAACTAGGTTTCTAAAATTTACATCAAAATCAAATGGATAATTTTCCAAAGCGGAGCCCCGAAGGCCAAATTATACTGTCAAGAAGTTTTGCTCGTGTTAATCAAATGTTTTTTCTCTTTCCTATATTTTGTAATGCATTTTAATCCTATTTTATGATGACTAGCAACCTCAAAAGAGTAATTTTTAATGATATAAGTAAAATACGTTTTGATCCAATTGAAAAATGGGATGGTCAAGAAAAATCTAATTTTGGAAGAAACTGACCATTTTCGAAGGTTATAGCTCACGTTTTTTGTGCATTTTTGCTAAAATACTTTCGATGGTCATTTTTTTCAAAAATTTACCACGAACTAGGATTCAAAAAGTTACTTAAAAACCAAAAAGATCATTTCCCCAAAATGGAGCCATGAAGGCCAAATTATATCATCAAGAAGTTTTGCTCGTGTTAATCGAATTTACTTATTCCTTTTTCCTACAATTATAGTGCATTTTTATCCTATTTTTGATGGTGGGTGACCTCAAAATTGGAAAATATCATTATCTAAGTAAAATATACTTTTGTCCGAATGAAAAATAAGATTGTCTAGAAAAATCAAATTTTTAAAGAAACTGGAAAATTTTTAAGGTTATAGCTCACAGTTTTTTTGCATATTCACTAAAATAGTTACGAGGATCATTTCCTTTGAAATTTTTTTATAAATTAGGTTTCCAAAACTTAAGTGAAAATGAAATCGATAATTTCCCAAAACGAAGCCCTGAAGGCCAAATTATACCCTCAAGAAGTCTTGCTCAGGTTAATCAAATTCTCTCCCTCTTTCCTACAATTTCTAATGCACTTTTATCCTATTTTGTAGAGCACATTGCCTCCAAAGTGGAATTAAACATGATCTAAGTGAAATCCTCTTTGGTCTTAGTGAAAAATTAGATAATCTAGAAAAATCAACTAACTCACTTTTTTAGCATTTTCACTAAAATAGTTACATTGGTCATTTCTTTTGAAATTTTTCCACAAAATTGGTTTTAAAAAGTTACATTAAAATCGAATGGATAATTTTTCAAAGTGGAGTCCTGAAGGCCAAATTATACCCTCAAGAAGTTTTGCTCGTGTTAATCGAATTCTCTTCCTCTTTTCTACAGTTTGTAATGCCCTTTAATCCTATTTTATGATGGCTAGTGATCTCGAAAGTGTAATTTTTAATGATATAATTGAAATACATTTTGGTCTAACTGAAAAATGAGATAGTCCTGAAAAATCAAATTTTGGAAGAAACTGGTCATTTTCCAAGGTATAGTTCATGTTTTTCGTGCATTTTCGCTAAAATACTTACGATGGTCATTTCCTTTGAAACTTTACCATGAACTAGGTTTCAAAAAGTTATGTAAAAGCCAAAATAATCATTTCCCAAAACGGAGCCATGTAGGCCAAATTATATCCTCAAGAAGTTTTGCTCGTGTTAATTGAATTCTTTTATTCCTTTTTCCTACAATTTGTAATGCACTTTTATCCTATGTTTTGACATCCAGTGAACTTGAAATTGGAAATTATGATGATCTAAGTGAAATAAGCTTTTGTCCGACTGAAAAATGGAATTTTCCAGAAAAATCAAATTTTGAAAGAAATTGACCATTTTTTTAAGGTATAGCTCACTTTTTTTGTGCATTTTCACTCAAATAGTTACGATGATCATTTACTTTGAAATATTTTCACAAAGTAGGTTTCAAAAACTTATCTAAAAATCAAACTGATCATTTTCCAAAACGGAGCCCTGAAAGCGAAATTATACCTTCAAGAAGCCTTGCTCATGTTAATCGAATTCTCTCTCTCCTTCCTAAAATTTATAATGCACTTTTATCTTATATTTTTAGAGCAGGTTGCCTCCAAAGTGGAGTTAAACATGATCTAAGTGAAATACGCTTTAGTCCCACTGAAAATGAGATAGTCTAGAAAAATCAAAATTTGGAAGAAACTGGCCATTTTCGAAGGTTATATAACTCACATTTTTTGGGTATTTTCGCTAAAATAGTTACGCTGGTCAATTCCTTTGAAAATTTTCCACGAACATGGTTTCAAAAATTTACATAAAAATCAAACGGATAATTTTCCAAAGCGGAATCCTGAAGGCCAAATTATACCCTCAAGAAGTTTTGCTCGTGTTAATCGAATTATCTTCCTCTTTCTAACGGTTTGTAATGTACTTTAATCCCTTTTATGATGGCTAGAGACCTCAAAATAGGAATTTTTAATGATATAAGTGAAGGACATTTTGGTCCAAGTGAAAAATGGGATGGTCAAGAAAAATGAAATTGTGGAAGAATTGACCATTTTCGAAGGTCATAGCTCATCTTTTTCGTGCATTTTCGCTAAAATACTAACGATGGTCATTTCCTTGGAAATTTTACTATGAATTAGGTTTCAAAAAGTTACGTAAAACCCAAAAATATCATTTCTCAAAACTGAGCCATGAAGGCCAAATTATATCCTCAAGAAGTTTTGCTCGTGTTAATCGAATTCTTTTTTCCTACAATTTGTAATGCACTTTTGGTGACCTCGAAATTGGAAATTTTCATGATCTAAGTGAAATATGCTTTGGTCTGAGTGAAAAATATGATTGTATAGAAAAATCAAATTTTGAAAGAAGTTGACCTTTTTTAAGGTTATAGCTCAGGTGTTTTATGCATTTTCACTTAAATAGTTACGATGATCTTTTACTTTGAAATGTTTTCATAAAGTAGGTTTGAAAAACTTACGTAAGAATATATCGGATTATTTCCCAAAATGGAACCCTGAAGGCCAAATTATACCCTCACGAAGTGTTTCTCATGTTAATCGAATTCTTTCCCTCTTTCCTACAATTTATAATGCACTTTTGTCTTTTTTTTTAGCTGGTTGACTCCAAAGTGGAATTAAACATTATCTAGGTGAAATACGCCTTGGTCCAAGTTAAAAATGACATAGTCTAGAGAAATCAAAATTTGGAAGAAACTTGCTATTTTTGAAAGTTCTAACTCACATTTTTTTGTATTTTTGCAAAAATAATTATGTTGTTCAATTCCTTTAAAAATTTTCCACGAATTAGGTTTCAAAAATTTACATCAAAATAAAATGGATAATTTTCCAAAGCGCAGTGATGAAGACCAAATTATACCCTCAAGAAGTTTTGCTTCTGTTAATCGAATTCTCTTTATCTTTCCTACAGTTTTTAATGCACTTTTATCCTATATTTTTAGAGTTGATTGCCTCCAAAGTGAAGTTAAACATAATCTAGATGAAATACATTTTAGTCAAAGTGAAAAATGAGATAGTCTAGAAAATCAAGTTTTGGAAGAAACTGGCCATTTTCGAAGGTTATAGCTCACGTTTTTCTTGCATTTTCGCTAAAATACTTACAATGATCATTTCCTTCGAAACTTTACCATGAACTAGGTTTCAAAAAATTACGTAAAACCCAAAAGATCATTTCTCAAAATGGATCCATGAAGGTCAAATTGTATCCTCCAGAAGTTTTTCTCGTGTTAATCAAATTTTCTTATTCTTTTTTCCTACAATTTGTTATGCACTTTTATCCTTTTTTATGGTCGATGACCTCTAAATTGGAAATTATCATGATCTAAGTGAACTATGCATTGGTCCAAGTAAAAAATTGTCTTATCTAGAAACTTGCTATTTTTTAAGGTTATAACTCATGGTTTTTGTGCGATGATCATTTACTATGAAATTTTTCCACAAAGTAGGTTTCAAAAACTTATGTAAAAACCAAATGGATCATTTTCCAAAACGGAGCCCCGAAGGCCAAATTATACCCTCAGGAAGTCTTGCTCGTGTTAATCGAATTATCTCCCTCTTTCCTACAATTTATAATGCACTTTTATCCTAGTTTTTTGAGCTGGTTGCCTACAAAGTGGAATTAAACAGGATCTAAGTGAAATATGCTTTGGTCGAAGTTAAAATAAGATAGTCTAGAAAAATCAAAATTTGGAAAAAACTAGCCATTTTCGAAGGTATAACTCACCTTTTTTTTGTGTATTTTCGCTAAAATAGTTACACAGGTCATTTCTTTTGAAAATTTTCCATGAACTAAGTTTTAGAAAAATATATCAAAATCAAATGGATAATTGTCCAAAGCAGAGCCCTGAAGACCAAATTATACCCTCAAGAAGTTTTGCTCGTGTTATTCGAATTCTCTTCCTCTTTCCTACAGTTTGTAATGCACTTTAATCCTATTTTATGATGGTTAGTGACCTCGAAAGTGGAATTTTAAAAAATATAAGTGAAATACATTTTGGCCCAAGTAAAAAATGGGATGGTCAAGGAAAATCAAGTTTTAGAAGAAACTGGACATTTTCGACAGTTATAGCTCACATTTTTCGTGCATTTTCACTAAAATACTTACAATGGCCATTTCCTTCAAAACTTTACCACGAACTAGGTTTCAAAAATTTACATAAAACCCAAAAGGATTATTTCCCAAACGGATCCGTGAAGGCAAAAATGTATCCTCTAGAAGTTTTGCTTCTGTTAATTGAATTTTCTTTTTTTTCCTTACAATTTGTAACGCACTTTTATCCTATTTTTTTATCGCTGGTGACCTTGAAATTGGAAATTATCATGATCTAAGTGAAATATGCTTTGGTCCAAGCGAAAAATTGTATTGTCTAGAAAAATATAATTTTGAAAGAAACTGACTATTTTTTAAGGTTATAGCTCACGATTTTTCTGCATTTTCGCTAAAATAAATGCACTGATCATTTACTTTCAAATTTTTTCATGATGTAGGTTTCAAAAACTTATGTAAAAACCAAACGGATCATTTTCGAAAACAGAGCCTTGAAGGCCAAATTATACCCTTAGGAAGTCTTGCTCATGTTAATCGATTCTCTCTATCTTTCCTACAATTTGTAGTGCACTTTTATCCTTTTTTTTGAGCTGGTTGCCTCGAAATTGGAATTAAACATGATCTAAGTGAAATACACTTTGGTCCAAGTTTAAATGAGATAGTATAGAAAAATCAAAATTTGGAAGAAACTGGCCATTTTTTAAGGTTATAGTTACACTTGTCATTTCTTTTGAAAATTTTCAAAGAACTAGGTTTCAAAAAAAATACATCAAAATCAAATGGATAATTGTCTAAAGTGGAGCCCTGAAGGCCAAATTATATCCTCAAGAAATTTTGCTCGTGTTATTCGAATTCTCTTCCTCTTTCGTACAGTTTGTAATGCACTTTAATCCTATTTTATGATGGATAGTGACCTTGAAAGTGGAATTATAAATAATATAAGTGAAATATATTTTAGCTGAAGTGAAAAATTGGATGGTCAAGGAAAATCAGGTTTTGGAAGAAACTAGATATTTTCGAAGGTAGCTCACGTTTTTCGTGCATTTTCGCTAAAATACTTACAATGACCATTTCCTTCAAAAATTTGCCACGAACTAGGTTTCAAAAAGTTACATAAAATCAAAAAGGATCATTTCCCAAATGGATCCATGAAAGCCAAATTGTATCCTCCAGAAATTTTGCTTATGTTAATAGAATTTTCTAATTCTTTTTTCCTACAATTTGTAATGCATTTTTATCTTTTTTTTATGGTTGGTGACCTCGTAATTGGAAATTATCATGATCTAAGTGAAATATTCTTTGGTTTGAGTGAAAAATTGTATTGTCTAGAAAAATCAAATTTTGATAGAAACTGAGTATTTTTAAGGTTATAGCTCACAGTTTTTGTGCATTTTCGCTAAATTAGTTACGATGATCATTTACTTTGAAATTTTTTCACGAAGTAGGTTTCAAGAACTTATGTAAAAACCAAACGGATCATTTCTCAAAACAAAGCCCTAAAGGCCAAAATTTATCCTCAAGAAGTTTTTCTTGTGTTAATCGAATTCATTTATTCCTTTTTTTGATAATTTGTAGTGCACTTTTATCCTCTTTTTTATGGCTAGTGACCTTGAAGTAGGCAATTATCATGATCTAAGTGAAATATGTTTTGGTCCAAGTGAAAAAAAAGGATTGTCTAGAAAAATCAAATTTTGAAAGAAACTAACCATTTTTTAAGGTTATAGCTCACATTTTTTATGTATTTTCTCTAAAATAGTTATGATGATCTTTTACTTTAGAATTTTTTCATAAAATAGGTTTCAAAAACTTAAGTAAAAACAAAACGGATCATTTCCCAAAATGGGGCTGAAGGCTAAATTATACCCTCAAGAAGTCTTGCTCATGTTAATCGAATTCTCTCCCTCTTTCCCACAATTTATAAGGCACTCCTATCCTATATTTTTAGATATGGTTGCCTCCAAAGTGTAATTAAACATGATCTAAGTGAAATACGCTTTGGTCCAAGTAAAAATGAGATAGTCTGGAAAAATCAAAATTTGGTAGAAATTGACCATTTTCTAAGGTTATAACTCAAGTAATTACGATGGTCATTTCCTTCGAAAATTTACCGGGAACTAAGTTTTAAAAAGTTACAAAAAAGCCAAAAGGGTCATTTCCCAAAAGGGAGCCATGAAGATCAAATTATATCCTCAAGAAGTTTTGATCGTGTTAATCGAATTCTCTTTTTCTGTTTTCCTACAATTTGTAATTCACTTTTATTTTATTTTTTATGGGTGGTGACCTCAAAATTGGAAATTATCATGATCTAAGTGAAATATGCTTTGGTCCGAGTGAAAAATGGGATTGTCTAGAAAAATCAAATTTTGAAAGAAGCTTACCATTTTTTAAGGTTATAACTCACGTTTTTTGCGCATTTTCGCTAAAATATTTACAATGATCATTCCCTTTGAAATTTTTTCATGAAGTTGGTTTCAAAAATTTATGTTAAAAGAAAATAGATCATTTCCCAAAACGGAGCCCTGAAGAACAAATTAAGCCTTCAAGAAGCCTTACTCATGTTAATCGAATTCTCTCCCTCTTTCATACAATTTATAATGCACTTTTATCCTAATTTTTTAGAGTTGTTTGCCTCTAAAATAGAATTAAACATGATCTAAGTGAAATACACTTTGGTCTAAGTCAAAAATGAGATAGTCTAGAAAATAAAAAGTTGGAAGAAACTGGCCATTTTCGAAGGTTATACTCACTTTTTTTTTGTATTTTCTCTAAAATAGTTATCCTGGTCAATTCTTTTGAAAATTTTCTACGAACTAGGTTTCTAAAATTTACATCAAAATCAAATGATAATTTTCCAAAGCGGAGCCCGGAAGGCTAAATTATACTGTCAAGAAGTTTTACTAGTGTTAATCGAATGCTCTTCCTCTTTCCTATAGTTTGAAATGCATTTTAATCCTATTTTATGATGGCTAGTGACCTCGAAGGTGTAACTTTTAATGATATAAGTAAAATATGGTCCAAGTGAAAAATGGGATGGTCAAGAAAAATCTAATTTTTGAAGAAACTGACCATTTTCGAAGGTTGTAGCTCATGTTTTTTTTTGTATTTTCGTTAAAATACTTGCGATGGTCATTTCCTTCGAAAATTTACCATGAACTAAGATTCAAAAAGTTACTTAAAATCCAAAAGGATCATTTCCCCAAAACGGAGCTGTGAAGGCCAAATTATTTCCTCAAGAAGTTTTGCTCGTGTTAATTGGATTCACTTATTCCTTTTTCCTACAATTTATAGTGCACTTTTATCCTATTTTTGATTGGCGGTGACCTCAAAATTAGAAAATATCATGATCTAAGTAAAATATACTTTTGTCCGAATGAAAATAGAATTGTCTAGAAAAATTAAATTTTTAAAGAAACTGAACATTTTTTAAGTTTATAGCTCACGGTTTTT
Organism: Bretschneidera sinensis; assembly: GCA_023935145.1. NCBI lineage: Eukaryota > Viridiplantae > Streptophyta > Magnoliopsida > Brassicales > Akaniaceae > Bretschneidera > Bretschneidera sinensis. The sequence continues at coordinate 453,151 of CM043699.1, forward strand.
TTTTCATATTCACTAAAATAGTTACGCTGATCATTTCCTTTGAAATTTTTTCGTGAAGTAGGTTTACAAAACTTATGTAAAAACGAAATCGATAATTTACCAAAACGGAGCCTTGAAGGCCAAATTATACCCTCAAGAAGTCTTGCTCAGGTTAATCAAATTCTCTCCCTCTTTCCTACAATTTATAATGCACTTTTATCCTATTTTGTAGAGCACATTACCTCCAAAGGGGAATTAAACATGATCTAAGGGAAATACGCTTTAGTCTAAGTGAAAAATTAGATAGTCTAGAAAAATCAAAATTTGGAAGAAACTCATGTTTTTTTAGCATTTTCACTAAATAAGTTACGCTGGTCATTTCTTTTGAAAATTTTCCACGAACTTGGTTTCAAAAAGTTACAACAAAATCATACGGATAATTTTTTGAAGTAGAGCCCTGAAGGCCAAATTATACCCTCAAAAAGTTTTGTTTATGTTAATCGAATTCTCTTTCTCTTTCCTACAGTTTGTAATGCACTTTAGTACTATTTTATACTGGCTAGTGATCTCGAAAGTGGAATTATTAATGAAATAAATGAAATATGTTTTGGTCTAAGTGAAAAATGGGATGGTAAAAAAAATTAAATTTTGGAAGAAACTAACCATTTTCAATAAAATACTGACGATGGTCATTTCCTTCGAAAATTTATCACGATCTAGGTTCCAAAAAGTTACACAAAACTTAAAAATATCATTTCCTAAAATGTATCCATGAAGACCAAATTATATCCTCAAGAAGTTTTGCTCGTGTTAATCGAATTCTTTTATTCTTTTTTCCTCAAAGTTAGAACTCATGTTTTTTATGCATTTTCGTAAAAATAGTTACGCTGGTCATTTCCTTTGAAACTTTTTCACGACCTAGGTTTCAAAAAGTTACATCAAAATCAAACGAATAATTTTCCAAAGCGGAGCCCTGAAGGCCAAATTATATCCTCAAGAAGTTTTACTCGTGTTAATCGAATTCTCTTGCTCTTTCCTACAGTTTGCAATGCACTTTAATCCTATTTTGTGATGGCTAGTGACCTCAAAAGTGAAATTTTTAATGATATAAGTGAAATAAAATTTGGTCCAAGTGAAAAATAGGATGGTCAAGAAAAACCAAATTTTAGAAGAAACTGACCATTTTCAAAAATTATAGCTCACATTTTTTGTGCATTTTCGCTAGAATACTTACGATGGTCATTTCCTTTGAAACTTTACGAGGAACTATAGGTTTCAAAAATTACGTGAAACCCAAAAGGATCATTTCCCAAAACGGAGCCATAAAGGCCAAATTATATCCTCAAGAAGTTTTGCTCGTGTTAATCAAATCCTCTTATTCTTTTTGCTACAACCATTTTTTAAGGTTATAGCTCACGTTTTTTGTGCATTTTTGCACAAATAGTTACGATGATCATTTCTTTTGAAATTTTTTCATGAAGTAGGTTTCAAAAACTTATGTAAAAACCAAACAAATCATTTCCCAAAACGGAGTGTTGCTCATGTTAATCGAATTCTCTCCCTCTTTCCTAAAATTTATAATGCATTTTTATTCTTTTTTTTTAGTTGGGTCCCTCCAAAATGAAATTAAACATAATCTAAGTGAAATATACTTTGGTCCAAGTTAAAAATGAGATAGTCTAGAAAAATCAAAATTTGGAAGAAACTGGCCAGTTTCGAAGGTTATAACTCATCTTTTTTTTTTTTTTTGCATTTTCCCGAAAATAGTGATGCTGGTCATTTATTTTAAAAAATTTTCATGAACTAGGTTTCAAAAAGTTACATCAAAATCAAATGGATAATTTTCCAAAGCGAAGCCCTGAAGGCCAAATTTTACCCTCAATAAGTTTTGCTCATCTCAATTGAATTCTTTTATTCCTTTTTTCTACAATTTGTGGCGCACTTTTATACTATTTTATTATGGTTGGTGACCTCGAAATTAGAAATTATCATGATTTAAGTGAAATATGCATTGGTCCGAGTGAAAAATAGGATTGTCTAGAAAAATAAAATTTTGAAAGAAGCTGACCATTTTTTAAGAACTCATGTTTTTTTTTGCATTTTCGCTAAAATAGTTACGATGATCATTTACTTTGAAATGTTTTGACAAAGAAGGTTTCAAAAACTTAAGTAAAAACCAAACAGATAATTTTCCAAAGCGGAGTCCTGAAGGCCAAATTATAAACTTAAGAATTTTTGTTCGTGTTAATCGAATTTCCTCCTTCTTCCTATAGTTTGTAATGCACTTTAACCTTATTTTATGTTTGCTAGTGACCTCGAAAGTGGAACTTTCAATGATATAAGCAACATACATTTTGGTCCAAGTGAAAAATGGGATGTCAAGAAAAATTAAACTTTGGAAGAAACTAACCATTTTCAAAAGTTATAGCTTAAGTTTTTCATGCATTTTCACTAAAATACTTACGATGGTCATGTCCTTCGAAAATTTACCATGAACTAGGTTTCAAAAAGTTACATAAAACCCAAAAGGATCATATCCCAAAACGAAGCCGTGAAGGCAAAATTATATCATCAAGAAGTTTTGCTCTTGTTAATCAAATTCTCGTATTCTCTTTTTCCTACTATTTGTAATGCACTTTTATCCTTTTTTATGGCTGGAGACCTCAAATTTGGAAATTATCATGATCTAAGTGAAATATGCTTTGGTCCGAGTGAAAATTGGGATTGTTTAGAAAAATTAAAATTTGAAAGAAACTAAATATTTTTAAGGTATTTTTGCTAACATAGTTAGATGACCATTAACTTTGAAATTTTTTCACACACTAGGTTTTAAAAACATATGTAAAAACCAAATAGATAATGTCCCAAAACATAGCCCTGAAGGCCAAATTATACACTCACGAAGTGTTGCTCATGTTAATCGAATTCTCTCCTCTTTCCTAAAATTTATAATGCACTTTTACCCTCTCTTTTTTAGCTGGTTGCCTCCAAAGTGGAATTAAACATGATCTAAGTGAAATGGGCTTTGGTTCAAGTTAAAAATGAGATGGTCTAAAAAATTCAAAATTTGGAAGAAATTGGCCAGTTTCGAAGGTTATAACTCACGTTTTTTTGCATTTCCCCTAAAATAGTTACGCTGGTCATTTCTTTTGAAAAATTTTCACGAAATAGATTTCAAAAAGTTACATCAAAATCAAATGAATAATTTCCAAAGTGTAGCCCTGAAGGCCAAATTGTACCCTCAAGAAGTTTTGCTCGTGTCAATTGAATTCTTTTATTCATTTTTTCTACAATTGTAATGCACTTTTATCCTATTTTATTATGGCTGGTGACCTCAAAATTCGAAATTATCATGATCTAAGTGAAATATACTTTGGTCCAACTAAAAAATAGGATTTTCTAGAAAAATCTAATTTTGAAAGAAACTGACCATTTTTTAAGTTTATAACTCACGTTTTTCGTGAATTTTCTCTAAAATAGCTACGATGATCATTTACTTTGAAATGTTTTCACAAAGTGGGTTTTAAAAACTTATGCAAAAACCAAACTGACCATTTCCCAAAACAGAGCCTTAAAGGCCAAATTATACCCTTAGGGAGTGTTGCTCATGTTAATCGAATTCTCTCCCCTTTTCCAACAATTTATAATGCACTTTTATACTCTTTTTTTGAGCTGGTTGCCTCCAAAGTGGAATTAAACATGATCTAAATGAAATACACTTTGGTCCAAGTCAAAAATGAGATAGTATAGAAAAAACAAAATTTGGAAGATACTGGCCAGTTTCGAAGGTTATAACTCACTTTTTTGTACATTTTCGCTAAAATAGTTACGCTGGTCATTTCTTTTGAAAATTTTCCATGAACTAGGTTTCATAAAGTTACATCCAAAACAAACGAATAATTTTCCAAAACGGAGCCCTGAAGGACAAATTATACCCTCAAGAAGTTTTGCTAGTGTTATCGAATTTTCTTCTTCTTTCTTACCATTTGTAGTGCACTTTAATCCTATTTTACGATGGCTAGTGACCTTGAAAGTGTAATCTTTAATAATATAGGTGAATTATGTTTTGGTTCAAGTGAAAATTGGGATGGTCATTAAAAAATCAAATTTTGGAAGAAACTAGCCATTTTCGAATGATATAGCTCACGTTTTTCGTGCATTTTTGCTAAAATAATTACGATGGTCATTTCCTTCAAAAATTTATCATGAACTAGGTTTTAAAAAGTTACGTAAAAACCAAAAAGATCATTTCTCAAAATGGAGCTGCGTAAGCCAAATTATATCCTCAAGAAGTTTTGCTCATGTTAATCGAATTCTTTTATTTCTTTTTCTACAATTTGTAGAGCACTTTTATGCTATTTTTCATGGTTGGTAACCTCAAAATTGGAAATTAACATGATCTAATTAAAATATGCTTTGGTCCAAGTGAAAATAGAATTGTCTAGAAAAATCAAATTTGGAAAGAAACTGGCCATTTTTAAAGTTATAGCTCACGTTTTTTGTGCATTTTCGCTAAAATAGTTACAATGATCATTTACTTTGAAAATTTTTCATGTAAAAACCATACAGATCATTTCCCAAAATAGAGCCATAAATACCAAATTATATCCTCAAGAATTCTTGCTCATGTTAATCAAATTTTCTCCCTCTTTCCTACAATTTATGATGCACTTTTATCCTATATTTTTATAGCTGGTTGCCTCAAAAATGGAATTAAACATGATATAAGTGAAATACGCTTTGGTCCAAGTGAAAAATGAGACAGTCTAGAAAAATCAAATTTTGGAAGAAATTGGCCATTTTTGAAGGTTCGCGTTTTTTGTGCATTTTCACTAAAATAGTTACGATAGTCTATTCCTTTGAAAATTTTCCACAAACTAGGTTTCACAAACAAACGGATAATTTTCCAAAACAGAGTCTTGAAGGCCAAATTATACATTTATGAAGTTTTGCTCGTGTTAATCAGATTCTCTCCCTCTTTCCTACAATTTATAACGCACTTTTATCCTCTCTCTTTTTTGAGCTGGTTGCCACCAAAGTGGAATAAAAAGAGATCTAAATGAAATACACTTTGGTCCAGGTGAAAAATGAGATAGTCTAGAAAAATCAAAATTTTGAAGAAACCAGCCATTTTGCGAAGGTTATAACTTATGTTTTTAGTGCATTTTCGATAAAATCGTTATGCTGGTCAATTCCTTTGAAAATTTTTCATGAACTAGGTTTTAAAAAGTTATATCAAAATCAAACAGATAATTTTCCAAAGCAAAGCCCTGAAGACTAAATTATACCCTCAAGAAGTTTTGCTCGGGTTAGTTGAATGTTCTTCCTATTTCCTACCATTTGTAATGCACTTTAGTTCTATTTTATGATGGCTAGTGATCTCAACAGTGAAATTATTAATGAAATATGTGTTAGTCCAAGTGAAAAATGAGATTGTCAAGAAAAATCAAATTTTTGAAGAAAATAACCATTTTCGAAGGTTATAGCTCACGTTTTTCATGCATTTTTGATAAAATACTAACGATAGTCATTTCCTTCGAAAATTTACCATGATCTAGGTTTCAAAAAGTTACATAAAACCCAAAAGATAATTTCCCAAAACATAGCCATGAAGACCAAATTATACCCTCAAGAAGTTTTGCTCGTGTTAATCGAATTCTCTTATTCTTTTTTCTTCAAAGTTATAACTCATGTTTTTTGTGCATTTTCGCAAAAATACTTACGTTGGTCATTTCCTTTGAAGCTTTTTCATGAACTAGGTTTCAAAAAGTTACATCAAAATCAAATGGATAATTTTCCAAAGCGAAACCCTGAAGGCCAAATTATACCCTAAGAAGTTTTACTCGTGTTAATCGAATTCTCTTTCTTTTTCATACAATTTGCAATGCACTTTAATCCTATTTTATGATGGCTAGTGACCTCAAAAGTGGAATTTTTAATGATTTAATTGAAATACAATTTGGTCCAAGTGAAAAATGGGATGGTCAAGAAAAACCAAATTTTGGAAGAAACTGACCATTTTCGAAGGTTATAGCTCACATTTTTCGTGCATTTTCGCTAAAATACTTACGATGGGCATTTCCTTTGAAAATTTACCAAGAACTAGATTTCAAAAAGTTACATGAAACCCAAACAGATCATTTCCCAAAACGGAGCCATGAAGGACAAATTATATCTCAAGAAGTTTTGCTCGTGTTAATCAAATTCCCTTATTCTTTTTTGCTACAATTTGTAATGCACTTTTATCCTATTTTTTATGTCTCATGACCTCAAAATTGAAAATTATCATGATCTAAGTGAAATATGCTTTGGTACTGGTGAAAAATCGGATTGTCTAGAAAAATTAAATTTTGAAAGAACATTTTTTTAAGGTAATAGCTCATGTTTTTTTGTGCATTTTCACTAAAATATTTACAGTGATCATTTCCTTTGAAATGTTTTCATGACATAGGTTTCAAAAACTTATGTGAAAACCAAACCGATCATTTCCCAAAACAGAGCCCTGAAAGCCAAATTATACCCTCACAAAGTCTTGCTCATGTTAATCGAATTCAATACCTCTTTCCTACAATTTATATTGCACTTTTATTCTCTCTCTTTTAAAGTTGGTTGTCTCCAAATTGGAATTAAATAATATCTAAGAGAAATACGCTTTGGTCCAAGTGAAAAATGAGATAATCTAGAAAAATCAAAATTTGGAGGAAACTGGTAATTTTCGAAGGTTATAACTCATGTTTTTTGTGCATTTTTGCTAAAATAGTTACGTTGGTCAATTCCTTTGAAAATTTTCCACGAACTAGGTTTCAAAAAGTTACATCAAAATGAAACAGATAATTTTCCAACGTGGAGCCCTGGAGGCCAAATTATACCCTCAATAAGTTTTTCTCGTGTTAATCGAATTCTCTTCCCTTTTTCCAACAATTTGTAATGTATTTTAATCCTAATTTATGATGGCTATTGATCGCAAAAGTGAAATTTTAAATGTTGTAAAATGTGTTTTCGTCCAAGTAAAAAATAGGATGGCCATGAAAAACCAAATTTTGGAAGAAACTGGCCATTTTTTAAGGTTATTAGCTCGTGTTTTTCATGCGGTTTCGCTAAAATACTTACGACAGTCATTTCCTTCAAAAATTTACCATGAACTAGGTTTCAAAAAGTAACGTAAAACTCAAACAGATCATTTCTCAAAACGGAGCCGTAAAGGCCAAATTATATCCTCAAGAAGTTTTGCTCGTGATAATCGAATTCTTTTATTCTTTTTTCTACAATTTGTAATGCACTTTTATCCTATTCTTTATGGCTGGTACCTTGAAATTTGAAATTATCATGATCTAAGTGAAATATGAGTTGGTCCGAGTGAAAAATGGAATTGTCTAGAAAATTCAAATTTTAAACGAAACTGACCATTTTTTAAGGTTATCACGTTTTTTATGTATTTTCGCAAAAACACTTACGATGATCATTTCCTCCAAAAAAAATTCACGAAGTAGGTTTCAAAAACTTATGTAAAAACTAAACCGATCACTTCCCAAAAGAGAGCTCTGAAGGCCAAATAATAGCCTCAAGAAGTCTTGCTCATGTTAATCAAATTCTCTCCCTCCTTCCTACAATTTATAATGCACTTTTATCCTCTCTTTTTTTAGAGCTGATTGTCTCCATAGTGGAATTAAATAGGATCTAAGTGAAATATACTTTGGTCTAAGTGAAAAATGAGATAGTCTAAAAAACAAAATTTCGAAGAAACTGGCCATTTGCGAAGGTTATACTCACTTTTTTGTGCATTTTCACTAAAATAGTTACAGTGATCATTTCCTTTGAATTTTTTTCATGACGTAGGTTTCAAAAACTTATGTAAAAACCAAACCGATCATTTCCTAAAACGGAGCCCTGAAAGCCAAATTATACCCTCACGAAGTCTTGCTCATGTTAATCGAATTCAATACCTCTTTCCTACAATTTATATTGCACTTTTATCCTCTCTTTTAAAATTGGTTGCCTCCAAATTGGAATTAAATAATATCTAAGAGAAATATGCTTTGGTCCAGGTGAAAAATGAGATAATCTAGAAAAATCAAAATTTGGAGGAAACTGGCCATTTTCGAAGGTTATAACTCACATTTTTTGTGCATTTTTGCTAAAATACTTACGATGGTCATTTCCATTGAAAATTTACCAAGAACTAGGTTTCAAAAAGTTACGTGAAACCCAAACGGATCATTTCCCAAAACGGAGCCATGAAAGCCAAATTATATCCTCAAGAAGTTTTGCTCGTGTTAATCAAATTCCCTTATTCTTTTTTGCTACAATTTGTAATGCACTTTTATCCTATTTTTTATGTCTTGTGACCTCAAAATTGGAAATTATCATGATCTAAGTGAAATATGCTTTGGTCCGGGTGAAAAATCGGATTGTCTAGAAAAATCAAATTTTGAAAGAACATTTTTTAAGGTTATAGCTCATGTTTTTTGTGCATTTTCACTAAAATATTTACAGTGATCATTTCCTTTGAAATTTTTTCATGACGTAGGTTTCAAAAACTTATGTAAAAACCAAACCAATCATTTCCCAAAACGAATCCCTGAAAGCCAAATTATACCCTCACGAAGTCTTGCTCATGTTAATCGAATTCAATACCTATTTCCTACAATTTATATTGCACTTTTATTCTCTCTCTTTTAAAGTTGGTTGCCTCCAAATTGGAATTAAATAATATCTAAGAGAAATACGCTTTGGTCCAAGTGAAAAATGAGATAATCTAGAAAAATCAAAATTTGGAGGAAACTGGCCATTTTCGAAGGTTATAACTCATGTTTTTTGTGCATTTTTGCTAAAATAGTTACATTGGTCAATTCCTTTGAAAATTTTCCATGAACCAGGTTTCAGAAAGTTACATCAAAATGAAACGGATAAATTTCCAAAGTGAAGCCCCGAATGCCAAATTATAACCTCAATAAGTTTTGCTTGTTTAATCGAATGCTCTTCCTCTATCCTACAATTTGTAATGTACTTTAATCCTATTTTATGATAGCTAGTGACCTTGAAAGTGAAATTTTTAATGACGTAAGTAAAATACATTTTGGTCCAAGTTAAAATGGGATGGTCAAGAAAAATCAAACTTTGGAAGAAACTCTCCATTTTCGAAGGTTATAGCTCATATTTTTCATATATTTTCGCTAAAATACTTATAATGATCATTTCCTTCAAAAATTTACCATGAACTAGGTTTCAAAAAGTTATATCATTTCCCAAAACAGAGCCATGAAGGCCAAATTATATCCTCAAGAAGTTTTTCTCGTGTTGATTGAATTCACTTATTCCTTTTTCCTAGAATTTATAGTGCACTTTTACCCTATTTTTTGATGGCCAGTTTCCTCAAAATTGGAAAATATTATGATCTAAGTGAATATGCTTTGGTTTGAGTGAAAAATGGGATTGTCTAGAAAAATCAAATTTTGAAAAAAACTGACCATTTTTTATGGTTATAGCTCACCTTTTTTTGTGCATTTTCGCTAAATTAGCTACGATGATCATTTCCTTTGAAATATTTTCATGAAGTAGGTTTCAAAAACTTATGTAAAAATCAAACGGATCATTTCCCAAAACGGAGCCCTGAAGGCCAAATTATACTCTCAAGAAGTCTTGCTCATGTTAATCGAATTCTCTCCCACTTTCCTATAATTTATAATACATTTTTATTCTATTTTTTTGAGTTGGTTGCCACTAAAGTGGACTTAAACAAGATCTAAGTGAAATACACTTTGGTCCAAGTGAAAACTGATATAGTCTAAAAAAATCAAAATTTGGAAGAAACTTGGCCATTTTCGAATGTTATAACTCATTTTTTGTGCATTTTCGCTAAAATAGTTACGCTTTCATTTCCTTTGAAACTTTTCCACGAACTAGGTTTCAAAAAGTTACATCAAAATCAAACGGATAATTTTCCAAAGCAGAGCCCTGAAGGCCAAATTATACCCTCAAGAAATTTTACTTGGGTTAATCGAATTTTCTTCATCTTTCCTGTTTGTAATGAACTTTAATCCTATTTTCTTATGGCCTATGACATCAAAAGTGGAATAATTATATAAGTGAAATACATTTTGGTCCAAGTGAAAAATGGGGTGGTCAAGAAAAATCAAATTTTTGAAGAAACAGACCATTTTCAAAGGTATATAGCTCATATTTTTCGTGCATTTTCGCTAAAATACTTACGATGGTCATTTCCTTCGAAAATTTACCATGAACTAGATTTCAAAAAGTTACGTAAAACCCAAACAGATCATTTCCCAAAACGGAGCCATGAAGGCCAAATTATATCAGCAAGAAATTTTGCTCATGTTAATCGAATTCTCCTATTCTTTTTTCTTATAATTTTTAATGCACTTTTATCCTATTTTTTATGGCTGGTAACCTCGAAATTCGAAATTATCATAATCTAAGTGAAATACTCTTTGTTTCGAGTGAAATATGGGATCGTCTAGAAAAATCATATTTTGAAAGAAACTTACCATTTTTTAAGAGCTCACGTTTTTGTGAATTTTCGCTAAAATTGTTATGATAATCATTTCCTTTGAAATTTTTTCACGAAGTAGGTTTCAAAAACTTATGTAAAAACAAAAGGTATCATTTCCCAAAACGGAGCCCTTAAGGCCAAATGATACCCTAAAGAAGTCTTGCTCATGTTAATTGAATTCTCTCCCTCTTTCCTAGAATTTATAATGCACTTTTACCTATTTCTTAGAGCTGGTTGCTTCTAAAGTGGAATTCAACATTATCTAAGTGAAATACACTTTGTTCCAAGTGAAAAATGAGATAGTATAGAAAAATCAAAATTTGGAAGAAAGTTGCCATTTTCAAAGGTTATAACTCACTTTTTTTTGGATTTTCACTAAAATAGTTGCGCTGGTCATTTCCTTTGAAAATTTTCCATGGACTAGGTTTCAAAAAATTACATAAAAACAAACAGATAATTTTCAAAAGCGTAGCTTTGACGGTGAAATTATACCTTCAAGAAGTTTTGGTCGTGTTAATCGAATTTTCTTCATCTTTCCTATAGTTTGTAATGCACTTTAATCCTATTTTATGATGGCTAGTGACTTCGAAGTGGAATTTTTAATGATATAAGTGAAATATATTTTGGTCTAAGTGAAAAATGAGATAGTCAAGAAAAATCAAATTTTGGAAGAAACTCTCCATTTTCGAAGGTTATCGCTCATGTTTTTCGTACATTTTCGCTAAAATACTTATGATGGTCATTTCCTTTGAAAATTTACCAAAAACTAGGTTTCAAAAAGTTACATAAAAACCAAAAGGATCATTTCCCAAAATTAAGCCGTGAAGGCCAAATTATATCCTCAAGGAGTTTTGCTCGTGTTAATTGAATTCACTTATTCCTTTTTCCTACAATTTACAATGCACTTTTATCTTATTTTTTTATGGCTGGTGACCTCGAAATTGGAAAATATCATGATCTAAGTGAATATGCTTTGGTCCGAGTGAAAAATGGGATTGTCTAGAAAAATCAATTTTTTAAAGAAACTGACCATTTTTTTATGGTTATAACTCACCTTTTTTGTGCATTTTCGCTAAATTAGTTATGATGATCATTTCCTTTAAAATATTTTCACGAAGTAGGTTTCAAAAACTTATGTAAAAACCAAATGAATCATTTCCCAAAACGGAGCCCTAAAATCCGAATTATACCCTCAAGAAGTCTTGCTCATGTTAATCGAATTCTCCCACTTTCCTACAATTTATAATGCACTTTTATTCTATTTTTTGAGCTGGTTTGCACTAAAGTGGAATTAAACATGATCTAAGTGAAATATGCTTTGGTCTAAGTGAAAAATGATATAGTCTAGAAAAAAACAAAATTTTGACGAAATTGGCCATTTTCTAATGTTATAACTCGCGTATTTTGTGCATTTTCGCTAAAATAGTTACGCTGGTCATTTCCTTTGAAACTTTTCCATGAACTAGGTTTCAAAAAGTTACATCAAAATCAAATGGATAATTTTCCAAAGCGGAGCCCTAAAAGCCAAATTATACCCTCAAGAAATTTTACTCGTGTTAATTGAATCCTCTTCCTTCTTTCCTACAGTTTGTAATGCACTTTAATTCTATTTTATGATGGCTAGTGACCTCAAAAGTGGAATAATGATATAAGTGAAATATGTTTTCGTCCAAGTGAAAAATAGGATGGTCAAGAAAAATCAAATTTTGGAAGAAACTGACCATTTTCGAAGGTCATAGCTCACGTTTTTCGTGCATTTTCTCTAAAATACTTACGATGGTCATTTCCTTCGAAAATTTACCACGACCAAGGTTTCAAAAAGTTACATAAAACCCAAAACAATCATTTCCCAAAACGGAGCTGTGAAGACCAAATTATATCATCATGAAGTTTTGCTAGTGTTAATCGAATTCTCTTATTCTTTTTTCTACAATTTGTAATGCACTTTTATCCTCTCTTTTTTGTGGCTGGTGACCTTGAAATTGGAAATTATCATGATCTAAGTGAAATACTCTTTGTTCCGAGTGAAAAATGGGATTGTCTAGAAAAACAAATTTTGAAAGAAACTGACCATCTTTTAAGGTTCACGTTTTTTGTGAATTTTCGCTAAAATAGTTACGATAATCATTTCCTTTGAAATTTTTTCTCAAAGTAGGTTTCAAAAGCTTACGTAAAAACCAAACAGATCATTTCCCAAAACAGAGCCCTGAAGGCCAAATTATACCCTCAAGAAGGCTTGCTCATGTTAATGGAATTCTCTCCCTTTTTTGTACAATTTATAATGCACTTTTATCCTATTTTTGAGAGCTGGTTGCCTCCAAAGTGGAATTAAACATGATCTAAGTGAAATATGTTTTGGTCCAAGTGAAAAATAAGATAGTGTAATAAAATCAAAATTTTGGAGAAACTGACTATTTTCGAAGGTTATAACTCACGTTTTTTGTGCACTTTTGCTAAAATAATTACGCTAGTCAATTTCTTTGAAAATTTTCCACGAACTAGGTTTCAAAAAGTTATATCAAAATTATTTTGATTATTTTCCAAAGCAGAGCCCTGGAGGCCAAATTATACCCTCAAGAAGTTTTGCTCGTGTTAATCGAATTCTCTTCCTCTTTCCAACCATTTGTAATGCACTTTAATCCTATTTTATGATGGTTAGTGACCTCGAAAGTGGAATTTTTAATGATATAATTGAAATACATTTTGGTACAAGTGAAAAATGGGATGGTCAAGAAAAATCAAATTTTAGAAGAAACTGACCATTTTCGAAGGTAGCTCACGTTTTTCGTGCATTTTCTCTAAAATACTTACGATGATCATTTCCTTCGAAAATTTACCACGAACTAGGTTTCAAAAATTTATGTAAAACCCAAAAGAATCGTTTCCCATAACGGAGTCGTGAAGGCCAAATTATATCCTCAAGAAGTTTTGCTCGTATTAATCAAATTCTCTTATTCTTTTATCCTACAATTTATAATGCACTTTTATCCTATTTTTTTATGGCTGGTGACCTCGAAATTGGAAATTATCATGATCTAAGTGAAATATGCTTTGGTCGGAGTGAAAAATAGGATTATCTAGAAAAAACAAATTTTGAAAGAAAGTTTCCATTTTTTAAGGTTCACGTTTTTGTGCATTTTCGCTAAAATAGTTACGATGATCATATCCTTTTAAAAATTTTCACAAAGCAGGTTTCAAAATATTATGTAAAAACCAAACAGATCATTTCCCAAAACAGAGCCATGAAGCCCAAATTATACCTTCAAGAAGTTTTGCTCATATTAATCGAATTCTCTCTCACTTTCTTACAATTTATAATGCACTTTTATCCTATTTTTTTAGAGCTGCTTGCCTCCAAAGTGGAATTAAACATGATCTAAGTGAAATACATTTTGGTCCAAGTGAAAAATGAGATAGTCTAGAAAAATCAAAATTTGGAAGAAATTGACCATTTTCGAAGGTTATAACTAACGTTTTTTATGTATTTTCGCAAAAATAGTAAAGCTGGTTCAATTTCTTTGAAATTTTCCATGAACTAGGTTTCAAAAAATTACATCAAAATTAAACGGATAATTTTCAAAGTAGAGCCTTGAAGATCAAATTATACCCTCAAGAAGTCTTGCTCATGTTAATCGAATTCTCTCCTTCTTCCCTACAATTTATAATGCACTTTTATTCTTTTTTTTAGAGCTGATTGCCTTTAAAGTAGAATTAAACATGATCTAAATGAAATACATTTTGATCCAAGTGAAAAAGGAGATAGTCTATAAAAATCAAAATTTGGAAAAAAACTGACCATTTTTTAAGGTTATAACTCGCATTATTTATGCATTTTCGCTAAAATAGTTATGCTTGTCAATTTCTTTCAAAATTTTCCATGAACTAAGTTTTTAAAAGTTACATCAAAATCAAACCCGAGAAAGAAATATGATTTACCTTATAGAGATAGAGTGCCTAACTATATGCAAGAAGCATCTTGAAGAAAACAAAAGCTAGCCACAAATATACATATATAAGTATATGTGTCTACATTTATGTATTACTGACTACATGCCAATATCTAAACAACAAAAAGCCTCTAGACATTTCAACAGCATTACTGAATTTGGGTTAGGTCCCTCCCAGTTTATAAACCCTTCAGTACTGCAATGAACTCAATCTAGCTAAAAACAAAGTTTCTGTGGTTCACACTGGTCTTACACATCTAAAAACAAACTTAATATTTAACTAAAAGATTCAATAAAAAGCTTCACCCACTTAGAGCAGCAATTGTGTAAGGATGATCTCCCTCTGAGAATGTACAAACTTTCCCCCTTCTGTTACAGTCTACAACAGAAAAGAGGGCTAGGAAGCAAGCTCTACTTGTTTCTTCAACTGTACCACATGGATGCGTTCTGCTTTTGCAATTGTGGATCCAAGATATAATCATCTGGTACCAAGTTGACTGGAGATTCAAAGCTGAAGTCAGCGATATTATTATTAGGATTTGGATCAAATGCCTTGTACGGATCAAGATGAATGTCAGTTGCTGGGAAAACAGAGTGATTAATTGGTGGCATGTTGGTTTCCTCGGATATATTGCCTCCTATCAGAACCCCTTGGCCATAGAAGCCACCATCCATTTGAAATTGAAGTTGCTGCTGCTGCAGATGATGAACATGACTTTGATTCTCTATGACATTAAGATTCCCAGGATTCATGCTCTTGTTCTGCAGCTGCTGTTGTTGTTGCTGATGAAGACTACTTTGATTTTCTGTGACATTAAGATTCCCAGGATTCATGCTCTTGTTCTGCAGCTGCTGATGATGATGATGAAGATGACTTTGATTTTCTATGATATTAAGATTCCCAGGAATCATGTTCTTGTTCTGCAGCTGTTGCTGTTGCTGTTGCTGTTGCTGTTGCTGTTGCTGATGAAGACGACTTTGATTTTCTATGACAGTAAGATTCCCACGATTCATGTTCTTGTTCTGCAGCTGCTGCTGTTGCTGTTGTTGATGAAGACGAATTTGATTTTCTATGACATTAAGATTCCCAGGATTCATGCTCTTGTTCTGCTGAAGATTAGTATCACAGAAAGATATAAGATCAGAAATCAGTTTTTGCCCATCATCTGAGAGTCCAAGTCCTGAAACATTAAATGCAGGATTCTGTTTCATAGGTGGAGGTGCTGGCTTAGGTTGAGCAAAGGGTAGAGAGAAGATTGCCAATTTGTCGCTGTTGATCTGAAAGTTTGACATTCCAAACCCTTCCAAGGAATTATTCCGATGTGGACAATTCAACTGATGATTGTTTCTCGAAGTCAGGTCAGGAAAGGCAAGGCGGGATTCATTATAAGGGCACTGACGGTACTGACAGGTATATATCTTGCAATCCAACATCATCTGTGGCTCATCAGCTGGCTTCTTCCTCTTCTGAAAGAAAGCAGAGTTTGTTCCAAATATCTCTCCCTTAATCTGAGAAGCCAATGGTGGCATCATAAGCCTATCTTTTGGTCCAGCTGCCCCCATCTTGACGAGATTGATATTACGGGGGTTGTACTTCCCCACAACAATTGATTCATCATCTACTCCTTCCACATCATAATCACTGCTATCGCTAATGACAAAAGAACCACTCCCACCAGCCAATGAAGGCGGGCAGAGATCAGGATACAATCTTCGAGACAGTGCTTCTTCCTGGTTAATTATTGCCAACCAAGTGGCACTCTCTTTTGCAGTCATTTTGTCCTGCAAGCATTTAGACTGACAAACAAGCTTACGGATCTTGGCAATGTCAGGTGACATGTGCTTAATCACAGATGTGAGAACACTCACTTTCCATGCCTTCTTCAGATCATGAGGCTTCTTGTATGGGGGTGGCCCTTGATCCTTGGGCAGGCCCAACTGAGGCCACCACTCCTCCTTTCCAGTCGGCCACCATGGCGGGGAAACACCTTTCTCCAGCGGAAAACGCCTCTGGGGCGGTTCACAGTGCTGCATCAGAGCTGACAAAAGTGATCCAAGAGTAGTGTCTTGGAGCTCATGCAAGCTGTGAGGAGAGGATGCCAATGTACCATAGTCCTCGGTTATCCCAGGTACTGAATTATCTTCCAGATACTTGGCAATCGCAGCAGGGCCGTTCCGATTAAACCGAACCTTTTCCTTCCACCATGCTCGAAGATTATCAGATGCTCCACTTACTGGCTTTCCCTTCTCAGGAATGATCCCATAAACAAAGCCCTGAGCTTTGCAGACCTCCATCATCTTCAGCATGTATTTAAGGATACCATCTTGGGCCCGTGACATCTTTTTCCTCCGAGCTTGCTCCTGGGACTGGCGTTGCTTTGCATTTTCAATTGCTTCCTTTCCTTTATTCTGTTCTTTAAGCCGCTTGAAGAGCATTCTGTCTCTCCACATTCTCCTTTCAAGCTCATCAACATCCATCTCCTCATCGCTGTAATCCTCCTCCACAGTGGCCTCTGGTTCATGCTCTGGAACTGCCTCCTCTTCCCCAGAAGGCACCGAGAAAAATTCAAGATTATCACAAAAGTTCATCTCTTTGAAGATTTCCATTCGACACACAAAATCCCGCCCAATAGGAATATATATCAACTTTTCCTCTCTCGCTCCCTCCAATCTTAACACACAATTGATATTTTCACAACACCAGAGACTTCAAAACTCAGGATACAGAACAGAGAAAATTGATAAATTTTATTTCCTGCAAACTGCATTAATAATATAATAACTCAGAAGCAGTTTAAACAAGAACACCATCTCATTATTACTCAAATACATTGAATCAAATATAACTCCAATTCAATGTAATGAAGTACAGAACCTCTTGAGCACAATAAATTAGTCAAGTCGGGCAAGTAAAGAATAGAGAAAATTCCATAAATTTAGACAACCACCAATTATTATGTTACCCACCCAAAAGCACATAAACGAAAATTCTTTAAGGCTTTCTTCTGTTGCACTATCAAAGAATGTTCATAGATGACTTTGTCATCAATAGTATCACAATTCCTTAAGGAAAAAAGTAATAATAAAAGCAAAGAGAAAGAAATTAACATGCTTATCTAAAGTTAGACTCGAAAGTGAAAGAAGGAAACCGAGCAGACACAAAAAAACTATAATACATAAAAGTTTTCATCAAAATCTCCAATTAAAAAATGCACAAACAGAATGAAATATTGAACATATCATGAACATAGATTGCCACAAAAGCCATTATTCTCTAAGAACTAAATCATTTCTAAGCTAGCTTATGGTTAATTCAAATGACTAACATAAAGTAATAAATATGTCTTAAAAAAAAGCTTTCATCAATATCTCCAGTAAAAAAAAATTACACAAACAGCATGATATATTGAACATATCAATGAATGTAGAATGCCACAAAAACCATGATTCTCTAAGAACTAAATCATTTCCAAGCAAGTATATGGTTAATTCAGAGTATGAACATAAAGTAATAAATATAAGTTTTTTTAATAAAAAAAGAAACAGTATTAAAAAATCCAGAACTGCCACCAGTTGAATCCCCTAGATTCAAAAACATACCGTCACAAAGTGTAAAAGAGATAATTAGGTGAGGGTGACCAATTATACCATAGTCTAACACAAAGAAATCATATGTTTTAGTTTTAAAACAAACATCCAGCGAGTTTCCTTCTAATTAAGCAATGAAATCACGTTGTTGACCACACCTCACCAAAAAAACATTAAAAAAAATTATCTCAATCCACAAATTAAATGTAGAAATCGTGTATTTGCTCAGGAAGAACGTTTTATCGCAGCCTTTAGATATAAATTAAAAAAAAATGTCATCTTAATCATCAAAATTTCATAAAACCTCCAACAGAAAATACATAAATGGATAGACCAAAAAACGAAAAGATTAAATGTACTACATCAAAAAAAAGTTTGAAAAAGACCTACCAACACTACCGTGAACCGAACAGCGAAGGGGCAACAGTTTCATTGCGTCGTTCACTAATGAAACGCAGCGTCGATTCCGTGGATAGTTTCACGTAGTTGATTCTGGATAGAAAACCCAAAAAGGAAAATTAATATCCATTTCAGGTATACAAGAGAGTAATAGTAACAAAAAGATCAAGAATCGACGAAATGAAAATGAATCTAAAAAGGTCCCAAAAAAAATGTTAAATGTTTTCCGTACTCTAAATCTTGTACTTAAGTCACTCAATAACCAAACAATTCAAGACTAAAAATGATATAATAAGAAGATGAATCACACGAAAGTGTGAATAGAAAATACAGAGAAAAAACAAAAGAAAGAAAATAGTATACAGAAAACGAGTGAAGATAGGATTAAAGGATTAGAGTATCCACCAGAAGATTACTTCCAAGACTGAGCCATTGAAGTATCTCTTCAAGATTCTTACCGCTCTGCTTAGACAGAGAGAGAGAAGGGAGATATACATTCAGCTTTTTCTACGAGGGGAAATAGATAAGAGAAACAGAGTGGCAATGAGAAACATAACAACAGTAACTTTTTGGTCATATTTAACTGTGGTCAGGTTACAATTTAACCGCGGTTAAGCTGTGGGCTGGCGTTTGGATATTAGATATTGTAGCGTTTACTTTACCCGATTTCGCTTGTGTCTATTTACTCCTTCTCAAACAATGGTCTGTTACAAAGTGGAAGAGGACGTGGCAAAAATCGCATGGTTTTGATGAGATGTTGTATTGAGAATTACAAAATTAGACAAATCTCAGTTAAATAAAATTTAAATTTTGTATGGCATATTAGGTTTATGAAATTTTTACTGCCGGGAGGGTTTCAATTTATCAACGACATATTTTCTTTAAAACGTGTCTTATTTATTTATTTCAAATAAATAAAAGCTTAAAGATTTTACCATTTGAACAACGCAGCATACATGCAAAACACAGTGAAGCACACATACTCATCAAATTTTATTTAAAAAATATTTATTTATTAAAATTTAATTTTTTTTAATTGTATAACAATTGAAATAACTATCAAACGAGTCGTATTGTATTTGAATACGTTATCTTAATGTATTCCACATGCATGAAAACCAAAATTGTTTTGTCATTTGGTTATGTTGAGATAAAAACTCACATGCAAAACAAGACAAAAATCACATTATTTCTGATATATACGTTACTCAATTCTAATCCACTTGTGTTTAGTGTTTCAGTTAAATAATACATCCTACAATATTTATAAAACATAAAATTTGTCAATTTTATTAATAAATCCACCCATTATATAAACACCTATAAAACTTGACAGATATATTAGTAATTTTAAAACCTCATATAAACTCATCATTTGATTTAAAATCAATGCATTTGATTTATTGAAAAACTCTTCAAAAAATAAAATATGTGATTTTTAAATAGAAAATGTTAAAAATTCTCACCCTTTTAAATTAATGTTTAAAATTACAACATAAAAATCTTGTTATTTTAATATTAAATTGTCTCATAAAAAATATTGAAAGGCAATGAACAAATAGCGATAAAAAAATTTATTTTTTCAAAATTTTTATCTTTTATAAAAAAAAATAATTTTATTTTGCATATTTAAATATAAATTTTAGTGGTGTGAGTTCTCTTTGAGTATTAATGGGTTTCACAAATTAAATAGAAGCAGCAAAGCTTCTATACATTTATTTAGCATTCCATATTTAATTGGATTCGATTTAACAATCTTACCCTTATTTTCCATATCTGCATTCAAGCCTTTTAGTACAGTTTTTCACTTACCAACTTTGTGGCAGGGACATCTTTACATGACTAAATCTTTGCTATTTTACCCACCAAAAAATGGAAAGAAATAAAAAATCTATGCTGTCAAAATCACCAGAAATGACTTTTTATTTACCATATATGACACTAGAAAAGGTGCAGTTTTTCTTTTCCTTTAAAACTTTATCTTTAATTTTAAATCATTTATATTTCTTTAACATATTTAGTTGTTCATATTTGCATTAATCATTTATATTTTGCTTACATATATATAACTTTTTTTTACCAAAAATTGTTATTTGCATTCTTTATGTTTGTTTTGATATTTAAATTTACAATAATGTCTCTAATTAGATTTTATTCTCAAAAATATTTAACTTTGATATGAGTATGACACGAGTATGTTTTCACTATGGCTTGCATAATAGATCAGATCCATAAAATACGTTAATTAACAATTAAAAATTAGTTGACCATTTATTAATTAGAAAAATGATGATTTAATGTTTAATTAATTTTAAAATTCAACCAATATATAAATAGATTTGTTACTATTCTCTAGATTTTCTCTATTGATAATGATTTTTTTTATCTAGCTTAAGTCCATGAAAAATATATGACACAAATGTCTATGTCATCATTAAATAAAAATAAAATATTTTTTTATTGTATTATCCAATAATTTGATCAATTTTTATGTTACACGTATAAGTAAAAACTTATCATTGATATGACTTATTTTCTGAAATTTGCTTTCTCTTTGGTGTTAAATTTCTGGATAATTTGACGCACGTGACGATAAGAATATTCGAATTTTCCAACTTTACACAAGAGTCAGTGTTTCAAAATTAACTCTATTTGTGCATTGACTTTATCCTACTAAAGCGTTAATGAATCTTTGTGCGATCCTTTTAGTCTTAAAGTTGAAGAAAGTGATAGTTTTAAATATCTATTCTTAACTATGCTTTTGGAAAGCAACTATAACACAGAATAATAATATAAATTTCCTTCTTCTAAGAAATAAATAAAAAATTCTGTTTTATTTTTTTTTCTTATAATTAATTTTTTATTTCTTTTTTGTCACCAAGTAAATGATAGTAACATTATTTTTTTTTACATTTCCTATTTTATCAGCTTTAGGGGAAATAACTTGGATAAGGATCGGTGGAGTTCTCCAAGATAACAAGGCCTCTATTCTCAAAGCCAATTAGAGTTGCAGGTTCAAATTTCAATCAGCTATGTACGATTAATGAAGCTTTATACTTATTTGCTAAAATGGGTTGGAGCTAGCTAGGCTATATTTTGGTTAACTATATATTGAAAGCAATTCATTTGGATAAATGGTACTGAAAAACCATGGTGATAACAAATATAGGATTATTAATTGTCTGCATAAAAAATTTATACTACAATTTGTTATCCAAAGCTGATATTGCTCATGGCCCCGCCTGAATGCAATGACTTGGAAGATTCACCTGCAAATTAGGTGTAGTGTATAGGAGGAGTTCGGGGCTTCAACTTAATTTAACTGGTATTAGTTTTTGCTGTGTTCTTTCAAAAAAATCACCACCAGAAAGCACACCTTGTTCGATCAGTTGTTGGTCCAGGCAGTCTCTCAAGTTGCCAACAATGTTGAACTTTCAATACCAGTGTCTTCTAATTCCCCAAAGGGGTAGTGCCTCGCACGTAATTCAACCACAACTCTTAACTAAGCTATTATTATTGTATATAAACACATCCACCCACCAGTTCACCATATCTAATATCTAAACTTCAAATCCTATGGCAGAGTCAACGAAGCCGATCAAGCAAGGCTCGATGCTCATCGAAACAAGGAGAATCACCATTATCAGTTTCTCCTCAATAATCCTCGTCGGAGTAATTGTAGGAACCTCCCATAGTAATTCTGGTGGTAATCATGAATCGAGTCCTCTTACTACTTCAGTGAAAGCAGTATGTGATGTGACATTGTACTGAGGATACTTGTTACAATACTCTTGGTCCTGCACCTAATTCTACCCAGATTAAACCTGAAGATCTCTTCAAGTTGTCAATCAATTTGGCCATGACTGAACTGTCCAAAGTCTCTCAGTATTATTTCTCCCAGCTGAATAATAGTGTCAGCACAGACAAAATGTCTCTTGCTGCTTTGGAGAATTGCCGCCAACTTCTTAGTCTGTCAATCGATCATCTTAATGGCTCTTTGGTATTATCCGGTGATCAGGTCTCCATGCTTGAAGCTGTTGATGATCTCAAGACATGGCTAAGCGCTGCTGGTACATAACAGCAGACCTGCATTGATGGCCTTGATATTGAGGAGGATGCCAAAGGAGAATTGAAGGCTACTGTTGAGAATTATTTAAAGAATTCTACAGAAATGACCAGCAACAGCCTTGCTATAATTACTTGGCTTTCGAAGCTTGTAAACTCTGTAACTCTAAGGCGATTGATGAGTTTCCCTACAGACCGTCATGATGATCAGGTGTCGAAATAGTTCTCTCCGAAAGATAGGAAGTTGCTTCAGAGTTCAGATAACTTGAAGAAGAAGGCAGACATTGTTATCGCGAAAGATGTTCTGGGAAGTATAAAACTATAGGTGTTGCTCTTAAAACTGATCCGAATAGAAGCAATAAGAGGATCGTAATCTATGTGAAAAAGGGTGTTTATAATGAGAAAGTGAGAGAAACCAAAATGGAATGTTGTGATGATTGGTGACAATGGAATCCACGGTGGTATCTGGAAGTCTGAACTTTATCGACGGAACTCCCACATTTTCATCAGCAACATTCGGTAAACCTTCGTTTAAGAATAAATATGCCTTTTAACTTCTTATCATATATACTTCCAGCTTGGGGAGATCAATATCCTGATCATTGGATGCCTTCTCACCATCATTTTTAATGCAACACTTACCATTTGAGGAGAAATTACTCAATATTTCCACCATATAAAAATAACATTGAATGGACCAGAGAAACGAACAGCTATTGAAAAATTTCTCCGATTATGAAGCATTGATCCTTCGGATATATAGTTTATAAGAGCCGGACTCTTTACGATATATATGGTTCATGAAATTTGGCTAACATTACGAATCGAGTTTCCTTCTTTTGCAGCCGTGTTTGGGAAGGATTCGTTGCTCGAGATATGGGTTTTCGTAACACTACCAGGCAGTAGCCCTGATGTCAAGTGCAGATCAGACAGTATTCTACCGGTGTCACATTGACGCTTTTCAGGACACTCTCTACGTGCACGCCAATCGCCAATTCTTCGTGAATGCAACATTTACGGAACAGTTGATTTCATATTCGGAAATTCGGCTGTCGTCCTCCAAAACTGTAATATACTACCCAAACAACCCATGCCTAGCCAACAGAACACCATCACGGCTCAAGGCAAAGTTGACCCTAATCAAAATACAGGGATTTCAAAACAAAACTGCACCATTTGGCCTTATGGGAACTTGACTTCTGTCAAATCTTGTCTTGAACGTCCATGGAAGAATTACTCGACGACTGTGTATATGAATTCGATGATGGGGAGCTTGATTGACCAGACTGGATGGTTACCGTGGACAGATAATTAAGCCCCAGATACTATATTTTACTCTGAATTTCAGAATATTGGGTCCTCTTCAACCAAGAACAGAGTTAAATGGATGGGGTTGAGAACTATAACCAAAAAGGAGGCTGGTAAATTTACAGTGAAGTCTTTCCTCCAAGGGGATAAATGGATTTCGGATGCAGGCCCTTACCTACAAATCTGGCCTCTGATCTATCAGACGTACTATGAAGAGATGTTCTGTTTTTGATTGATTGAAATTGAAAGTTTGGAATAAAAACTTGAAGGACCCTCAATGAGATTAGCTTGAGAATACTGTAGGGTTATTCTTGGTTGTTGATATCAAGTTATACTTGGTTAACCTTAACAGGTTTTTGATTTTTTTTTATTTTTTTTTTTTGTTGAAGAAAATGTGGTTGGATATATATAACTCGAAAATTGTTTTCAAAACAGAAAACAGTGAAATATTGTTTGGATAATCTTATTTTGAAAACTGTTTTAATATACCTTTTAATTATTTTCAATTTTGAGTTTAAATTTAAAATCTATATTAATTTTATTTCTCATATTTACTAAATACTTAAAAATACTTAATATTATTTTATTTTCAAAATTTTAATATTTTTATATAACATAGAGCAAGAATGAAACAGAGAAGTGGATACAAATTTTAATGCTAATTTTCGAAAATTATATCAAAAAACACCAATTTGAGTTTTTCATAAAACTGGTTTTTTTAAAACTATTTTAGAAAACGATTTTCAAAAACTGTTTTCCAAACATATTTTTAAGTTTTTTAAAATTAAAACAATTTTCAAAACTCAATCCAAACATGCTCAAAGTGTTTGAAGTTAATGAATTTTTGATTCAAATCATATATATATATATATATATATGTATATATATAACTTATTTTTTAACTTTTTCTAATGTGAAATATCTCACATGTGAATATATTAATACGAATAATAATCGCAACCTTTGCAAACATCTCTTCATTCTCCGACCTAAATCATTCTACTATTCCCTCAAAGATTTAGAATTGATTATGCCATTTGTTTCTTTATTGTTTGGTTATGTCGAATTATGCCTAATTTTGATTCGTCTACAAGACCTTTCAAAATCCCTCATGTAGGCTTAAAACATGTTAAAGTAGGGAATTCGACAGTAACAAATTTGAATTGTCCAAATGATAAATATATAGTACCAATTAGGCCTAACATATATGGTTTTAGCTTGAATCCTTTTAAGGCTACAACGAATCATTAGAAGAATAGTACACAAAAGAAGAACGAATAAAATTCTGCAACAGTAGTATTAAGTTACATAAAATTCTGCAACAGTAGTTTATTACCTATGTCCTTAATCAAGTAATCCTCCAGAAAAGGGTATATCCGTATCAGGCAACCAAGTATCCCCCATTGTGAAATTATAGACAGTAAAGTTCAGAGCTTGTGTAGCATTCATCAAATTGTAACCAGGCCACTGTACTCTTGTACTAGTATTGGCACCTGGCCCTGAATTCATGAACTCACCGTAGTAAAGTGTGTCTAATCCGACGGTCCCATTCCATTCCAACCATCCAGCAGGATTAATCACCTCACCAATGTATGATTGCATGTACACAGTCCTCGAATACTCCTTCCAAGGTCGACCCAGAAAACTTAATGTGGAGTTCAAGTCCATAGCCAAGTCCGGTGCAGCTTCAATGGAGCAGTTTTGGATTGAAATGCCGGTGTTTTGATTCGGATCGGTACGGCCTTGGGCCGTGAAGGCGTTTTTCTGATACACCATTGGTTTTCGAGCGTACAAGTTGCAACTCTGGAAGACAGCAGCCGCATTGCCGAATATGAAATCAACAGTTCCATAAATATCGCATTGTCTATAAAATTGCCTGAGAGAGTGCACGTAGAGAGTGTCTTGATAGCCCTCGAAGCTGCATCGGTAGAATGTCGAGATGTCAGCATTGTTCCTTACTGCCACTGCTTGATGCTTTTCAGGGCCAGCCGTGTTCCTAAATGTGATATCTATAGCTACAAATCGCTCTCCGGACACAGCTGCATAACAATACAAAAATCAAATTAGAATTCAGGGTAAAGTAATGTGGGAGCCTATCACATAAGCCGTAAGCTCGACCAATCAACATGACACTAGGTTCTAGCTAAGAATTTATTGTAAAGTAAAAAACAGTAGTTAAAATTATTCATTTGTCCATAAGGAAGTAAATTGGTTAACTTACCAAAGGATGAAGAATTAAAAGTTGTCCAGCCATCAACCACACTGTGATTTCCTGTGATAATGGTCCTATTGATTCCATCTCCTATCAGCATTATGTTCTTCTTGTGTTTGGAAACAGTGATATATTCCTCGTAGTATCCTTGTCTGGCATAGATCACGAAATATCCGTCTTCAGTCTTTGAATTATTGGGTGCAAATTCAATGGCATCCGAAATGGTTGTGAAGTTGTCGGCACCATACTGACCGACAACCACAGTATTGCCAATGAGAATCCCACTACCACTCTGTAATTCATCAAGGGTTCGCTCTCCCCTTCGGCAATCCTTCGACTTATAGCATGAACTTCGTAGAGCCTGCAAATGTTTATATTTCAGTTTCTACCTCTCTTGGTAAAATCTACCTCCCTATGGAATATCTACTGTGGCTCAGTGCCTTAGCACGCAAGTGCAATGTGACGCTTGCAAATGGCAAAAATTTCACTAAAAAAATAAAGAAAAAGAAAACTCCCGATATATTCGTAGATCTTACTTGCCAGTTGTTTAATTTACAAAGCTACAGACATGCCCTGGCTGACTTGCAAGTTGCAAGAACCCACGTGGCTACCCCGCATTTTATATTCCGCTGACTAAGCTGACTTTTAATTCACTTTCCACCGACTCTTATTGGACTTTCAATAGAAAATTTAAAGACTGTACTGAACTTAATTACAAAGATCTTCCTGCAAAAGGAAAAAAAAAACTCTACCTTATCTTCCTGCTCTAAAAAAACCAAAAGAAAAAATTCTACCTTATCTTCGTAGGACACTTGCTATTCTTATCTTCTCGAGAGGAAGACAAATTATTCAAAATGTGTAACTAAAGTTACATTTTTACCCT
Organism: Bretschneidera sinensis; assembly: GCA_023935145.1. NCBI lineage: Eukaryota > Viridiplantae > Streptophyta > Magnoliopsida > Brassicales > Akaniaceae > Bretschneidera > Bretschneidera sinensis. The sequence goes on from CM043699.1 coordinate 480,042, forward strand.
CGAGATACCACCCAACATTTTACCATATATATCCACTCATTTTAAAATGAATTTACTAAATTTTAGAATATATATTTATATTACCAAGAAAAGGTAGTACTAATACCTTGCAAAACCTAGGAAGCTAATTGATCACCCTAGCCTATTAACAAAGCACAAACTAAGATTTTATAGACTTTGACCTACTCATCATCTTCACTCCCATGAACAAATTTACAATTATAAGTATAAACTAAGCTGAAAAAATTAAGTATATTCAAATATAAGTTGAAGTACCCAACAAGTATTGAATTATAAATAATTTTAAAAATTAGATTAATAATTTATTAGTAATTAATAAAAAAATTAGATTAATTATTTTTTTCATATTTTATCCTTAAGGAATAACATACTTAGAGATGTTCACTCCCCATGAACAAAGTATTTTATTTTTATGGAATTCAAAACAAGGCACAATATACTAAGTATATAATTAATATTTATTACCTTGATTAGAGTTTCGAGTGGTTCACGAACTGGGTTGGGCTTTGTGAGAAACTGGTGTTTAGATCTTTTCAAATTCCGGTCCAACGCATGCGTAACCAACCCAAGTGACACGCTATACATCCGAGTCACATTGGCCAGCGGTTCAATCAGTGCACTCACAAACCCAGTCTTAGCTTCCACCAAACCATCGAAGCAAGTATGTTGATTGGTAACGATTCCACTCAGCAGGGTCGTGACTCGGTCCACAAGTTGACGGGTCATCGACTCGGCCGATTTCAGCTCACTAGATATCCTCTCCAAGTAATCCACGTTGAGCTCAGCCAGCTGGGCGCAGTCAGATAATGCGCCAAACTCCAGGTGGCTCAATGTGGAGCGGCGTTTGGTTTTGAGGTAATGGTTTATCACTTTGGACAGTTTGTTGGCTTGCTTCAGGCATTGTTTGATGGTGAACTTGCCGTAGTTGTATGGATCGGACGGTGAGTGTTTAAAAGCGGAGAGGATCGTGCGGCAGAGCTTGGGGTAAGGAGTGGATTTGCATGCTATGGAAGGTGGCTGTGATGGAGACTGAGGGGAGGTTAGCAAAGCCGAGGAGAGAAAGAGGAGAGAGAGAAGGAGAAAGGAAGAAGAGAAGGATCGGGCTTGCATTTCGGCTGATGACTGTGAGACCTAGCTAGCTACAGATGTGATATATAATTGGAAATTGGTGTGGTTGTCGGTTTGAGAACTCTTAATGGAGTGTGTAAAATATAAATGCATGTGATGTGAGGGACGTGCAAGGAAAGGCATTACTGGTAAAGCCGTGTGAACTGTGAAGTAAAAGGAAGACAACGCAGAAAGTAGTTACACCGCAATAATGTTTGTAATTATTACATTTTGGTTATATTGCCAACTATCCTTTTTCTTTTTTACACTGTTATAATTTTATTCATTTATGTTGGAGTACTGCTTTTCCCCGTGACAGGATTCCAAATTTCACTACAGAAATTTGGAATCCTTAACAGAAGCTTTGCGTTAGCTTCTACAAAGTGTTTGCCAGCTGTTTTGCACGAATTCATGACAGATTAGTAATTAGTTTAATGATATCTAAGGAACTTCTTCAAACAACAATGCGATGTGTTAAATTTTAGAATTAAAGTCAACCACTTAAACCCAAAATAAAAATGAAGAAAGGACAGAAAATTAGTCCTTCACGACTGGGCAAAGGAGGGAGAAGGACAGAAATTTTTGAAGTTGCAGTCTCGTGGAGGATGACTCGGTATTTAGAGAAGAACATGGGGATGCATTTCTCAGCATCTCGTGATGACCAATTTTCAGTTGAAATATTTTTGGGATTTATGACAACTACGTTTCCGTGACAAAATAAATTCTGTCGGATTTATAAAAAATACCTGATATAAAAATATTTTATTTTACTGTTATAAAAAAAATATTTTTTATATTATTTAATAAAAAATATAAAGTATTAATTAAATATTATTTTATGGACATGAGAACTTTTCCTCCCTAAAACATGATAAATCAATCCAGCTTCAAAGACATTTTTACAGTTTCAATTTTGCAATAGATCTTCAACGTTTTACTAACTCAATTAGATCCTCTTATCCAAGGACGGATCTAGAACTATTGCTTAATTTGGAAAGTCCAAGTCTTTAATCATGAAATTAAATTCATCAAACTATATTTAAAATGAAATTATCACCCAAATATAGACCAAAAAAATAAATCGTGTGTACCTTACATGAACCATATAAAGTTAATTAATACATTACAAATATTTATCAAAAATCGAATTCGATGTTCTTTCATATGTTCGGTTAATTTATTTTACTTTTTGGGATAATGCTAATAAACTAATGCTGAGTATATAATTATCTAACACCAAACTATCTTTAATAAAAGAATAATTTATATGATTCCTAAATACATTATAATTATATGAAACAATTATAAGAGAATTTTGAGGATTTTTTCTTTAAGTTTAAACGGACATGGATTGTTTCCAAGCGTGTTATTATTTTTTTTTATTTTGAATTTCTTTTAAACGAGTTTCAAGCCTTTTATATCTTAAAATTGTGCTGAACTATTATTCCAAAGTTACGTGCATTTTGATGAAATTTATGAGTAGGTGATCTGAAAATGGGTAAAATAGAGATTTGTGTTCAAGTGAACAAGCTACTTTTATATATTAATATTTTTTAAAGTAAGAGATTAGTCAAAAGCAGTGTTTTCAGTGGTGAAGGTGTTGGACGAGATCATTGGGATGTAAGCCTTTTGAAACGTTTGGGTATTTCGAAATTATAATAATTTTCAATTAATTAAAATAATGTAAATTTTATAAATATAAATATAATAATCAAAATATAAATTAATTAATTTTCAATAAATTTTAATACTTTTATTAACTCTTTAGATCATATAAATTTTAATTTTAATTTTAATTTTAAAATATTAATATATGCATTATATATATATTTTTTATTTTTATATATTGTTGTAATATAAAAATTATTGGGGTACACAATTATTTTTTAGCCTTATAGAGTTTTGTTTTAGCCCTGGTTCGCCCATAAACAACTTTGAAAACATTTATCTAAAGTTTTTAATTGAAATCATTATTTGTTGAATTTTGTAAAATGATTTGAACAGAAAATTTTGTTGTATTATTTTATTTAAAATTCACTAAGTATGGTAGGATTATCTCTTTTTAAATATAGATTGTGATATATTCTTTCTCTATCTAATAAATAGGAAGTTCGCTTTGAAATTATCCACCCTACACCTCCCAATATGTGTTTCAATAGAAATCACACAAAATTAGATTGATACAATATAAAACTTTGGTATTGTAACTTTGTAGATAAAGTCCGTTTTGCCAATCATATGAAATTTCGTAACTCAAAAATCAAATTGTATAATCTATATATCATATTTTATGACCAAGCTCTAAACTTTCATTTTTTGGTAAGATAATATTTAAATAAATTATGTGAGAGTAATGAAATTACATAAAAACATCCAATCCAATTTTCTCTCCCTACAATTCGACACCAATGGGCAATGTATTATATGTCAATTTTCTAATCGATAAATAATTTGACGAGAAAATTACTTGTTTGCAACAAAAAAAAAAAAAAACTATATCTAGATTGCACAAGACGAAGACAAAGTTAAGAAATTTGATATCATTTTTTTATTACGAAATTTGACATCATTTGTTTGTTAAGAAAAATGGTCTTATAAAATATTGCCAAAACTAAAATAGTGTCCACAATCCATCCCAAGGAAAACGTTTTGTTTCTTATTCCCTTTCTCTGTTGTATGAATTTCTCTCGTTCATCAGTCCATTTCTTTTGATAGTACAAAACTCCAATGTTTTAAAAGTTTTTATGACAATAGGAAATATAAGAATCATTTAGCAGGATTTCTGTAAATCACCATAATCTAAAACAAACCCAAAACTGCATAAGATTCAGGGAAAATAAAAAATCATCAGGAGATAGAATTCTGTAACATTATATGATTGCAGAATGCTCTGTAATCTGTATCACATCATTTGGTTGGAAGATTCTTCAATCTTGCAATGGCTGTTGTTAGAGTAAATAGTAACTGATAATGCTGAGTGAAAAATCAGACAAAATTCTAGAGATAATAATTTTCTGTAAGACAAAAGTATAAAAAATACCAGTCTTTCAACCTATACTTTAAAGACCGATTAGGGTCTGTAATTTCTGCAGATGGACTCACATGTTAGTTATGGCAGCTATTTACTGGTAGGAGGTAAGAGCTCTTCAATTCCATCTTTCATGTTCATATTTGGGCCAGATCATCTCTTCCTTAACCCACCTTCGGAAACTTCAACATCCACCAAAAACAACGCACAAACAGGCCGGTGGTCTGAAAACCTGGACTCCCCACGTACGTATGACAGTTGCCGTATCCCGTTTCCATGCCAAAGAATTCTATCGCACCTGTGAATCTTAAACTGTTAAAATTAAAATTTATATGTGAACTGCTGGGGTGAGAAATTTAAATAATGGAAATACCATGCTGGAGTTCTCCTTTTGCTTTTTGCTTTTATCGTCTCTCCAGCATAAGAGTCTGAATTGTAGGAATATTTATATGTCGGAGCAAAGTAGATCTTCCCCTCATTCCATCCCTTGAATACTCGTCCTCCATCCCTTTCAATCTTGAGCTATCAAAACAAGAAACAAGTGAACCCTATATGATCATAGCAAAAATATATATATATGCATAAGAGAAAATGACAGCATATAGCCAGTGAAAGTACCGAAACCAGTAACGAGAGAAAAGAAACCAAGCATGACGCCTGGATGGGGTATTTTCGCATTTCGGCAATCCGGATGATTTCACAAAACAAAATATTTCAGCAATCAAATGAAAACTAAATCCTTATATGATATGTTTACTTTTTCAAATGAGCCTATTCAACAAGAAAATCAAACTCACCACCAATTTTTTTTTTTATTAATAAGCAAGGTTGGATTAAGTACCTGATCTTTGTCAAGTAATGCATCCCAGTCATTTTTCTCCAGGAGCTTTTGTGTGTCGGAGTAACTCAGAGCTATCCTGTAGTTCAAGTCCCCTAGCCATATTATCCGACTAGGGCCAATTTCCAAGAGGAATTAGATAATACTCAGTGGAAAATACATATGACATTGACAGATTTTTAATGATATTTTTAAGACGCTTTCAACTCTTTATTTCAATAATTTCAAGAGATGCTCACTCATGTTCTAGAATTTTCTCAGGCATCCTACTGTAAGGCGTTCTGCAAATCTTCGGGAATTGTGTGTTTTTAAGAATCTCTATGACATCTAAATTTCTCCTAAGCTCATCTCCCTCTTTCTCTCCTGATGCCAAATGACTGCATATGAAGCAAAAGCTTGTCCTATAAAAGGACATGCTCACAGAAATGCACCCCTGCAACCATCAGACAAAGATCATAATGACATTAGTATGGAGAAAATAAGTTTGGAGTACAAGATTTCCTTAATTTCATCTCAAAGGCTCAAACATGATTCCGTTTCCAAACATTCAGACCTTGTTTCCCAGGCAGCCCATTATACCACGACTGGTGCAGGAAATTTTCAAATGGCCTACGTGCTGAACAAGCTCCTTCCTCATCCAGACACTGACGAAAATTCCTACCATCTGCTTACTTGCCACAAGGCTATATTTCATATCGTTGCTGCCAACAGGAGTGGAAATATCTGTGATTAAATAGCTGCTAGATCCATCTTCATCCTCTTCTGAAGAAAATTCATCTTCGCCAACAAATGATTGCTGACATCGGAAACAGAATTCCTTACTATACTTCCTTTCCAGTTCACGAGAGCAGTTGCAAGTCTTCAGCCTTCTTCCACTCTCGGTCCTGAAAGTCTTACTGATCTTCTTGAGTGAAGCCTTTTGGAAGAACAAAGAGGCAGTAGATTTTAATCCTTTTGAATTCACATTACACCATTTGTTCAGTGATTGGTTAATCAGTCCTAGCCATCTCGCTGCAGGCTCATTATCTTCTATAACAAGCACATTTCCAGCATTTAATGGGACAATTTCTTGAAAACTGGAAATTCAAAATAAGAACAATTAAGATAGAGAACAGATCCATTTGCATATTGATAGTATCCAAATGACAGGATAAATAAGAAGAAAAAAAGGCAGATCATAGTCACAAATTTCTTAAAGAGACTTCTATGGGGAAAAGCCATTCAACCCTTATCTCGTCTTTTTTTTTTCATCATTAGAAAGGCATTGACACATGCCAAACACCATCTCAAGCACAGCATCCATGTCAGAAAACTCACAAAGTAATTAAATATTCCAAGCGAGTATAGAATATAGACGCAAGAGTTTCTTTTTTATTATTAATTTTTTCTTTTGAGTTTTGCTTTATCTTGAATTTCCTCTAGAATTTTCATTATTAGTAAGAATAAATCATAAGCTTTGAAAGAAAACAATATAACAATACTAACTTGACATTACAGTTGAAAATCAATAACAAGAAAGCAGAAATAATGTGAGAGGGAAAGGGAGAGAGTACCCTAAAACATATATATCTGATTGATTGTCGAGGTGAAGAAAATCGTCCAAATTAAGGCTGCTGTGAGGTGATTTCCCTCCCACATTCCATGTTGCTACAAAAACTCTTCAATAAAGAAAAAAGAAACAAGTATGACAAAAATTCTTTATTATCTCAAAAACTCATATAGTGTGTGGTAAAAAAAAGATATGGAAAACACCGGAACCAAGAAAGAAATATCATGTTTACACTTACCGGAAGGACTGAACATTCTGGCTAGACATTGGATTACTTACGCCTATGAAAAACGGAGATTCAAGCGCCGACTCAGAATATGCTTCCGCAAGAAGAAACAAACATGGGATGATTCTAATAAGAAACAAGAAAGGAAAAAAAGGAAAGAAAACACCAATAAGATTAAGAAAATTAATGCAGTTTATGGCAGATAAACTTTCATTGTAGGCTGTACGTGGTGTCTGAGAAATCTAACACCTCTCAAACTCCACGGTTAAGTTTCAATAAGAACATGAAGGAACATCAATGAAAAGGAAAACACAACGAAAAGAAATACATTATGTTTTTTGGGACCAGAAAGAGATAAATAGATAGAGAGAAAGCGAGAAAGAGAAGACGTACCATTCTTGCTTCCTTTCTTACACTAGATAAGAGTTCAAGCATGAATATATTCTCAATTTTCAAACAAATTGCCATTTATGCTTTTCTCTTTCCCGTCATTATCTTTCGGTTCTATCATCCATAATTATATTCATCTTTGCAATTTGGATTTATCTTTGAATGTCATCTTAACAAAGTAAAGTTTAATCTATTAAATGAGATACGTAAAGCATTTACTTTATAGAAAAAAGGTATGGAATAATGTCTTCAGAATAAAAGGAAAAAAATACGTATGGACATCCTATCACAAAGAGCTTCCTTTCATAACTCTAAAGAGGTCAAGGCTAGAGAGAAGGAGGAGACAGAAAAGAAGCACATTCTCTGACTTCATTATCTCCTTAGAAATGAGAAGAAAAAAAATGATTAAAAAGTGAGAACTACTAGCACTCACCAGTGGAATCACATGAAGCTTTAATCATTTTCCTTCCATTCTTATCCCTCTATCTAAAAATTCAACGAAGAAAAGACTGAGAAAGTACAAAGATACCAATGCCCTGAAACCAGATTAGAAAAAACCGACAAATGCATGTGAACCTAAACATGTAGTAAAGTCAAATCATAACAGGTTTAATTGATAGCATAAATCAAATAATTACCCGAAATGGAAAAAAAAACAAATTGTAATAAAATCTTCCTTAAAAATTTACTAAATGACACACATAGAGTAAGATAAAAATCAGTACAAAAAATACTCTTTTATACTATTCCATTGAAAATCAACATTTTCTTATCATGATATAGGAAATAGAAGGGGGGAAAACAAGCACCGAGAAATGAAAAAAGAAATTCTTAAGGCTAAAGATAACAATGTCCTGAAACCAGAGAAAAAATGGACAAATGCCCATGAACCTAAAGATGTAGTACTAGTAAAATCACATTTAATTCATATCATAAATCAAATAATTACCCGAAATGAAAAAATGCAGAGGATCACATTCATGAAGCAGAGAATAATATCAAAGCATAAATATGGTTAGCAACCAATGGAACAGATTTGACAATCCAAATGGGTTTTTCTGGGGGAAGTCAACACCTTAAACAACATGCCACAATTTCCTTTTTAACGATTCGCATGAGAAACACATTGAAAATCGAATAAGAAGTAGTAATCTAAAATGTAAGGAGACAAGAAAAAGAAAAGGAACCTGAACATGCGATGTACTAGAACAGAGAACTCTGTTTGATAAGCAATGGCCAAGGCGGATTTTTCTCTTCCAAGAACTGTAGCATCGGAGTTACCAAAAGGTGTCCTGTATACGAGATAATGAATGCTAAAATATTAGATTTACGTGCAAAGAGGAGTTTGGATTTTTTATATTATTTCTTTAGAAAAAAAATTGGGTCTCGTTTTCTGAGGGTTTTCTCGAGAAAATAAAATGAAAAAAAAAAAAAAAGCAGCAGTCGAAAGTGGGGATCGAAACTCTTCTTTTGTCTTTTGAAGTCTGGGAAAAGTGAGTGTTGTGTTAGTTTGAGGATGAGAGAGTACCAGGGAAAGTGGACCTTCACGTGTGACCTGCAGACCAAATCATAGCAGTCCTTATCAAAGTTGAGTGCTTTTTGATATGGTGTCCTAGCAGTATGGCAGCTTACAAGTCAGGGCTACGGAGTTCTGATCATAAATAACACTCCATTTTTAGGTGATTGTCGGGAAAAAAAAACACTATTTTTAGGTAGTTCTGATCAAAAAAATCTTTTTCTCCATGACTTCAATTACAAAGAGGACCTTTAAACCTTTATAGCGACATTAATGATAATGAAGACTTAATACTGAAGATCTTTGAAAATCAAAAGGCATGAATGATTAGTCAAATTCAAAACCCTGTTAAACAGTAAAAAGATGAAAGCAAGTAATTGAATACCCAATCACTTATTTCCATTCGTAGCAGAAAGCAGCCAAATACAAGGACCAAACTGCTCTGGTCCCCAAAGAATTTTCGAAATTAAAGAAAGAAAAAGGATACGCCAAGTGTTGGAACCTGCCTTTCTTGAAAGTACAGAATCCGCAAAATAGAGGAAGAACGGTTGCTTTCAATGGGGCAAAAGAGGACCCCTCGCTCACACAGACATTATCTTTGGGATTTCCCTTTTTTTGTGCTTTTGAAGCAGAAGCAGTCATCCGTTTTATTGCATTTCTCAATGTCTCGTGTTAAATGAATGGCGTATTGTTTAAATCCCATTCGCCACTAAACTATATGGACACATCTAAGAGAGAGAGCTTTAGAATGGGTAAAGCTAGGTCTACACCTCAAATGCAATACATGTAAATTTGTCTTTATCTCTCAATAGTTGGAGTGATTTCATTAATAAAACGTATAAATTACCAATGAGAACTTCTAAACGATTACTAAAAAAAACTACAAGGATGTCGCATAAAATATCAAAATCGAATGTATCTATAGCACTGCTCGTAATTGTAATTGTAATTGTAAATGTAAATGTTTCTTCAGTTGTCAAAGGTTCCAATTTCCCTTCAACTAGAAGGAAATGAAACTGAAGGAATTTCATCCATGGTCTGTCTATAATCAATTATCCCCAACAATTATTTAAGTCATCGTCAATTATTACTATTTGAGTAACTTGTGGTCATCTCGGTAATTTAATTATTTTTTCATTTGATAATTTAGTAAAAGAATATCTTACTTTAGAAAATAAATTTAAAGCCATCTCATATTGAAAACTAGATTTTCAAATACCCCTGCCTAAGAAAAAAAAAAAAGCTCGTTTTTTCTATCAAAAATGTCGTGGATGCAACACTTTTTAGTATGTAAATAGTTAAGGATGGATTCGAGTCGAGCTAAGTTCAAGTTGAGAAATGTTCAAGCTCGGCTCACAAACCAAAAAACCTAATCGAGCTGAGCCCAAACTAAATTTTTTGAGCTTGAGCTTCGCTTAAAAAGAAAATATTGAGCTTGACTCAATTTTTAAACCTAAAATTTAAACTAATTTAATTAGTATACTTATATGTATTTATATATAATATTAAAATTATTAATTTAATTGAGTTAACTTGCGAACTTGCCAATGCAAGCTCGGCTCGATTGACTATTTGATCCAAAATTATCGCTCGAACAAAATTCAATTGAGTTCGAGTTTAGTTTTTCAAATCTAACCTCTCAAACAAGTCAAGCTGTTCTGCTCAATTCAATTGAGTTCGAGTTTAGTTTTTCAAATCTAACCTCTCAAACAAGTCAAGCTGTTCTGCTCACTCCTACCACTGTAGATAGCACCTCCATTTAAAAAACATGCCCTTTTTTCTTCATGCGGCTCTGTTAAGCAAATTTCATAAATCCAAAAAAATGTGGCTTCATGAGGTAAAACTCAGGTTCGATCAACATTCCCGTCAATCTAGATAGCTCAGTATAAATATAAAAGCTACTGCTCTCAAGCGAAAATAACAAAAGAGAATGTAAGCTGTATAGCTGTATATATCATCCCATATATCCCTATTTTCAATTGAGTTGCAGATTCACATATTTGATACACTAAATCATTCTGAAAGTTTAATAGAAAGAACGAATGGCACTAGTACAGGAAAACCTTTATGCAGAAATGCCTTACAACAACGGCAGAGACAGATTTCAAGTCAGCAACTCAGCATCATGGTAAAAACCTTTCCCATGAAAAGAATAGAAGTTCACTGTTTTAGCTAATTCGAAAAGTAACAATACAAATGCACAACCACTAATATACTAACATGAATAAAATCTAAACACATCATAAGAAGTCTGTATCTACTAAATTCGAAGTAGGATTTAGACACAGAATACAAAAGGCAGAGATGACAATTACAAGAGGGATGGAGATGCTGTCACTGCAGGCTGTATCAAGATTTCATTGCCATCATTGAAACAGAATCAGGTTCATGACCGTGAACCCTAAAGCGATAAATGCAAGTAAGGGGAAGGAATCCATGGTTGGATGTGAAGTCTAGCCTGACAGAGTCAACAATGCCAGAGCTCGCTGACTCTAACACTTTGAAGGTCTGAGCATTGCTCTTCTCTAGGTCATAAGTAAACTCTGCCAAAAGAAACATCTTCCCTGCATCAACTGGAGAATCAATATCACGCCCTTGCAGCCATCCAGAGACACGGCAATCCTTGGGAGCACTTGACCTGTCATAGGCTACACTCTGCTCATTTTAAAACGACAAAACATTTAGTACATTAATTATTACTAGAACCGCAGAAAATCTTATTATGGGGGAAGATAATTGAGAATTGATAGCAAAAGAGCACTATTTTAATTTTTTAAATCACTCAGACAATTTATTTGAAATAATGACAATAAAAGATGGAATAACAAAGACAAGCTTTGGGCTAGCATGAGCCCTGCAGATTCCATAATATTTATTCAGTACCACTGATAACTGCCATACATGCAATACAACGTGGATGCCTGGTAGCTTAATTGGTAATCTCACTTGTCTAAGCACACAAGATACTTGGGATTGAATCCCACCCACACCAAGGGAAGAGAGAGGGCTATCTGTAGTTGTGTAGCCCATAAGCCTACCAGGCCTCCCATGAAGACAGAGCACATTAATCTTAAACTCTGTATACCTGAATTCCACACCAAGGATATAACACCAGCACACTTCTTTAAATTAGCATATTTAATCCATAGATCCATAATAATACCAGTATGGAGGAGAAGAGAATTGAATACAAACTATTAGGAAGTCTTTCCAGGAGGCTATGGCAGAAAATGCAAGTTAATCTGACCCTTAATTTTTCAATTTTCCTCATTGATAATGACCTAAGCAGATTGCAAGAAAGCATTCCTGGTGCAGTGAGGTGCTGTCAGCTGGATCAACTCCTATTAAATGTTCAAGGTGGATAATGGAGAACCACCACATACTAGAAAAATGTCTTCCCAGCAGAATGACAGGGAAGGGGGGGGGGGGACAGGGATAAAAAGAAAGGCACACAATCAAATCTTCCCTCCCGAACCCTGTTTGTCTTGTTTGTTGACTGAAAACAGCAGCAGCAGCAGCAGCACTGACTACAACTAGTGAAAATCTTCTTTTTTATAAGTATTATAAAAATCAATGAGATCTTCCTCATTTACAAAAGAATTGCCCTTGAACCAAAAAATAAGGATATTAAACCATCCATCCTTAATAGACTCTATAAACCTCTCAACAATAGTGGAATTCTAGAACTACTGATACAGTCAGTGATAACCACGAAATCTATCAATCTCTATGACAGAATTCTTTACCACCTACTCATCCCTTGACACTAAAACCATAACTACTGCCACCATCTTTACACTGTTGCCGCATCCTTCAGGATAACTCTCTAGCTAGTACTACACCTACAGAAAATAACATACTCATGCATTAGAATTATACAACATCACCATCTCCACAATCACGATCACCGATTTGAAAACCATGCTACAACCTCTAAACGCTTGTACCACCATTGCTAAATCTGTGATTCCCACCTATACCTTACAAATCACCTTGACTACAATTCCCCTGCTAAACCGTGTTTTTTTTTCCTTTTTAGGCTCTTCTCTTCTTCTTTTCTGAGTCACGTCACTTCAACTTCATCCTCCTCGTTCCTTGATAATCACCCCTACTTCATCCTTCTCTAACTCCCCAATCATTATCTCATCAAAAAGTTATAGGGTACTATAGATCATTTCAGAGGCATTTCAAAACAAATAATCACTAAACTAAGAGTGTAGTGGTTCGATGAGTCAAAAATATTTCCCGGAATTTAAAAACAAATAAAAAGGATAAATAATTTATCCTCCCCCCGGAAAGAGAATATACAAATTTACCATCTTAGTTCTTCTCTTTTTTTTAAAAAAAAAAAAGCAACAAAAGGGGCAAACACTTTACAAGAGAAACAAAGGGTGACAAGAGTCCAATTTCTTAAAAGAAAGAAAATGGCTCCACGTGCTCTTACAAAAAGTTTTTTTATTTTACAAGTTGTCCAAATACAAAAAGCTACCGGTAAGGCTGAGCCATTTCCATGCCTAGAGAACTGAAAAAATACCCCTTATAAAAATGACACCATAAGAGATAAGGAAGCTTATGTAACCCAATTGCTGCACACAGCACGCCGAATAGTGCTCCACCATTCTGCCTATCAAAGGGACAAGTCAAGAAACACAATTACACAACTGCATCTTGTCAAACGATGATGGTCTCCCTCTCCTAAGATTTTTTATCCTGAAAATGATTTTAGCTTCATTCAGGGAATATCCTTCTGTCTGATGCTAGTCTAACCACCCTAGTTTCATAATGTGTACTGCAATCATCACTACTACTTAGATTGTTATAAGTAATTTAAATCCCTGTTACAAATCTTCCAACAGAAAAAGTAAAATATCATCCGCTTCAGAAATTTTTGTACAAATAACGAGCTTCATAATTTTTCTTGGTGGAAAAGGATTATAAAATAATGAAAATTTTGGAAAACTATCATCAAATTTTTCTGTGATCGTACACAAGTGCATGTGTGTGCGCGTCTGTATATATATAAACATATGTATGTATGTATGTCCAGATATTTATACATGTGTACATACACGTACATATGTACATGGTATGTGTTACATACATACATATATATTCACATACATAAGAAATATTAAAAAAAAAAAGTCACATGGTATAAAATTTCTAAAATCCCAAAACTGAACATGTTCAGCTAAGTCAAGATTTTTTACTGACCAATTTAAGAGGATTTTGACTGAACTTGTTATTTTAATTGGAATCACATAAAAATAAAGTGTTAATTTTTTTTTAATTTTCAGCACTTAATTGAGTTATCAAACAAGCACCAAGTTCAAAGACACATGATATTATCTTAACTAAAATTAAGTAGTTAACTCCTTCCAAACAATAAGCATTTCAATGTCTAGCGGAATCAGTATCTGCCCAAAGAACACTCAAATCTTCTGCACAAAAGAATTGCAAATAATTTCATGGAACAACCTAACATAGTTCACAATATTAAGTCAAATATGTATTCCCTGCCAGTTGTTGAGACTTGAGATGACAGAAGCCAGGCCAGGTATTGATAAAAATAAAATCAAGTACACTAGCAAACTATATTCTTCACTCCATATGAATAAAAAAATAAAAAAAAAATCTGCAGATTCCTAGAATTTGGTCAATTATCCATAATAATCATATCAGAAATACTGCAGCTTATACATCTCGGACCATCCAAAACATTCTAGGCCCTTTCAACCAAGATTTATTCTCTAACTGCAGTCAGAACAACTGTGACATGAATAGGGTAGAAGGTATCTCGGACAGTATCTTCACTGAGCAACTTAAAAACACCAAGACAGACTATCTATAATAGATTTATTCTCGATATGTTCATTTTTTGGGTATTTAAATGTTATACAAATTAAAAGACTACGCATCTTGCACTTGTATTTGTACAAAATTCAGTTCTACATAGAGAACCAAACCTGAATTGTATATATACTCTCTCCATCCCATAATAGATATCCTCTTTGAAAAAGCACAAAGATTAAAAAAGTGCATTTTTTATAAGAAAAAAATGGAAAGAAGGGCATGAGGGAGCTTGAACTGGCGCCCTCACAACAAGATTAAGAAAGTAGATTAACTGCATGCAAGCCATTTATCAAAAAAATTGCATGCAACCCACTTAGGTATTAAAATACCAATTTTACCCTCGCATAAAGTAGCACAGGAGCATGTCCTCTTTTTTCTTTACTTTAAGTAGTTGGAGTACTAATGAAGGATATTATCGGAAGATTGATAATAAAAGTCTTTTGAATTTGATTGTGGACAATTATTTTGGGACATCCCAAAATGGAAATGAGGACATATATTATGGGAAGGAGGGAGTTTCTTTTACTTTTTGGTTTGGGAGTGCATGTCTTCAATTTTAAGAACATGTCAACTGCAAGCACACAAGTGGTGTAAGGCAACTCCCAGTATTTTGACATCAGACTTGATGGCATATTGGGCAAAACTAGAGAATTATGACTTCGAAATTTAGTACCAAAGAAGAATAATAAACTTAGACCACCACACTCATTCAGGTTGTGATTTACCATTAAAGATTGTTCACTCTTGCAATTACTGTAGAATTAACACCACATTCTAAAAATCATACTAATATATTGGACAACTGAGACATCAAGAAAATCCATTTCCCTTCCTATATGTGTTTCTCCACCTCATTTCAATCAACACAGTACACACAAGCTCCAACCATTTAGTGCCATAACCAAGCCCATCAACCATCACCTAGAAGTTGGATATACAGTCTCCTAAAAAGATTCAAATTTTATATCTAATGGTTTTACTTGGAGCTAAATAATCAACCACATATATTTCATCAACCCAGAAAAAGAGAAGGAGGAGGGAAAAACCTAGAGTTCACTGAACCTTTCCAAAACTATGTCCACAAATTATGTTATCTGGAACCGTTGGTAAACAAAATTAAATCATTTATACGATTTATTGATATAGAGCAATACAAACTCCTTGCATTACTTCAGTCTATACTTTTTTCCTATGTTTCTGCAAAGCAAAGGCGCGTTGCTTGTCCAACTAATCCAGCACATCGTAAAACAATGACAACCCAAGAGCACATTAGACTTAAGACACGCCATGAAACTGAAAAGTTGGAAATATACTAACAAATAATAACAAGATTATACCTTCCACACTAAACTCGAGTAATATTCAGCAAAAAGTAGCATAAAGTTCAATCTTCTGTATATAGTAGAACTTCAAATCATAAAATTCAACTCTATTGCATTTTAGCATCAGTAGAATTCCAAAATTCATTTGTTATATAATTTTAATGATAACATCTAAGAGGTCCATTATAAGGTTTCCCTTGAAAAATAAAAGCATAATTCTCTTTTCTCTCTCCTGCATCTATGAGGCAGCATACCTCCATCCACCGTTGAATCCTAAGTTTCTTACAGGGAAACAAAGAGAAACCTCTTCTCGGTTGCTAGATCAAGCAGAGCTCAAAACTTCATAAAATAACTTGAAAAGCCAAAGGCTGATATAATTAATAATTGAAAGTCAAAGAGTCATAAAACGATGCTCTCATACCGAACATTTAGAAGCAAATAATACCATAAAGCCCTAATACTAACAAATAATATTCTCCCTTGGATGAATCCACTTCTAACTACAACTCAAACCATACGATGCTCTCACACCAAACATTTAGAAGCAAATTATACCTTAAAGCCCTAACACTAACAAATAATTCTCCCTTGGATGAATCCATTTCTAACTAATACGCAAACCAACAATAAAAAGACATAAATGCGCTTAATAAAACCTAGTAACAGTAGCCAGGACAGTGCCACAGTGTTTTTCAATAAATCTTTCTTTTGCATCAATCTATCCCAGTTTTTTTGCGTGACATTGTACAACCTTTAAATCAATCAACTATTCCGAAACACTGTAGGCCTAAATCATCAATCAAACAAGCCAGAAGTTCGTGAAGCCTTCTTTTGAAACTCATCATCTTAATTCAACTTTTAGACCTCAAGTCACCAGTCAAACAAGACAAAAATCATATCAATTCTTCATGGAACCAACTAGATAGCTTCCTCACATATTAAGCCGGACAA
Source organism: Bretschneidera sinensis (assembly GCA_023935145.1). Lineage (NCBI taxonomy): Eukaryota > Viridiplantae > Streptophyta > Magnoliopsida > Brassicales > Akaniaceae > Bretschneidera > Bretschneidera sinensis. Next base: position 496,843 of record CM043699.1, read on the forward strand.
CCCAAGATTCATCTCTGACTGACATTTCACCATGTTTATTAGTATATAGTAACAGTCATACTTTATATATTAATTATAAGGTCAATGGTTCATAAGGAAAAGGCACAAAGGCAACTTCCACAAATGGTATGCTTTTACATATTCTTCATGCTTGTTTTCTCATCTCATCAACACACGGAAATTGGTGTTGCCTGAAGAATGCAAGCCACCAGAACCTATAACCTAAAAGGGTAAACTTTATATCCTCATGACTCTACCTATCAATGTATCTGTGAACAAAGCCAAAAATCTACAAGCTATAAGTAATTATAACTACAGACTGTTAATCCAATATCTGTTTTTTATAAGTATAAAAAACTGAATTTTTTTATAAGCAAAAAATTTATTAAAAGGCACCAAGAGGGTGCAACTCAAAGCCAAAGGTTAATTAAAACAAAGAGGCTCCACAAAATCTAAAAAATCCTCCCCATTTACAAAAAAAAAATCCCCTTAAACCAAAAATTAAGTATAAAAAACAGATATTGGATCAACAGACTGTTAATCCAATATTCACACCATGAAGACTTTTTTGTCAGCTAATTAATGTGAAAATTGAACAGTCGGTACCACTTTAAACTCAACATCTCAAGTATTCAAATGACTAATTCTGTCACCTACCATACCCACCCACTACAACTAGAATGCAAGAATATCAAATGAGAAAGAATGCACAAAATATAATCAACAACTTTGTAATTCAGAAAACCATATACTAAAATGAGAACATCACCTTGGCAACATGCTCCAAAGTAATAGCCTCTGGTATAATAGCCGTTCTCAGCCTAATCTGGACAAACCCACTACTTCCTTTTAATGGAAAGCACTGTCCCGGCTCCCCAAAACTCGGTTTCAACATCTTATCAGCATTTTTGTGAACCCCACATATACTATCCATCAAAAACCAATTACTCCCCTTCCCACCCAGATAGGGCTCCGAGTGCTTCAATACCTTTGCCCCACCTGCCGCCAATGCGTAATCCACCCTCCCAAGCCCATCAGCCGCATGCTTCTCAATCTCTTTCTCAACGATGTCCCTCGCATAGGCTCTCAAATCACCCAAATTCACATCATTTTCACCACTCTTCCCCTTCTTTAACTCCTCATAAATCCTCTCAAATTCCTCTTTTGACAGCCAATCCGCTGCGCTCAATCCACTTAAGGACTTCTCCAATCCCTCGCTTCTAGCCTCTAGTTTCTTCAATTCACTCTCTAAAGTTGCAGTTTTGTCGTCAATCTTCTTGTTCATTTCCCCCTTCAAATCTCCGATTTCGCTATCAATCTTCCTATCTACGACCTCCACTTGAACCTGAATCATCTTGGCGGTGGTCTTCAAGAAATCCTCGACTTCCGCGATCCGCCCTTCGAATTCCAACAATCCCATCTGTGTCCCCACCACTGAAGAATCCCCAGACTTCAAGACCAGCCATCTGAACATCTGAACCAACCCTACCAACGCCAAAAGAAGAAAGAAGTTCTTGGAGAAGACGCTGGCTACCGTCATCCACCGTGGCTTCTCGTGCTTCAAGGACACCTTCCGCGAGCGGCGTGGCGACGCCGTCGAGTTGTTGTTGTGGTTGGCGGCTGCCTTCCTGACCTGCGCCAAATCCCTGGAGGATTTCTCAAGAACGGCCTCGCCGCGAATCGAGTGGTGGCTCAGATCTCTGCTATTAACGACGGCTGCCTTATCGTTGTCACCACCGGCATTCATTTGGGCTTCGCTGGGCAACAATTCTAAGTTGGATTTCTTCTCTCCGACCACAACCGGCCTCCGCCGAGCCGTCGCCGGGTTCGCCGTTATCGACACCGTTGATGCCGACATGGTCTGCTTCGATCACAAACAGACACAGAGGAACAAAATTATACAAACCCTAATTGAGTCCAAAATGGGAGAAATATACGGACATAAAACCCTATAGAGACAGCGAGAGTGTTCAGTACAAAGGTAGTAGTTTGATTATGAATTTATGATACAGTAATAAGAATAAAAAATGAAAGATTTTGAAGAATCACACGACGGAGGAGAGGATATCCGACGCGACGTTTGGAGCGCTTCAGTAATTTGAATCTAATAGTACGAGGTTCCAATCAGGCCGGTCGGTCGGGTTCGACTCCGGATTTCAAGTTATTTCGGATCAAATACTATTTCGAATTTCGAGTCAATTTAATTTCAATTTAATTTATTTAATTTTTCTTATTTCGATATCATTGACACTAAAATATAATTAGAGGTTTGAAAAAAATTTAAGTTAGTTTAAATCGGTTAGTTTAATTTTCTTTCTAAGCAAACAACATTGCATTAATCATTTTAAACCAGACTTATAATCATATTTTAAATAAATAAATAAATGTTAGAATCATAGGCATAAATTTTTAGCCATACGACATTCTTTATTTTTATATTTTTCTGATTCAATGGTTTACAAGAAACATAAATATAACCAATGATCTAAGTTTAAACTCGTGTACTACGTGTTCATGTAACTAATTCGAATAGTATGTTAACTTGTTATTTAAAGTAAACTTTAAAATGCAATCCATTCAAACATTATGTGAGGGACATGTATTAGCGACATTAACTAGTTATAACAGATTATAATCATTAATTGATGATGTTTGGGTTCAGTTTAAAGTTATTTTAAACTGAAATTTATTTTTTAAAATTTTAAGGCATAATTTATACAAAAATGAAATCCTAACTCGTATTTTCAGTTAAGCCAAACAAGTGTATTAGGACCAATTTAATTGTTTATTGGTTTGTAGGGCAATAAAAAAAATAATTAATGAAGTTACAATCTCAATTTATTAACAATGATTTTAAAGGAATTCATCAATCACAATAAATTAAAAGAAAACTGATTATAATTTAAATGTTAAAAAATAATGGGGCACCAAAATCTTAAGGCAATAGATGCAATTGCTTTATTTTTTTCTTTTATTTGTTTTGTGTACGGAGAAAGTTGTTGGAAAAACTAACTCCTGAGGCAGAACTACCTGGTGGTAACCTACCAGACTTGGACCCACATCGCCGCATAATGGAACGGGTCACATTGAGAAAATTTTAGTTTAATTATTTTTTTATTATAATAAAGAATTTTTAATTTAAAAGTTATTATTTAAAAACTTTTGTGTTTTAATTTTTTTTATATTTTGTATATAAATCAGTGTTTATGCATTTTGTTTTTTTAATTAAAAACAAAACGATTATCATATTTTTTTTATTTCATTCTCCCCAATTGGATCAAAATTTTTAATTCCGCTGTTTGCAAAAATATTGACAACAATCTTTTTCCTAATTTTACCTTAATCCAATCAAACATCAATCTCTATCACAATCCAAACGAGTCATACCCCAATTGATGCATTCATTAATGTGAAAGAAAATTACTCCAACTGCAAACGTGCTCGATCATGATGTCCATTAATGGCAGATATTAAAAGGACCTTAGCCATGGGTTGAGCATAAGGTTAGTGGGACTTATAAGACAAGATATTTGTCCCCTTCCAGGTGAGATGGCAGAAATCTTGTTTGTATTTTGTAATATTAATTTATCATCTCTCTAATTTATCTAAATATAAATTATTTTTTTAAAACAAAAAATAAATGAAAGAGATATTATAGTCATTTCACGTTGTCTATTATATGTTATTCTAAAATACAAGGTATAAATTAATCAAATTTAATATATAAGAGAAACATTAATACATAATATGAAACACGGGGTGTTTCATGATAATAATTTTAAATTTAACGCATTCTTTCTTCAAATTATTTCAGTTTAAATGATTTAAAAATTCAAGGTTTTAGCAAATTATATATATATATATATATATATATATATATATAAGTAATGGTATGTATTTCATTAAATCAAACAAAACGATCAATTTTTTGTTTTCTAAAAACCTGAAAAAGATCAAAAAAATAAAAAATAAAAAAACTTCATAAAGTGTCGCGCCCCATTACCTATTAGTTGGCTTAAATCCACAAGAAGCAACTGCGTCTGAAAACAGCATATCCTACTATTAGTTGGCAAATGTATTTGTCCACTGGTGTTGGCTTACATGCAAAACAAAATTGCAAATTTACTTCTCCATGGCTTTAACCTATAGACTTTAGTGGGAGGATATACACTACCATGAGGTTATTCTCTCTGTAAATTGTGAATTTCTTTATATAAATATATATTTATTATTTTCAATTTCACTTTTAAGAAATTATATTTCTTCCTTGTACAACCAATCATATATTATGACCCTTCAAATTTTATAACATATCTTTGAAGATAATCATATATTTATAAAATGTAATATGGATTTTGAAACTTCTCTCCCGAAAGTCATAATGATTTTGTCTGAATTTCAAATACAAGAATAAATTAAACTTTCACTGTTTTAGTCACATGTTAATACATAAATGTGATGGGTAGATTGTAGATATGACATGTGTTTGGTAATTAATACTTTTTAGATCAATATCAAATATATTTAAGTATAATGATGTTATACACGTGCACGAGTAGATTGAGTACGCGTAAAGCCAGTGCATGTAATATATGATCTAATCATTAGACGTCGGTTCCATTTTTCGTAATTGACGAAGTATAACTGATTTAAGTAAAAGACAAAAATATTGTCAGGTACATAACTTAAGTGTGAGTGTGACGTGATTTTTTTTATTTATTTATGCTTTTTAAGATGATATTTTTTGTTAAAAAAATCAAATCTTGATTTTCAAAAGAAAAAAATAATAAATAACGCCCATGACACGGGATTTGAATATCATTAATAGGTATTTAAAAAATCTAGAACTTCAATTTAAGAGTTTTATCATTATTTCCATACATTGTACTACAATTTAATAAAGTACAAGAGATAACTATATTAAGAAAAAAAAACTACTGCAAGTTTAAAAGACTGTTAAAAAAAACTTTTAAAAAAAAAGTTTGGGGTACAACATCGAGATAAAATGTCAGCTTAAAGACTTGAGATTGGTAAGCTCGAGATAACGTGACTTTAACCTCGAGTATACATAACTGCTAATCCGACTCTCCTAGGATCGAGGATAAAACCAAAGGTTGTGTATTTAATTTGGACAAGATAAAAATGATTATGATTAGATACAACTCACGTAGTAGAGTAAAAGACTTTAACATGTGGCATGCTAAGTGCAATTAATCCATAAAACGTGAAGAAATGGAAACATATGAGACTCTTTAGTTTAAAGTTAACATTGGCGCGTGTATTACACGCGCACGAGTAGATTGAGTACGCGTAATGCCAGTGCGTGTAATACATGATCTAATCATTAGACGTCAGTCTATCTTTCGTAACTGACGAAGTACAACTTATTTAAGTAAAAAAACAAAAATATTATCAGGTACATAACGTAAGTGTGAGTTTGTGACGTGATTTTTTATTTATTTATGCTTTTTAAGATAATATTTTTTGTTAAAAAAATCAAATCTTGATTTTCAAAAGAAAAAAAATAATAAATAACGCACATGATGCAAGATTTGAATATCATTAATAGGTATTTAAAAAATCTAGAACTTGAATTTACGAGTTTTATCATTATTTCCATACATTGTACTACAATTTAATAAAGTACAAGAGATAACTATATTAGGAAAAAAAAACTATTGCAAGTTTAAAAGACTGTTAAAAAAAACTTTAAAAAAAGAAGTTTAGGGTACAACATCGAGATAAAATGTCAGCTTAAAGACTTGAGATTGGTAAGCTCGAGATAACGTGACTTTAACCTCGAGTACACATAACTGCTAATCCGACTCTTCTAGGATCGAGGATAAAACCATAGGTTGTGTATTTAATTTGGACAAGATAAAAATGATTATGATTAGATATAACTCACGTAGTAGAGTAAAAGACTTGAACATGTGGCATGCTAAGTGCAATTAATCCATAAAACGTGAAGAAATGGAAACATATGAGACTCTTTGATTTAAAGTTAAGATTGACGCATGTATTACACGTGCACGAGTAGATTGAGTGCGCATAATGCCAGTGCGTGTAATACACGATCTAATCATTAGACATCAGTTCCATCTTTCGTAACTGACGAAGTACAACTTATTTAAGTAAAAAACAAAAATATTGTCAGGTATGTAACGTAAGTGTGAGTGTGTGACGTGATTTTTTATTTATTTATGCTTTTTAAGATGATATTTTTTGTTAAAAAAATCAAATCTTGATTTTCAAAAGAAAAATAATAATAAATAACGCACATGATGCTGGATTTGAATATCATTAATAGGTATTTAAAAAATCTAGAACTTGAATTTAAGAGTTTTATCATTATTTCCATACATTGTACTACAATTTAATAAAGTACAAGAGATAACTATATTAGGAAAAAAAAACTACTGCAAGTTTAAAAGACTGTTAAAAAAAACTTTTAAAAAAGAAGTTTGGGGTACAATATCGAGATAAAATGTAAGCTTAAAGACTTGAGATTGGTAAGCTCGAGATAACGTGACTTTAACCTCGAGTACACATAACTGTTAATCCAACTCTTCTAGGATCGAGGATAAAACCAAAGGTTGTATATTTAATTTAGACAAGATAAAAATGATTATGATTAGATACAACTCACGTAGTAGAGTAAAAGACTTGAACATGTGGCATGCTAAGTGCAATTAATCCATAAAACGTGAAGAAATGGAAACATATGAGACTATTTAATTTAAAGTTAAGATTGGCGCGTGTATTACACGTGCATGAGTAGATTGAATGTGCATAATGCTAGTGTGTGTAATACACGATCTAATCATTAGACGTCAGTTCCATCTTTCATAACTGACGAAGTACAACTTATTTAAGTAAAAAACAAAAATATTGTCAGGTACGTAACGTAAGTGTGAGTGTGTGACATGATTTTTTATTTATTTATACTTTTTAAGATGATATTTTTTGTTAAAAAAAATCAAATCTTGATTTTCAAAAGAAAAAAAATAATAAATAACGCACATGATGCGGGATTTGAATATCATTAATAGGTATTTAAAAAATCTAGAACTTGAATTTAAGAGTTTTATCATTATTTCCATACATTGTACTACAATTTAATAAAGTACAAGAGATACCTATATTAGGAAAAAAAAACTACTGCAAGTTTAAAAGACTGTTAAAAAAAACTTTTAAAAAAGAAGTTTGGGGTACAACATTAAGATAAAATTTCAGCTTAAAGACTCGAGATTTGTAAGCTCGAGATAACGTGACTTTAACCTCGAGTACACATAATTGCTAATCCGACTCTTCTAGGATCGAGGATAAAACCAAAGGTTGTATATTTAATTTGGACAAGATAAAAATGATTATGATTAGATACAATTCACGTAGTAGAGTAAACGACTTGAACATGTGGCATGCTAAGTGCAATTAATCCATAAAACGTGAAAAAAGGGAAACATATGAGACTCTTTGGGATAATCAATACAGCTGTCAAAGCCTGAAACATTATAAAAATCAATTGAATAAATCATAAGGAACACACAGACAATCATCCAGCAATCATTTATCTATATTTACTTTCCTTTACTTTTCAATCATTAAGAGTAGCTATATTTGTAACCTTAGCTGTAATTCCTTTTCTTCATTCTCATTCAATGTCTATCTTGAAGTCAAGCTAAAGTCACATTGAAGGCTCAACATTCGCTATAACAAGCTCGAGCTTTGTATCTGGTATTTTGAGGTTTCAACATTGTAAACTCATTATATCAGCATTGTTCTCAATTTCAATTTCAATATATTTATTGTCATTGAATTTATAACGACATATCATTAAAGTTCTCTTAATTGAGACATTACATGACCATTCTAGAAAAACATTGTTTCAATCTAGCCCGTTTTAATCTCGATTGACACATAATTAAATCTTGCACCAATAATATTTATTTTCAATCACTTTAAAAAAATATATATATTTCTTCCTTGTACAACCAAATATATATTATGAACCTTCAAATTTTATAACATACATTTAAAGATATTCATGTACTTTAAAATGTATTATAGATTTTGATTATTTCTCTCTAAAGTTATGATTTTGTATGAATTTCAAATGCAAAAATAAATTAAACTTTTATTGCTTTGGTTACATGTTAACATAAATGTAATGGGTAGATTGTAGACATGGAGGATTTTTTGGCGAGCTCGAGTCTAAACTATTGTGTTTAGACCAGCTGAAAACTTTACAGGTAATTTTAAATTTTTTATTGATAATATTAATTTTTTGGTCCCACATCTGTATTGACATTATCAATGAAACTCTTTAAAATTACCAATGAAGTTTTCAACTGGTCTAAACCTCTGGATTTAGACTCGAGCCAATCAAATTTTTTTGATAGATATGATATGCGTTTGGTGATTAATACTCCTTTAAATCAATATCTAATATATATTTAAGTAGAATGATGTTATTGTTGGTCACGAGCAACGTGATTGAAGGTTAAGATTGATGCGTACCTTACACACGCACGAGTAAGGTGAGTGCACGTATGCCAATGCTTGTAATACACGCTCCAATCATTAGACATCAGTTTCGTCCTTCATAACTGACGAAGCGATATTGATTTAAGTAAAAGACAATAATCTTGTCAGATATGTAACATAAGTTTGAATGTGTGACACGATTTTTTTTATTAATGTTTTTTTAAAAATATATATTTTAAAAAAAAATCAATTCTTGATTTTCAATAAAGAAAAATAATAAATAACGATGTGAGATTTGAATATCATTAATAAGTATTTTTAAAAAAAATCTAGAACTTGAGTTTAAGACTTTTATCATTATTTCCATACACTGCACTATATTAGAAAAAAAACCTATTGCAAGTTCAAAAGACAGTGATAAATCTTTTAAAATAAAAATAGAGAAGAACAAATCCCTTGGTACTTAAAAAAATTGGATGGGATGCCCTGCAGACAAAATTGAAATTAGATCAGAGTTAATTGGCCTTTTTGGAAGAGAAAAATAGAAAAAAACAGAAAATGAGATATCAGAGTTTATATCCACTGAAAATTGAGTCCGTATACCCCAAATTTGGCTGCTCAGTGTGACTAAATAAGTAAATATAGTAGACAAAAATGGGGCCCGCAACTGAGGTAGTCGTTTGTAAACGTGCCATTTGGATTGAGTAGACCGAATAAGTGGAAGGTCTCATGATTACCACACGAGGCCACCCTCATGATATAATATTTCCTTAATTTCAAAAAGAGATCAAAATCAAATGGGCCAATTAGCACTTTGGTTTTATATATAAAATATTTGGGCTTTTGATTTGGGGTAGTTGCTCTCTCGTTTCTCTCTCTCCCCTGTTCTTTGTCTCTGCAAATGCAAACGCTGTTGATTTTCACCTGAAAAAAAATCTAATCTTTGAACCCAAAACCTCTCATCATTTCAGCTTCAGATCAAAGTAAGCACTCTCTCTATTATTACCCATCTCTCTCTCCCTTTCTTCTCATTCTCTTTACCTCACTCTTATTTTTTCTTTTCGTTACATAATATGTTTTTGGTTTTCATTTACATTGATTTTTTTTTCTTTTAATGGGACTTTGATCTTCTCTAGGCTATGATTTTGGTTTTACTCTGATTGTTGCTTACATTAAAAGCAATGGTTTTGTTTCATGCATAGTTATTTTCCCCTCTTTAATCTTAGATTCTGGTAATGTTTTTGATTGAGTGAGGGAATGCAAATCCTTCTGGATTTGTGTTTTGTTTCAAAGCACTTGGTCTATGAGAGGCTATAGCTATGACATGTGCCTTTGCATGCAAGAGATTTCAACTCTATTACCCTTTTTCATATTTTTGTGTGGATCTTTATAATTAATTACATTTCATCTATTGAACCTGAGTAGGTAAAGACTTAAAGTGATGCATTTCTGGGACTGGTTTCAGTAATTTTTTACTAGACTAAATTATTTGTTGATTTTTCTATTGGGTTTATTCTACCGTTTATGGTTTTTGAGTTAAGTTTGCAGACTGGTTTCGGGTGGATCTTCACGCGCCTTTTCCGGGTTTCTATAATTTTCTCTGTTTCTCTCGGAGAGTTTTGTTTCCCTCTCTCTGTCTCTCTTTAAGTGTTTTTTTTTTCATGAAACCATGGCCATTTACCATCATATTAATTCATCTATTTATGTTTTTAATGTGTGCTGCTTTGAACTCTGGTTTAGGGTTTCGAGATTTTTTTTTATCAATGGAGGTTTTAGTTTTGCTCTGTATATCTCTACATGTTCCCTTGCATGGAATTGATTGTAACTTTTTAATCCTCATTTGGTATTTTTGTATAAAAATTTTGTAGTTTTTTTTCTTCTTAATGTAATCTTGTCTAATTTTGGAGAGACATTTTTAGATCATGTGTACTGAGAAGGTTTTCAAGGATTACTGGTCTAACTTTCAATTGGGTGTTTCAGGTTCTGAATTTTGTGGCTCTGTGAAGATTTGGTGGCTCAGTTGGTTATAGGGCCAACTTAGGGCTGCAATAGTTGTTGTTTAAGGGTTTGAGTTAGAGATTTGGAATGAATGGTCTGGGTCAAGGTTGTTGATTAGTGACTCAGACGATGGGGTCTCAGGGTGATGGTGGCAATCAGTCTCAATTCCAGCCATTGGCACGGCAAAACTCGATGTACAGTCTCACACTTGATGAGGTTCAAAATCAATTGGGTGACTTGGGGAAACCACTAAGCAGCATGAACCTTGATGAGCTTCTGAAGAATGTATGGACTGCTGAGGCTAACCAGTCCATGGGTATGGAAACCGAGGGCACAGCATTGGCCAATCAAACTGCCCTTCAGCGCCAGGCAAGTGTGTCATTAACTAGTTCTCTAAGTAAGAAGACTGTTGATGAAGTTTGGAGAGATATTCAGCGAAACAAAAATGATGGGGAGAAGAAGTCTCAGGAAAGACAGCCTACCTTGGGAGAGATGACGTTGGAGGATTTCTTGGTGAAAGCTGGAATTGTAGCTGAAGCGTCTTTGGATAAAAAAGATGGTGGTCCCATCGCTGGGATTGATGCTGGGGTTGATCAAAATATAGCACCACAGTTTCCACAACAAGGTCAATGGATGCAGTACCCGCATCCACAATATCAGCATCCACAACAAGGTATGATGGGAGTTTATATGCCTGGGCAGCCTATACACCAGCCACTGCACATGGAAGCTGGTGCAGTAATGGATGTCTCGTATCCGGAGAACCCGGTGCCATTGCATTCACCTTTGATGGGAACATTATCGGACACACAGATGCCTGGTAGGAAAAGAGGCGCACCAGAGAATATTCTCGAGAGGACTGTTGAGAGGAGGCAGAAGAGGATGATAAAGAATCGGGAATCTGCTGCCCGTTCAAGAGCGAGAAAGCAGGTTCGCTTTCAAGTATCTTCATCTATCAAAGTTTTCCATTCTTCTTTTCTCTGTTATCCCTTGACCTGAAAGACTGTTCCAAGCAGGCTTACACTAATGAACTGGAGAATAAAGTTTCACGTCTGGAAGAGGAAAATGAAAGGCTGAGGAGACGCAAGGTTTGGTTTATTTACTAAGATAATGTCCTCATTTATCTTTCTTTGGATTGATTTGCTTGAATACCCTTTGCAGTCTTGAAATTATGAGTTGCATATCATTTTTTTGGCCCTCCTCTATTTGATTAAGAAAAGATAGCAGATATTTTATTACTTGCCATTCACATTTTATTTTATTAGCCCTGTATTATTGTCTTGAAGTAACTTATCAGAAAAAAAAAGTATTATTGTATTGAAGTAGAGAACTCGAATGCATCATGTTTGAACGATAGATGCTTACATATGTATGTTGAGAACATAAAACTTATTTCAGTGCATTTCTGTTGCAAGGACATGCATAACCATTAAAGAATCGCAATACGGCAGAGGGCTTTTTTTTCTCCTTGCATTCCAGACTTGCTGGATGATTTTAACCGCTGCAATGGTTCAGAGGAACTGAGATTCATCTATGCATGGATCAATCACTTAAATAAAATTACTGGATCAGTCTAAATAATTTTATCATAATAGTTCTTAGTAATGGAAAATGGAGTGAAGAAGTACTGAAATGTGCATTTGGGGAAATGGTATCATGTATTCTTGACCATTATCCTGGTGTGATTTTTCATTTCAACCAATGAGTTGAATGAGGATCATTTACTTTTTGATGGAGCCATGTCCACTAAATTAATGGCTGCATCTACGCCACAAACATGTGGAAATAGGGCTGAGTTATGGACACGGTGGCATGGATCCAGCCATTGTGCCAGTGGGAATAGATCCACCTTTTTCTTTTTTGTTTTGAGATAATCATTTCTCTAGGGGTTGGCATATCAATCTTTCTTGGCCCAATATCTTCTTCCTTCCTGGGCAGCTTTCACCTTTCCTTCAACTTGTTTTGTCTTATGCTCCCCAGTTGATATTTTCCATTGATATGCAAGGGAACTATTTGGAATGGTTCATACAGCTGTTTCCGGGGTATTCCTGTTTGTCCATACAATGAAAAAGTTATATTCTGTGTATTATAGGTCAATAGGCTTCTTCAGTAGGCCAAGTTCTTGTTGCTCCTATGATTTCAATTTTCAGTCCTAGAAAGTGCTTTAAGTTGGTGATTACATCAAGTTCAGCATAACATGTAGGTTGCTATCCATGGGGAAAGTTCCTGGATCTCCATGAGTAATGCAACTTCAACCATATCCTTCTTTAAGGCAAAGATTCACTTTGCTTGTGAATATTATGGATTTGATTCTAGGTCCAGGAACCACTTTTCCATGTTTTGGCTGCACCTGATCTCTAGCTTTTGCCCCCTATTTCTATTCCCTCTCCTTAACGAGTCATTGATTGTGCTGTCTATTTCTGTGGCCAGTAAAATGCTTCCCAAAATCTAATAGTTATATTAACATGGTGACTTCTGACTGAGCCAACCTGCTGCACAACTCCGAAGTTAGAATCCATACTCTTCTTTGAATATTTCTTGGTGCTAGTGCCACTACTTGTTATTAGCCCTCCAATAGGTTTCTTCTTAGTCACAAAACCAAAACTGCCTTTGCGTTTTTTTAGGTGTTTCTCTTGTACACTCCTTGTGTACTTAGGTTGTGTCCCGTGTCTCCTTTGGCATTTTTCTTAATGAAAAATGAATATCATTACTTTTTAAAAGAAAAAAAAAAGGACGAAAGAAGCAACACGTGATGTAGTTCATTCAAACCAATACACATGGAAATAGCAAATCTCAAAATTGATGTAATGCGTCTTAAGTGAAAAAATTGGACTTTGGTGATATAGAAATCTTAAATTGGATATGTAGATTGAACATGCTAAACCTTCATAGTTTTGATAATAGTAAAAAAATTCCTTCTCTTACCTATCAAAAGAAAAAAAGGGAAATTCCTCCTCTTGGTAATCCCAAATAATCAAGTGGCAGAGCACAGAGCCTTGGGGCTTAGATGTAGTCCTCATGTTCGAATCGAGTATTTTTGGTCAGATGAAATCAATTTAGCCCGAAGCATGAATATTGGTTGCTGTCCTTGATCCAACATTTCTCTCTGTAGAACTTGACCTTAACCTCAAGGCCTGCCCCCAGACAAGTGCTACATATAAGATCTTCCGCAGAGGTTAACACCTTCTATGAACTATGCTAAGAGGAATAGCCACCTTATGGTTGCAATTGTGGTCCTAGTTACCATCATAATGATGCTATAAGGATTGTGTTTAGAGTTGAACCTCCAAAGTTATTGGAGCCTTTTAAGAAGGGAGTGAAGCTTCTGGGAGAGATGCTTAGGTAAGAAGTGTAGTGATGGAGCATCAATAGCATGTTTGGAGAAGGGACTACCCCTCTTAGAAGCCTACACTGAGGTTGATGTTTCTTTTTATCAGAGGTTGCTGGGTTTGGCCCATAGGGCTTTGTAGCTGATGATATGAGTTTTTAATTGCCTAAATAATTCTTGTTGTGTGGTTTTAAAATTGACTTTGCTGAAGTTTTTAACTTCTAGTTTCTGATTTAGGTTTGAACTCCTGATAGGATAAGTGCCCAGAAGCCTATATATATTGACGTAGGCTTCAATTCAACTAGGGTTTGAGTTTAATATGAGCCTGCGAAGCTGGTAATTGTTTCCTTCGTATTCTTTCTATTTTTTTTCCTTTTTACCGTTATGGAACTTTATTTGCTCCTTAATGGCAAGAATACTTTCTTTTAATCAATGAGCACCTTTGAACTCTAAGTTCATCATTGAAACCTGAGTCCTGTCCTTCAAGCTTACCCCTCATAATAGAATCCAAGAAGTTCGTCTTTTCTTCCTTTCTTCAATTGCAAATCACAGTCCATATCTGCACTTCTTGACAGAATTCTCAAATCCACTCTAGATCTAGTAAATTTATTCTTTTTCCCACAAGTATCTTATTTGAGCTCCCTATCTTCTCCTTTCCCAAAAGCCACCTCTTCTGAATCGTAGACAGGTAGAAAAATATTTTAGCAAATATAATAGAGATTACAATTAGTTCCAGCTTGCAATCTGCAGCGTGCTACCCACCAATATAGATACAGGATATGAACACAATATCTTATAGATATGACAAATCGACAAATACATAAATTGTAGGATTTAGGTATGGCAGAGATGTTGAATTAAATTGATATATAATATTGTAAATTCACATAGTTCATTACTCGAATTACTATGACCTGCAGTTTCTATTTTTCATCATAATTAAAAGGAAAATTATGGAAACACTGTTTGGGATATACTTTCAAAGGAAGAAGCAAATGTTAGGGTCTTTTCAACCCTGGCAGTATCTTAGTTGCTAAAGAAATACAGAACCTGTAAAGAAAAGAAAATTTTGATATTATAGTTTCAGAGCCTAAGCCTCCTAAAGAAAATTTCCATTTTTGAGATACAGCTGCATAAATCTTGTTTTGATACGAAGCCCTGCTTAATAGACTAATAAAATTCAATGTGTCTTTGTGCATTCAGACCATATAGACAATCGGACGTAATTTCTTAAAATCAGTGAAACTTGCCAGCCATGATTGGCACATATCTCCTTATATTTAAGTTCTATCTTTGTCCAATACGTATTGATGAGAAATTTCCAAGGAATGCATAAAAGACCATCTAAATTACAAAGTTTCTTCCTATTCTTGTTAAATTTTGTCTTCAAGGGAGTTCTAGATAGGTTGATGGAACAGTTTTACTTGCCAAGAAAAAATACCCCTGATATTTCTAAGAATTTCCCAAGTTGTTGTAACCGTGGTGTTATGGCATTAGAAGAGGGGGAGGGGGGGAGGAGGGTTTTATTAGGATTTTAATCATATAAATGGAGAAAAAGAGAAGTGTTGAGGATTAGTTATGTAGATGTTCTTTAATTTTTGGGTAGTTTGAGCTGTCTTGCAAAGGAGTAATGGAAGAGGAATGGAGGATATGGTGGAAAGATTGAGCAATCCTTGAAGAGCTCAGATGATGTGGTTGGAATCTAAGAGAGGAAGTAGGAGAGAGGCTTCTGTTGAGGAAGAAAGTAAGGACAAACCAAGGGCGCAGAAAAATAAACAAAGAAATTATGAGGGTATGGGTGAGTGATAAAAGTGTAAAGATGGAAATCAGGAGTATGAGAGAGAGTCTAGTTTCTAGAAGGAGAAGCTGGAAAGAGAAAAGGTGATGGTAGAATGAGAGTATCAACTAAATTTCTTGCCCAAATTAATTTTCGTAATTTGTTTGTCAGAAGACCTCAAAGATCATTTCTCTACGAAGTCGGTATCATTGGATTGGAACATTAAGGAGTTTTCAATGCTATGAATAAAATTACAACCAATAAAGACGTAATTTGTCATAAACAAAATACGGTAATGTTTGGACATCCCTAAGAGAGGTCAAGAAAATTTAAGACTCTCCTTAACAAGCTCTGATTGAACGCGTCAATTATCTCAAAATTATCCCAAGTTTTGGATTTATTCTTAGGATCATTCGACAATCCAAAAGTTCATCTTATCCGTAACATAATTAGTTAAGCAAAATGGGCATATTCTTTTTTTCTGATTTCATTGCTTCAGCTAATAATAAGTAATCAAATAATCAAGGTCGTTGGCATGCCTTTTTCTTAAACGAACCAACAAATGATCAAGCAAGCAAACAAATGAATGAATCAATAAATAAATATGAAATAAATAGTTAAGATAGTCATATGTCTAGCTAGTGACTTGATAAAGAAGAAAAGAAAAGGTGATTAAAAATAAAATAGTTGAATTTGTTAGAAATTGTTAATTTTGTGACTAGCATAGGAGACCAAGTTATTATATATATTAGGTTAACTTTAATTGCAAAATCCTTCTAATAAACTCTTCTTTATTTCTTCTATTTTTTTATTTGTTACAGAAGCTACCATCATTCTGACTTGTTGTCATGATGTATATCAATAATATTTTACATTCTATATTCACTGTTAAAGAATCTGTTTTTAACTCTTTTCGACCAGACTGCCAGGTACTCGTGTAAGTAGTAGGTAAAGCTAGTCGGGTACATGAATAGTGCTAAGGATTAGAGTGGATATGGTAATGCCGATGATGGTTGTTTGATTTACCCCCTTCTGGTAATATGAGAAAAACCTATGTGATCTAATAATCACAGTTTCTGTTTGATGTTATGACTTTATATGATCGTCATGTTAGAACATTTCTGTGGATAGTAATTTGTTCCATCTCATGAAAGCTATATAATAATAATGGAACATATCTGTACATTGAAACTGAATCAAGAAATTAAGGGGTTAATCTGTATCTTTATATTCCAAATTATTTCTATTTGATTAGTGATTTCTTGTGTTGCATATAATCCCTTCTTTTTATCTTAATTTTTGGTTCTCGTCCATAATTTGCAGGAGCTGGAGAAGATGTTGCCAAGTGCACCCCCACCTGAGCCAAAGTATCAGCTGCGCAGAACAACATCAGCCCCATTCTAAGATCTGTTATTGTGAAAGCTTTTTAGATATGATGCGTGTCTGGTTGTCGTAAGTTACCTTTCAGAAGCCTGCTGCCTCCGCAGGCGGTGGTTCTCTTCTCACTGTAATATGAGGTTTTTCTTGTATCTACTTTCTGCAGAAATGAGTTGCACTAGAAATTTTCATGGTATAATTGTACTTCTTGCTGTTGAGTTCTCTAAGATTTGTCCAAAATGTGTAGGTCTTTCTTTCTTCTCTTGAATGTCAACAAGCAGATATGTTGATGACTGTTTTTCTTTTTTGGTGGTTAATTTGTAAAGTAGAAACTTGGAGTAGCTGCCATAGGTTCAAAGGTGATAAAAGAAACAGTCCTTTGGTGTATTAATATCACAGCATAAGTTGGCCTATCAAAACTAAGATGAAAGTGGGCGTTGTGGACGATAAGTCTTCCATTTCTTAAAGTAGGTTGTATGCGCTCCTTACCATATGTAAAGTAGGAACTACGATGATCTCAATCGCCCCAAAACATGGAATAGCGAATGACATCTTATTATTTGTAATTCTACAAAACATGGAATAACTTTTGGGCGCTTATTGGTATCATAGAGTAAAAGTGAAAGGAAAGAAGATGGAGAGAAAGGAAGAATGAGGTGATTTATTTTCTGTTTGGTAAAAATATGAAAAAAATAAGAGAAAAAAAAAAAGTAAATTATTTTAGCTTTCACTTTCTAATCAATCAAATTTGAAAGTATTATAATTTGTTCGTGTTAAAAGAAATTATCAGTCATACCATTGCTTTTTCTCACTTTTCTTCACTATTTTTTTCTTCTCTCCATTTTTTTTCCTTATCAATTATAACCTTGGTCATGTTTAGATGAAAAAGTCCTCACATAAAGCATTATATTCTAAAATTACCCTTCATATATTTCAGCCGTGTAATATTTTGGATAACTTAGGAGAATTTTGTTTTTTTAACCTATAAACATTGTATAAAGATTAAGGAATAAAACAACAATAAATACTATAAATAACATTATAAATTTAAAAATATTATTAAAAAACATAATTTTTCGTTCATCTTTTGTCATATCCCATCACAATTCTAACATTTAATTCCATCTAACAAAAGTTTGAAATCGAAATCAAATTATTTATTTTGCATCAATTCCAGACTATTTTCATTTTTGTTATGGTCTCTCATCTTGCAACATATCATTGGTACCACTATTTTGCTGATTAATATTTGTCATTCGCCTAAGACCCACACGCAAGGTCTTGAAGATCTGCAAGAGTTTCTTGTAGAAGTTTAACAAACAATATTCTAGCTCATGCATCAAAAGGATTTCAATTCTGATAATTGTATACAATATCCACTAAGTATGGAGGCAAAGATAAAAAAACTATAATCAAACCAGCATTGCCAAGCATTAAGATTCTCGCAAAATTTAGCAGAGCACTAAACTAAGTTTGTTAAAATATAAAAAAAAAAAAAAATCTTTTCAAATGCTGTAACTAATGCTTTGCAAGCCTCCACCCTCGGCGAGTTATCGTTGCGCTAGCAAAAAAAACATGGAACTACTGACATTCTGATACAGGTTAGGCAGTTCTTGCACTGGAACACCACCTGCGGATGTCACTCCACCCTGACTAGAGTACGTCTCTGACAATTCATCAAACTTGATAAACTGACTCATCTGGCTGGCTGCGAGGTGGGCATAGCATACCGGAGCAGTATAAATGAGTGTTGATGACCTATTCACTTTTTCAATGTTTCCTTGCACTTCAGAACTGCAAAATTTACGGCAACAGAATCATATAAAACAGTTTATACCCACCACTGCATCATAACCGATCCTTATGACTAACCAGAGTGCCATACAAATTCCTACTTCACATGGAAGGCAATTTTGCTGTTAGCAGACTACAATGGGAAATATATTACCTACAGATACGGCTGTAGTGCTCCTCTGGTACCTGCATAGTCAAAAACTGGTCGTCATTTGTTGAACCCATCCAGACAAAAGGTAGATCTCTCCCTCCATTCAGGGGAAAAAATCCACGCTATTTCACTGTAATGAAACGTCCTCTGGAAAGTGAAATAGATAAATACTTACACATATGACAAGGAATGCACAAGCTCTTGCAATTCATCTGCTGAAAAAACCAAGCTCATCATGCAGAACATGATTGCTCCCTATATCACAAACAATCAAATTAAGCCATAAATTCTGTAAGAGTTGAAACCCAGAAAATTTTTGCTTCTACAGAATTCTTATTATTTCAATACAGTTGCAGTTCTCCTTTTATAGGAGACATGAGATACAAGTTTTCCAACAAACTTCAACTAGTATAAACTAGTCAAAGCTAACGCCACAAGCTTGTCCTTGAAATAAGGACTTACATAAGTTTTTAACACACACAATACATCGGCAAAAGTTAATAAAAAAGTACAGATTACAGCTGACAGTCAAGGAAAAATCTCAGTTCTTAACAAGTTCATTATGAAGCAACGCAGCAATTACATGCTTAGTAAGTGACATCAAAGACTAAATCAGTGGAATTGAAGACAAGTACACTTGGTACTGAGTAACTATCAATGGTCAAAAGATGCATTTGACTGAGGGGCTGGCCAGTGTTTTCAGGTCAGGTTGTGTTTAATAGAAAATAAAAGTGAAAGAATGAAAACTAAAATGATAGAAAAGTAAAAAGATGGATTTTTCCATGTGTTTAGAGAATAAAAAATTAAAAAGAAGGAAAATAGTTTTTTTTTATCATGGTTTAGTAGAGTGAAAAGAAAATGTAAAGAATATATTATAACCATTTTATCCCTCGTAATGTTTTAGTTGATACTAATGTGAGAGACCTAATCTCATTTCTCTTTTATTTTTCACTCTTCAATTCTCTTAATTTTGGAGGATTATGATTTGTACATACAAGTGAAAAACATCGATCCTCTTAGTTTTCTTTCATATCATTTTTCTCTCCTATTAAACATTCCCTAAACATTGTTGGGTACCATTTTTCATCCATGAACTTTCGCTTGAAAAATAAAATATTGGTTATTTTTCATTCAAGAACTTTAATCAATTTTCAAACATCGTCTATGTGTGGGTTATTTATCTGAATATATCAGTTATTTCTTTCATTTTTAAGTAAGTTATAGTAATATCGTGGGTTTCTGTATTACCAAGTATCACTTTAATTTAAAAAAAAAAAATCAATCAGCAAGTGATCTCCTCGACATCATATGAATCCATTATCGGTAAGGGTAAAATTTATACGAAGTTGTTAAAGTTGTAACAAAAAAATTCATTTTTATCACAAAAAATTAATAATTGTAACTTATCATCTAACACACATTCATAAATTTTTTAAAGAAGTTTTGATAAATTTTAACCTATGATCTAAACTTTAGTTTTTCGTGCAAAAATTAATAAGTTTTAAGTTATTAGTAAAATATGTATTAAATCACACTTAATGGAGTTTTTAAATGAAATTTGTATATTTAATTTATTACACGAGTTTTACTAAAAATATGAATTTAACTTTTAAAAAATTATTTTTTTATATAGCATTTCAAAAACTACTTGGTCTAAATTTTGCCCATTTAATAAAAAAACGTGGTTTATAAAATAAAAGTGTAAACAAGACTATAAAAATACCGAAAGCATTTGAGTATGTTTAGATGCGATTTTCGAAAATTGTTTTCAGTTTTTAAAAACTAAAATCAGTTTTCAAAAACTGCTTTCCATGTTTAACAAACAGTTTTCAAAAGTAATTTTCTAAAACAGTTTTCTAAAAACCCAAAATTAGTGTTTTCTGACATAATTTTTGAAAAATAATCCTAAAATCAATGTTCACTTCTCTATTTCATTCTTTCTCCATGGTATATAAAAAATATTAAAATATTAAAAACAAAATAATATTAATTATTTTTAAGTATTTAGTAAATATGAAAAATAAAATTAATATAAATTTTAAATTTAAACTCAAAACTACAAATAATTACAAAATGTATCAAAACAGTATTCAAAATAAGATTATCCAAACAACATTTCACTGTTTTCTGTTTTGAAAATAGTTTTCGAATTACAGTTATCCAAACATGTTTTCTTCGAAACATTGTTTTCAGTTTTCATTTTCTCAAACAGATTTCAAAAACTAAAAAATATTACCCAAATATGCTCTTTTATTTTGAAAAACCTCCATCATTAACCAAGGACTACAATTTATCAAGATAATCAAGAGCACTGATACATGTACATCTTACACATAGCAAAACATATATTTTTTTTGCCCTAAGATTCCACCGGAGCATATATTTTCCTGAAACTTCATTAGTAAAAGAAATCACCTTACCATTCAAGCCGTACTTTGTCATTGAAAAAAGGAAACATATAGGAAAGGTCAGCAGAAAATCAAATTGTTCTGCCCAACAATCTGATTTACAGAATTACTTCCTGCAGAAAGAGAACAACCTTACGGAACTCAAAAGTAAATACGCAAATATGACCCATACGTTAAAAAATTTGAAATATGATATTTCAGTTAATCAGTTCAAAAGAATATTAGTACGATATTATTAAGCAAAGTAATAATATACAAACAAAAAGGTCAATTGTCAACAATTGCCTGGAGAAATTATGAATTCATCAATGTTTTGACATACTAAACATAGATGTCAACAGAGAGCAATCCATACTCAAGCATGACGCAAAATTTTAACACCAGCCTTGGGGATTGACCCGGCTCCTGACATGCAAAACAATATGCACAAGACAATGTTGTAGGAAGACTTGAGGGAATTACTTCAAATTTGGCCTCATATGGCCTGAGGGAAAAGGCAAATGTTAATGACTGGTTTTTACAACTATCCAGGCATTAGCGAAGCCTTGTCTCATTTGGTTTGCTCCCCCTAAATGCTGAAAGAGAGAAGAACGATCTTGTTGCTGCAACACAGTAGAAATAATCAGTATCAGAAACAAAAGAAGGAAAGAAGGGACAATGTTACTGTAGAGCAATAGAAATAGCAAAAAAGTAATATAAGAAAACTTCGAAGTGGGAAATAGAGATGACAAACTGACCTTTAGTAGTAGAAGCTGTAGCAGAGAAATTGCCCTTATCTAATTTGTGAGAACTCTGGGCATCAAATTTGCTAAAATTCGATTGAGCTGCAAGCATCATGAGACTCTCAGCTAAGGACTTCTACAACTAGATTAGTCCTTTGCATGAAGATGAAGCACACAAGAAAAAGCAGAAGAGGATGAAACAAGGAACTAGGCGTAAGCAGTAAAGTATAATGATGTAATGCATATGGCAAGCAAGGATAAAAACAAGAAAAGCCAAGAGGAAGCATACCGGATAGAAGTTCATGAGAATCCATCCCTTCGTATAACGATGTCTTTTGCTGTCCATAGTTCTTCGCATGAAGGGCAGCCTTTCTCACTAGATTGTCAGTATTTCTCTTACTAACAGCTTTAGATTCCTCTCCATCATCCTCTCCTTCAGAAAACACAGATGGGCTAGACAAACCTGTTATATTTGCATCACCCTTACTCTTCCGAGCAAACTTCAAGAGCCTCTTCAATCCTTTAGGAGCATCTTTTTGATAGATCATGGAAGGACGATTTTCAGCATATCCCCACTCAATATTATCAGGTTCACTACTTTCTTCTTGCAACATCTGAGACAGAGAATGACGGACACGTGGACTTGTCAATGTAACAGGCGCACTATTTGCAGAAGGTGCAAGTTGAGATCCTACGTCAACATATCGATCAGGCAGGTCCTCATGCTCTTCTATTTCCACCCAAGCAGCCGGAGAGATGATTGACTCTTCTTCAGCTTCGATTTTAGAAGAAGACCCTGCCATATCTTTGAAGCCATTATCACCATCAGCAGCAAGTGCATCTAAGTTCCCTGTCTCATCATGTTCCTGATGGATGTTTACTTGAGTCTCTATCTCAACAGCAGCTTCACAATGACCCAGTGACACAATATCCGGCTCTTGAAGCTCACTCTGCAGGGCAGAAGTGGCAGAAGAATTGACAAGCACCTCATTTTCTTGAGCTTCCATCAAATTTCCAGATTTTCTCAAAGATTCATCTAACCGAGAACTTTTTACCTTGTTAACAACAGGACCAACACCAGGGCGAATTCCTGAGCCCTTACGGAGAAAGGGCTTTGATTCCAGTGGCACTACAGTGCTTTTCTTGGTCACCTTATTATAGAGACCAGGCTTCAATGGAGTCGTACTAGAAGAATCTTCAGAAGCTGTTGCAACATTTTTCTTTGCTGTTTTGCTGCTTTTCATCACTTTTTGCTGCTGCTTCTCATTCACACCCTTCATTGTTCTGTTATTATTCGTCTGCGTTTCCTTAACATTGTTCTGTTGTAGTTGGGATTTTTCAAGTTTAGGGCTTCGTCGAGAGAATGATGGTGTTGTTGATTGAGGTTTCCTACGTGTCGGCATAGTTCCAACAAGAGAGATTTCACCATGAGTTTTAGCTGATGATGTCCCTGTCGCTCTTGGTGATGGTGTTGATGGCCATGACTTACGTGTAGCAGGTAAGGAAGATGGCTTAGAAGAAACCTTTTTTGTAAGGAAAGGTTTTGGGGCTTCCTTCCTGGGATCATCAGGTTGAGATGGATTAGTTAGAGCTTTTTTGGGCTTTTGCAGCGAATGCTTTTCACCAACATTATTAATATTCGTAGAGGCCATTTCAGCTTTCCTCTTATAAAGAATTTCCTGCATTGCTCTAAATTGTGCTTCTTTTTCTGCTCGCTTTCCAGAATTCTCTCCAAGAAGTTTTTTATCCCTCTTTTCCTTGTAGTGATCATAAAATCCACCTCTCTGCTCAGAGGGAAGAGTTTTCCTTGTACCAGTTTGAGGCTTCTCACATTTAACAGGCTGATTTTCCATCATTTTTATAAGCATCCGGTTTAACTCTGCTTCCTTTTGTTCTTTCCATTCTGCTGAGTCTGTTAACTTTTCACCGAGCTCCCTCCTTTGGGTTATATCATTGTCTGCTTGAATATCCATCAGACCAGATGCTATATTTTCCTCTATTTCTAACTTCACATCAACCTCGGCTGTCTCCACCAGATTTCTACCTCCAAATTCTAAATCAACTTCTACTGAACTCTTAGAAATGTCTTTATCCAGCACATCATTAGGAGTCACTGGAACAGAGTCTTCAGAAACAATTTGTGGTTGGCATTCGGTGGAAGATTCCCTCATCTCTGCACTCCATCTTCTCAATACAGTTTTATTTGCACTAAGATGGATGTTTGTTAATGAGCTCCTTTTTTGAGTATTTGCAGTTTGAACCCTCTGTCTGCTTTCAAAAAGATTGATTGCATCTTGAACAGTCATCCTCTGTGCATTATTTTCAGGTTTTTTAGTGGGTTGTCCAGATTCTTCTTCTTCACTACTGTCTGGAGTTAAATCATCATGAGACAATGTCTTTTCTCTAGTAGGAATATAATTGAGGGTCTTAATGGATAATGCCATAGGCCTGCGTGGTCCCGTTCTCCCTATTTGAACCCTCCGCATTGGAGACGCTGACCGTCTTGGTGACGCAGATCTTACAAGAGCTCGACTTCTTTCTACAGATTTTTTATTCTCCTCACTTGAGTCAGAAGACTCCTCGCTTTCCGTTGAGCTTTGTCGCTCAACCTGAGCAACTTTTGCAGGTGAAACACCATATCTAACTGGTGCCTCTGAATTTGCTGATTTTAAAATCTGAGCATTTCCATCCGTCTTACTTACATTTGCATTTCTTACAGCACCTGCGAACAAGGACTTGCCATCATCAGCAATCTGGCTCTTTTGGCTCAGTTCTAAGAACTTCCACAGAAAATTCCTGCAATAGACATTTAACAACGTGAAATTGTGTCATAATCCCTTTTTTTTTAACAAGTTCATAATCCCTTTTATATCAACATCGACCCAATCAGCTTCATCACTGAAACTTTTGCATAAAAAAAATAAGGCAGAGTCCACTTTATGAATTCTCAAAGCAACTAGGAATTTCGAGGACCTGTGCCTCTTTTATATTCGGAAGGATACTTACTTTAAATCTATCGCTCCAAAGTTTTGAGAAAATTCTGCTAAATCAGTCATTTCTTTGTAGGAGCAGGTGGCACCAGCAGCCTGGTCAAAAGCCGCAACTAAGTCCTTTCTTAATGCTGTGAGTCTCAAGTCCATAGCTCGCAATAGTTCATTCCTGGAGGTAAAAAATTTTTACAGCTTACTGGAGATGTAGCCAAAATAAGCGTGCTAATTGAGAAAATAACAATGACAGAAACATACTTTGAAGTATCTGATGACGCAATCTGGATTTCAGGCTGCTGACATTCAGTAAATCATGTTATTTACAATTTTGGTTAATGATTGAGTAACAAATATGGAAACAATTAGAATAATTGTAAGGTAACGTGAACTGTGCGGTAGAACGTGAAAAAAAAATATTCATAGAAAAAGGGATGCAGAGGAAAGTAATTACTTTAAATGGTGGTGTCGTATCAATTGAGTTGCAGCTATCTGTCAAAAGGGGGAAAGTTAGACTATCAAAACCTGCAAACATCTGTAAGTTTGGTGCAATGCAAGAGACCAATGTAAAGAGAAATGGGAAACACACACAAAGACCATGAAATTCATTCCCTTTCCCAAGTTAGAAAATGTTACCTTGTTCCCTGCTTTCAAAATGATCTTGATGGCCCTAAGAAAGGAAAATGCTTATCAATGAGCAACTGTACACACTGAAATGTCAGTTGACAGAAGGTTGCTAAATATTACCTGGGTGCAGTATAAAGAAAGATGAAACTTTCTATCTTCCTCCAACTGAGAAATCTCACCTTCAATAACCTTAGCAGTATTTACTAAATCCGTTGAACCAACAATATGTAGGAATCTGACCAGAAACGAAAGTTTTGTAGTGATAAGAGAATTTGTGCAAGCCAAACTGGGCTCAATGAGACAAGAAAAGTGGAATACTTGAGAAAATAAAAACCTGTTTAAAGTTGATTTTGTGAACCATTTTGCGCCATTGAGATTTCCTGGTAGCTGGATTTTGAAGGAAGCATTGGATCCTTTACTATACAAATCTTTTACACCTGGTAAATGTGGCAAGAGGTGTTCCAAAGTCCCAACAACCAGTTTTTCGACTTTATTGCCACCACAAACAAATGCCTCATACCTAAAATCCCATCAACATTTTAAAGAAGTTTATTCAAAATAAAAGAGAGAAACAATATATTTGAAAAGAAATAGAAAAAGAAAAGCAATACACAGACAAGCATAAAGAGAGAGAACAAAATATTTTAATCGATATTTGATGTTAGTGCTGCTTAGCCATGCCAAGCTTTATACACAAAAGCAGAATAGAAGACAGTAGACCTATAATTTGTAAGCCCAAAATAAAGTGCCATGTTCCAAAAATTGACACCAGGCACTTACAGGGGTGTAAAAGAACCACTAAGTAAGAAATAATATGATGATATCAACTAGGAAAAACATACATTAAGAACTTTTTATTGTCAAACATACTTCAAGAAAGTAAAGGCCTAAACTTCTATAAGCAGCTAGACAAGTTAATCTTAGCAGAAAAAGAAACGACTTGGGAGTTTCTAACACCAATAAACATCAGAAAGTATCCAGCAACCCAAGTGATATTAAAATATGACCTACATAACCAATATCTTGTATCCTAAATATCAAAATCTAATGTATATATAAGTCTAATCAAATCCTGTTAGAACATTGACCCAATCTAAAATTGACTTTCAATAGAAATTTTGATGAAATGTGGGATCTTTTTTTGTAAGTTTATTTTCTTCCTTTTTTCTTTTGTTTGGGGGAAGGTGCAAAGGAATCAAGCACTGCCTATTTTACAATAATAGGCAGCATGCTTCCAAGGCACAATGATTAGACTAAACTTTTGGCTTTAATAGATAGCTTCAACTTAACATCTGATAAGAAAGGAAGACTGTTTATCAACTTTATCATGGGAAATTCCCTTCAAATAACGTTATCATTATTTCAAAAAAAAAAAAAAACAGCCTAACCTGTTTTGGGTTGGATATAGTTGAATTGTAGCATAATCTAAAGGCACATCAGCATCAACTCCATCCTCCATTTCAACCAGTTTAGCTCAGAAGCACAGGAAACTGAAAGGGAGACAAGATAAAATTATTGGATAAGAAAAAAAATTAACAATAGAAATTCATGAGTGCTCCCGGTATTTCTAAAATGCATGTATAACTTTGAATAATGAGAGAGAATGTGGGAATTTCCCCGGTTTCTTATAATCTGCATGCTACATGAATGGAAAGCTGCATATAAACACACATGAAAAGGGAAAGTAGGGGGTTTCATGGAGCAAATTATTCAAAAAGTATTTGACTGAGAAAAAGTGCAAAACATCTGAAAGGGATTTGACCAATGATCAAAACTGAATGAAGATATGCAAGTTATTTCAACAAAATGTACAGCCTAACTACCAAAAAAATAGATGTATAAGTTGAGAAAGTACAAATATTAAACCAACACAGCCTGATACAAAAGCATAATAAAAAATATATATACAATCACACAAAAAAAAAATGAAAAGAACGAACAAAAACAAACTTTGAAATCGAACCATCAGAAGATTTGAAAAAAGAAAAACACAAACATGGATAACCAAAATCAGGATAATGAATTACAACAGTACTGTTAAATGAAGCTGCAGGTGACTAGCATCCAATATATAAAAGGAGGGAACAACAATGTTCATCAAATTACCAATCTCTTTTTAGCTACATCTTATACATGCAGGCAACATAGTAAAATACAGATTAGTAGCTTACAACACTAGCTATCAACATATACTTCTCAGAACTTACTATTTTTAAGTAAATAATTACCTTTAACATGGTATCAAAGCACAAAGCTGGAGCCTTGAAGACTACTTGAAATCATTTTTAATGAAAACATTGCCAACTCCGAAGTACAGAAAATAACTAAAAAAAAATTAATTCAATAAGCTAAAAGCAAGCTGAAATTCATCGTTTGACAAGTCTGAACAAGAAAAAGAATTTCTACATCTGATTCATTTTAACTATTTAAGTTTTAACCAGAAACAGCAGAATTCAAGTCAGATCTAGGAATGGGAAATCCCTATTGTATACCCATTAATAACCCTTAAAAAAAAGAACAAAAAAATAAAAATGAATGAAGAAAAAGAGAAGAGTCACCGAATCACCACCGACAGATAAGTCAAAAATGCTAAAGTCACCCAACAAACTGAAAGCTGCAGAGAAAAGAAATACAATAGTACCAAAAGCCGTTGGGTTGCTATTTTGGGCAATTAAAATTGAAATGCGGGATCCCTTAACTAAAGATGAGTTAAGAAGGGAAGAATGCCAATGAAGCTCCAAATCAAAAGAAAAGACTTGAGAAAGTATGAGAAATGAGAGCAAATTTTACCTGAGCTAAACCCAAAAACAAAAGAAAGCAGAGTACTAGAATGCTAAGATTATCTCTGTCGGTCTTGGTCTTGGTCTTGGGTTACTGGTTACTGGTTACACACAGACAAAGACAGAGAGATCTTGAATACAATGAGTAAAGAGCTCAAATTCATCAAATTGGATTTGGATTTCCTTTATTTATTCTTCTTTCCCGTTAGGAATAAGACATGGAGAATAATTAATAAAAGAGATTGTAGTAAATGTAAGCCACGGACTGAGAGGAGGGTTAAGAGCTCAAAGGTAAAGCAACCTAATAAGTGTTGCCCGATCTACCTCAATTTTACTTAGTACTAGTAGAGCTGTAAAAGATACTCTTAAGACTAAGACGCGTGATTTTCACGCTTTACATGTCTTGTCTTTGTCTTTGTCCTCGCAGCTTTTCTCTCTCTGTTCTCATATCTTACCTCTTTGGTTTTCTGATGCCCAAAAGTCGCAACTTTTATTATTATTTTTTTATCTTAAGTCATGTTTGAAATCATATTTAAGTTACTTAAAAGTAAATGAGTTTAAATATGATTTTAAACATGACTTAAGAAGATAAGACTTTTACATGGATTTGGACAAAACATAATTCTTATAATATTTTTTATTCATTAATTAAAAGGAAAACAGATTGATCTTTACCAATAAAAAAATAACATTTTATTAATGATGAAATACAATTTAATAACTTAATGATTCATTTACAATAATCGAAAGTTTACAGATTGAATTGAGATTAACGATAAAATTTAAAAATAAAAAGATAAGTTTCACACTTAATAAACGGTAAAATGATAAAGTAAATGGTAAGTTCTTTTTTATTAATGGGTAAACCTATTCTCAAATTTTTTCTTTTTTTTCCTCTAATTTCTTTTAAACTACGGTAGATATACACTTTGAAAGCGGAAAAAAATAAGGTTAGGTAGCCAATGCCAAATGCTAAATCAGTGTTTTCAAAGGTGAAAATGTTAAGAGAGTCGTTTTACCTCAACGAGACGAAGCATAAGTCCCAAGACGATGGGACGTAAACTTTTTGAAATATTGGGTTGTTTTGAAATTTTAATAAAATAATAAAAATTAATTAATTAAAATAATTTAAATTTAAATTAATTAATTTTCAACAAACTTTAATACTTTTATTAACTCTCTAGACTATATAAATTGTAATTATAATTTTAAAATATTTATATATAAATCATATATAAATTTTTTGTATATTGTTGTAACTTATAAGTGATTAATTAAACAGTTTGTAGTTATTATTAAACTAAATAACATGTGGTAAATATTTATAAACCACAATGATATAATTACAAGAACAACTAATTTAGTGATTAATGATTGTATTCCTACCCATTTGAATATGGATTTGAGCTTCAGACTTACATTTTTTCTGATTTTTAAAGTATACCCCAACTCAAAAAAACGTCTTGGAAAATACTATGCTAAACAATTGTAATGGATCAAAACTTAGAAAAACTCTTTAGAAAGATACGGTTCTCCCTCATCATCCATGATATATTCTAATAAACTTGGTCAGATAATTATAGTAAGGAATACGAAATTGAAAATGGTAGGCAACAGCATCCCATGTTAGAGCTAGTGTGGAAGACGTAAACGGATTCAAAATAATCAAAAGAACACCCAGAAAAAGTAACAAGTCATGTGAGGAAAGCGCATGAATTGACCCCCCTAAGTAAAAGGCTAAAGTTAAGAAGAAAAAAAACTTGTTAAATACCATTGCGGTGAGGCCATATGTGTACGTGTGTGAAGCTAGCGGCGACTGGTGGCGGTGAGGCCAATTAGTAAAGTGAAATGAAGAGAGGTTGCCAAATCGTGAAGCATTCACTCTACCGATGACAACAAAGCGCTTTATGTGCTCTTACATTGCGGCCCTTTTAATCCATGTCAAGTGCCATCAATAACTTCAGTGTCATACTCATACGCGTACCCCATACAAGAAAAAAACATGTTCCAAGTCATCAATGAGAAATTCCGTTGTTGTTGAAGTTGTGACGATTAAGAATATATATTCATAATGATAAATTTGTTATTTTATTTGAACTTCAGTTATTTTTACATATATATATATAAATATATAATGTGTAAAAAGAATTTACTGTAATACGCATCAATTCCAGAATGACATATCGAGATAAACCAGTACGTGTAGTTCAATATAAAATCAGCATGGCTTTCTATCTTGATTTCTGTAATACTCTATTAAACATAGCAAGTTCCAGAGGAATAATTACCATTTCCTTCAGACAATGGATCATCAGAATCAGCCTTGCAATAAGAAATTATAAGATCTTGATCACTTGTGATATATATGTTGTTAGTGTTGCAGTCAGGATGCCATAAAATGTGATCCTCAAACGAAGTTACAAGCTCCCCATGAAAGTTCCAGACAGCCACAGTTCGATTTCTAAAGGTCAGGAATAACTTGTTCTCATATAGAAATAGAAATGCCGATGGCGTCATAAACTCAGTTCTGCTAACTTCTGTTAGCTCAAAATTGCGGACCTACAAACAATAAAAGTTTGTTATCTGACAGTTAATGAAGGAATTGAAAACCATTGCAAGATATCAAAAAGGATCCTCACATCAAGAATCTGGAGATTCTCATTTTCTTGCTTGACAAGTAGTTTTTCATTAAATTGTTCAATGAAACCCACCTTCTTATTCCGGTGAAGGAGATGGTTGAAAGATCTGAGGACTGTGCCATCTTCTATTGATATAATCTTAAGAGGAACATGGCTACTAGCTATAGCAAAAATCCATAGCATGGTCCCTGGGCTGTTTAAGAGAAAACAATCAAATGGTAATGAGGTACATGCATGGAAGCACGACTGCAGAAAAAATACCACCTACAAAATCAGTAGTTGTGAGATTTGAGAGTCAAGAAAACATCACAGGACATTCATGTACCAACTCTAACAGTGTTCGTCGGGGTTCTACAGATTTAGACTTGTTGAAGTATGCACCAACTCTAACAGTTTACCCCTCCGTATATATCTGAATAGATGTACATATAATGTTGTAAGCGATAGATGTACATATAATGTTGTAAGCACGAAACACATGTGAAAGAAATAAATTGAGATAATTAACTGTTGAAGCCTTATTTCTTCGTCTTGTGGAGAGGGCCTAAAAGAGATTCACATACTCAATCCTTGTGCTTCTGCACTTCAAAGAACTGAAGTTGTCTGAAGCATAAACTGAAACTGTAATAAGTGAATCATTTTTTTTGTGGTAAAACAAACTTCTTATAACTTTGTCGGCAGTGACATTCAGAAATCATATCCTTTGGTTAGTCTCTGCATCCAAAATAAGACACATTAAGGTTCTCTCTTTGAGAAATTATATACCCGAAAATGACATATCCAAATCAAGTTGGAAAAGTTACAGCTCCTACCTCGGCTAAACCCTGCACAAACACCTTATTGGGCAAGAGAAAACACAATGTCACGTGCTGCTACAATCTCAATGATCTTCGACCTCTTGTTTAGGAAAGGTAATACCATTGAAGAATGATCTTTGGATCATGGATATCATTTTCCTCCTGTACATAATTCATAGAACATATAGCAAGTAAAATCTTTCCGTCCGTACCAAAGTGAGTGGAGCATCCATCAACATTAAAGCTTAATAAAGGCACAGTGAAGCATAAAAGTTATCAGATCATGCATCAATGGGGCATGCAAATAATTGAGATAATTAAATATGTTTCCCATGCTGAAATCACCTGAACTACAGAATATGAACGATTTCATAAGGCATCAGCCCCTAGAACCATTTAGACTACCAGACCCAGTGACAAATAACAAATTTAAAGTTCACTTTTTAACGTCAAACTACGATTTTGATCCTCAAATGTCTGGCTTTTATTTCCAAAACAAGAATAGACTTTTTCACAAAAACTTCAAATCAATTCTAGGAAATTGTGACGCGAGCATTTCATGGGATCAGGCTTGCGTCTTCTGCTGTTTCTTGCCTCAAAATCTTGTGTGAACTACCAGAGAATGTTAGGTACAAAGAAGCCAATTATATAACACTGAAATGATAATATCATTTCACATATAGCTGCTTCCCTACACTATGTTTATGGTAGAAAAAATATCATAGTTTTCAATCTATTAACCATATTTAGACCTTTATTGCGTCTGTACTCGTCAAGGATGGTATTTTTTTTTTTCTCACTGAGTTTACATAACTTTATAGATCATAAAAGGAATGCCAACTTTGCATCGTATAAACATCTTTGTGAAATGCAATCATATTCTGAAGTAGCTAAGCAATTTGAAATAATTTGTTTGGTATTTTTGGTGAGATTGAGTTTGTCCATATAATGTAGAGGGTCTTATGAAGATCAAATTTTGGGAGTTTGGAAGGAGTAAGCGACAAGATTTTATGGCAATGGGTTTGGTTTTCGATTTTATGGGATATTTAGAAGCAAGGGAATAAGTGGATTTTCAGAGATCGTTCCACAGCAGTGAATCTGCTTTGGGATAGGGTGTTTTCCTTTCCTCTCTTTGGGCTTTAGCTATATAGTTTCTAGGGATATTTCTTTTGAGCGATAAGCAGAGATTGGAACGTTACTATAGAGATTAGAGCTGTAGTAGTACAACTCTGAATGAGGTGGAAAACTTCAGAAGAAGTAACAATGAGAGGGCTACCTCTAAGCCTCCCCTCTCCTTATTCTGCCTAATTCTAAAAGAAATAAAAGGGGGGAGGGATTAGTCAATTATATTTGATTGTATCTCTAATTTTCTTCAACCTTTCCCATGTTAATTACTAGAACGGAAAAATTGGGAATGTAGAATAAATGCATCCAAGAATAAACAATTAATCTCTCTATAAATAAACTACTTTAAGAACCAAATCATAGTGTACTAATTTCCGGTGCTATGGAAAGATGTGTTTAGATCTCACATCTAAAATCCACCATCTTTCTTCTTAATATATATATATATATATTTGGATTTGTATATGAAATCCCTAATTATGAATTAAGTTGTACAACGATTCAACATATGCAAATAGCTCCCTAACGACATGCCCACGAATTTATTCCTAGCTTGATCCAGTACACGTGGACGGGACGGATTGCATCCACTCCGGATACACTGTCATTCAAGATTTTTTAACTTAAAAAAAATATTTGCCCCTTTCCATCTGAGGATAGAAATCGAGAGAATTCTCATATAATTCATTTATATTTATTACCATGTTTGTTATACAATATAAGAGAAAAGTTCTTTTATGGCACAGTGCCGTAAGAGACATGACATAAAGATTATCTCACCGTTAAATGGTATGAGAAGAGAAAAAAAAAAAAAAGATATTTTATTTTCATTCAAGAGTATGATGGACCTTTATGTAATGTATCTCTCTCATATCTCTGTGTCGCAAGAATTTTTTAAAAAAAAGGATTGAGCAAGAGAAATTTAGTATATCAAGAGAGAAAATAAGCATGTGGAAAACAAGATGGAATTCTCTATATTAATGACACTGTAGACTAATTGAAAAGGATGTAGCCCAGCTTGGTAAAGTGAAGTATAATAATCAACTAACCAGAATTTTTCACAGAAAAAAATAATAAATTAACCAAATCAATTTAAGTACTGTACATGGCCTTCTCAAGCTTAAAGATACTAAGGGGGAGAAAAAAAAAATGCATATTGCAAACCCAGTGAAGGCATAGTTCTTGTCAAATTTAACTGAATCGATCTTTATTTTCTTAAGGAGGCCTAGGTATTTTGAAATTAAAAGAAAAAATTGTTTAACGTTGGTTGAGGTTTGTGTAGTTCTTCGCTTATGTTTGACCCACTTGAAACACTCACACGACTTTAATAAGACACCATCATTTTCTTTCCGATGTTTTCTTAAGCTTAAAAAATAATTTTTCTTTTGCCATTCAATTATTTTGTTCAAGGTTATGATATTTATTGAGGAAAAAATTGTGAACCTATTTTGTTAAAGGTGGGGATTTAGTGAGAAAAATAAAATGTGTACCACTCATTTTTTTCTATAAATAATATACCGTGTATATAATAATACATAATTAACAAGAGGGACGAGAAAAAGAGAATAAACACATTGATAAGCTGATTTCTTCCATTCCATTAAGACAACTGTAATGGAGCAAAACTTAGACAACCTCTTTACAAAGATATGGCCCCTTCCTCATCATCCATGATACCGCAGAATCAACCTCGTTATATTATCAATAGTAGAAAGAGGGAATATGAAAGTGAAGATGGTAGGATAAAGGAATATTCTTGCCTGGTGATCATGAAATTTTTTCTAGACCGGAGGCACTGTTTATTGTCAGAGAGAGAAGCTTGAAAATTTCTCTTTCTATGTCACGTTGAAAATACTTTTGATCTAGGAAATATTCTAAGACGTAGACAGCAGCCAATATTAGATCTAGCGTGGAAGATGTGAATGGATTCTATCAATCAAAAGAGCAACACAAAGAAGGAAAAAAAAAAGTGAAGTCATCAAATAATGTCAAGGCCAATCCATGGTTAAATGCCATCAATAACTTCATTGTCCTACTTATACAGAATAAAGTTCAAGGCCATCAAAACAAACTCATCCATCCGCCAATTCTGTAACAATATATATTCTAACAGTTCACTCTAGTAAAATTCTTTACTCCAATGAAGTCTGATTTGCGATCCCAAGCTTGCCCTAACTTTTCTAGTGAGCCCAACTCTTGTTCAATGATCAGAAGATCAATGCCTTGCCCTAACTTTTCTACTGAGCCTAGATAAATGTAACGTCAATGACCAAGACATTGATCTCCCAATCACTAGAGAGGATCTACCTCTTTTTCTGTCAGTCTCTACACTATCCTTTTCCTTTTCCTTTTCCCCTAAGGCTATGGTTCTTCCAGCACTATAAGCCTACATGAATTCTGTTATTACATGTCACCTTGCTCAGTGATTGCCAAGGGGTATGCTTATATCTATATCATCCTAGTTTCCCAAATCCTCAAGCACTTGCTTGATTTCCACTATTGGATTTCAATCCACTTCCAAATCAGGCACAGATCGATTGGTCTAAGTATTTACTAGCAGAAAGTTACTCTAACATCTCAGTAACAAGATTGAATGCAAGATAAGAACACATGGAACTACAAGAAAGAAAGTTATTGAAATAAACACAAAGATAAATGAATTCACACGACCATTTAATGGTACAGTTTCAAGAAATTCTCTCAGCAAGGCAGCACAATCAATTCAACCACTGAGAAAAGCAATTATGTATTGCAAGGGAAAAAGAACAAATTGAAACCATCAGTTAGACCATACATGAACAAGGCCATTCCTATTGCCTGTATAAATCTCATTGCGCTCTTCATCGTAGAAGAGGGCAGTGATATCTTCCAATGCTTCTGCAACTGTGCTCCTAATTTTGGATGCATGGTTCTGATTCTTTGAACTGCAATTAGACTGGCCATTACAGTTACATTCATCTTCAATGGGGGCACTATTGGTTGCTCTAATTTTAGCCAGGCATTTTCCAGTTAAGATATTGCTGATGTTTATAGACCCAGCTGCATCATTTAGAACACACTATTAGAGGCACGTATACTTCACAAAAAGGGCAACTTACAAGAAAACCAAAAATAATATTATAATAAACATACATATAGACCAAAAAAATTATTCCCAAGTAACAATATTCCATCTATTCACATTCTTCTGCACGTGAACAAATTAATTACTAAATCATGTCCTCCCTCTCCACCCCCCCAGCACCCAAAACCATGCCTCAAGCAACCAAGCATTACGCATATCATCTTACAAACACATTGCAAAGAAACCAACAAAGCATGCCACATTAGCATCCAAAAAAGCTTTGTCAAGCCCAAGAAATTGATACATAATGAGCGCCCAATGCAAACACTACGTAGATATTGACCTACATTAATGCCATTTGAAATCAGGGCCAATTTCACTGTGAACCCAAATTGACAAGGCTACTAATCTCACATGCCCATCACCAGCCCAAAGGCACAATTTGCAAAAAGGTCAATTTCCAATTCATTAAGTGCATGAGTACATTTCCACGTCACAAATAGAATGAAGCCTTCAGTATCCATTTAATGAACATATTATCAACTATATACATCACATCTTTATCATATAATGGATAATGTCAACTTTAATTCACATTAAATTATTCATAAATCTGGTCAGGTAATTATTTCGTTTCCAACTGTTCCATTCAAGTTTTTATTTTCATTAGACTGAAAAAGCAAGTTTGATATAAAATCAGCATGGCTTCGATCTCAATTTCAGTACTTTCCTATTAAACATAGCAAGTTCCAGAGGAATAATTACCATTTCCTTCAGACAATGGGTCATCAGAATCAGCCTTGCAGTAAGAAATTATAAGATCCTGATCACTTGTGATATATATGTTGTTAGTGTTGCAATCAGGATGCCATAAAAGGTGATCCTCAAACGAAGTTACAAGCTCCCCACGGAAGTTCCAGACGGCCACAGTTCGATTTCTAAACGTCAGGAATAACTGGTTCTCATATAAAAATATAAATGCTGATGGCGTCATAAACACAGTACTCTTAACTTCTGTTAGCTCAAAATTACGGACCTACAAACAGTAAAAGTTAGTTATCTGACAGTTAATGAAGGAATTGAAAATCATTGCAAGATATCAACAAGGATCCTCACATCAAGAATCTGGAGATTCTCATTTTCTTGCTTGACAAGAAGCTTTTCATTAAACTGTTCAATGAAATCCACCTTCTTATTCCGGTGAAGGAGATGGTTGAAGGATTTTAGGACCGTGCCATCCTCTATTGATATAATCTTAAGAGGAACATGGCTACTAGCTTTAGCAAAAATCAATAACATGATCCCTGGACTGTTTAAGAGAAAACAATCAAATGGTAATGAGGGACATGCATAGAAGCAAGACTGCAGAAAAAATAACCACCAACAAAATCAATAGTTGTAAGATTCAAGAATCAAGAAAACATCACAAGACATTCAACTTAAAAAAAAAAATATTTGTAACCAACACATGAAGAACCACCAATGTGTGCATTTATAAAAGTAAGAAAGAAAACATGTAAAGAAATAGTACCTGATCTTAATCTCTTGAACATTTTTATCCGAAATGGAGTATAACAGTGTATAATTTTTTAGGTCAAACACCTTGTATATACTGACAAAGAATGAAGAAAAATGGTATATAAATACCAAAAAGCTGTCTGGATTATACAATCAAATCTCAGCAAAACAAAAATAAAAATGATCTAATTAATTATTTACCTCTCCTGTGCAGAATATGTGAGTACTTTCCCATTTACATCGTCGAACTCTACAAAACCAGGCCATTTTAGTGACTCAGATTCAAAAAGAGCAAAGCCAGCATCTGGTTTACCCCTCCGTATGTATCTGGATAGATGTACATATAATGTTGTAAGCACAAAACGCATGTGAATTAAATAAATTGAGATAACTGTAGAAGCTTTATTTCTTCATCTTGTGGAGAGGGCCTAAAATAGATCCACATACTCAATCCTTGTGGTTCTGCACTTCAAAGAACTGAAATTGTCTGAAGCATAAACTGAAACCGTAATAAGTGAATCATTGTTTTTGTTGTAAAACAAACTTCTTATAACTTCGTCGGCAGTGACATTCAGAAAGCATATCCGTTGGTTAGTCTCTGCATTCAAAAAAGAGACACATTAGGGTCCTCTTATTCAGAATTTATATACCCAAATAAGTTGAAAAAGTTTCAGCTCCTACCTCGGCTAAATGCTGCACAAACACCCGACTGGGCAAGAGCAAACACAATGTCATGTGCAGCTACAATCTCAATGATCTTTGACCTCTTCCTTAGGAAAGATAATACCATTGAAGAATGACCTTTTGGATCATGGGTATCATATTCCTCCTGTACATAATTCATGAAACATGTAACTAAGCAGAATCTTCTCAGTAACGTACCAAAGGGAGTGGATAATGCACAATGAAGCATATATGAATATCAGATCGTGCATTAATGGGTTCTGGCATGCAAATAACTGAGAGAATTAAATATGTTTCCCTTGCTGAAATCACCTAAACTATAGAATATGAATGATTTCATAAGGCATTAGACTACGTCAATTTGGACGTCGAACTACGTTTGTGATCCCCAAACATCTTGCTTCAATTTCCCAAACAAGAATTGAATTTTACAAACAAAAAAAAAAACTTCAAATCAATTGTAGGAATTGTTTATTGCCTCAAAATCTTAAAGGGTCAAATTTGTGTGAACTACCAGAGCATGTTAGGTATGCATAAAGAAACCCATTAAATAATACTGAAATGAAAATATTTTTCACATATAGCTTCCGTCCTAAACTATTTTTACGGTAGATAAAATATCATAGTTTTCAAGATATCAACCTTATTTAGACATTCATTGCATTTGTACTTGTCAAGGATGGTATTATTTTTTTCTCATTGAATTTACATAACTTCATATATCATAAGAGGAATGCCAACTTTGCATCCTATAAACATCTTTTTGAAATCCAGTCAAAGAGAAGCTTTGGAATGCCAACTACGAAGAGCTAAGAAGCTTTGGAATTATTTTATTCGGCATTTTCGGTGAGATTTGGGTTTGTCCATATAATGTAGAGGGTCTTATGAAGATCAAATTTTGGGGTTTTAGGAGTAAATGACAAAAGATTTTATGGCAATGTCTTAGCTTTGAGATTCCCTGGGTTATTTGGAAGCAAAAGAATGAGC
Source organism: Bretschneidera sinensis (assembly GCA_023935145.1). Lineage (NCBI taxonomy): Eukaryota > Viridiplantae > Streptophyta > Magnoliopsida > Brassicales > Akaniaceae > Bretschneidera > Bretschneidera sinensis. The sequence continues at coordinate 536,090 of CM043699.1, forward strand.
GGATTTTCCAATGATGCATTTGTTTTGGGATAGGGCAGTCTTTCTTTCCTCTCTTTGGGCTTCAGCTAACTTTTTACGAATATTTCTTTGAATGATATGCGGAGAGATTGGAGGGCTATATTGATGTAGTCTCCTTTTCCTTTTAAAAGGAATTATCCTCCACTTCTGTACTTTTTTCTCCCTCTTAATGATTTTTTTTAATAAAAAACAATGCAAGTTAAGCTCTTGTTACTATAGAGATTAGAGCTGTAGCAGTACGGCTCGGAATGAAGGTTGGATATTTCAGAAAAAGTAATAATGAGTGGGCTACCTCTAAGCCCACCTCCCTTCCCTCTCTCCTTATTCTACCTAATTCTAAAAGAAAAAGAGGGGAGTCGGTTTAGTCATAGATATTTGATTGTATCCCTAATTTTCTTCACCCCTTCCCAAGTTAATTACTAGAATGGAAAAAGAAGGAACATAGATGCATCCGAGAATAAACGATTAACCTCTATTAATAAACCTTTTAAAGAACCAAACCATAGAGGATTTAGTACCTGTGCTTTGGAAGACATTTTTAGATCCTGCATTTAAAATGCTCCTTCTTTCTTATGTATTGTTTTACATTATGGTAATACACATATAATCAGACACATATGTCGTTAAGGACTACTTGTACTTGTACATGGAATCCCTAATTAAAAATTCAATTCCAATGATTCGTTGGATACAATAACACCATGCGCACATAATTTATTCCCCCGTACACGTGGATGGCGGCCATTTGCATGCATCGGTCAAAGATCCAGATAGTCATTTAAAATTTTCCTATTCTTAAAGCAGAAAAATAGGCCCCTTTCCATATGAGGATAGAATTAAGTGAATTCCCGCGAAAAATGTTCATTTATTATGTAAATGTTATATGATATGAGACTAAAAAAGAAAAGAAAAGGAGGAATTAGGCAAGAGAAGTTTTGTACATCAAAAAGAGAAAATAAGCCTATGGAAAACAAGACATGGATTCTCTGCAATGGCACTGTAAACTAGTTGAAAGGATGTAGCCCCGCTTGGTAACTTCATAATCTAATAGCCAGAATTTTTGACAGAATAATAAATCAATCTCAAATACATGTCCTTCTCATGCTTAAAGATGTTAAGGGAATAAAGGGAGGGAAAAAAAGTCAAGCATTTTGCAAACCCTAGTGAAGGCATGGTTCTTGATGTTGTCAAATTTTAAATTTGGATCTAGATTTTTTTCAGATTACCTTTTTCTCGTAAGTTTTTTCAGTTTTTTTTTTTGTTTGTAACATGGAAATAAACAGCATAGGTATTAATCAATAGAGCTTCCCAGGAAAGCACAGCGGGAAGCAACAAACAGGAGCAATGAATTATCGAAAGAGAAAAGAAGAGGGAAAAAAGAACCTGCAAGCGGATGTTGCGGAATCTTTCCTGGGCATCGGTCATGGTGAAAGCACGGTCACGCTTGGAGCTGATTTCCCTTCTCTGCAACTTCTTGACGCTGTTCACGAACCCGTCAACTGCTCTTCTCCCTCGTTTCTTCGCCACTACCCTTTTCCCGCTACAAGGCCTCGGGCTCACCGTTATTCTCCTTCCACCACCTCCACCTCCTACACCCTCCATTAATCTTCTCTTCTTCGTTTTCTTTGCCAGGCACTACTATTGAGCACTCACTACTGCTGCTGCTTCTTCTTTGATAACCATGAACTGCTGCATATATATGATATACCCATCACCAATTTCAACAATTACAAGCCAAATCCACCATCTTCACCTCTGCTGCTACTCGATTTCAGCTCAGAAACCTTCCAATCCCGAATACTAGGGCTTTCTCTTTTCGGTTTGGCAAAATTACTCCTTTCCAGTACTACCAAGTAATCGCGAGTAATAATATTACTGATTGACAGGAAAGAGATGGGAGAAGAAGGTTTTTGTTTTCTTTCAAAAAATGTGAAAGGAAATCAGACTTCAGTAAGCCCGATCCCTTTTTCGTTTTCAAAATCAAAATCCCGAAACAAAACTCTGGCGATATTTATTCATAGCTGCAGACGGCTATAGTAGAGATCCATCCGGTGGCTTCTCACATCTATTTTGGGCCTACTATAGTGGGCACCACTTTCACTTCATCCCTTTAATAGCGGGCCTTCTCTCCAACTTATGCCTTCACGTTGGGCCTTTGTCTACTTCCTCTTGCTCTTCCGCTAAATCCCACGTCCATGGATGATAGTTACTTTACAATGATCTTTAAACCTATAAGATCGGACTACAATCCACAAAATTTATGAAATGATTTATGGTTTTTATAAATTGAAGTAGGTCAGTTAAAAACTCTTAAACACGATTTATGAAATGATTTGTTTTAAAAAAGTTGAATTTTTGTAAAAAATAAAAAATCTTTTATTGCTATTTTACCAAACATGTTAATTAATATATAACTATAATTATTTTACCGTAAATTGTTGCTAAATGGGTTCTAAGTCTTTGATCTTTAAATGAAAAAATACAATAAAACATATTTTCCATCCAACACTAATTTCTCTTCTCTCCTATTTCTTCCTCTTATCTTTCTTCTTTGAGTGCTACAAGATTCTGTTATAGATCAAATCGAGATACATGTCAACTGCCTCAGTAAAAATTAAGAAAAATATAGCGATGAGGAATTTCATGAAATATCTCAATATCAAAACTTCTAAGATTTAATTTAAAATATTAAAAGATCATGGGCTTATTTGTAACCCATCCAATAGGTTAATTAAGGACCAACAATAATCTTAATCCTTTACTTTACCACCTCTTTCTATCCTTTATTGTTGAAATATGGATGAGGAATTTCATGGGTAAGAGTAAATAAACACCATTGCCAATCATATCTCTTCAAAGTAGAGTGTCAGTGTAGGTCTTTCTAACCCATATAGATTAAAAGTTAAACATTTGTTTTTAAATCAAGTATTGAGGCAAAATATTGGACAATAATTGATGATGTTCAAGAACTTATTTGATTGCTATGGATAGATGGCTTTTTGAGAACATGAAATTAGTCGTTATTGTGTCATTGTTTTTTGTTGTGAATATTAAAATGTCATTCAGATATCTTATAATGATGCATTTCATAAGCACACTAAACACATTGAAATGTTTGTCACTTTATAAAACGACATATTCATCGGGGCACCATAAAACTTATTATAGTTTTTTCCTTGGTCGAGCAAAGATAATGTTTTTTCAAGACTTTTTGTAAAATAAGTTTAAAGCTTATGGTTAAAAAAATTTCTTGAAAGATCAGATAAAGTAACTATATAAACTTCTAAAATGTGTTTAATAGTAAAGAAAAGAGAAAAGATAAAGTAACTATTTAAACTCAAGTAGGGTGATTGTTTGTTGAATCTAGCTAAAATTATAAAAACAAAGTACCATTGATATTCTTTTTATTGAGTAAATCAGTTGCACATATATCAACTTATAATTGATGGTTTTATCTTTGCTTAATTGTAATTATTCTTTATGAGAAGGAAAAAAATTTAGACAATTTAACGAATCAAAAGTATGATTGCAGTTATCCTTTTTTAATTAGTTTTACTTCTATTATAATAATTCAACGGTTAACATTTGAAAATATTTTATATTAATAGTAGTTGCAGTCATAAGTATTGGTGTTCATACTTTCGATAATAATAGCATGATTTAACCGTCTTTTAATATTAATGTTGTTTTGTAAGACCCCTTTTTCTTATTTTATAGATTTTTGGATTTCATGAATTTTAGACACAAAAATATTTTTTTATTGGTGCATTTTCTTATATTTCTTATGTAGAGTATGCTTGGTATTACAATAGAACGACAAAATCTTTTTTTTCAATAAAAAATTTTAATATTATGGTTGGTAAAATTTAGTTACTAACTACGTTAACAAAATCTGCGGTACAAAACGTGGATTTTTTTAAGTTATTCTTAAGGTATAGTAGACAACACTTTATCTTGAAACATTAATGGCTATTAAAGATGGGTATAGTGGAGTTTGTTAGGTGTGTATTTATTGTTACTTTACAAAAATCTTTAAAGATATTAAAAAATTACCATTTAACTTAATGAAAATTCTTTAACATATAAAATATTGTTTATTTTTGTTTCTAACTACGATATCCTTATCAATGTCTATTTTTAGATATTTTATGTAACCACAATATTTTCATGATTAATTTTACTAAACATTTTAACTATTAAAACTAAATTAAAAAATATATTTTACCAAACACTACATTTTGATTATCTCACAATACTTTTGTCATTATATTTCTAAAAACAATACAATAATCCAAAACTTATCCTTAAGTGCACGTGTTTTTTTTTTGTGCTTTTGAATAAAAATTGTTATTTTTTCAAAAACAAAATAAGAAGAGGCTAGAACGCATCAATCTTGAATAAAATAAAAAAAAGCAGTTGATGACATACAAATATGCTTCAAACTATATATAATATTATTGTACCATTTTTTAAATAGTCGAATTTGGAAAATTATAATCCGAAAAGTGACTTGTAAAATTTGGAGAACCATGGTATTGTTTAAATTCCGAGTAGTAATTTAAATTGGTGTCACAATTTGCTTCAAATGATTTTGCCTTTAAATGAAATCATTTTGTTTTTAAATACTTAAGAGCCTGATTAGTTATGAAAAATAAAAACCGAGTACTAATTTAAATTGGTGTCACAATTTGCGTCAAATGATTTTGCCTTTAAATGAAATCATTTTGTTTTTAAATACTTAAGAGCCTGATTAGTTATGAAAAATAAAAAATAAAATTAACATATTTTTCAACATATTTTTAAATATTATATTATAAAGAAGCCTTGAAATGTAAATATAACAAATTGCAAACTTCGAAAATGAAAATTGGAATTTACTCGGATAAATGATTCGTAGATATTTACCCTCTTAAACCTTTTATTTAACAAAAATTACCATGATAGACAAACAGAGACAAAATCAAGGCGTACTGTGGGGGCAGAGCAACCCGAGAGTATTGGTGTTCATACTGAAGGTATAATAGACAACACTTTATCTTGAAACATTAATAGCTATTAAAGATGGGTATAGTGGAGTTTGTTGGGTGTGTATTTATTGTTACTTTACAAAAATCTTTAAAGATATTAAAAAATTACCATTTAACTTAATGAAAATTTCTTAACATATAAAATAATTTTGTTAAACATTTTAACTATTAAAACTAGATTAGAAAATATAATTTACCAAACACTACATTTTAATTATCTCACAATACTTTTGTCACTATATTTCTGAAAACAATACAATAATCCAAAACTTATCCTTAAGTGCACCGTGTGTTTTTTTTGTGCTTTTGAATAAAAATTATTATTTTTTCGAAAACAAAATAAGAAAAGGCGAGAATGCATCAACCTTGAATAAAATAAAAAAAAGAAAGCAATTGATGACATACAAATATGCTTCAAACTATATATAATATTATTGTACCATTTTTTAAATAGTCGAATTTGGAAAATTATAATCCGAAAAGTGACTTGTAAAATTTGGAGAACCATGGTATTGTTTAAATTCCGATTAGTAATTTAAATTGGTGTCACAATTTGCTTCAAATGATTTTGCCTTTAAATGAAATCATTTTGTTTTTAAATACTTAAGAGCCTGATTAGTTATGAAAAATAAAAAATAAAATTAACATATTTTTCAACATTTTTTTAAATATTATATTATAAAGAAGCCTTGAAATGTAAATATAACAAATTGCAAACTTCGAAAATGAAAATTGGAATTTACTCGGATAAATGATTCGTAGATATTTACCCTCTTAAACCTTTTATTTAACAAAAATTACCATGATAGACAAACAGAGACAAAATCAAGGCGTACTGTGGGGGCAGAGCAACCCGAGAGAAAGAGAGAGATGAGCGTAGCAGCTGGTGGTGCTGCTGCTGCCACACCGGTACAGATAGTGCTAACGGGTGGTGGTGTTTGGTATCCTTGCAAATCCATGGAATTAAGATGGGTAACCAGAAGAAAAAGCTCAAACTCATATGGAAGAGAGCAGGGCAAGCTAAAATCTACATCAACACCGCCATTAATGATACCTGTATATGTGTCCACAAAGGCAAGAGACATAAATCCTCAACAACTAAGAGAGCTATACAAAAGCTGCAATCACTCGTGCCACCGATTCCCGAAGATAGACCCAAAAGACGGCAGTGTTGAAGAAGTGATAGACATAAACAAGCTCCGCATTGCTCTTTCTCACAGCTCCGTTTTGGTCTCCATCTTCTGCAAAAATCACCATATACAAAGTGACAGTGACGCAACCGATTCGTTATATTCAGAAGAAGATGCATCGTCTTTATCTTCATCAAATCAAGAAAAGCTGAAAAGGGGACTGGGTCCTTTTGGAGAAATGCTTCAAAGAGTTGTGCCGGTCACCCCTTCTGATGGCAAGCTTGTGGGTTTTGGCCGTGCCGTTTCTGATTATGGATTGACTGCTTCCATTTATGATGTCATGGTACTTTTTTTTTATCAATTTTATAAGGAGATCACTTTTGTTATCCCTGTCTCATTCATTTTACCATCTCTTATTTGCTTTTGTTAAAACCATATTCAATTTACCCTTCTTTCATTGTTCTTTGTCTTAAATCATTATTGCCTCCCCTTCTTTGCTATTCTTGTTCCAATGAATAATTTTTATAGCCTATTGAACTAAAAGTTCTTTATTGAACCAGATTGTCAGTTTAACATGCTTTGCTGTTTATATAATTATGTTTCAGTTCCTTCCAGGTTATTCCTTCATTACGCAGGATGGGAATTGGCAAACTGATTGTTAAAAGAATTGTAAGGTTTGTTGGTCTCTATCCTAAGTGATTAGTTCTATGATCTATCTGGAAAATCCCTCAAACCTCGGTTCACAAAATTTTGAGTTAATCTTAAAGGAGCTTCAAAATGTAGCTGACTGTATTGCCTGCTCTTAGGCCTAAAATTGAATCTAAATGTATTGGTATTATAATTTGTTCCTTGTGCTATCTCAGTACTCGAATTGAGTCTACTTAGAGCTTCACTTTTGGTTTGTTTCTGTATACTGTTGCTTACTTTGATCCAATTGGACTTGTAATTGCTGTTATGCTGTTCTGGCTTTTCTGCCTGAAAATTCACTCATTTTTAGTTTTTGTGATCCCACCGGACTGCTAATTGCTAGTGATTCATAGAATCATATGCATATTTTATTTTGTTGAATAGATTTACACCTTTTATGGTGCTCAACATTTTCTTCTCAGGAAACTCACAGGTAGAGACGTTTATGACATAGCAGCTCTTTGCTCGGAGCGCGAGAGGTAATTAAACTTATCTCGCTTAAAAGTCTAATTTTATTTGCTCAAAATTTATTCCCTGTTTTCTATTTTCCCTTAACATGAAGAATTAATATTCACATCCCATTTCAAGTCTCTCTCCCACGCTGCGAACTTACATGTTACTGCCTACATTTTTATAAGCTCAAGGAGTGGTGACTTGTCCATCTTGCATCCTATGTCGAATAGTCATATGCATATGCAACTTCTTTTCTATCCCTCAAGAAGAGCACATATCCTTTTTTAAATTCCCACCCCAATTAATGAGCAATGGCATCGTCTCCTCATTGTGCCACCAAGTACTGGTTATCTAGGCCAATGAATTAGTATCTTAAATATCAAGTATGAAAATTTTATAATTTCTCGGAATTTGGAAAAACTAACGCAGGGAACCGTCAAATTGGGCAGTTCCCTTGGCAAGACTTAGTATAATTTGCATGCTCCTTTGGTTTATGCAAGATAAACGTTAATAGTTTCTTTCAAATATATCATGGACCAGATATTTATATGCATAAAGAACCGAAAAACTAGCTGCTTATCATTATCCTCAAAACTTTTGCCAGGTTGTTCTTCAAAGCATGTGGATTTGGAGACGACATTTTGGGCTCCACTACAATGATGTATGCAAAGGACTGTTCCAGCTTATCTTGAAAGAGATCAGTTGGTCTGAAGTGTTAAGATGGTTAAGTCAAGAAAATCTTCATCAGCACTACTAACAGTAGAGTGAATATGATTGCCTTGTCAGCTTAATACAGATGACAGATTATCATATAAGGGAAAGGAAAAAGGAAAAGAAAGTGTGGAAGAAGTTAAAAGACGTGGTTTCAGTACAAATATGATCACAGCATCTAGTGATCATTTCCTTTCATGTATCAATAACTAAAACTCAAAATTTCAGGTCATATTATGCTGTACAAATTTCTAAAAGGCTTTTTTCTTTTTCTTTTTTTTTTCATCATGAGAACTATTGACTTGTTGACTATGAGCATTTCCCCAGGCTTTTGATTTGTATATTTTTACCATCAACATAATTACTAGAACCTTTTTTGCTACATTGTTTGGCTGTACAAGCTGTAATCTTATCCAGATTCCTGCCCATCCGTGATGCACTTTGTAGGAGAAAAAGTTAACAAAAGTTTACCTCCTAACGGTGCTTAGGCATAATTTTGTCAGCATCAAAGTAAAGTAGCCTTCTAAATAATGTAAAACAGTTTTATTTTTCTCTTTTTTATATCAACTTTATCAAAAGAACAAATTCTCCCATCAAATCTACTTTTCTCCACTTTCCTGATATGGGGAAAATTTGGGTTGAAGTTTGCTTGATTTCTGCTCGGGGTCTCCAGCGTTCTTCCGCACTTTGGAAGCTCCAGTGGTATGCTGTTGGGTGGATTGATCCTAACAACAAATATTGCACCAAGATCGATGCTTCTGTGAATGCAAATCCTGTATGGAAAACCAAGTTTGCTACCTTGGTTGATGATTCTAACTTTCAAGACATGGCGCTGCATGTTGAAGTATACAGCAGAGAACCCTTTTTCCTTAGGGAAAGGCTTCAGGGGACTGCAACTGTGGTCTTGAAAGAATTCCTGACAAAGTATAGCAAAAATTCTGCGGGTTCAAGGCCAGGAAATGAAGAAGTGGGGAGCTATCAGTTGCGGAAAAGAAATACCAGCAAACCTCAAGGATTTGTTGATGTTTCCATTCGTATCTATGAGGAAAGAGAAGAACCAAGTTCATACCCAGGTATTCACAGGATGATCTCTTTAAATTCACCTGAGTTGATTTGTTTGAAACTGAGAGTGGATGATCATTGTGCTGAGCTCTTGCTCAGACCCTCAGGAGGGAGGGAGGAGACAGGAGCTCAAATGTGGCAGAACTCTATATCTTGTGCTTAATTTTCTTTTCTTTCCTAAATTCTTTCTGATAATCTCTTATTCCTTTTCTGATAACTTGATGTTTTGGCAACTTTCTGTCTTGCAGGAAATGAGGGGGGACTTGTGCTCATGGATCACAGCAATAATATTACATTGCCTACTGAAAGTGGATCAGGGCAAACCTACCCAACTGGTCCAGCACAGCTGCCTTCAGCATCAGTCCACCAGCCACAGAATCATTCACAGACAAATTTTCCATATACTAGTCCAATGCCATATCCTATGAACTATTCCAACCCATCTGTGGGTGGACCAAGCTACCCACCAGCTGGTGGACCTAGCTATCGACCGCCTCGAACTCCTCCTCCACCACCCCCACCATCTAACGTTGGCTACATACCGACTTTTCTCCCGAGAACAGAGAACTATGTGAATATGCCATCATCTGGAGCAATGCCCGGGAGAGGGCCTAATCCTGGTTTTGGAATGGGATTAGGAGCTGGAGCACTGGCAGCTGGTGCTGTGATATTTGGTGATGACTTCATGTCCGGATTTGATGTTCCTTCAGGCTTACAAGATGCTAGTCTTATCATATCAACTGATCCTCCTTTCTGATAAAGCAGTGATTAGCTCCTGTAATAATATTGTAATGATGTCGGATTCTATTACATTTAATATCCTATATCGTTCAACTACTTAGTTGTTTAGAGGTTTCATTTAGTAGCAGGATTGGATAGATAATCAGCATGCAGGGAGTCCATGCGCACAATCTCTGTTGATGTTCTTATTGAGACAATAATTGTACAAGTTACAACAGCTGTACATCAAACTAATAATATTACAAGTAATCAAGTATCACTCTTCATCGTTTCTCTGAACAAAGTTCTCCATGTCCTAAATGTTTCCTTCAATGTACTGGGACATCATCTCTAATGGAAATTTCAAGAGTACTAAATTTGATTGTGATGATCAGATTACACAGAACAATCTCTTTCTAAATAAAAGTTTAAAGTGGGTACGAGGTATAGAAATTCAAGTGGCTTGCAGACAACGCTCAGCTGACCCATCATAAACTCTTTGCAGAAACTTCTTAACCACTGAAACAAACTCTTCCACCTTTTCTTCATGAGGCAAATGACCACAATTCTTAATTACTTCGAGGGTAGATCCAGGAATGGCCCGCGACAGTCTCTCAGCATTCCAAGAGGGGACAAGACGGTCAGTATCACCGGTGACAATCAGAACTGAGTTTCATTGAGAGAATGACATAGTATCACAATTACCTTCTAACTCTTCAAATTAATGATATGACATATAGGCTATAGCAGATAAAGAATTTGATATGTTACTCAAACATGCACATTGAACTGAAATTAATAAGCAGATGTAGCCAATAAATCATATCTAGGCCAATTGAAGAATTTTTTTTTGATAAGTAAACACAATAAAAAAAAAGCACCAAGGGGGTGTAACCCGAATACAAAAACTATCTACAAAATACTAAATCCACAAGACCTACAAAATCTTCTTCATTAACAAAAAGATTACCTTTAAACCAAAAATGAAGGTGTTCGGTCATTTATCTCTAATCACTTCTAACGGCTCTCTTCACCATCAAAAACCCTTCCATTTTTCTCGTTCCAAACAAGCCAAAAAATAGAATGAGGAATCAAAAGTCAACCTTCCTCAATTACTTAGAAGCACAAATGCCACTCCAAGCTCACACTTCATCTTTCATGGAACCGCCAACCACTCAAAACGTTTTCAGCCATTTCTCACAAACTTCTAACCACGAGCACTCCACCAAGAGATGAAACATGGACTCGGCGCAAACTTTGCAAAAGTAACACCTATAAACAAGCACTTTCCTCATTCTTTGAAGACCATCAATAGTAAGTATCTTCTCCTAATAGGCTTCCCACACAAAGAAACTTTTTTTAGCGGCATAAGAATTCCAAATAATTTTCCAAGGGAAGTTGTGTAAACCTTCCAATGGAGTCGCATAGAAAAGGGCACTATAAAAGGACATCACCTCAAGGCCTTTATCCGGACTAATTTTCCACCTAGCCATATCCTCTCTTGGAACATCAAGACTAGTGCTATACAAGACCTACCAAAATCTTTCAACATTCTCAAGCACCCAATCATGGACATTGCAGATAAAAAGAACATCCCCAAAAATCATATCATTGGACACGGAAATGCAAGAATTAAAGAGGGCATCCTTGTCACTCACAATAACAAAAAATCCAAAAATTAGGCTTTAAAAGAAGTGTCCCCAGTCAACACACCAAATATCATACCATAGCCGAGTTCTTTTTCCAATGCCCACCATAATGAAAATACAAGGAAAAAAAGCATCCCACCTTTTTCGAATCCACTTCCAAACCTCCACCCCATAGGTCCCCTCCCTTCCTTAGGCATCCACTCATTAAGTTTCACCCCACACTTAGCCTCCACCACTTTCCTCCAAAGATGATGTTTCTCCACCATTAATCTCCATAATCATTTTCCAAGAAGAGCTTTGTTGAATAATGAAAGATTTACCGCCTAATCCCCCTTTTTCCAACGGTTGTTTAACCATTCCCCATTTAACCAAGTAATACTTATACTTCCCCCCTCCTGATATTACCCCAAACGAATCTTTTTTGAATACTCTCCAACCTCTTAGCCACCGAACAAAGAATAGGAAAAAAAACATAAAGTAAATGGGAAGCCTTGAAAGATGAGTAAGGCCTAATTCATCTCACCGTCTTAACTTCCTCCCACGGGCTTTCCAATGCACTTTTTTTTAAAAGTAAAAAAGTATTTTTAACACTTCTAAGTGGGCAAGATTTAGGCTTTCAAATTATTACCAGGACATGAGATTTTGTGGAGTCTTTTTGCCAGAGGTGGCTTTGATTCAGACTTGGTATCTGCAAGCATTGCTGCCGTGAATTCTGCTAGAGCTCTGTCCCAGCCCTTAACCCTTAATGGCTGCATATATTAGTCACTTCCAGGTAAGAGCAGGCAGGTAACAAGAAGTCAAGACAATCTATGCCATTAGCCATCCAATGATTTAGCATTTCTACCTCTCCATAATTGAGAAGAAACTAGAAAGAGAAGCTATTAGGAAATTTACCTTTGTGTAACCATGTAGGACTTGCTCGGTGACTTGTTTGCCATCATACCATGCATTCCTTATGGCAGCTATACCAAATTTATCAATTACCATCCTTACCTGAGAACCATGAAGGTAACTTATTGTTAACCAAGTAATGAGGCTAGCTTATTGTTTGAGAAGTTGAAAATGAAAAGACATACTAAAAAAATACACCATCAGTGAGTTTTGTTCGGAAAAATAGGTCTTGAACATGGACAACCATATAATACCAAACCTGTCAGAATTCTAATATTTTCGTAAATATATTTCAATTAACTTGTATGGCATGAATCTTATAAATGGTCAAAGGTGGTGGGGAAATTCTTAAGTTGCTGGGATAAGGTTTTCTGCGTTGAAGGATGTACGATGCACCTGTTGCTTGTTAAATTCTAATCTTTAAAAATATATTGTGATTCTTCTGAGGCAGGGGGAATTGTGACAGTTTGGGATCCACGCCAAAACTTGGAACATTCAGACATCTTTTCGAGATAGCATTAGTTCTTTGATATTATGATTTGGCTTGGTCTATAACTAACTAAAAATGGGTTACTATGAAACCAAGCAGAAAGAAAGATCACTACCAGCACTACAGCAAAGGTGGAGCGCAAAATAGCTGAAAGTGCTTTCTTATATAGAGAGTTGAGCATAATCGTCATCCCTTTTACCATCTGCATTATTGCTTGTGCAATGTACTTGGTAAACTTTAACAAATTCTCGAAGAGCTTGATCAACAGCTTTCCCCTATTACTTGAATCTGGTTTGTCTCCTTCCGCTTGGTCATTTCTTTCAACAACCTTATGCGCAGAAAGAGGAGCCAATATTGCTGGGGCAACCAAAATTAGAGCATCAACGCGCTCAGGAGCTTCAAAATACGAATTAACTGCCACAAGAGAACCAGCTGAATGCCTGTCATGTCAATTGTTTTTACAGGTTCAGAGAGATCTCAGCTTTAAGAAAAGAGAAATGGCAGAAGAGAAACCACTCCCTCTCATTTGAACAATTAATCGCAGGAAGAAGAGAATATGGAAATGCGAAACACAATAGAAGCTGGATTGCTGAATATATTTGCTGGGGCAGGGCATTTACATTGCGAGTTTGTTCTCCCTTACGCCAGTGAGACTCTCATGTAAACAACAATGCAATTTTACTTGTCTACTAGCACTAGGTGACGAGAGTGAACAAACCCACAATGCACATACAAAGTTGAAGATGCAGGTCATGCACAACTAAAGTCCTCATCGTTATTAATCATCCATCCAGCAAAAAGTAAGGCTTTATTTTGGTGATGATTATCATGCTATCTTCGACCAAGAATATCCCCTAAAGTGGGAAGTAAGAAATAACTGTCCTCTTCACCTTGCAGGTCTGCTATAAAATGATGCAAGATGAGAAATGTACATACCCCACCAGAATTGCCTTGTCAGCAGCCAAGAAATCAATGAAGTACAGGGTAGCTAGCATAGAAAACGCCATGGAGTATGGATTCAAGGGTTTTGTATCCTTATTCTTGGAACCGGGAGATGAATGCTCGAAAGAACTTACTACCCTGGATGTCAAGCCAAAGGCTGGTCTATCAAAGGCAAGAACTTTGGAACCAGTGAGCTCGGCCAAAGGCTTCATCACTCGATCCCATGAGAATACAGAAGCTCCAAAACCATGCAACAAAATCATGGGGAAGCCAATTTTCTTAGTTTGCGGAGGAAGCTGAGAAAGAGTCTGGCTCTGGATCTGCAATGAGTCATAAGCTTGTGATTGAGCATGATAAACCTTGTGGTGTATGTGAACACCTTGAAACTCACAAAAGCAGCTGTTTGAATCGGCTAATAGTTTCGGATCCAATAACTCATCCTGATCAATGCCAGCTATTCTCTTCCTTCTCTTCCCGGTTTTAGCGTCCAACAACTCGTCTAGAGATTTTAAGGGAACAAAGCATTCTTATAAAAGTAGGCCCAAAAAGGGTTTATAAACAAAGTAAAAAGAAAGATAAATCCTCAATAGGAGAGTACGAGTAATTCATTGGTAATAAAAGAAATAAAAGGTATCTATCTGCATATATGAATTCCACTAGCAAAGTGACGTGATTGTAAGTGGATGAAGCATTCTATCAAACATATGAAGTTGCGTTAATTTCTGTTGTGGATAACTTCAAGAAGTTTTTTAGTTTAACTGTATATATTATTAACCTAGCATATATAAAGCTTTAAGTTTGATTTGCAAGATGATCAGTATATAATCAATGAAAGAAATTAGAAGGAAAGAAAACACAAAGTGAAAAGAATTAGGCACCTGGGTAGCCCGAGATAGAAGAAGAAGAAGCATTGGGTACAAGAGATGGGTGTCTCAGACAATTACTAGATTTGCTGCAAAGGCGATATCTTTGAGGTTGGTGTTGGTATTTCTGGTGGTTGTTCATGAAAGAATCAGGAAGGGTCCACATGGAAGGAAGGAACACCAACAATTGCTGCTGCTGCAAGGGAAGCACACCTCCATTCATTGTTTCCCACTTCCTCCGTTGCCTGTTGCCTGTTGAGTGTAAAACCACTACTACTAGGCAAGGCAAGCCTGGAACGGCGTCGTTTCTACGTCTAATGAAAGTATTAAATTTAAGGTAAACTCTCTGCACCTCGAGTATAATATAACAATTACAAACACCTCCTTTACAATTCTTTTTTTTTTTTTTAACAAATACCCTTTTATTCTTATCTGTTAGACAACTGTTAGTCTGGTGGACAAAATTACTGATGTCATGCATCGGATTTTCTAAAAAATGCCCAAACTACCCTTGATTGCAGACCCATTGACTAATCATGTTTAATTCGTCTTCCTCTCCTAAACATTAATCTCTCTCTCGCAAAAATTTATTAACAACCAGCAATCACAACATCTTTCTCACAGCAGTTGCCAGTACAAAGTTATCAAATCTTTTCTGAACCAAACTATGTTATACCCACCACCCGACACCTCAAAAGCTCACCAGTCAAAATCTTAAAACACCCACGTTTTTATTTCTCCCAGCTAAGTCTTTCATTTTCTTCTATAATAACTTAATTGATTAACTAATTTAATCAAATAAATTAAATTAATCTAATAAGTTAATGATAGAAGCACATCTCTCATCTTTGATCAATCAACCCTACATTTCTCTATTTTTGTAAGCAACCCCAATTTCTACACTGATCAAACCCAAATCATAATTTGTATCCAAAAGCCTGAACTGAATTCCATGCTGGTACTTCCCCAACCTCTTTTTCACTATATCAAATCCAAAAGTTCAACGCAAAAAAAAAAATCCAAAGCTAATCGCAGACATAGAAGAAGGAAAGAAATGTAATGTGCGAGGTGGCAAGGAACGAAGACATAGGAAAAGTGAGAGGACCAATAAAAGTTTTCTCTTTATAGATTTTGTTTTTTTACAAGGAAATCAGGAGTTAGCTCTTAAACTTCAAGAGTGACCAACTATTGTCTTGCTTTAAGTGTATGGAGCAGAATATAGGACTTCAAACCATGCCTAAATCAGCAGATTGTGGGTGGAGAGTTGCACTAAATGGAACATATCTGGTATCATGTTGGTACCAGTATAAGATGTTGCTACATAATCCTTTTTTCATCTGCTTGCTACATCACAGAAGTGCCTGAATCAGGAAATGTAGCAAAGAAAGTATACCTGGAAATATAATAGTGTCATGTTCTTTGTGTAGCAATATGAATCCTATATCAGTAATTTCGAGGCTAAACTGAAACATTGAAATGTTAACAGGATACTTACCCGTTTGCAAACTGGATTTTTAAATGCTTGACTGTGGCATTCACAGATAAAAACGTAAAAGTATTTATGACTATTAAATAATTAGAGAAGAAATACGTATGAAGAACTTAGGGAATCTCAGTAGTTTTTCAAAATTTTGCATATGGAGCAGCCACGAATGTGTGGTTAACCTCCAACGCATAGGGCTACTATTCAATTTTCACCGTTGAACAAGTTGTTCTTGTGCACTCTGTTGTATGGTTGTCAATTAATCATTAATTGTTATACCACTGTTACTGAATAACTTGTCGCATGTTTCCTGTTGTTCAGAACTGGACAGTGCATGGACTTTATTGGGGTAGCTACAAGATACATCGACCATGTTCTTTCTACTCCTTTTATGAAATGCAATGGTAGGATTTCAGTGGGTGGCATCTCTTTTATATTATGAAACTACTATGTTCATGGTCCATCCAAGTGATCTATCTATAATCTATAACTACATTAACACATTGCTTATTTTCATTGCTGACGCATGGCGCAAGACTCATAATAAAAATACAGAAGGAAACTAGTCCGACAGTTTAAGCTAGTTTCATGAACATTGTTTGTGAGTTACTATCGGATCCTTTTGGTTTTTCAAAGGAGTCATAGCGTCCCGAATCCATCAGTAGTAAATATGAGTATACTCCTTGTGAACTTCTATCAGCAAAAATGTACGTTGTCATCACCATCATCATCAAACTTCCATTCAGAGGAACAAAGTCCAAACACTTTTAAAAAAAAAAAGAAAGCGTCAGTAGTAAAAATGATTATGCTCCTTTGTGAACTTCTCCATCTAGAGGAAAAAAATAATTTCAAGCCTGTCGACAAACAGGTTACTTGGCTGCCCATCTACAAACAGATTATCCAACTTGTAACCTTCGTCCATGGCTTTTAGTCATCGAAGTATCAATATAAGCTGATCAGTAAATGGCCTACATCCCCTTGAAAGCTGTTCAGTCAAGCTAAGCTGAATTTCTCAAAGGAGCCAAGTTTGTCAATTCATCCCCGATCTCAAAATTCACCACTCATGTATATCAATGTTAGTGCCAAAATAACTGCATCTCTAAAAGCTTCCACAATCCATTCAGCCAACCAGAATCTACCAATATTTCTGTGTCTAGTGAACAAATGTACCTCCTGCTTTAGTAATTAAACAACCAATTGCAGAGTTCTCACAAAACTTTCGGCCTTCTGGCTCAAAATATGCAACAATTTCTTTGAGAAAAAAAATATTGTACGTTGCAAATTTCCAGGCTGAAATAGGCACTAAATAGTCGGATGGCAACATTTTAACTTGCTATGTAATTGAACAATACAGGTAAATAATGATGTTACATGCGTAATATATTCTCATTGGGGCATTACTTGCCATCTGAGCAATTTATTACCATTTAACTAGCAGCTGGAATGGCAGTATCTTGCAACTTGGGGAAATATTTTGTAAGATTTTTTATGATATGTACACCTGTAGTCATCAAGTGCAATATTGACATAGGACGAGAAGAATACAGTGCAGTTATTGTACTTGAATAGCCCTACCTAGGCCGGCTGTCTGCTTTAGAAAGCGGACATATTCCTGCTGCAACATCTCTCCTCCATGCACTGGGTCGAATCTGCACCTGTAGAAACTGATAATGGGGAAAAACAGTGTGAAACAGATGAAACAGAGACGACAAACATGATCAAGCACTTTGACAAAAAGAAATGAAGTTAAAACAAGGTGAGGGGGAAGCAAAGAACTAATGCCACATTTTTGTTGTTTCTTCCTGCCCAAGACCCTGCTTTCTTCTTAAAAAGTACAAATCTATACGAGATATTGGCATGTTACTAAAAGCTTTTTGTATCTCCACCGAACATTAATTATCACATATGGACATCATCAACCAAAACAGTCTTCAATCTTGATCCAAATTTTATAAGATACAAACTTAATCTAACTGAAATGTTTTCTCCCCATAAATTGATGGAACTGGAAAGAAAAGAAAAAGAAAATAAAAATGTAGCGAGCAGGGATGGGGATAGGAGTGGGGGAGGGGGAGGGGGAATAAAAAATAAAATCGTAGTTGTAATTGAAGAGAACATGGAGACAAAATTAGGCACATAGGTTAATTCTTTAATGAGGTCATTGAGTGGGTCAGTGAATTCTGGACGACAGGTTGAAAAAGTATCCTTGAAAAATATTCAGGCAAACTGAATTAGAATTTCAGAAGAAAGTAAAAGAAGAGGAAGGAGAACCGCGTATTCATATCTTATTTTTGAAACCGACAAGTCCAGGAACAACTCATTAACTATAACTAAACATTTTATTATTAAATTCATTTACTACTTTCAGTAAGGAATCAAAAATAAAGTTGTACTATGCCCAGCTGCACAGATATACAAATTTGCAAGCACAACAGCAGCAACTGTCAAAAGAATGATGACAATAACATACCTTCCATCCATTCCAACAATAACAACGGTATTCTGTGATCCAAATGCTGCAATGAATTCAGCGTCTTCTGGTAAGTGGAACTGAGCAAATGACCACTCTGAGCTAAAATATTTAGGTAAAACCCCTGGAAAATGTCAGAAGGATGTTAGGAGAAAAACACAGTAACATTTATTAAAAATATAGCGACCAACTCCCCAAAATCCACCTGGGGAAAAAAGAAAGAAAGAGAGAGACTCGATTGAGGAAAAGGAAAATAAATGAATTTCCGAATCATGAGCAGATGTTTGAAAAGGAATTATCCATGAATCCTCAAATGAAAAAAAGGATGTAGTCTAATAATCACAATTCATATACAACTCACTAAAACAGTACTAAGATTTGAAGTGTCAGATACTTCTATCAAGTTCCTGGAATATCTGGAACTTATGAAATATGAAGTCACAGTTATTAGGTTTCACTGAGTTAAATCTTCCAATACATTTAATCAGATTTTCTTGGCAGTTTCATAAAATAAGTCTCACTGAATGAATTCAGGTTAACACCAAAAACTGAATGCAAACTATCCACACTATAGCGTTTATAATCGTTCTAGGTTGTTCACTTCTGTTCAATAATAATCATAAAAAACAAGTAAGGTTTCATCCCATTTATTAGCAAACTTATCTTACCTCTCATAAACGACAATGACGAACCAGGGTTGGCACCAGTAGTTGGAGAAACAAGGGCATCAAGGGAATTTGAAGAATTCTGATTAAAGAGCACAGGACCTTGAGCAGGAGTTAAATTAGATAATAAGTCCTCCCCAACCACTCTAACTCTAAGACTGAATATATGGACAGTTCCTTTGTCACTCGAGACAGCCAACCACTGTACATTTGGCGAGAGAGCAATGCTATAAATATCTGCTCTATCAACTCCTCTTCGTACCTACACAGAAGAAGTGTGAGTATATTGCATAGAAAGTGAGTGAACATGAATATAATGCTGATGAGTATCAGCAAACCAACTGCTCATGGAGAGAAGTGACTTCTTGTCACATTTGAGGATCACCAAACGTCCCATCAAATAGATCACAGGTGCTAGAAACCAAATTAAGATGATGATTTATTCGACAATATCAAACTAAACAAATGTTTTTTTTATCCAATGAATGTCAATCTAATGGTTAAAAGTCATTCGATTAAACCCAAATTCTTGAAAATTTGATTGTGAGTATGCATGTAGACGTTCATGTATGGGTCTTCGTATGACTTAATAATGCTTTTCCTTTAGCTATGATAAGTAGAAGAGAAAAGTGAGAGGAAAAGGAAAACAAAGAGAGTGGAAAACACTTTTCTTTGTTTGGTAGGAGATAAATGTAAGAGGAAATAAAACAGAGAAGATTCAGGTTTTCCTCTTTGGTGTGCAAATCACAGTCCTCCCAAGTAAAATGAGCTAATTTTTTTATCTTATTTTTTTTTCCTTCCACATTTCTCTCCTACTAATCATAGCCTTAAATCTATGGAACATTTCATAAATGCATGAATGTAAGTAAAATACTCGAGGATGGCATTCTATACCAAAAGGCATAAACTTTATGAACAATCATAATCACGAAGATTCAGTTTATAGTCCAACAGGCTACCTCTTGTAAGCGAGTCCCATCCATTGTGTTGAAAATTCTTATCAAAGTGCCCCTTGTACTAGCAGTTGCAAGCAGTAAGCCATCCAATGTCAAGGTGATGCAAGCAATATTAGAATCATGGGCATTAATTAATTTCATCATATTCAGCCCAAAGTGCTCGACTCGAACCTGCCCTCGATGAAGACCTGGGCAAGCCAACACAGATGTATTTGAATGGTGAGATAGGCAACACAGTCCCCTAGGATTTGACAGAGTCTCGATTTGATGAAGAAGTTTCAGGTCCATGAAATTGTACACATATATCTTGTGCTCAAGAACAACAACAATGCGATCTCGTCTTAATTTGACTGCATGAACCTCAGACCTAAATGCAAATTCACCAATGCAGCGGCTCTGATGATCATCCCAGATCATAACTTTGTTTGGAGGGTACTGAGAATTAGCTCCACCACCAACAAGTGCCAAAATGTTGCACCGAAACAGCATCTCAACAATTTTAAATCCGCTATTCTTCAGATCACGTCTGAAAGTTTCCTTAAACGGTTCACAGTTATATATACGAAAACCCCGGCTTGTGCCAGCAGCAAAGCAACCATAGTCCTGGTTCCAAGATACAGAGAGTAACTCTGTTTCATCGCTGTCACTGAACTCTGGTTCGGGAGCACTGAAAGAACCAGAAATGCCAGTATTGGGGGATTCGTAAGCTCCAAGCCTTGCGGTCACAAGAGTTCCTCGAGATGTTGAAACTGTTGAACTCATTTTTGGGATGACGGAACAGTCAACAGCACTTGCCTGTAGAAATCAATAGTTGTAGGAAACTATACGAAGCCAGGACACAAAACATCAGAAACGCACAGGTAAAACTAATGATGACACCAGAAAGAGAATAAACCACCGAAAACATGTTTAAGAAATGTTACATCTCATTATGTAGAGACGTTTTGAAAACTAGGTACTTTCTCCAACCAAACTCGAAGCTCACAAATTAGTTTAACAGGTTTTGATTTTCGATGAAAGTATTGAAAAGATCCAGCTAGTACAGAATAATGTAACCTGGACCATATCAAGAGAGCGAGCTATTGCTTATCACAAAGTAAATTGTTCTAGTGGGGAAGGATTCAGCATCCAGCCTATCATGGCTTTAATACGCTATGAAGTTGAAACCTTCTCAACACAAGACTTGATAAAAGAAGCAAGAGATAACCACAATTTGTCAAGTATGTCTGAAATCAAAAAAAGAAAACCCATGTAACATGACATATGGGAGTACTCATTATGTAAGCAGTAAGCTGATGGTGAGGCATCTCTTTTTTTATTGCCCTATGTTTAAGAATTTACAATTGCATTGCCCCTACTTTTGTAACTATTCCTGGCATATAGTTTACAATTGAAGGAGTGGAAATTTAAAGAGTATTATGTCAGGAATGAGTCGAATATGCCTTGCTCTCTTTTTGGGTCTGTTTTGTGATGGTATATTTGAAAATGTAGGAACAATGCTATTTTTCAAAATCATACTATTAATCTTCACTTGTTGTGAAGCAATCTCATGTGTTTTCTTTTGATATTCTTAACAGTGATCCTCTCAGATATGGAAGAGGGAGTAGTGGCAACCAACAAGAGTCTCCCCTTTTTTTTCATGGAGATTGCCTAAAGGGTTTTTGTAAGGTAAGTACTGATGGGTGTTCTTTCAATAACCCTGGTTGTGCAGGAGTAGGGACATTACCAGGACTGATAATGGTTTATTTTTGGCAGCTTTTGCACTTAATCTAGGCATTACTACAAATTCAATGGCTGAACTTTGTGCAATAAGACAAGGATTGATTGTTGCTATGAAGAAACTGATTCTCTAATGAGTTTTTCTTTTCTCCACAGGAAATCAACCACGTTGGTTCATCTAAGTGGTGATGCAGGACTACCTGAAGATCTCAACTAACTTCAGGGATTAGGCGTGTTAATTTATATTTTTGTTACGCGGAAGCAAATGGAGTAGCAGATAGTCTTGCTAAAGTGGCTGCAACATTTACTGATGGTTCTAAATTGTATATGCAGCCATATCTAGGGTTGTTTGTATTGATCTTTCTGCCACTTCTGTAATGCTTCAATAAATAAATAAAATTTTAGCTGATGGAAAAAAAGAGAGAGAAAGACCATCTCAAAGACATTAACACTGTTTGATACTTGATCTACCATAAAAGTGAGATGAAATAGGAGAAGAAAAGAAAAAAAAAACTAGAAAACACTTTTCTGCTGTTTGGTTGGAGAAAAAGGTGAAAAAAAAGAAAACAGAGACAGATTGGAGTTTTCTTTTCACTTAGTAAAATCACAAACCCCTTTTTTTATAAGTAAAAAGTATATAATAAGAAACGCACTAAGGGGGTGCAACTCATGTACAAGGATTATCTAAAGGACAGAAATTCCACAAAATCTACAAGATCTACGCCACTTACAAAAAAAATCCTTTTTACCCAAAAATTAAGGCCATTGAACTATCTCTCTAATTACATCAATAGGTGCTATCAAAAGCAATGTGATTCATCTCATTCCACACGATCAAAAAGGGAATCAAATAGTAAACTATTAGATGAACCTTCTAAAGGAGGGATCAAGAACAATAAAATAGAAAGATTTCACCTCAAAAAAATCACAAACCCCTAAAATGAGACTAGTTTCTTTTGTCTTTCTTCTATTTTAACACATGAATGGAAAATATCTTTTATTTTTTTGTCACTTTCCTATCCTTTCAATTTTCCATCTTCTCTATGAAACACAACCTAAAATTTGCATTTTGTGCCAATGGTCAAATTAAGTAACTTTTAGACCCTTGTCAAGAAAAAATTTGCTTCCAAATTCTACCGTAATTCAAATTAAGTAAATTTAAATTCTGCAACTAGATAGAAGGAGTTAAAAAAATTAATCAACATATCATCGGAAAACCCAGCAGAATGTCTAAAATAAAAGGTAAACCTAGCAGAATGTCTAAAATTAAAATTAAGCTGAAAATCGGCAACTAGCATTGAACGAAGAAATTCAAAAAATAAATAACAAAGGGGAGTAGTGATCCAAAGAAGAGCAAAAGAGAGGAATCTCACGAATCGAATAGAGGCCCTCGCAGCTCACAAGCTATGAGGGAGAAAGATGAGAGATCGTCTCTGTCTGTGTCTCCGATTCTTTGGCTTGATATGATTGTGAATATAATGACAATTATTTACTATATGCAAAAATATGTAATTGCCTTTCCTCCTCCTTTTCTCCTGTGCTTCTCTGTCTATCCTGGGGAGGAGAAGAAGACGAGATCTGAGACTCGATGCCAAACTCACATGACAACAACGACCAGCCAAGCAAGCTTAATTTTAGACCTAAAAATGTAAATTTTATTGATTTAAGTTGGATATATTTGAATTGAGTGAGTGGAAAAGGTCTTATATATAAATTTTATGATAAAACAAATACTTTTGAATCTTTGGTGATAATGATAATAACGGAAAAATTTATAGAAATTCAATCAAAATTGCCAAAATAACTTTTGAATATTGAGAAATAATTACAATTCGATATGAATGCCATTAAAAATTATATGAGTAGCACACGGCAATATGTATTAAAAATAATAAAAAAGTTCTTTAAATATGAACAATAACCACAACACTTAAAATTATTAAAAGTTTGTTTTTCATTTCTTTTCCATCCATTTTCTTTTTTTTATTAGATTTTAATATTTTTCCTTCTCTTATTGAGTAAAGATTCTCTCTACATATAAGAAAGTATTATTTGATCTAATAATAATAATAATAATTATTATTATTATTATTTTGTTTTTTTATTAAACTAAGATTCTTTATATAAAAAAAAAATTATAAATAATTCATTACTCATTTATATAAACAAGTTTGAGTCTATTTCATAGCGAGATGAATGTCTAACTCATCTAAAATTTAAATCAATGATTAAATTTGAACTATAATTTTTCTATGACCATAATACCCTTCAACCATGTTGTAGCTCGAGGTTTCAACCCAAGAGGGGGGGTGAATTGGGTTTTTAAAAACTTTTGCGGAATTTATACAAGTTTATAAAAACTGATAAGCAACAAATAATTGATACAAGTATAAAGCTGTAAATAAAGAGTTTAAGGAAAGAGGATGCAAACACAGTTATAGTGGTTCGGCAATATCGGATTCGTTCCGACCCTACGTCCACTCTCTTCAAGGAACTCCTTGAAGTAATCCACTAAGAAAACTTAGTCGCACAACTTAGCCGGGTGTTGCACAAACCGTACACAAGCAATTTACAGGAATTGCTTAAACCGAAAAAATCCCCTTCCTTTCGGAAGTTTCCCCTTCCTCTCGGAAGTAATCCCTTTACAAAGATGGTGTAAAGTAAAAGATAGAGAGACAACAAATGAAAGCTTATTACAATAGAAATGTCTCTCTTTCAAAGTAAAGCTTGAGGCTCAATAAGATTATTTCAAAGCTTTTTGTGTTTCAAGAGTATAAAAACTTGATTATATGAGATCAACTCTTTTTGAATATGTGCTGCTTGTTATTGAATGCTTTGCTGAGTGGGTTTATATAGCAATCAATTAATATGGCCGTTTTGGACTTTAATTTGAAAAAGATTTACTTTAAAACGTTCAGATTTGGAGTCCAACGGTCATATTTTTGAACTACCAGTCGACTGGGTCGAGATACCAGTCGACTGGGTTCACTTGAAAAATATACGTTTTCAGACCTTCTGGGTATCCAGTCGACTGGTATATATCATCCAGTCGACTGGGGACTTTCTGTCCATTTTGCCAGTCGACTGGGTTGATTCATCCAGTCGACTGGGAAATTACTGGTCAATGTACCAGTTGACTGGGTTAATTCATCCAGTCGACTGGGTACCTTCTGACCCATATACCAGTCGACTGGTATATGTACCCAGTCGACTGGGTTGTCTTCCAACCCAGTTTTTCTTCTGTTTTTCATTTAAAAACATTTTAAAATTAATGGTTTTAGAAAAACCATTTGTGTTTGAGCCATTAAACAAGCTAATACAATGTATGAGTGAGACTTACATTGGTTCTAAACCTTAAGACCTATACTAGATCTTCAGTCTTCACTTGATACTTGATTTGGTTCGAGTTTTTGCACTTTGTTCCTTGGTTGAATGTGTTTGATCCTTAATACAACTTAGTTTAAACATGTTAGTTAAATAACAGTTGTGTTTTGCCATCATTAAAATACGGGCGAGGGTCAACAATCTCCCCCTTTTTGATGATGACAAAACTAATAATGTAAAAACAGTTTTAAAAACTAAGTGTTAAGATTTTACAAAAATTTGGACAGAGTCTCCTCTGTTTTTCGAGAAAAACCACCCTGTAAACAAGCAAACACAGTTTATATTTCTTTCAACCAATCCAGAATTAAACTCAACCAATCAATAAACATTTTTACATAGATATGGAGCAATGCTCCCCCTAAATCTATGCATTGGTTGCGTTTTTACTTAGATTTTCTCGTTTTTCTCATTTTTCTCCCCCGTTTTGACAACAGCAACCAAAGGGGGCAGAACAATTAACAAATAAGCTATGAGACAAACAGATATTTAAAAACAGTTCTAACATATCACAAATAGCTTAAATAAATGCAAGAAATATGGCTTATAGTATTACATCATCATAGAAAAAGTCAATACAAGTAGAGTCTTATAGAGCCATAACTAAGAAAAACAAACATGAGATGTCCGTGCTAAGTGACAAATACTGGAAAAGTGCTAAGAACTGATTAAATGAATGAGACTCATGGTGCGGGAGAGTCCGAGCTGTCACGAAGAAGTTCCCTAATCTCAGCTAGGGAACCCTCGGTGTGCTCTCGATGTAACTCGAAGTCATCCCGTAGGTGGTCTATGGAGGAGCTCAGCCTCTGATAATCGGACTGCATGGACTGAAAACCAGACTCCATCGTCATCTGAAGACTCGCGATAGCTCGTAGGATGTCACCATATCCAGTCTGACCAGTACTCGAGTCACCAATGGGAGGTGCTCGGGTATCTGTCTCCATCTCAACAGCCGTATCAGCATCCTCACCACTGTCACTTGCATCCTCTCGAATCCTTAGGCGCTTTCCAGCCTTAGGATAGAGAAACCCTTCACGAACAGTACATCCCATCTTCTTTAGAGATGAGATGTTGATGATATCCGTCAATCCGATATCCTGAGCCTCGGAGGCAGGCAAAGGTACCCGGAAGTGCTGGAGGATGAGTGTAATGAGCATCCCATAAGGAAGACACCCGGAGTCGTTTGCTTCACCGTTTATCATGTTGGCGAGCAGCAGAGGATATATATTGAAGTGGTGCCCAGATTTTAGGCACCAAATCAATACCGTATCTATTTTAGATAGATACCCTCGACTCCCGAGTCTCGGGTGGATGGTCCAACTGACAATCAATTGAAACATTTTTGAGTCGAGGGGCAAGTCACTACATGTGTGAAATGTAGTGGGTCTGTACACATAGTTAGGGTCGCCCCTGACTATCCGACAGGCCTCCTCAACTTCAAAGTTGTCTGGCCATCCATCCAGACTCCATTGAACCCCCCTTATAGGGATTCTCAGAATGCTCATCAAGAGGTCAGTGTTGACCTCAAACTCCACACCGCTAACTCTGGTTCTGAATCTCAGAGCCAGAGGACTGGGTTTCACCAAGTTCGCATAGAACTGGTGAATCAGTCGCGGGTAATATTTTTCATGAATACTGACCAGTGGGGTCAGATTTATTGCCTCAAAGGCTGGTAGAATATCGAAATTACCATGACGAATGGAGTCGAAATCAACGACTCTACCCGTCATGATTTTCTTGTGACGGATTATAGAGTTATACCTCTTATGAGCAGCTGGGCTGAAAAACAGAGCCTGCTCCAACTCTGTTCTGGACTCCTTGCTGGATGACCCTGCTACTCCCTTCCCTTTTGATTCCGAAGCCGAAGGTTTTGAAGACCTAGGCTTTTTGGGCGCATTAGGTCCACTTGTTGTGAGTTTTATACGGATTTTGTCACTCATTTTCGAGAAATTTGAAGTTTTTGGAAAAAGGAAATTTGGTAAAAATGAGAGATTGTAACCGTAGAAAGTTAAAAATCTCTTTAGGAATGAGTAGATCGGTGTGTTTAGAAGGGATTTGGATGATTTTTAGATCAAAAAGATGAATTTTTCTAGAGAGAGAAAGCTTGGGCTCTTTGAAAATGGCGTAAAGAGGGCGAAAATGAACAGTCCCTTTTATAGAATCGCGATACCAGTCGACTGGGTAAACTTACCAGTCGACTGGGCCCTTTTGTAAAGATGAACAGTTTCTCTTACCAGTCGACTGGGTAAACGTACCAGTCGACTGGATCAACTGACAGTGAGATACCAGTCTACTGGGCTATCGTTACCAGTCGACTGGGGGTTCAAAAAAAATGAAAAAAATTTGGCTCCTAGTATGATTTGATTTTATAGACGACTGGAGAAGACTTACCAGTCGTCTGGAGTTTTTGGCAGAGAGTTACCAGTCGACTGGGTCAAAATTACCAGTCGACTGGAAAAACAGGCAGAGACTTACCAGTCGACTGGAGAACATTTACCAGTCGACTGGATCCTGAGTAAAATTTCCAGTCCTGAATTTTTAGCACGATTTTGTTTATCTATGACATTTTTGAGTGAAGGGAATAATTAAACATGGATTAATACTCTATCACTCAATGTCAAACATGCAAATGATGAAATGAGATGCAATCAAACATTCAATTTATCAAAATCAAGCAATCCCATCAACTTTCTTATTTTGCAAAAACTAGCTTCACTTAAGGGTTTTGTAAGAATATCAGCTATTTGATCTTCTGAAGGTATAAATTCTAATCTTATATCACCTTTTTGAGCATGGTCTCTTAAGAAATGATGTCTAATCTCTATATGCTTGGTTCTAGAGTGCTGAATAGGATTTTTGGTTAGGTTGATGGCACTAGTATTATCACAAAATATAGGAATATTTTTGAGACTCATGCCATAGTCTTCTAGTTGTTGTTTCATCCATAATACCTGGGCACAACAACTGCCAGCTGCTACATATTCCGCCTCAGCGGTTGATAGTGCAACTGAATTCTGTTTCTTGGAGAACCAAGAAGTTAACATAGCACCTAAGAATTGGCATGTTCCACTTGTGCTTTTTCTATCTAACCTACATCCAGCAAAATCAGCATCCGAATATCCTACTAGCTCAAAAGATGATTCTCTAGAATACCATAATCCTATGGTCTGGGTCCCTTGTAGATATCTAAGGATTCTTTTTACTGCAACTACATGTGATTCCTTAGGATTAGATTGAAATCTAGCGCACATGCATACACTGAACATTATATCAGGTCTACTTGCAGTCAAGTACAGTAAAGCACCTATCATGCTTCTATAATATTTAGAATCTACAGTTTTACCTCCTTCATCAAGATCAAGTTTGGTGGTTGTGCTCATAGGCGTTCCAATTGGCTTTGAGCTTTCCATCCCGAACCTCTTTAGTAGATCTTTGATGTACTTTTGTTGATTGATGAAGATACCTCCTTTTAGTTGCTTGATTTGCAGTCCAAGGAAGTAGGTAAGTTCTCCCATCATGCTCATTTCAAATTCACCTTGCATGCACTTTGCAAACTCTTGACACATAGATTCATTAGTAGCACCAAATATAATATCATCAACATATATTTGAACTATCAAAGTGTCATTTTTGTGAGTTTTTGTGAAGAGAGTTGTATCTATTTTTCCTCTTACAAAATCATTATCAATCAAAAATTTGCTTAGTCTTTCGTACCATGCCCTTGGAGCTTGCTTCAGCCCATATAAAGCCTTAGAAAGCTTGTAGACATGATTTGGAAGACTAGGATTTTCAAAACCAAGAGGTTGTTCAACATAAACCTCTTCTTCTATAAAGCCATTTAAAAAGGCACTTTTCACATCCATTTGAAATAGCTTGAATTTATTAAAGCATGCAAAGGCTAATAACATTCGAATAGCTTCTAATCTAGCTACGGGAGCATAGGTTTCATCAAAATCTATTCCTTCCTCTTGATTATATCCCTTAGCAACTAGCCTAGCCTTATTTCTAGTTACTATACCATTTTCATCCATTTTATTTCTATATACCCATTTAGTTCCAATAATTGAATGATCTTTAGGTCTTGGAACTAGTTCCCAAACATTGTTTCTCTCAAATTGATTTATCTCTTCCTGCATTGCAATTATCCAATCATTATCTTTTTCAGCTTCTATAAATGTCTTAGGTTCTACTTGAGACAAATAAGCTACAAAATTGCAAATATTTCTAATGGAAGAACGAGTTCTTACCCCTTGTGAAGGATCACCAATTACTTGATCAATTGGATGATGATTTACATACCTCCAATCCTTGGGTAGATTTTCCTCTTGTTGACTTGAGGATGGTTGGTCCAAATTTGGAGTTGCCATCCCTTCATTTGTTTGAGAAGAACTCACTTTTGGGTCAACAATGGGAGTAGAAGTTTCCATTCTTGGAATAAAATCTGCATCATCTTTAAAGGAAACTTCTCCACTACTCATTGGGTTAGATTCATCAATAGTTACATGCACAGATTCTTCTACTACTAGAGTTCTCTTATTGAAAACTCTATAAGCCTTACTAGTAGTAGAATATCCTAAAAATATCCCTTCATCGGTCTTGGAATCAAATTTACCCAAGTTAGTTTTATTGTTATTTAAGATGAAGCACTTACTACCAAAGGCACGAAAATAGGAAATATTGGGCTTTCTCCCTTTCCATAGTTCATAAGGAGTTTTATCAAGCAGGGGCCTTATCAAAATTCTATTTAAAATATAGCAAGAAGTATTCACGGCTTCAGCCCAAAAATATTTTGGTAAATTATTTTCACAAAGCATTGTTCTTGAAAATTCTTCTAGAACTCTATTTTTCCTCTCAACAACTCCATTTTGTTGAGGAGTTCTAGGAGCTGAAAAGTTGTGATTAATTCCATTTTCATCACAAAATTTTGAAAAGCTTTGATTTTCAAATTCTTTGCCATGATCACTTCTTATGCTTGAGATACAAATTCCTTTTTCATTTTGTACCTTTTTGCAAAACTTTTCAAATCCTTTGAAAGCTTCATCCTTATAAGCAATAAAAATAACAAAGGTATATCTTGAATAGTCATCAACAATAACAAGAGCATATTGATGGCCACCTAGACTAATGGTACTAATTGGACCAAATAAGTCCATATGCAAAAGTTCCAAAGGTCTAGTAGTTGAGACAACATTTTTTGCTTTGAAAGATATCCTTGATTGTTTTCCCATTTGACAAGCATTGCAAATTTTATTTTTCTCAAAATTGATTTTAGGAAGACCAATAACTAAATCTTTTCTTGAAACAATTTTTAGCAAGTTCATATTTACATGACCAAGCCTTCTATGCCATAGCCATTGATTTTCACTAAAAGCAGGAAAACATTTTTCATTATTGGAATGTAAGGATTTCAAATCAACTATATAGACATTTTCATGTCTATGGCCAATGAATTTGATCTTGTTGCTCTTGATGTCTATAACTAGACAATGAGAGGTCTCAAATGTGACTTTATATCCTTTGTCACATAATTGACTAATGCTAAGTAAATTTGGCTTTAAGCCTTGTACTAGCAATACATTATCTAAAGTTGAGAAATCATTACCGACTTTTCCATGCCCGATGATCTTTATTTTAGTATTGTCTCCAATGGTCACAAGTCCACCATCTCTTAGAGTTAGCTCCTTGAATACGCTTTTATCACCGGTCATATGCTTCGAGCAACCGCTATCAAGGTACCAACAGTTACCTTTCTCCTTGGTATGAAGGCAAATCTACATCACACAAGGATATACGATAGCATTTTTAGGTACCCAAAATTTCTTGGGTCCTTTGGGGTTAGTTCTTGAAAATACGGTTCCTTTTGGGACCCATACTTTCTTAACAATATATGGTGCTCTATGAACATGTTGATGATGCACATACCTAGCATTATAGTCATAGTAATTTCTAGGAGATTTTACATGTGCATTCCTATAATCCTTAGGATGATAGTTCCTAGGATACATGATTCTACGGTAAGGGGTATGAAAATGCATGTCATTTCCAGAAAATGAACGATGATGCATTCTAGGATATATGCTAGCATATGTATGCAAGTTATTTCTAGAATAGCCATGATGGTGATTCCTAGGATGAGCAGAATGCATTCTTTGATTATACACATTGTTCCTAGAATGAGCATGATGATTATTTCTAGGATGTGTATGAGCATTTCTAGAATGAGCATACAAATAAGCATGAGTATTTTTAGGATGCTTCAATTTAGTATGATCATTTAAGTTTCTAGAGTTCCTCGGATTTATTAAGGGAGTGCTTTTAACAAGGTTAGGAGCTTTCGAAGTAGAAGCTCCATCTACACAAGAGGCTTTCATGAATAAGCTCTCTTTTGTTTTTTGTTTTCCCAATGGAGAATATCCTACACCAGATTTTCCTCCACTTAATCTTTGGGAAGAAAGCACTTCATCAAGTTTTTCTTTACCAAGCATAAGTCTAGATACAGTGCTGTTTAATTCAGAAATTTTATTTTTCAAATTCTCATTTTCATCTTTAAGAAAATCTTGAGACGAATTATACAGTAAAGATGATAATTTTTCTTTTTCTTCTCTAAGAACTATCATTTCCTTAGAAAGAGATGATACTTCTTTCTTAAGAACAGAATTTCTAGAATCAAATTTCTTTAATTCTTCATGCATTTCATTTATGACTTCTAGTAATTCTTCACTACTAGTAACAATATTATTTTTTGAAGAGGAAGAAGATGTTACCTCACTTTCATCATCGATTGCCATTAAACAGAGGTTGGCAATCTCTTCGTATCCAATTTCTTTGTCTGATGACTCATCTTCTTCGTCATCGCTCCAGGTAGTTGCTACCATAGCTTTCTTCTTGAAGCCCTTGTATGGTTTGCTTGAAACTGGACAGTCAGCTTTTATATGTCCTGGCTTCTTGCAGCCATAGCACATAAGTGGTTCCCTTTTTGAGGTGGGATCCTTTGAGTAAGGTTTCTTGCTTTTCTTCAAGAACCTATGGAATCGTCTGGTGATTAAAGCCATTTCACCATCCTCTTCACTGCTCTCTGCTTCTTGTTCTAATTCCTTTTCTTTGTTGCTCGTAGAAGCTTTGAGAGCAATTTGCTTCTTCTTCTTCTCATCATCATTGACGATGGGAGTCATTTCTTCCATCTCGTATGTCAATAATGACCCAAGCAGCGTCTCAACATCAAGCTTGTCAAGATTTTTGGCCTCTTGAATGGCTGTCCTCTTTGGTTTCCATTCTGGAGGTAGAGATCTTAAGATTTTTCTGGTTAGTTCAACTTCCTCAATATTCTTGCCAAGCAATTTTAAACTATTTATAATAGTAGTAAATCGTGAGTGCATTTCAGAAATGGTTTCATTAGGAGACATCTTAAAAGATTCATATTCAGAAATTAGCATGTAAATTTTAGACTTTTTTACTTCACTTGTTCCTTCATATGTGACTTGCAATTTGTCCCATATTTCTTTAGCAGAAACGCATGCAGATATTTTGTTATATTCAGAAATATCTAAAGCACAATGTAGCATGCTTGTTGCTCTGCTATTGAGAGACATTGTTCTACAATCCTCGTCAGTAAACTCAGTTTTGAGTTTAGGCATTGTATGAAGAGTCTCTCCAATAACTATTTCTTTTGAGGGAATTTTAGGTCCCTCTTCTATAATTCTCCATAGATTGTAATCTTGTCCTTCGACGAAGATTTTCATTCTATTTTTCCAGTAGTTATAATTTGATCCATTGAACAATGGAGGTCTAGTATAAGAGTGTCCCTCAGAGTAGCTATTTGCTGCCATTGGATCAACTCTAGGAATTTAAGCCTTATAAAGAGAACTAGGCTCTGATACCAATTGTAGCTCGAGGTTTCAACCCAAGAGGGGGGGTGAATTGGGTTTTTAAAAACTTTTGCGGAATTTATACAAGTTTATAAAAACTGATAAGCAACAAATAATTGATACAAGTATAAAGCTGTAAATAAAGAGTTTAAGGAAAGAGGATGCAAACACAGTTATAGTGGTTCGGCAATATCGGATTCGTTCCGACCCTACGTCCACTCTCTTCAAGGAACTCCTTGAAGTAATCCACTAAGAAAACTTAGTCGCACAACTTAGCCGGGTGTTGCACAAACCGTACACAAGCAATTTACAGGAATTGCTTAAACCGAAAAAATCCCCTTCCTTTCGGAAGTTTCCCCTTCCTCTCGGAAGTAATCCCTTTACAAAGATGGTGTAAAGTAAAAGATAGAGAGACAACAAATGAAAGCTTATTACAATAGAAATGTCTCTCTTTCAAAGTAAAGCTTGAAGAAATGGCTCAATAAGATTATTTCAAAGCTTTTTGTGTTTCAAGAGTATAAAAACTTGATTATATGAGATCAACTCTTTTTGAATATGTGCTGCTTGTTATTGAATGCTTTGCTGAGTGGGTTTATATAGCAATCAATTAATATGGCCGTTTTGGACTTTAATTTGAAAAAGATTTACTTTAAAACGTTCAGATTTGGAGTCCAACGGTCATATTTTTGAACTACCAGTCGACTGGGTCGAGATACCAGTCGACTGGGTTCACTTGAAAAATATACGTTTTCAGACCTTCTGGGTATCCAGTCGACTGGTATATATCATCCAGTCGACTGGGGACTTTCTGTCCATTTTGCCAGTCGACTGGGTTGATTCATCCAGTCGACTGGGAAATTACTGGTCAATGTACCAGTTGACTGGGTTAATTCATCCAGTCGACTGGGTACCTTCTGACCCATATACCAGTCGACTGGTATATGTACCCAGTCGACTGGGTTGTCTTCCAACCCAGTTTTTCTTCTGTTTTTCATTTAAAAACATTTTAAAATTAATGGTTTTAGAAAAACCATTTGTGTTTGAGCCATTAAACAAGCTAATACAATGTATGAGTGAGACTTACATTGGTTCTAAACCTTAAGACCTATACTAGATCTTCAGTCTTCACTTGATACTTGATTTGGTTCGAGTTTTTGCACTTTGTTCCTTGGTTGAATGTGTTTGATCCTTAATACAACTTAGTTTAAACATGTTAGTTAAATAACAGTTGTGTTTTGCCATCATTAAAATACGGGCGAGGGTCAACACATGTCAATAAAGTAAGTATTTTTTTGAAAATTCACAATTTTTTCATTTTTTTAATAAAAAAACATATCAGTGACCAGAGCAACGCTCATCAGCACAGACATTGTGTATGGTGTCTTCTTGGCGGCGATTCATTGCCATATTCTTTCGATTAGCAAGACAGGTCGATTCTGACTCCTTAGTGGTGGTGGTTTTCAACAAAAATGCATTTTTGGTTTTCAACAATAATGTCTAAAACATACAGATTTAAAATCCGACAACTTTAATTCGTACAGGTGACACGTGAAAGTGATCGGTTTGATGAAGGGTGATAAACTTGATGTCAAAATATAAATCTCATCAAGCTCTTTCAAACGGTATTGGGGTGCACTTTTTTGGATCACGAGTTGTTCCAACATCACAAAAAATCTTTGAAAGTTTTTTAAAAAATCAAATCAAATACTTATTAAATCACCCAAATTCTTTTATATTTATTTAAGTTAAATTAGAATTTTAAAGTTATTTTGATTATTTCACCAATCCTCAATTGAACCAAATGAAGAGAACCTGACTCTTTCAATAACTTCATTATAAATTAAAAACTTTATGAAGACAAATTAAATGAAAATACATTATAAACGTTGTATTTGTTCTTTTCTTATCTTTAACTATTTAAAGAAGGATTGACATTGCAATATACTCACCCTCGATTTTCTTTTCTTTCTTTTTTTGCTTTTATACTCTTTCTTTTTATTTTCCTCTCAGATTTCAAACATATCCATTGCTACTTTTTGATACCAAATGAAAGTGTAGAATTTTATTAGTTTCCAATTGAATTTAAGTATCAATTCATTTATAATTGAAAGGATTGTATTATACAACGATGATATCCAGAATTCATTTGTAGAATATATCAATTTTTACAATAGATTACTCAAAACTTATTCAATTTCGTAGAAATTTATTTACAAATGAATGTACAATTTATTAACAAGCCAAACATGTATTAATTAAATTCATTTGTAAATGAATTTTTTAATTGGATGAAGTTCTTCTCTAATAACTTAAAAAAAAATTTCTCTAATTATATCATTTAATTAAGATCGCATCGCTTGAGAAATTTTTTTTAAAATTAATGGAGAGGATCCCAGTACTCTATTGACAAATACGGTTCAAGAAAAAATTATAGATCAAGGTCAAATCCCATATGCGCAGCTTCAATAGTTTATTTAGTGCATGCATGCACTTCTGCGGATACCCACCAATTAATCATCAATCACTACTTTATTTATTTATTTTTAAAGATAATTAATACTCCCCATATCCATCTAAGATTAGTTTAATGTTAAATAATTACGATGACATGAGTAGCTGCTTATTACATATTTGTAATTCCAAGTATCTAGAAAAGACTGGAGGAAAAAATATTAAATTTTATATATAAATATTATACTTAGTAAAAAAAATTTGATTAATTCATATAATTTTTTTAATCTCATTATTTCGTTTAATTTCATAAAAAATTATAAGTAAATATTTATTTTGATCTTTAAAATTTTGACTCAATTATAATTAAATTTTTATAATTTTAATTTAAATAATTAAATCTTTAACATATCAAATTTAAAATAATTAAGTCCTTGAACTATAGTACCGTTAAAAAAACTAACGGATACCAAAACTAACCCTTAATAACTCTACTACCCTCGTTCAGAAACTCCAATTCCAGATCAACTCGTTTTCACTCACAAGGTCACACTTCTTCGCCATGATTCACTCTCTCTCTGTTTGATTCCCAATCTAATGCACTCATCCCCACGGTAAATCCTTTGCTCCCTACCTCTATCGTTTGAATCCCATTAATGGAGCCCTACGTCAGCATCGAGACCTCCTCTGTGATCTAGATCGTCGTCTTCCCGATCGACACCATCCCACCGACGCTTTTGCGGGACTACCACTCGATGTTGCTACGGCACCCCAGACAATCCCGCTCTCCGCCATCAGCTTCTTCCACACGGAGCACCAGAAGTCCCCCTTTGCCAACCAGCCTTCTCTCTTTCTCTGGGGTTTCTCGTAATCTATAATCGATAATCTTTCGTTGTTTCGACTTCTCTATTTTACCTTGAACCATTTGTTATAATCTCTGGTTGGTCTTATTGACAATTCATTGTTTTTTATTGACTCAAAATTTGTAACTGGTTACAGTTAAATTTCACTGATTTCAACTATTTTGATTGTTGCTCCGCTTTCTCGCAGCTGTTCTTTTGGTGGGTCGCAGGTAAATTCGTGTTAACTGGATTTCATGTTGCACAATTATTGGATTTTTTTTGCACGTTATTGTACAATACGTTTTATTTTACTTTGTGTTTTATGTAAATTAGTTCATGGATTGAGGTTTGGCGAATAGATTGTTGTATTTAGAATTGATAAAGGCATTTGGGTTTGACTTACAATTCAATGAAAGGAGTTCTTTTTTTAAACAAAATTATGGTTATAAACTTCTAAGAGTTCAATATGTTGGTAATATTGTGGATATAAATTTTGCAGGTGGATCTCAAGCTTAAAATATGCAGGGGTTCATCGATTTGAAATTTTTTAGTTCAGGTGAATTATGTGGAGGATGTTACAAAGCAGAATTGCTCCATCTGCAGGATTGTTCTTGCAACCAATCTGGATTTCTCCTTGGACTCTCTGACGTGATCAACCCTTTTCCAGGGCCCAACAAAAGCCGAAACCCACCACATAATTTAGACAGAAAAGCCTCTACATCAAGCTTCTCTACCATCACTGGCAATAAGTCCTCATACTTGTTTGCTTTGGTTGTTTCCGAGCAAATTGGATCAGTTTCCATTATGTTTTGGTCTGTCTGGAAGCAGAGAAAATGAGGGAAAACCTAAGTATGTTTGGGGATTAGGGACGTAATTGGTATTTTGGTCCGCTTTTTACATGCTCATGTTTCAAGAACCCGATTGTGATTGGATTCAAATTTTAAATATCAAAATAGATATTTATCTAAAATTATTTTAATACGCGCGTGACGTATAACGTTCAATTATTACATACAATCATAATCAATTTATCTTTTAAAAATGAGTATGTCACTTATATTAAAATACTATACATGCTTCATCAAGCAGTGTGACTTATCAACTTGAATGTTTGTTTAACATATATGGTCAATGACAATAAAAATTGCCGACAAAAGCATATTGTTCACAACTTGAATTATTTTGAAAGTTGATCCTTTTTATAATTTAATTATATTAATTTTCAGGGTTTTCAATGTTGAAATTAAATTTTTTTTTTCAGTATGGGGGACCAAACCAAATTGAAGAATTAGCTAATACAATAACAATGTGCAAACCCCGAGAATTGAGATATTTAATTATATTTTAGTATTTCAAAGCAAAATTAAATCGGAAGTTCTTCAGATTTTACTATCTGCAAACTATAAGTTTGAGACTTTGTTGTATCTTGAATGACTATTCGTATGTAACTCATAGCAAACTTGTTTATACAAGTGAGAATGAATAAAACCTTAAAAACAGTGATGAATTCATGCATCTAAATCTTGATTATCATATTCTCGTTTAGAAAATTTACAATACTCTCTACATCTATATATAGTTAGAAGGGAACCCTATTATCAAGATAAATCATAAAAGTATGACCTAGCCTACCCATTACAACTTATTAGTTGTAATGGAAGTTGATGCTTAATTAGCTTCAATTTTTTATTATTTTAAATAATTACATGTTTCCACAGTTAGAAGTAGTCATAAAAAATGTGAAAAATTAATCAAACATTAAAAAAAAATAACATAACAAGAGTAGTTTATATAAAGTAAAAAATTCATGAATTTAAGCTTTTGAGGGATGTAACATGCAAATTTTATAAGAATTTACAAAAAAAAAAAAAATTAAGTTAAAAACCATAATTTTAAAAATCTTGGGGGAGGGGAAATTGATCCCTCATACTTGTATGTGGCTCCACCTCTGTTTGAATCAAATTGAAACTCATTCATCTGTATCAAAAGCTGATTCATGTCAAAGCCAAACAATATTTTTTTTATTATCAAGGACAACAAACACTCTTGGAAACAGTTTCAAATACACAAAAAAATGGATTAAATTGTAATTAATTTCCTCTCGATGAATAAAAAAAAATATTAATTGAGAGGCTTTAAACATTGTATCTTGTCAT
Source organism: Bretschneidera sinensis (assembly GCA_023935145.1). NCBI lineage: Eukaryota > Viridiplantae > Streptophyta > Magnoliopsida > Brassicales > Akaniaceae > Bretschneidera > Bretschneidera sinensis. The sequence goes on from CM043699.1 coordinate 574,721, forward strand.
GATCCATTTGTTAGGTCAAAAGATACCCTAAAGACGTTTGTTAAAAAATATTAAATATAAATAATACTAATTAGTTTAGTTGCTAAAATCATTTATCATCGCACAAAAAACTTGAAATCAAATCTCATAATGTTAAGGATAGAGAGATAGCGTAAAAGAGAAAGCTACCCTTACATAACTCATAGACTCGATGAATCTTTAATAAAACAAAAAAAAAATAAATAAGATAATTATATTATAACTAATATAATATTTCATTTGAATTTACTCTTACAATTTATAAACAAACTCGATTTGAAGAATTTTTAAAAAAAAATCAATTTAATACAATTTTAAAATATTAAAACGTTTGTCTGAACATTTATTAGTCTCTCGACACTCATTAACCAAACCCTTTTACATATACCTCTATGTTCTTGATACACGCATAACTAGTCATCTAAGTAAGCATCTTTTCAGCAACTTTTAAGAGTTGAAAAGATTTGATAAACAATAACCAAACCAAACAAAACGGAGGGTCGAATATCAATGCTCATAGCTAAAATGCCTCGAAGTATATACTGAGGAAGAGAAATTTGGTGTTAGGGATGGACTTTGCTTTTCTGATGAACCTTTCTCACCCATTCTCTCCCTATGCCAACAGTACTTCAAGGTTACCAGGTCGCGCGCATGTTGCTTATTACATCTTACATTTTGAGGTTCACACCATCCCCCTATGCCAAAAATATCATAAATTAAAACATTTATCTATAAATTAATACATAAACATTCCATTGAAAATCAACAAAACCACATCAAGGCATTGTAAACAACATAAATAAAGATCGGTTAAGATCCTCTTTAATAATTAGATAAATTTTTTAGATTAATGTACTATTAAATGAGTGTCACGACATAGATGAATGATGCATTGATCCAAAAGTTTCCTCTATTCACCGGAGAGAATTTTGGTCCAGCAAAGATTAAACATCTATATTGCTTACTTTCTCATGTTTTCTTGGATGAACACTTCCGTTTTATGGGAGACATGACTTCTTTGTGAACACCTTCACACAGATTAGAAATAAGTGTTAATTCATTTCAAATCACTATATAAGTCTTGTCTCACTTCACAGAAAGATATAATTTAAACCCAAACATTTTTGCCGACAAGAGGAGCGAGCCTCAACCACCTCATTCAAGCACTCGCGTGTGAATGAACAGTCATCCTTTAAAATTTAAACCTGAGAGCCTTTGTTTGCCTGAGTGCACAATAACCAAAGAAAAGTAGAATGCAAGTGCTGTAGACAGAGATACTCCATTTAGAGAAGCCCGAGGCATAAGTTAATTTACTTTCCCTCGTCTGGCCAAAAAAGGAGAGAAAGAGATCAGCCTGTGAACATGCAAATACAAAAAAAAAAAGTACTAGGAATTCAGCCTCAATGGACCCTCTATATTAATTTCTCTTGCGTAAGAACAAATAATCATCCCCATTGATATACAGTTTTGTTGGGTAATTTCCTTTTAAGTGAAAAGTACAATTAACAGAGGGTAACTAGCAATTACACAAATGTCAGAGATGTACAACTCTATTGGCAGTCATATGGATCGAGCAGAGTTATTACTACATGCTACAATTCAACGGTAGTCAAGAACAAGTTGAGGATCATATGATAAATAACTATCATATGGTTGATGATGAAGTGTAGAGTAGTAGGCAAACATGTACAGAATAATTGAGGAATACTGTTGTTATAATAAAGTGAAGGAAAAGAGGCAATTGAAAGGAGGAGCTCCCTTCAGTCCAAGCACAGAGACAGAGGGATGCAAAAATATCTCCCGCATCATTCACACAGTCACAGTAGCAAAAACACTTGAATTAATCTCCATTTTCTACTGAGTGCTTGAATGAATGAGTCGGCAGCTAATTCAACCCCTTTGTTTCCCATCCATGAGTGGGCTGAAGGAAGCTCTTCCCAATCATTTTCACTATTCAAAATTAGCTGCAATTTATGAATATTAAAATTATAAATTTGTACAGAAGGAAGTACCATTTCAAGAGATGATGGAGATAGCTTTATCTTATGTAGCTCCTAATTCTACAAAACAAGGTAGGAAAAAAGCTCAGGAGAAGTTTTCAATGGAGGATACATGAATATATTGAACACATCAAAGGTTAGGGACAAAATGATTGCTAATAGTTCATGAATGTTATGCAAAGAATTCACTTAAGAAAACTGATTATACATAAAGAGTTGTTTTGATTTGGAGGTTTTCCTTCCAACTAATCAAAGTATAGAATTAGAATACTTAAAAGAGTTAAATTCCATGCAATCAAACGTATCTGAAAAGGAAGAAAAATGGTGGGTGCCGGCTACCTTAGTTGGTATAATCGCTTGTCATTGCATAAGAGAGCAGTAATCAAACCTCAATCACATCAGAGAGAAATAGGGGATGAGTGAAGACTCGTAACCCAATTTTTTTAAAGAAAGAAACAGAAACGAAGAAAAATGGGGAAATCATAATCAAGAACCAAATGCTAAGTACCTTCATGACAATTCCAACCATTTAATGTAAATTTGGCATGCTTGATTAAAATCTAGACCACCTATATATTAAAACCTAATATTAACCATCAGGTACAACAAAAACCTAGCTAAACACCATGAATACTGATTTAAATATCCAAAGGACATTGACCACTACTAACAATCAAAAATTTTTTATTTACAATTATTATGAAACATACTCATAATCTTTACCTACTCATACAATAATCTTTTTTCTTATCCATCTAAGAATTGTTGGCAAGGGTCAACCCTAAGACCTCAAGACACCCAGAAGAGAAAAAGGGTGTTGGCTCACTAACAATCATAATTAATAAAGTGGGTGTGAGTTAACTTAATTGGTAGAGGGTTACCTATCACTGTTGTGTAGTCCTATATGCCCAATGGGTCAAAGGAAAAAAAAATGATAAAACAACACATTCAACAGCAACACAAAAGAGAAAAAAAGAGGAAAAACCAAAAAAAAAATCCACAACAACAAATTTCTGGTTGAGTAGCTTCCAGAACAAACCCAGTTGTAAGCTTAGGAATTAAGAGATAGCATATCACAGTAGAAGAAAACCCCACATCCACTTGCAACTCTGATTAATCAAAGCTTCAAACATTCCAAATAATGAAGCAGGTCAAAAAGCACTCATGCTTTCTTCACTGTTTGAATAAGCATAAAAAAACAATTACCATGGAACCTTGACAAAAATCACAGATTCACAGGAGAGCTTCCGTCAAAACAAAGAGAGTAATATGATCTTAACATGTACTGTTCAAGAACACATTAAAAAAAGATAGAATGATAGCAAAATTAGAGGGAAAAAAAGTTAGAATTAACTTAACTGGTAATATTCATGCGTGTATAATTGATCTCCAAAGACTGAAACCTTAAATCTGGAGCACTGATGCTGTACTTAAAACCCTAATCTCTTACTACTGAGCTAAAGAAGTGAGAGAGAAGTTCAGAGATGGTAGAGTATAATTGAGGAGAATACAAAGAAAAGTAGATGTGATAGAGAAGAAAAGGGAGTTTCACTAATATAAGGAGGAGAAGATGATTTCTTATGCAAAGGGAGGTGGTGGGTCATTTTCGTCATGAGAGTCAGAGACAGGAAAGCGACTCTAGATCTTAACATATCTCTCTACACACGAGAAAACAAGAGAGAGAGACTGAGGATATTATGTCAAACACATACTGTGTTTAATCCCTTTTTTTGTGTGTATTCCTTTGTGTTTTTTCTCAATAATTTTGTTGATTTAGCCAATTTTTATAATAACTAATGTTTCAGGTATACAATAGAGTACGCGCTTTCAAAGGTTATATTCACAACATCATTGTCCCCTTCAACATCATTTGTTATATTTATGAGTAAGTTGGTTATTTTTATGATTATACTGCTCGATGATGTTAAATGATTTTCGTCAAAGTATTTTAACAACAATTCACGCTTTAAACATATTTATCATGTACAGATTATAAATTTTTAAAAAATAATATTTGATTTTCAAGTAATAAACTCTATTGTTATTACGTGTAAAACTCAAGAAAGTACATGTAATTTACTTATTTTCGTATGGTATAACAGCAAAAACGGTTTATGATCTAATTTGATTTTTAATAGGTTTAAAGTAAAAAAATAATAAAATTAAAGTATATTTAATATTTAATAAAACAAATTTTTTAAACTTAATTTCTATTATAAAAATATAAATCATTTCAAACTAAACCAAATAATAAAAAAAAGGACAATACACCTCCACATTTTATTTTTAACTTTCGTATATTCTTCATCGATTCAAAAATTCTATTTGAAAGAGTGGTTTTAGACCCGGACCAGTAAAAAAATTCTCTTTTGACATAGCAAATACAACAGTAATATGTAGTGAAATAAAAAAAGTAACTTCTTTTTGAAAAGATTTTTGACGGTGTAAAACGTCGATAAAAACATTGACTAATAATTTTTAAAAATTTCATTAATAATATCTATAAATACTCAATTAATATTATTATTAAAATTTTCAAAAGTCCCATTCAATTTTTCACTATTTCTAACAAGATTTTTTCCTGCTTTAGGGTGATGTGGGGTTAAAAGCCGACCTTCAAATGCTTTTTCATTGAAACTCAACACCCTCGCTCAGTCTATCTTTAGGAGCGTACATATTCGATCCCTTGCGTACCTGACCGATGCTTGTAAAGTCTCTACCATTCATTATTTCTACATTTAAATAATGAATAAAAATCGGGTCCAGTTATACGTGGCGTGTCATATCTTGCGAACATTTTAAATTTTAAAATTTTATATTTATTATTAATTGAGTTTTTTAAAATTATTATTTAAGCATAATATCGGATATATAATAGTGATGCATAAAATCTGGCTTCCATAAGCTATGTTAAAATACAGTAATCTTACAACACACGTGTTGCATCATTTTCTTTAAAAATAATCATTTTTAAAATCAATAGAAGAAGGCATGTTTCGTATTGAAAACAATTTATATACATTAAATTGATGAAATTTAAATAATTTAATAAATCAAATATATTTAAGCATGATATTTTATATATATATATATATATGTATATACACACACAAATATATTCAAAATCGAGTAAGCAGCTAAGTTTAAAAGTTCAAAATAACCTATTAAAACTTCAAATCTATTCAAAGTTGGGTAAATCCATCCAAAACTTTTAACTTAAAATAAATTTTATTGTGCATTTACTTGAACTACTACCACATTTGAAATTTGAACTTTTACGATGCAATTACCAATTACAAAAAAAAAAAACTATACCATTGATTTTTATTTTCTTTGATCAAAATTCTCCACCCCAAAATCTTCATCATAGAAAAATATACTGATAAATAAACAAAATATCTCAAAATATATACCCTTTTTAATCTGATGAAGTAGAATACTATTAGATTATTTAGATACATAAAAATAAGATTTTGTGGTTAATTAAAATTATAAAATAAGTTCTTTCAAAATATTAATATAAAATAACTAAAAGATAAATTTTTACTTAAAAAATACTAAAATAATAGCTTTTATTATTTGCAAAGTAGCGATAGATTAATAATTCTGTTAATGTTATATGATATCTTGAGAGTTAGGAATCAATTATCTTAATTGTTAGTCATTAATACATAAATCATAAAGAAAAATGATAACTTCTTTTAATATAATATCATTTATAGGCAACGAAACACCCTAACAAATCATTTACAAGCATTTAATTGAAATATTAATTAATGTAGTCCCCTATATTACACAACCACAATTGAAAGATTACTACTTTTAATATATCATAGATGGGTTCGGCTTCCATCTTTTTTCCAATTTTAAATGGGCATCTTTTATTCTTTAAGGAAAAAATGACACATTACTATTTAAAAAATCAATAACTAAGATTTAGTCACATACATTAAACCATTAAAAAATCACAATGAATTACAAATTTCTCTATTATTTTTTTAATATTTTAATATTATACTTAATTTTACACTATTAAAACTAATTTATTTAAAAAATTTGTAAAATTTATTAAAATATTATCTTGTACCATTAAATTTCTCTTATCTAAATTAACATTCAATTTTTTTTAATAGTTGGATCATGATGATATATGAAGTGATTGTGTCAATTTATTATCTTCTAAATATTGCAATTGCTTACTTTTCAACATAAAATAAAAAAATAAATGCCTACATTTCTTTATGCAACAAACGTATCACTGATTTTTTTTCTTCTGAATAACAAATGTTAAATTCAATATTAAAAAAATTAAATAATGAAAAAAATCTTACGATAATATCCCTTTATCATGTCAATAAAGTAAGAATATTTTTAAAAAATCATAATTTTCAAAATTTAAAATAAAAATAATAAAATTAGGTAGTTATTATTCATTGAACTTGTTTCCACTCGCGTGAGGGCAGCCGGTTCGACGGAAGGTGGAATTTATGAGTCTTATTTGATAGCTCTTGGTGAGATATTTCCAATGAGATACCTATGGTGTGTTTTTTCGACTCATGGTTGTCCCGATATCGCCAAAATTTTAAGTGTGAAAAAATTAAATCAATGATTTTGTTTATTTACCAAATTATTGATTTTTAAAATACTGATTTATCATCTCCCTGTTAAAAAAAAAATGTATATTTTTAAAAGAAGGAAAATGATGTAAGCCAGAACTAGATTATAGCAGTGAAATGAAATGACAATGCTCAAAAGGCCAAAATCATTTACAAGCCTACAATGTTGACAAATGCATGGTGAGTTTCATCATGGTTGTTTTGAAGACAAAGATTGATATAAATAAATTTATGCTCATTGTGTAGTCGGTAAACCTAATGAAGCCATACTGAGAAAGAAAGGACGAAAGGAAAACCCCTCATTGTGTGGCCAAGAGTACACAGAGAGATATGATACACTACCAAAAAGAGTGAGCTAGTGGATGCACAACTGCTTCTTTTATTTATTTAGACTGTCGACGCACATGATTTTCTCTATAACCCTCAGAAAAATAGAATCTAAAATGCTTAGATGACAGTGGCATTGTGGAGACCACAATGGGTGCATTTCTGGAGTCTTGTTTGTCATCAATTCATCATCCTAAACCAGAAAAAGATACTGTAATTAATAGACGAGGGAAACATCATTTCGACTTCCAGTTCAAAGTCCAGATAGTAATGATGCAAACAAATATTACTGGTCAAATCCGTAACAAACATCCATCATTCATACTCTGAGTTTACTAAATTCAAGGGGTCCAAACGTTGCTTTAACCCCAGACTTGGAGAAGGCAAATAAGGCCATTTTATTTTATTTTTAGTAATGTTGCAAACCAATAAGCCATTTTGTATTATTCTCGCAACCGACAGGCTGCCTGCCAGCCCTCCACATTGGGGAACAGTGCAAGTTTTTGGACCACAAGGCCACTGGCTACACAATCTAACCAGATATATAACTGGATCTGGACCCATTGCCCTAGATTTTAAAAATGATTTCTGTTTTCGAAAAGGTTTTTGTCAAAAATAAGAAAACAGTTTTTACAAAGATTAATTTAATCTTAAAAAATCTAAATCACAGTTAATGGGTTAATGGTATTATTAAAAAAATAAAGTCATAGTTAAATGGGAAAATTAACCTGCAAGAAGATCTGCATCTCCCAAGGCCCCAACGAGAAAGCACCCACACAGAGTCAGGAAACTATAAAACCATCTGCCATGAGGCCCTCTGACGGTCCCCAAAGAAATGGCAGGTGAGACTTGAGAGTTATGGCACATAGTTTTCCACTTTAAACCACTAAGCACATCCATTGGTAAGCATCCAACAAAGGCCACAATGGACAAAAGCAATATGTGCAATTCTCTTGAATGATGATAATATATTATAACATGATGTCAGACTGTCTCCATTTGTTATGACATAAGAGACCAATGATTAAACCTCACTCACATTAGAAATGAAAAAGAGTTATCTTTTATCGTGTAGCTTATAGATACAATGTTTTTTGAACAAAAATATATATATCATAATTATCATCGTTATAACAAATATTTACTCCACAAATATAGATCTATATTTATGTAATTAAGGTAACTCTACTTCCACGACTGAATTGGCTTTTGTCACAAAAATTCTGGTATTTTAGTGACACTTATCTCTCTAAAAAAATTGTGGCCGACCCTTTACATTATGTTTGGGAGTATATGGGAGAAAGTAAAGGAAGAGGTTTTAATGGAAAGGAAAGGTAGGAAAAGTAAAATAAACGAGAAGTTGATGCTTTCCCTTATTTGAGAGTTTTGTAAAGTATGAGAGTATCGATACCTTTCTTATGCAAACCCCTAATTTGAAGTGTTAAAAAACTTGGCATGTAAAAAGGTTTAGAGAGTTATTAGGAACCATCCAAAACCCTTTCTCCTTATGAAAAGAAATTCTCTAACTGGGGGTTTTTGGAAACTCCTTTGTTTTCCTTTACTTTATCCTCAACCCTTGGTTGCACTGGGTGCATCTCAACCATCCGAGAGAGACTTTCTCTCTCTTGACAAAAGACTGAGATGCATCTGATGCACTCAAGAATTTCTCCTCCCAAACAGTGTTAGTTAATAGTGATGATCTGTGTATATACCAACTTTTTTTAATACTAATGAGAGAGAGAACTATTGAAACAACATATCATATAACGTATGCACCTTTTATTAATCAGATATTTCAATATATACACAAAAGTATTACGAGGTTAGAATCCTTTCCTTTATCCAAAAGCCTGGCATGCACTAAACATTGCAAATACAACATATAACTCGCTGCGCACTGCTTCAAACCTTAACTTTCCTACAGACTTACAGGGAAACCCAGGATGAGAATTTAATGAATATACATTCACTATCTAGCTACCAATGTAAGAAGTAAGGTGTACCCTTTGGGGAGCATTACTTACAAAATTGTTCTATAAAACTATAACGACGGATTCTAAAACAACTGGAAAAACATGCTAGTTGATCCATCCCCATATGATTGCTGATCTGCGGTTTAACCAAAGCCCTGCAAAGCGGGCAAGTCCTTTCTCTCTCAAACCTGAAATATCATTAACTTCCAGATGGTTAGGAGAGAAGCTAAAGAATAATGAACCTAGACTGAAAATTAGTCAAAACATGATACCAAATCCTTACTAATTGACAATTTAGCTTACCCGTTGAATTGGGGAGCTAGCACATCCTAAATAACAGATTACAATGTGAGTCCTGTAGTCCACTTATAACTAAATTATGGCCATTTGGAAACAAGGTATTCAATAGCAAAAATACTACACCACAGTAGTGGCAAACTTTTGCTAAAGATAAAACAAGTAAACCCATGCTTCTCTAGAGAAGTCAAGAGGGTCCACTCAGAGACTGCGGATAGCAGATCTTGGAAATCATATTCCCAACTCCGAAGTATCAAATTTCACCTAGACTTAGTACCCTGAAAATTTTATTGTATGCATTCTTCAACTTCCACTTCCCCTCTAAATCATCTATCACTATGTATCACCATTTGATAATTATTGCAACAAGATAAACAAAGTAAATAAATATACACAAACATATATCGACTTTAACTTGGATTCCGGAATGCTAGCAAGCAATAGCTATGTTCCTCGACTTCCATTTTTAATATTCTCTCCAGTTCTCTTCCCCAGAGAGAAACTTTGGCAGAGATGTAATGCAAAATTTTATATATTTCTCTCCCCAGTCATCTTCTGACCTTTCACATTGGTGAACCAATGCAAAGGTAAAAATTTCACATCTCTTCCCCCATTCTGCACATGATCTATAGTACATGAACCATAGCTTCAGTCCAAATCAATTAAGTTTTAATTAGCAGCAATTGTCTCATTGGTATTTCCCCAACTCATAAGCACTTGGATGGCTTGAGGTCCTGAAGTCAAATCTCCAGGCCAACAACTCCTTTATGACTAAGGAGAGTTGTTGTCATGTGTGGCTGTTTTTTTTTTGTGGGGGGGGGGGGGGGGGGGGTTGGTATGGTAGGTTTTAATCCTTCATTGTACTAATTAAGCTCTAATTCCAACTGCATGATGTTGCTACTCTGACCGATCACAATAAAACATACTCCGTAATATATAAGTAAAGATTCATCTACTCTATCTTGTCTTCATCATTATATAGCCCATATATTGTATCTAAGAAACTAGCGAGGTGTCGAGGTCAATTTTCTCTGACTATCCCATCAATTCCCTATGTTATACTGCACTGTAAACATTGATTAGTAAAAAAGGTGCAGTAAACTGACCATTCTGAAACACAGTCCTCACAGAAGACATGCTTACAGCGCAATAGGATCGGGGTGTGCATCTTTTCCTGGCAAATAGCACAGAGGTCCCCTGCTGCATTCACCTGCGTTGAATTACTTGCAGCTAAGAATAGGTGGATAACTAGCTATTAAGGTCAAAACTAATCATGCAAATATCAATAGATACATTATAAAACAGAGTGAAAGTACTTCAGGTTGTTCTTAGAATACATTTTTCCGATTTTGATTCTTCTTTGAAACTGTTTTTTTTTTTTTTCGGGGGTGGTGGTCCATGGTTTAGTTTCTGTTTCTTGGAAATAGAAACTTTTTTGGAAACTCTACGAAACGGTATCAATGGAGAAGGAAATTTCCTTTGGTATGATAATTGGCACCCACAGGGTCCCCAGATTGAGCATTATAGTGAAGAGTTATTTATGACTCTTCCATCCCCATGCAAGATAGAGTTTCCTATGTGATCAAGAATTATCTGTGGACTTGGCCTGCTGCAAGATCAGATGACTTGGTAGAGATTCAGGTCATGTTATGTGATGTCATAGTTCATAATCCTTCTACAACTGACAAAGTTCTTTGGTTTCCTTCTCCTTCCAGAAGCTTCCCTTCTAAATTTACATGAAATGCTTTAAGAGTTAGGAAAGATTAAGTTGATTGGCATCATCTAATATCGTTCAACAATTCCATACCCAAGAAAAGTTTTATTAGGCAATCCTTGATAGGCTTACCACGAAGAGCCGGCAAGCTAGATGAGGAATTCACTCCAACACAGTTTGCAATCTTTGCAATGCTTCACTTGAATCGAGGGATCAGATTTGGTCTCAAGTTCTAAAAAAATCAAATGTAGGCAGAAGTGGTACAGACTGTACAGGATGTTGGCAAGGGGAACTTCTTTAGGCTATGAAGCATCTTAAAGGAAAATCTCCTTATAAACTAGCTTGGACGGCTTGCATTTACCATATTGGAGAGAGCAAAACTTTAGGTTCCATTAGACTCCTTCCATAATGTTGATTTTATGATTACTTTGGACGTTAAGAGATAGGATACTTAGAAATAGTAGCATAAATAGTAATTCAGTAGATAGTATAGTAGCTTCTAACTAGTTTTAAGATGTTTTGGAAATTGAGAGTTAGGTAAATTTTTTTGGTTGCAAATTCTGCTTTTGTATGGTTTTTTTTTTTTTTGGGTGAATAAAATTCACTTTTATCCAAATAATTAAAAAAATAAAAGTACTTCAGATACTGATTTATGAACGAAGATGTGTATACATGTAGATATATCAATAACAAAGCTATCAACAAGACATAAGGGTTCTGTTTGCTCTAAGTGAAGTCAGACAAAGGGAAACTTAGTGCAGCAACAAGCGAAACAAAGTTCTTCAATATACCGAAAGGATGAAAACAGAGGATAGAAACATAGATGGTATCTTATGAAACATTCAAAATCCTTACTGTCCCATCAACTATGTCGATTTTGTGGGCCCAATAGGAAATATTAAACTTAAGACCCCTCTTCTTCCTCTTTATGCCTTTTATTGTTTTGTTACGACATCACTGACAGCCAACCAACCACTTAATGCAAGAAACAATCTTCATGCAGCTTAAAGATTTCTCAAAAGCAAATGCAAAGATAAGGATATGATTGATCAAACATGAAGGACCTTTAACTGATTGCACAGCCAACAAGCCATTTGAACTACCATTGAAATAACAGCAAAAGACAGTCTAATAAAAGAATGTATGAAGGAGTTCCTATGGCTTACAGTCTTCCCTGTTTTGTACAGAAAGAATCATAAATCATACACAATAACACAAGAATGAATAAGCAGATTTAAACTTTTTATGAAGGTTTTCCTGTCCTCCTTTCAGAATATTAGATTAATTAAGTATTTGTTTTCTTAACTGGCGGTGAAAATTTGCTAGCTATAAGATTATAAGATATCAAACCCCATCCCCCCCAAAAGAAACAAAGTGACAGAATATACCTGTTCCAACGTGGTATAACACCCATAATGCACTTCCTTGCGCGATAATGCTGTAATGGAGGCAAAAAATGATTGAATCTAAAGAACAAGCCCAAAACATTAAAAATAAAACATCACATAATTTTAAAGCAATGGAGTATCTGATCATATAGAGAGAAATCGAAAAACGGAACATTGTACCTTCTCAATAACAGTTGTGAGTTTGAAAGTTAGATAGAGCCCTGTAGTTAGTGATGAAAAAAGGCTTCCATACTCTTTGTTCAAGAAAAAGCGGTACCAGACAGGTGTTGGTTACAAGGCACGATACAATAGCAGTGCGTACTCAACCAGAGTTAGAATTTGACCCTTAAGAACCAGATCCAACAGTCAGAGAGTTTTCTTTTTATCTTTTTTTTTTTTTTTTTTTTTTACTTTTCTTTTGGGGAGGGGGCAAAAGAAAAATAGAAAGAGATATTAGCAGTTACAGATCAACAAAAGTATTTTGTAATGCATGACATCATATCACCTGCCGACGGACGTTATGTCCTTTGCCATTCTTATAATACATTAGCAGGTAGACACTTGAAAGCCATCACTGCCTGTCGCACCATTGTATCTACATATAAAGAAATTTCAGATGAAATCAACATATTCAAATCTCCCTTCAGAAATATAAAAAAAGGTACACTAAAGGTGATTATGTTTATGTTACCTATATGACAAGAAAAGTAATAGAAATGGAAAAAAAAAGAAGAAGAAGAAGAATGAATACAAAAATTACATTTAAAAAAACAAAAATTATAAAATGTTCAACCCCACATGAAATAAATAAACAAAAAGGGTCCGAGTCAGTTTCCCAGGGCAGGAGTAGAACTGAAATCTTGACAAAAAGAGCTACATAATCATTACATTAGACAGAAGAAGAAAGATATTAAATTTTTTATAGATTTTTTATCTTGAAAACCTTCTGACTCGATAAAACTCATAAATTTTTGAAACCATGGCATCTATAAAGGTATTTAATTTCCTTTGGAAAGTTTATCAACAAACTATATGCATGAGTGACCATATATGCAGTTACCACCATAAGTCTGCACACTATGTTCATTAAACAATGTAACAGCTCTATTCAATGAAAAAATCAAATGACTAGTCATATTACCATTTACCACGATGATGAATATTGCCTGCCAGAAAGGTGGAATTATGTTCGGAGGAAGCATCACCGACGGATAGAAAAGATCATCACTTCGACACCACCAGTAAACCCCAACCACATGAAGCATAAAACTGTAGAGATTATGACAATAACAGAATTTTTTTCTCTCTCCCTGTAAAAAAGAATTAAGCAAAAGAAAGATAAGTTCTCCTTCTACTTTTTTCTGGGGGGAGGGGGTAATTTCAAATATCAAGTACATCAAAGCTCACCTTTAGTGCTGTCTGCTTCTGAAGGATATCATTCAACTTAAAGAAGACAGCTATGATCGAAATAGTGACAAGGAAACCTGCAAGTCCTCACAGAAAGCAATTGTCACCGAATAGAACAATGTTGAATATTAAAACAGTGAGAGACAGCGAAATACTAAAACCAGATGTATGAAACCACTCATCACAGAAAGATGATATCCATAAAAGTACTGCAGTAAGACTTAAACTATAGGTCTTAGCCCCCACCCTCCTGGCGGAAATTCCTTTCTCATATGGTAGACAGATACATTATTAGAAAATTAGAAGAGGACATAAAGCGGATAGCAACAAATAGTAACAAGGACTAAGATTACATCATAATATTAGTCAATGCTCACCTCTTAAAATTCCTCCCAGAAAACTATTTCTTCAAACCACTAAAGTCCTAAATCAAACAAAACCTACTTTATCCTGCAGGCACTAGAACCCCTATACCCTCAATGCAAATATCCTTTCGCAATTCTCATTCCCTCGTCCTAGAATTAAGCAATGTGCATCCTCATTTGTGCACAGAAATGGCATCATTTAGTATTCCCCTAACCTCTATAGATTCTTTAGCGTAGCAAAAACATATGCTTCCACATAGCATGAGCACTAATATGTATTCTAAACTTGAAAACTATGACTAGAGTTTCAATTTCCATGTTACAGTTTACTAATGGTTTCTTGTATGGTTAAATGATATGATTAATTTGGAGCTAGCAATTCAACCCAGCAATCAGCATGCTCCAATATCCTATAAGCGGACTGAAAGCTTGCCCCAATTTGCATTAGAAAAGAATTGTATCACGATCAGTACAGTTAAAAGGAAGCAGTTGAAGCAGAAATAACAAGTTGCAGAATAAAAAGAAGAAGAAGAAGAAGAAGAAGAGCAAGTATCCTGCAAATGCTGACGAATGAAGATGACGAGCAAGAGCAAGGAAAAAGGAAGGATCTGTTCAATCCGCCTGGCAAACTGCTGGATATCATAGATTTGGCCCGAATGAACAGCAGACGAATTGGTCGAAGCTTGTTCCTGTTCTTGGGCAATTGGGTTTTGAGGAATGATCTCTTGGAGCTGGTCTTGTTCTTGTTCTTGGGCACTGATAATCTGAATCGAAACCTCCCCGGTGGTGACGGAGGTAGGGTCAGCCGATGAATTATCGGTCAACTGGGTCTCATCCTGAACCTGTGAATCCTCCTCTATTAGATTGGCGGATATGATTCCTGAGTACTCCAATAGGGCAGATAATGGGGACTGGAGCAAGTTGAAAGCGGGCAATCGAATGCTGAAGCTTGTTGAATTACTTGTATCACTATCGCTACTGCTACTACTTGTTGGGGAGTGAGGATCAGGACCCGAACTGGGTGTTTCCATTTTTCTACTTCTAGCTCTGAGACTGAGAGAGAGATAAAGGGGAGGTCAAAAGAGAGAGAATACTAACTGATACAGTAAATAAATCTCTCTCCATGATACTGATGACAGGTGGACAACTATCCCAACGACCTGATAATGCTGCAATAGCGATGGCCGGTGACAACGAAGAAATGAAAGCTAGATTTCGATGCAGTACTGAACACCTAACAAGATTCATACAAACATCATCACTACTGGTATCACAACTATCCCATTTTTTTTCTAAAAAAAAATCGCACTAAAAAAGCATGGGAGGCACCACTTCCTCTCCCATTCTTTAGTTCTCCTTCTGCGCAGGCTTTAGAATTTCGAGCCTTCAGTTCAACAGTAGATTTTTAACAGTACCAATAGTTGGATTTGTCTTCGAGATTTGTATATATAAATGTAAATAATGCTATTTTCTCTCCATATCTATCGATAGCTTCAAAATGAAAGAATATGCAGTTATGCATCCATCATCTTCTCCTTTCCCTCCTCGTCCACTCTACAAGTAGGACCGACATGGTCCGCGTCGTTTTTTCCTTTCTTATTTTTTAGACAGCGTGTAGTTCATGGCATCCACTTTTAGACTACCTGTCGTTTTGATCTTATTGTTTTTTTTAAGTATTATTTTTATTAAAATGGAATAATTTTAGGAATATTACAAAAAGAAGTTTTCTAAGTAGTACGGATACTGTTGACAGTAAGTTTTGATATTTTTTGGTTTAGAAACCCTATTGGTAACTATTAGAAAAGTTACCAGTAACAACATAAAACTTCATTGGTTACGGTTAAAAAGACTAAAAAAGTCAACTTCAGCATGCATAACGGGTTTCTATTGGTTCGTACCTTGAAATGTAAAATCTGTTATCACAACAAATATTTCTTTATCTTTATTTTTTTTTACAGGACGGCAAGTGAAACCGTCTCTCCAAAACACTAATATGTTAATTTTTTAATCATTTTAAATCAAAGCGTGCAAGGTTTTTAAGACAAGCTTGATTATCATTTACTTTTCTTTATTTTTAAAAATCTCAAAGCAAAAAAAAGTTTTTAACCCAATGTTTACTTTCATTTCCATACTATTATTTTCTTTTAAAATTCACTCATTTCGTTCCCCTTAACGCTGAGTTAGTTGAAAATCTCATGAAAGATTGTAATTATATAACTAGTTTAAAAAGTGAGTAATTATTGAGTGTTTTATTCTATGTAATGTTATTATTCATCTATTGGTAATATGAGAAATTCAAATGGTAATTTCAAAAAATTTGAGTAATAATTTCAATAAACTCAAGTAATATTAACGTACTGTGTTACCACTTGAGTTTCTTAAAATTACCACTAAAATTCATCGTATTACTAATAGATAAATAGTAACACTGCATAAAATAAAATAAAAAAACAACTAATAATCAGTCGCCTCAACCTTCAAAGCAATCAGAATTCATTATTCATAACTAAATGGGCCGGGTTATTGGAGCATCGTTCAACATCCAACCCAATTAAAATTCTTATTGGATCTTACCAGAGTTTGGACTCATTTATTCAGGCCCAACCCAATTTCAGACTAGGGCTAAAGAGAGGATCGTCTTTCACTATATATTAAAGGATCTCAATTCATAAATAGAGTATGCAGAGACCTGGCGTTGTCACCGTCTTCCCGTTGAGCTTCTCTGAACATCGCTCGCCATGGGGAGGAGTGAGTTCAGTTTATCCATTCCTTTTGATTATAATTATAATGCTTCGTTTTTTAAAAAAAAAATAGAATTAATTTGTGTTCTTATGATTTTGATTCTCGGTATATAATGAATAAACTGGAATCGCTTTATTTTTGGGATTCGAATGCTTCTTTTACGTCATTGTGATTGTAAGATACTGGATATGACATTCTATTTTTTACGTGTCTTCTAATGGAGTACTTTTCTTAGCTATTGAGTGATTTCGTGACGAGGTTAAACAATTTATAGTTTGAAGATTGATAGGATTTAGAGGAAGAAATGCATGCACTACATCTCACCTTGGATCATTATTCACTTGGAATTACTTTTACCATGAATATTATGATGCTGTTATCAATCTATTCTGTTTTGAACTTTCATATTGCTCTTTGGTGATGACTATGTACGTCTTTTCTTGCCTAATGGAATTGCACTTTTTTTAAATGCCTAATGGAATTGCATTTGTGGTTGCGTACGAACATTTAGCATCTCCACCTTGATGTTATATCCAAAGCGGCACTCTGTAGCAGAGTTATCAATTTATCTAACAATATGGTTCATATTGAAATTCATAATTTGATCTTAAATGATTTATGTTTTCTTTCTTTCTTTTATCTTTTTATTCCTCCATTTTGTAGGTGGGGCATTTTAGGGCTCTGAAAAAGCTTCTTATTTTACTTCTATTGGATTAGTGAATAATGATTTGGATTTCAATATATTCGTATTTTAAATTTTAGCTTTAGAAGTTATTGCTTCTTTCATGCAATCTACATGGCCATGCTGTAACACATAATTTTCTACATTGATTGGTGGGTAATATGATAAATCATTCACTTTCTGTAGGACCTGCAAGGTGTTATCGCCAAATCAAGAACAAGCCGTATCCAAAATCAAGGTACTGCCGTGGTGTCCCAGATCCTAAGATCAGAATTTATGATGTTGGAATGAAGAAGAGAGGTGTTGATGAGTTTCCTTTCTGTGTCCATCTTGTAAGTTGGGAGAAAGAAAATGTCTCAAGTGAGGCATTGGAAGCTGCCCGAATTGCATGCAATAAGTTCATGACCAAATCTGCTGGGAAGGATGCATTCCATTTGAGAGTCAGAGTGCACCCATTCCATGTTCTGCGTATCAACAAGATGCTTTCATGTGCTGGGGCTGATAGGCTCCAGACTGGTATGAGGGGCGCATTCGGGAAACCACTAGGGACATGTGCAAGAGTTAGCATCGGTCAAGTACTGCTTTCTGTCCGTTGCAAGGATAGCAACAGCCACCACGCACAGGAGGCTCTGCGCCGTGCAAAATTCAAGTTTCCTGGTCGGCAAAAGATTATTGTTAGCAGGAAGTGGTATGCATTATTTTATTTATTTCTGCAGTGTTTAGTTCGGCACCTGAAGAACCTTATGGTCTGGAACCAGACTCTTTTGGATGCCTTTCATATTCATGCATGTAAACTTCTAGTGAAGGTTGTTGGCTTTAGTTAAAGTGGCAGTTGAACGTTTAAAACCTGCCTTCAATGTTGAATATTATGTAATTAACTTCTTTTGCAACTTCTCAGAATTTATAAAATTTTCAAAATCTGCGATTCTTGAAGTAAGAATAGAATGATTAACCTTTTGAGTTATGGATCAGTCATCTATTTTTTGTACTCTGTCATCGCCAGGCGTTAAGAACATGAACTGGTATATAAGAATTTGAAGGTTCTTTTATTCCCCTTTTTATAAGTGAATCTGAAATTTAGTTTACTTTTATTTCTAATCATTGCAAGAATTTCTTTCTCAGGGGATTTACCAAGTTCAACCGAGCTGATTATCTGAAATGGAAGGCAGAGAACAGGATTGTTTCAGATGGAGTCAATGCTAAGGTAACGTAATATTACTAAAACTAATATGGTATAGAAACAATTTGAAATGCGATGTTCTGACCCAGATTTATCAGTGTTAACAACCCCTTAAGTTCATTATTTTCTCATATGTAAGGTACCACAATCCCCGTTAGCAATTTGGTAATTGTGGTCACCACCTGCTTCTCGCTTCTCAGAGCAGAATTTCTTTCTATTTTTTAATCCTTAATCTTTCCTCTTAGTTACCCTATATGGTCAATGTTGCTTCTCGCCTTTTTCCTTCGTGAAAACATTATAATGCCATTTGCTTATTAGAGAACTAATGATGAGCCCAGAGCTTTGATTGGGGCTTTAATGGTAATAAATCTGGTAACTTATATAGGTTCTGATTTTACTTATAAAAAAAACTTATATAGGTTCTGATTTGTAATTGTGCAGCTTCTTGGATGTCATGGACCTTTGGCTCAACGTCAACCTGGAAGAGCCTTCTTGTCAGCAGTTGCTTAGGACATCTATTATCTGCAATTAATACCGAATGCCTATAAGAGATTTTTTGCTGAATTTTTGTTTAGTTAATTATTATCTGTCCCGTACCTTCTATTGGTGGAATGGAAATGTTGAGTTTAAATATGCAAATGAAATGTCTAGTTTTTTGTTTTAAGGGTTTTGCAGCTTATTAGTGAAATGTTATTTATGCATGCAACTACTCAACTTAATGTGGGTTTTCTGTCATTATCATGTGCATGTTTTTTTTCCAATTGAGTCACCATGCTTCATTTAGATATTTTATTGATTGCAGCTGTAACTATAAGTTGTGATTGTTGAGGTAACCTAGGTAGAATTCAAAGATGTTCAAACGCCATGGGGGGCTGCAATCTAGTTGTGCAGGGTTTTTGAGGTTTTGTTGCCGATTTTCTTTTGGGGCAGTGGGTCCTGTGAATTTTGATTCTTTGTTTGGTTGAAAGGGGAGGCAAGATTTGTTCTATTGATGTCTCAACGAACCTTGTAGCCCCTCTACTTCCCTTATGAAACTGTTTGATCTATTAATTGAAATTTGCTACTCAATGTTGATAGCAATGGAGGTGTGTAAAATAAGTTGCGCTGTTATCAAGTGTACATGAATTCCTTGGTTGATTTCCAGAAGTTAAGAAAAAAAAGACTATGAAGTATTATATTTCACATTGGCAAGATATTCGGGTTGATCTAGGTATAAGTATTTATTTACGTGACTTAAAAAATGGAATATTTTTTTATAATAAAATTAGCTAGTTTTATATTTCGCTTCTTATCTATTGAGAATGCTTTACCAAATTTTCTTCAAATGTTTTACCAAAGTATTTATTTATATATAGTCCAAATTTTCTTATTTTTTTTAGAAAAACTAAATAAGATTCCTCAAAAATAATATCTAATAACTATGTCATAAAATCTGTTCTTTTTTTCTTTGTAAAATAACAGAAATAGTGGTGATATTATGAATTCGATTTTTTTGAGAATTACTACGGAATTTATAAAAAAGTTTACTATTAATTATAAAAAAATGAAACCTCTTTAAATTCTTTAGTGGAGCAAAAACATATGCTTCACATAGCTTGAGCACTAATGTGTATTCTAAACTTGAAAACTATGACTAGAGTTTCAATTTCCATGTTACAGTTTACTAATGGTTTCTTGAAAGATTAAATGATATGATTAATTTGGAGATAGTAATTCAACCTAGCAATCAGCATGCTCCAATATCCTAAAAGCGGACTGAAAGCTGGCCCCAATTTGCATTAGAAAAGAACTGTATCACGATCAGTACAGTTAAAAGGAAGCATTTGAAGCAGAAATAACAAGTTGTAGAAGAAGAAGAAGAAGAGCAAGTACCCTGCAAATGCTGACGAATGAAGATGACGAGCAAGAGCATGGAAAAAGGAAGGATCTGTTCAATCCACCTGGTAAACTGCTGGATATCATAGCTTTGGCCCGAACGAACAGCAGACGAATTGGTCGAAGCTTGTTCCTGTTCTTGGGCACTTGTGTTTTCAGGAATGGTCTCTTGGAGCTGGTCTTGTTCTTGTTCTTGGGCATTGATAATCTGAATCGAAACCTCCCCGGTGGTGACGGAGCTAGGGTCAGCCGATGAATTATTGGTCAACTGGGGGTCTCATCCTGAACCTATGAATCCTCCTCTATTAGACTGGCGGATATGATTCCTGAGTACTCCAATAGGGCAGATAATGAGGACTGGAACAAGTTGAAAGCGGGTAATCGAATGCTGAAGCTTGTTGAATTACTTGTATCACTATGGCTACTGCTATTACTTGTTGAGGAGTGAGGATCAGGACCCGAATTGGGTGTTTCCATTTTTCTGCTTCTAGCTCTGAGACTGAGAGAGAGATAAAGGAGAGGTCAAAAGAGAGAGAATAGTAACTGATACAGCAGATAAATCTCTCTCCATTAAACTGATGACAGGTGGACAACTTTCCCAAAGACCTGATAATGCTGCATGGCAGGTGACATTGTAGCCACGCGAAAGTGAAAGCTAGATTTCAATACAGTACTAAACACCTAACAAGATTCTCAAATGAAGGAGATTTCAGTGATTGTCTTGTCCAGTATATCTGCACATAATTTAATTTCATTATAAATATTATTATCATTGTTATTATAGTTTTTTTATTTTTTTTAAAATTTATATAAAAATGTATCGGAGGCACTACTTTTTTTTTTTGACGATTTTTTCGTTTATTATTTTTTTTTCACATGAATTTTAAAATTTCAGACCTCTAACTCAACGATTTATTTTCGATATCAATAATAATAATAATAATTGGATTTGTTTTGGAATTTATAAATATAAATGTAAATAAAACTATTTTCTCTCCATCTCGATCGGTAGCTTCAAAATGTAGAATATACGGTTATGCATCCATCATCTTCTCCATTTTCCGCCTCATCCACTCTACAAATAGGACCGATATGGTCCGCGTCATCTTTTCCTTTTTTTTATTTTTAAGACAGTGTGTAAATTTATGGCATCCACTTTTAGACTACCTGACGTTTTTATCTTATTGAATTTTATTTTTGAAAGTAATCTTTTTCTTAAAATGGAATAATTTTAGGAATATTGCAAAAAGAAGTTTTCTAAGTAGTACGAGTACATTTGCTGTCGACCGTAAGTTTTGATATTTTTTGGTCTAGAAACTCTATTAATAACCATCAGAAAATTTATCAGTAACATCATAAAACTTCATTGGTTACGGAAAAAAAGACTAAAAAAGCCAACTTCGTGCCTGCATAACCGGTTTCTATTGGTTCGTACCTCGGAATATAAAATATGTTATCACGACGAATGTTTCTTTATCTTTATTCTTTCTTTACAGGACTGTAAATGAGGTCATCTCTCCAAAACTCTAATATCTTGATCACTTTAAATCGAAGAATTTGCAAGGTTTTTATTAAAAACAAGCTTAATTATCCTTATTTACTTTTCTTTACGTTATAAAAATCTTAAGCAAGAAAAAGTTTTTAACCCCTTCTTTACTTTACATACTCTTCTTTTCCTTTAAAATTCACTAATTTCTTTCCCTTTTAACATTGAGTTAGTTGAAAATCTGTGAAAGATTGTAATTATATAAATAGTCTAAAGCATAAATAATTATTGGGTGTTTATTATCTATATGTAATGTTACCATTCGTCCATTGATAATATGAGAAACTCAAGTGGCAATTTCAATGAACTTGAGTCGTAATTACAATAAACTCAAGTAATATCAACGTACTGTATTATCACTTAAGTTCCTTAAAATTACCATTAAAATTTATCATGTTACCAATAGACGAATGGTAGAGCATAAAATAAAAGAACAGTTTGTAATCACATTCACCAAAACCTTCAAAGGAATCAGAATTCATTATTCAGAACAAAATGGGCCGGGTAATTGGAGCCTCGATCTACATCCAACCCAATTAAAAGTCTTATTGGATCTTACCAGAGTTTGGGCAAATTTATTCAGGCCCAACCAAATTTCAGACGGGCTAAAGAGAGGATCGTCTGTCACTATATATTAAAGGATCTCAATTGCGAACTAGAGTTCGCAGAGACCTGGCGTTGTCACCGTCTTCCCGTTGAGCTTCTCTGAACATCGCTCGCTCGCCATGGGGAGGAGTGAGTTCATTTTATCCATTCCTTTTGATTATAATTATAATGCTTCGTTTTTAAAAAAAAAATAGAATTAATTTGTGTTCTTATGATTTTGATTCACGGTGTATAATGAATAAACTGGAATCGCTTTATTTTTGGGATTCGAATGCTTCTTTTACGTCATTGTGATTGTAAGATACTGGATATGGCATTCCATTTTTTATGTTGTCTTCTAATGGAGTACTTTTCTTAGCTATTGAGTGATTTCGTGACGAGGTTAAACAATTTATAGTTTGAAGATTGATAGGATTTAGAGGAAGAAATGCATGCACTACATCTCACCTTGGATCGTTATTCACTTGGAATTACTTTTACCATGAATATTATGATGCTGTTATCAATCTATTCTGTTTTGAACTTTCATATTGCTCTTTGGTGATGACTATGCACGTCTTTTCTTGCCTAATGGAATTGCACTTTTTTTAAATGCCTAATGGAATTGCATTTGTGGTTGCGTACGAACATTTAGCATCTCCACCTTGATGTTATATCCAAAGCGGCACCCTGTAGCAGAGTTATCAATTTATCTAACAATATGGTCCACATTGAAATTCATAATTTGATCTTAAATGATTTATGTTTTCTTTCTTTCTTTCTTTTATCTTTTTATTCCTCCATTTTGTAGGTGGGGCATTTTAGGGCTCTGAAAAAGCTTCTTATTTTACTTCTATTGGATTAGTGAATAATGATTTGGATTTCAATATATTTGTATTTTAAATTTTAGCTTTAGAAGTTATTGCTTCTTTCATGCAATCTACATGGCCATGCTGTAACACATAATTTTCTACATTGATTGGTGGGTAATATGATAAATCATTCACTTTCTGTAGGACCTGCAAGGTGTTATCGCCAAATCAAGAACAAGCCGTATCCAAAATCAAGGTACTGCCGTGGTGTCCCGGATCCTAAGATCAGAATTTATGATGTTGGAATGAAGAAGAGAGATGTTGATGAGTTTCCTTTCTGTGTCCATCTTGTAAGTTGGGAGAAAGAAAATGTCTCAAGTGAGGCATTGGAAGCTGCCCGAATTGCATGCAATAAGTTCATGACCAAATCTGCTGGGAAGGATGCATTCCATTTGAGAGTCAGAGTGCACCCATTCCATGTTCTGCGTATCAACAAGATGCTTTAATGTGCTGGGGCTGATAGGCTCCAGACTGGTATGAGGGGCGCATTCGGGAAACCACTAGGGACATGTGCAAGAGTTAGCATCGGTCAAGTCCTGCTTTCTGTCCGTTGCAAGGATAGCAACAGCCACCACGCACAGGAGGCTCTGCGCCGTGCAAAATTCAAGTTTCCTGGTCGGCAAAAGATTATTGTTAGCAGGAAGTGGTATGCATTATTTTATTTATTTCTGCAGTGTTTAGTTCGGCACCTGAAGAACCTTATGGTCTGGAACCAGACTTTTGGATGCCTTTCATATTCATGCATGTAAACTTCTAGTGAAGGTTATTGGCTTTAGTTAAAGTGGCAGTTGAACGTTTAAAACCGGCCTTCAATGTTGAATATTATGTAATTAACTCCTTTTGCAACTTCTCAGAATTTATAAAATTTTCAAAATCTGCGAGTCTTGAAGTAAGAATAGAATGATTAACCTTTTGAGTTATGGATCAGTTATCTATTTTTTGTACTCTGTCATCGCCAGCCGTTAAGAACATGAACTGGTATATAAGAATTTGAAGGTTCTTTTATTCCCCTTTTTATAAGTGAAATCTGAAATTTAGTTTACTTTTATTTCTAATCATTGCAAGAATTTCTTTCTCAGGGGATTTACCAAGTTCAACCGTGCTGATTATCTGAAATGGAAGGCAGAGAACAGGATTGTTTCAGATGGAGTCAATGCTAAGGTAACGTGATGTTACTAAAACTAATATGGTATAGAAACAATTTGAAGTGCGATGTTCTGACCCAGATTTATCGGTGTTAACAACCCCTTAAGTCCATTATTTTCTCATATGTAAGGTACCACATTCCCCGTTAGCAATTTGGTAATTGTGGTCACCACCTGCTTCTCGCTTCTCAGAGCAGAATTTCTTTCTATTTTTCAATCCTTAATCTTTCCTCTTAGTTACCCTATATGGTCAATGTAGCTTCTCGCCTTTTTCCTTCGTGAAAACATTATAATGCCATTTGCTTATTAGAGAACTAATGATGAGCCCAGAGCTTTGATTGGGGCTTTAATGGTAATAAATCTGGTAACTTATATAGGTTGTGATTTTACTTATCAAAAAAACTTATATAGGTTCTGATTTGTAATTGTGCAGCTTCTTGGATGTCATGGACCTTTGGCTCAACGTCAACCTGGAAGAGCCTTCTTGTCAGCAGTTGCGTAGGACATCTATTATCTGCAATTAATACCAAATCCCTATAAGAGATTTTTTGCTGAATTTTTGTCTAGTTTATTATTAACTGCCCCCGTACCTTCTAATGGTGGAATGGAAATGTTGAGTTTAAATATGCAAATGAAATGTCTAGTTTTTTGTTTTAAAGGTTTTGCAGCTTATTAGTGAAATGTTATTTATGCATGCAAGCACTCAACTTAATGTGGGTTTTCTGTCATTATCATGTGCATGTTTTTTTTCTCCAATTGAGTCACCATGCTTCATTTAGATATTTTATTGATTGCAGCTTTAACTACAAGTTGTGATTGTTGAGGTAACCTAGGTAGAATCCAAAGATGCTTAATTTAGATATTTTATTGATTGAAGCTGTAACTATAAGTTGTGATTGTTGAGGTAACCTAGGTAGAATTCGAAGACTTTCAAAGCCCACTGCGGGCTGCAATCTAGTTGTGCAGGGTTTTTGAGGTTTTGTTGCCGATTTTCTTTTGGGGCAGTGGGTCCTGTGAATTTTGATTCTTTGTTTGGTTGAAAGGGGAGGGAAGATTTGTTCCATTGATGTCTCGACGAACCTTGTAGCCCCTCTACTTCCCTTACGAAACTGTTTGATCCATTAATTGACTACTCAATGTTGCTAGCAAATGGAGGTGGGTAAAATAAGTTGCGCTGTTATCAAGCGTACATGAATTCCTTGGTTGATTTCCAGAAGTTAAGAAAAAAAAGACTATGAAGTATTATTTTTCACATTGGCAAGATATTCGGGTTGATCTAGGTATAAGTATTTATTTACGCGACTTAAAAATTTGACTAATTTTTTATAAAAAATTTATTTAGTTTTATATTTCGCTTCTTATCTATTTAGCATGCTTTACCAAATTTTCTTCAAATGTTTTACCAAAGTATTTATTTACATATAGTCCAAATTTTATTATTTTTTTAGAATAACTAAATAAAATTTCTCAAAAATAATATCTAATAACTATATCAGGAAATCTATTATTTTTTTCTCTCATAGAATAACACAAGTAGTGGTGATATTATGGAAACGGTTTTGTGAGAATTGTTATAGAATTTAGAAAGTATATTAGACTCTCACATAACTGAAAATTTATTAATAATTATAAAAAAATAAATAATAATTTTAACATTTAAATTTTTTAAAAAATTTAATATTTAAATTTACTCGATGTTATAAAACTCTCACAAAACCGGATTGGAGACCATCACTCTAAAAGAGACGTTAAAAGGGAAAACAAAGAGTATAAAGAACAAATAGGGAAAAAGAACAAATAGGGAATCATTCATTTTCAAGGATCCGACCCGATCCTGGTTTTGGAACAGTATGAAAATTAAAAAAAAGCCCAAAATGGTGCCTCAAAATGTCATCTCCTTCACTCCTTGAGGGCTCCAAAGCTCAAGCAACTACTCTCCGCAGCATAGAATAAAGTAAAACGATGGTTGAATCAGAATAAAGATCGATCCACCTCTACTTAGATTCTCTACTTTAAAAGATTCTTCTAAATAAAGGTAATCTTCTGCTTTAGAATGCTTAAACATACGGTTTCTCATCGTTGCTGATATATCATCATATTACATAGGAGTAGTATCATTTATCAAATCCCTATAATCCAACCAATTGTAAATTGCTCTCGAGTTTGTGCGTTTGTGAATCTAATCATATTTTCAGTCCGAAACTGAAAATGTCAAAACCCTCACCGAGACTTATTCAAGGTCTCCTCAGGCTGCAATACAATCGAGTCAACCCTTCCACCAAGTCAAAACCCTCCTCCTCTGATGCCTTCTCTGCATTTCGCAATCCCTTTTCGTCTCCTTCGTCTTCGCCTTTTCCCTCAAATGGCTTCTCCCAGTTTCACTCTAAGCTCCATTTCCACCATCTCTGTTCAAAACCCACTTCCTCAAATGTCGGTTTATCCCAAATTCTCTCTTGCCCGAAACACAATTCTCAGTTGACCTATTACTCTAAGCTCTGTTCAAGCGGCTTAGCGTTGGCTAAACCCCAATTGAATTCATCATCTGGGCTCAGGTTCTTTTCCCTCAAGAGCTCAGGTTTTGGTCAAAAAGTTGATGGGAACTTCGCAAAAAAAGTTCTTGATAAGCCGGTCACTGCGGTTACTTCTGCTTTTGGGCGGTACCGCGAGGCTATTGGATTGCAAATCGATGCATTTTGGAAGAGGAACTCTCTGGTACTGTTTGGAGCTGGAGCAGTTGTAGTGTGTGCTCTGCTGTGGAGGATTATGTTTGGGATTGCACACACTTTCGTTGGGCTCTCCGAGGGCATGGCCAAATACGGATTTCTTGCGCTTTCTTCTGCTATTGTTGTTTTTGCTGTAAGTTCTTCTTTCAAATGTCCTATATTCCTTATTATCTTACAGCATTTGGATTAAATTTTGACTGCCTCATTGATGCGATATGTGTCCTGCACTCGGGCAATGATTGATATGTGACATAGCATGTTCTCTACATGTTAACTGAGTTTCTCCGTAGCTAGGTGCCTCATTAGAACTTCTAAAATTCGAATAGTCATTTGGCTTATGACTGATGAACCCGTTGCATTTGCCTACCTTAATATCACTGTACTATATATCTGTCAAAAGATAAACTAACCTAT
This sequence comes from Bretschneidera sinensis, assembly GCA_023935145.1. Classification (NCBI taxonomy): domain Eukaryota; kingdom Viridiplantae; phylum Streptophyta; class Magnoliopsida; order Brassicales; family Akaniaceae; genus Bretschneidera; species Bretschneidera sinensis. Next base: position 602,590 of record CM043699.1, read on the forward strand.
AAGGATTGCCTTGCATTGATAGATCACACAATGCAGCTTGCTCACAAGCACTTTTTCCAGTAGCATCATTTTGGTTGTCCCAAATATAGTTCCCTCATGAGTCAGGACATAGTAACCGGCAGTTTGCTACATTGCAGGCTCTACTGCTGGTCTTGTATTCAATATTTTCAGTTTTTGTTGTGTTTCTTATGTAAGCCAAACATGATACATTGCCTTCTGATATCTTATAGTGCTAAGTGCTAACTAGGGTAAATTTTGTTCATTGTATTTGTTATTTTTTAACCATTAGTTATATGCCCATGCATTTGCACATGCTAGTAAGTAACCTTTTAAATGATTGCTACAATGGTTGCTATCACCAATAACCCAAGTTTAGTTGTTTTACTTTTTTGTCGCAAAATAAAAACATCAAACCAATACCATAAGAATTAGATTAACATACGGAGTTTAAAAATTACAAATTTATGGGGCCAACACTAAATAAACTTCAATTCTGCATATATGATGCATGCTTCATCTCCACTTGTAAGTTTACAAAAATTTATTCCATTCAGAATTTATACTGCAATTTTTGACAATTAAGATGAACAAAAACCATTTAGCACCATGATGTTCAATGACAGAGACTCAGAACGACTTAACTGTTCTGCTTCCACAAAATGTACTGTAATTAATTTCTACAAATCAACACCAATACAACTACTATACAGTAGCACAGTACCGTTGAGTAAAGATCATTACTGAAGAAAAAAAGTTACATGTGGTGAAGGCACAAAACCCTCTTTTTCAGTGCGTTAACTTTCGTAGTATTATATTAGATTAGAGGAAACCCAATCACTGGTAGTTTTCTTGTCTAATAAGGGATTTGGGCTTCTTTTGTTTGACACACGGGGTTATGGGTTCCACCTTACTGATCCCATGAGTCCGAAATAGAACTGATGTATCTTTGTGGACGTATCAGCTTGAATCTCAAACTCGGCCTTGTTATCTAGGAGGTCAATGTTTTAGTATCGAATCCAGTTTTGATTTCAAGCATGCCATGTATCATAATATTCTTCCAACCCCCCCCCCCCCCCCTCTTCTTTTTCACTCGTTTTTCATATAAGAAGTCCCCGTCTTTAGAGCCTGACTGTCTCTCCCTCCCTCACTCTTTCTTTGCCAGTTTTGTGGATCTCTTGTCATTGGCATCGTTATCATTCCTTAATTTTATGTGTTACCATTTGTTGTTTTTTTGCCATACAAGGGCTTGTACATCCGCTTGAGATTCATAGTCAATCCTGATAAAGTTTATAGAATGTCTAATAAGGGATTTGTGCTTCTTTTGTTTGACGCATGGGGTTATGGGTTCCACCTTACTGATCCCACGAGTCCGAAATAGAACTGATGTATCTTTGTGGACGTATCGGCTTGAATCTCAAACTCGGCCTTGTTATCTAGGAGGTCAATATTTTAGTATCGAATCCAATTTTGATTTCAAGCATGCTATGTATCATAATATTCTTACAACCCCCCCCCCCCCCCCCCCCCCCCAATCCCCCCTCTTCTTTTTCACTCGTTTTTCATATAAGTAGTCCGCGTCTTTGGAGCCTGACTGTCTCCTCACTCTTTCTTTGCCAGTTTTGTGGATCTCTTGTCATTGGCATCGTTATCATTCCTTAATTTTATGTGTTACCATTTGTTGTTTTTTTGCCATACAAGGGCTTGTACATCCGCTCGAGATTCACAGTCAATCCTGATAAAGTTTATAGAATGGCCATGAGGAGGCTTAATACAGCTGCTGGGATTCTTGAAGTTATGGGTGCCCCTCTGACAGGAACAGATTTAAGAGCATATGTGATGTCTGGAGGTGGGATAACACTGAAGAATTTTAAGCCAAGTTTTAGGAGCAAGCGTTGTTTTCTCATTTTCCCTATACGAGGTTCAGAGAGAAAGGGCTTAGTCAGTGTCGAAGTTAAGAATAAAAAAGGGCAGGTTTGTTTCTATATTTACCCCTTGCGCGGCTCTTTCTTCTTCTTTTTTTTTCCTGTTACATCTAATTAGATTAGGTAGTGGAGTGTTCTATTCTCTCTCTTTGCTTGGATGATTTTGAGAGCATTATTACAAATAACCTTCTATTCTTGATTTGGGTGGTGTATCGTCTTCATGTACTTTAACTTCCTCTTGTAACATTTGAAATATGCCTGTTTCTTACATGCTGTACCTTACACTTGCAGTATGACATGAAGCTCCTAGCAGTCGACATTCCTATGTTATCTGGTCCTGACCAGCGATTATTCGTGATTGGGGATGAAGAAGAGTACAGGGTTGGTGGTGGATTAATATCTGAGCTAAGAGATCCTGTGGTGAAGGCAATGGCAGCAACCAAGGAATTTGATGATCTTGACCGAATTGAGGAAGAGGAGGATGCTCAAAGAGAACTTCAGGAGGCAGAAAGAAAGCATCGTGAAGAAATTGAAAAGCTTGAAGAAGGTGGCACACGGTGATTGTTATTTAGATTTTGTTTATGTGCTTTCACTCTTTTCTGTTTTGTTTTTCACAAGAGTTTTTCAAAGAATTTCTGAGGCTTTGACCATCTCAGATAAATAGAGTTGATGTAGGAGCAACTTGAATCTGTATAAGTAGAGTTTTGCAAGGTTTACTTGCGAATGCTAATCCCATCTTTGGAAATTTAAAAAAAATTCAAGTTATAGATGCTCAACTGAGAAGAATAAGTTTTTTTCATTTAAGTACTGTGGATGACATGAGATATTTTTTTTTGTTGATTTGTAACGGTCATTTTGAGATTGCAAATAAGTATTCACTTGTTTGAGTTGCTACTGTTATCTTATGTTCCTTTCCAATGAGCCTTTCTTGAACATATGCACAGTGTGTATAGTTTGTATTTGTAGGTGCTGCATCAGATCTTAAAATGTGCAGTGTTTTTGGTTGAGGAATGATGATGCCATTAATGGAATCTTCTTTGGTGGAAACCTTTTGGTCCTGTTAGCTAGCCCCCTTTTTTCTTCGGTTTTTGAGGTTTCTCTTAGTTTCTTAGTAAAAAAAAAAAAAAACAGGTGGATCATATGGTGCCTAAATTTCAGCCTTGAAGTGAAGAACAAAGAACTAAGGAAATGATATGGTTTTTTCTTGAACCATATCATATACAGATCTTCTCTTCCACAGGCTTCATACCAATCACAAGTTTTTCTACATTACTATCATTTATCATTCCCATTTAGTTCTGATTTGGGAAATGGAGCTTCTTTATTGTTTTTTTTTTTTTACTGAAATGGAAATTGTATTGCATTGGATTGGATTTCTTGCGGGTTAGCTCAGGACTCAGCAGTATGGCAGCAATTAAGTATTGAATAAAAACCAACAAATTTTAATGGCCGTTTTGGTGGGTGCATTTTGGGAATGGAAAATTTAGATTTAGACTTTATTTTGTTGCCTGTCAAAAGATACTGATTTGAATTGTGAACAGATCCACTTTATTGTAGCTAACCTGAGTGTTCATTTCAACTGCTTTAACTGTTGCAATCGACTAATATGCTATTACTTACTAGTACTTGAAGAAAAGGGTTCTTCTCTGAACTTGTGTGGATAGACTACATGGGAAGAGGGTAGAAGCCATTTTCACCAATATTGATGAAAATGAGTTCTTGCAACTCCTGACAACCTTTCAAGGAAAAATTGCCATGCCTCATAGGTATGTACTTCTAATAATAGAGGGTGTGATAATCTTAAATTGGATGCTTCACATCTAAGTTCTAATGATATCGTGTCAGATTTTTGCCAAGTTGTCACTCCCAAGATTTTTCTGGTGCTAAAGTAAAGAAGTTAGGATTAATAACTTGGTGCCAGCAGCCAACCACCATCATTTATTTATGGATGGTTGGTTAGTGTCTGCTCCATTATGGTTTATTTACTTAAATTAATCTCACTTAAAAAACAAGTACTGTAGTATTCAGTATTCACTTATTGAGTTGATCAACTTGAGCTCAGTATTATGAGGCCAGAAATTGGTATTTACTATTTAGAAAATGACATCTAACTAGTTTATCTCAGTGTACACTAAGCTTGGATGTTTGAACAGAAAGGAAAAGAGACGATACGGATTGAAAATACAGGACAAGAAAAGAGAGATTCGGGTGATAATTCTTTTTCTTTGTTTGGATGTTTTATATTAAGGAAGTAAAAGAAAAGAAAGTTTGTGTAACTCTAAATTTTTGATTGATAGGAAAAAAAAAGGTGAGAAGGAAGAGGAGGAGAAAAGAATATGGGAAGGATCGAAAAATAAGAACATTAATGGTTTTTATCCTGTGTTTGATTAACATGATGGAAAAGTGATTGGAAAAAAGAAGATTAAACAATTACTTCATTTTAGCTCATTAAATTTGAGAGGAATATGATTTATACATGCGAAAAGAAAACATCAATTATCTCATTTTTTTCTCTCACACTTTTTTTTCCTACTAGAAAAGTGTTCTCTACCCATTTTTCTTTTCTCTCATTCTTTCCTTTCACTTTTTTTCTATATCAATCTTGACAGGTAGAGAAGAAAATTGGGAGGAAAGAAGAGACAATGAAAAAAAAAAAAAAATTGTTGGTATTTGTCTAAGTTTTAAACATGGTTCAAACATGGTTAAGGTTTGAATAGATCCAAGTATGGTTCAAAGATGGTTAAAATCTAAACCAAAGGTGGAGGATCAAAGTTCAGCAAGTTAGAAGGCTGCACACATGTGTGTGCTCCATTTTGGAGCAAGGGAAGGCCATGCGCACTAGTGTGCGCACTTCTGCACACAAGCAGAAGGGTGTTGTGTGAAGGGGACAGCAACTTGGAGCTGCAGCGCGGCGCTGCAGCTTTGGCCGGCACACATGGACAGCATGCTTTAGCCTTATCTTAGGTGCGTAAATGCAAGGTTAAAACGCACAGCACCACTTAGGATTGATGGAGGGCCATGGTTAAGTGGTCATCAAGATCTAAGGGTGGAGAATGACACACAATATTGAACAAGAAGTTGGTGCACTATATAAAGGGTCACCTAGGTTCAATCTCAACACCACAAACATAAGGTTGTGACACAAGATGTAATGTAACTTGTGAGACATGTGTGTGGATGAGAGAATTGTGTGAGAGTGCAAAGACACAAAACACAAAAGGGACTTATTGTAGAGAGGCTGGTTGTAAAGAAGAGAGGGTAGTAGAGAATTGATAGGAAGCATTGTAATAGGTTTATCACTTTCTCGTTCTCTTATTGGTTTCTTCAAGAACATTGTGGTTTCTTGAAGGGGGTTGCTGTAACTTTGTAAGAACCATTGATTTAGTGCAGAGAGTTCGGAGGAACTCACGGGGACGTAGGCACATTGCCGAACCTCGATAACAAATTGTTTGTCTTCTTTCTTTCTTTGATTTTCTGTTCTTGTGTTCGATTGCTGAAATTCTTTCTACAAGTCATTCTAGACTTAGGTGTTTGGAAGATCACCACCTTGGCATCTTGTCAAGGTCATTTCCAACAGTGGTATCAGAGCTTTGGACAGTAGAATCAGAGCTACACAGCTGGTTATCGAAGCAAGAAGTAGAAGGTACGGAGCCAAGACTCCAAGAATCAAAGATCAAACTTCTTGGGTGATTCAAGAACGGAGTTAAGATCTATATCTGATCGTGTTCTTGAGGGTGATTTAAGAACGGTGTAAAGATCAAGACCTGATCGTGTTCTTGAGAGTGATTCAAGAACGGTTAAGATCCATCTTCGATCTGTGTTCTTGAGGTTTAAGAAAGCATTTGTAGTTAGTGCATAAATCTATGATCTTGTCCGCAAGATGGGTTCAAATTTCGGTATTGAGAAGTTTGATGGAAAGGGAGACTTTGCCCTTTGGAAGCGGAAGATCAAGGAGGTTCTAGTGCAACAGAAAGTGGACTTAGCTCTTGGAGAAGATGATGCTTTTCCAGAAAGTACCACGGAGGACCAGCGAAATGAGATGAAGAAGATGGCTTACAACACCATTTTCTTGCACATGTCGGATAATGTCACAAGAGAGTGCGGAGACTCGGAAGATCCAGCTGCAATATGGAAGAAACTAGATGAGTTGTTTCTTGCCAAGACTCTCCCTAATAAGAGGTATCTTCGTAAACGAATTTTTGCTTTTAAATTTGATCCTAAGAAAGAGTTGCAAGATGATCTTGATGCCAAGATAAGGAGTGCATCAAGTGGTAAAGGGCTATTCTTTAAAAGAAGGCCAGCAACTTGGTATGACAGCATGCATGGCTACTACCGGGACAGAGGTAGAGGAGAGAGCCATGAGAGAGTGCACAGCAGCATGCATGGCTACTACCGGGACAGAGGTAGAGGAGAGAGCCATGGGAGAGTGCACAACAGCATGCATGGCTACTACCAGGACAGAGGTAGAGGAGAAAGCCATGGGAGAATACATTCCAAACTGAGATTTGGAGGGAAGAGCTGCTACTACTGCCATAAGAAGGGTCATGTCAAGAAAGATTGCAAGAAGATGACAATGGATAGAGGAGGAAGCCATACCAAGATGCTTAGACAAAGGTAGAGATTGTTGGTATTTGTCTAAGTTTTAAACATGGTTCAAACATGGTTAAGGTTTGAATAGGTCCAAGTATGGTTCAAAGATGGTTAAAGTCTAAACCAAATGTGGAGGATCAAAGTTCAGCAAGTTAGAAGGCTGCACACATGTGTGTGCTTCATTTTGGAGCAAGGGAAGGCCATGCGCACTAGTGTGCGCACTTCTGCACACAAGCAGAAGGGTGTTGTGTGAAGGGGACAACAACTTGGAGCTGCTGCACGGAGCTGCAGCGCTGGAACCTGGCAGGAATAGCAGAAGGGACAGAACTCAGAGCTTTGGCCGGCACACATGGACAGCATGCTTTAGCCTTCTCTTAGGTGCGTGAATGCAAGGTTAAAACGCACAGCACCACTTAGGATTGATGGAGGGCCATGGTTAAGTGGTCATCAAGATCTAAGGGTGGAGAATGACACACAAGATTGGACAAGAAGTTGGTGCACAATATAAAGGGTCACCTAGGTTCAATCTCAACACCACAAACATAAGGTTGTGACACAAGATGTAATGTAACTTGTGAGACATGTGTGTGGATGAGAGAATTGTGTGAGAGTGCAAAGACACAAAACACAAGAGGGACTCATTGTAGAGAGGCTGGTTGTAAAGAAGATAGGGTAGTAGAGAATTGATAGGAAGCATTGTAATAGGTCTATCATTTTCTCGTTCTCTTCTTGGTTTCTTCAAGAACATTGTGGTTTCTTGAAGGGGGTTGCTGTAGCTTTGTAAGAACCATTGATTTAGTGCAGAGAGTTCGGAGGAACTCACGGGGACGTAGACACATTGCCGAACCTCGATAACAAATTGCTTGTCTTCTTTCTTTTTTTGATTTTCTGTTCTTGTGTTCGATTGCTAAAATTCTTTCTACAAGTCATTTTAGACTTGGGTGTTTGGAAGATCACCACCTGGGCATCTTGTCAAGGTGATTTCCAACAAAAATTGATATTTTTCATCATACTTTTGACAAATATGATGGAAAAGTGAGAGAAAAGAAGAAAATGGCAAAAACAAGTTTAATTTTGTTTCCACTCCCCAATCATCCAAATTTGGGAAGCATGTGATTTGTATAAGTGGGAAGAAAACGTCAATTCTCTAACTTTTATTTCCCACTAAATGATAGAAAAATGTTTTCCACTCATTCTTCTTTCCTCTCCGTCTTCCTTCTTTTCACTTTTCCTCCCTATCAATCATAACCTATCCTCTTTATCCATATTACTCTAATTTGAAGGAATTGATAAAAAGGGTTTCTAAGGGGATTTGAAGAAGAGGTGTATCCTTCTAAATCCTCTCCCCTCATTTAGAAAAAACTCTGTATACTTCACCCTTTATCCTCTATTTCTTTCTACTCTCTTATCATTTAGTGAATGAAAATGATCGATGCTAGTTTGGTGTAGATTATGAAGTCAAAACAGGAATCATGAGCAATAACTTTTCGATGTTTGTATTCATAATTTCTTTTCTTTTAAGAACAAATTCAAATTCATCATGGACTATAATGAAGAGAAGAATGCTTTAGATAATACTGAACAACATCATGGTCTTCCTATATCAAGGCGACAGTTCAACAAGTGATGATGCTCACTGTTGGTGATTTATTATTGTCTGTAACTAATCTATGTTTCCTAATAATTTGATCACTGCATGTTTTTATTCCTTAACTTTAACCAAAAATATTAAATTGAAAGGTAATTAACATGAGAAGAGATTATGCATAAGTGCGGACTTATTACATTCATAATGCTAAATATAAAGAAAATAAGCTACTTTTAAGCCCTCCCTTTACAGAACAAAAGAGAATGGAACTTTTGCTTTTTTTCTTTATGAATTACTGTTTCTTTTCCCTTGGATTCTTTATAATTCACTTTGCTTTTGAATATGGATTTTCTTTTAACATGTTTTCAAACTTCTCTTTGATTAATTTTTTATCAGAAAAGTTTATTTTCCTCTTCTTTAAGTGAGATTTGCTTTCCCAATATAAACGATACTGTAAATAAAGGCAATCAAGTATTCATTAAGGTAATACTCTTACACCTTCAAAGTTGAAAGCATGAACACCATTTTTTCCCTATATAGTTTCTTAATGATCCCTGCTTCTCTCAGATGCAGACAACTAACTATATGATGGGTTTCTCAGACTGAACAAGGAGAGCAGCAAGGACTCCTGAATTCAGATTGGCAAAATTGTCTGATTTTCAAACAGAACAGATCTCAATGAAGCTCCAGCCCTCAATTCCCTTTGATACTTTCTTTTTCTTCATACTGTCTCTAAACATCATTCTCCCAGTTGTTGCAGACCTGAATTCTGATAGACAAGCCCTCCTTAACTTTGCGGCTGCTGTCCCACATGCCCAAAAACTCAACTGGAGTCCTGCTTCCCCAGTTTGCACCTCCTGGATTGGAATTACCTGCAATCTAAATAGATCTCGTGTGATCGCTATTCGTCTTCCGGGTGTTGGACTCTTTGGCAACATCCCAGCCAATACCATGGGAAAGCTTGATGCTCTCCGGGTCCTCAGTCTCCGATCCAACTTCCTCAATGGAAAATTTCCTTCTGATATCTCCTCAATTCCTTCCCTGCAATACCTATACCTCCAACATAACAACTTTTCTGGTACATTTCCCACTTTTCTCACCCCTCAACTCACAGTGTTGGATATTTCCTTTAACTCCTTCACCGGCAACATTCCACCTGCAATTCAAAATCTGACACAGCTTGCAGTGTTGAACCTCCAAAACAATTCTTTTGTTGGAGTCATTCCCTCTATTGACCTCCCCAAGCTCAAGGTTTTCAATTTAAGCCATAACAACTTGAATGGCTCAATTCCATATTCCCTCCAAAAGTTCCCTTATTCTTCATTTGTTGGGAACTCTCTATTATGTGGGCTGCCTCTCAATACTTGCTCCACAATCACCTCTTCTTCACCTTCTCTTTCCCCATCTTACTTTCAAACCTCACAAACAATTTCGAAGAATACCAAAAAGAAATTTGGTCCAGCTTCTATCATTTCTATAGCTGCTGGGGGCTCCGCAGTGCTGTTTCTCATAGCAGTAATAATCTTTGTATGCTGTTTGAAGAAAGTAGATAGTGAAGTCAGAGGAGTGTTTAAAGGAAAGGTCTCTGGTGGTGGGAGTGAGAAGCCTAAAGACTTTGGCAGTGGGGTGCAAGAAGCTGAGAAGAATAAGTTGTTCTTCTTTGAAGGGTGCTCTTATGGTTTTGATCTTGAGGATTTGCTTAGGGCTTCAGCTGAAGTACTTGGTAAGGGAAGTTATGGAACAGCTTACAAGGTTGTTTTGGAGGATGGTACCACGGTTGTAGTGAAAAGGTTGAAGGAAGTTGCAGCTGGAAAGAAAGAATTTGAGCAGCAGATGGAGCTTGTTGGCAGGGCTGCTCAACACCCAAATGTTGTGCCGCTACGTGCTTATTACTATTCCAAGGATGAGAAGCTTTTAGTTTACAAGTACATGCCTGGCGGAAGCTTGTTCGCACTCTTGCATGGTATATGCTTTAAATTCAATCTACTTTCATTCTTAGCACTGCCTCAATTTGTTTTCTTCAGCAAGAATATGCAAACATTTCCTTTTTTATTTTCTTTTCCTCCATTTTCAATGTCTCAAATGGAGCACAAGATTTCTGCATAGGCAACAGAAACAAATTGACTGATCAGAAAACATAAATATCTGAAAGTCAAGAGAAACGCTGCACCCTGGATATGATTTATAATTTAGCGCTCCAGAAAATAAAAATTAATATCTAAAAGCTTCTTTGTAAAAATTTATTCAGACCAAAAACCTTGTATTCATAACTTACTAGGGGATTCTAGGAGCACAAAATCCATTGGCTTATTCATAACTTGTATAATTATCATACAAAAAAAATAACTGAGACAACATGTTTTTCTCTACCCATGGTGCTACAGAAACCAGACACTGTTAAATTGCTGAACTTGAGTAAAAGAAATGACAAATGGAGGTTGAAATCCTTAGAGAAGAAACTCATTACTCATTTATTAAGTAAGAAAGCTCCATGGAGTAATATAGAAATAAAACATTAATCCAGCCTGGTTTTTTGTTGCTTTAGTCAGGATTTTTGTGGTCTTATTGTACCATTCAAACAACTCCTCTCAATATAAAGCTTCCTTTTAATGAGTTCATACCTTAGAAAGAATGTAAAACGTTCACTCATTTGTCTCTTCATCAAGTATCATTATTGGTAATATTTTGACATTTTCCCCCCAATTACCCTTTTCTGCAAAAAATTTAGGAAATAGAGGTGCAGGAAGAACTCCTCTGGACTGGGATTCAAGAATGAAGATTGCCATAGGGACCGCGAAGGGAATTTCCCACATTCACTCTGAGAGTGGACTTAAATGTGTCCATGGTAACATAAAGTCCTCCAATGTCATAATCACTGAAGATCTTGATGGATGCATCTCTGATGTTGGCTTGGCCCCTTTGATGAACTTCCCTGTAACCATGCCACGAACCCTTGGATACAGTGCTCCAGAACAGATTGAAACACGAAAAGTTTCTCAAAAATCTGATGTTTATAGCTTTGGCGTGCTGCTCCTTGAAATGCTGACAGGGAAATCCCCTCTCCAACAATCAGGACATGATGATGTGGTTGATCTCCCGAGGTGGGTTCGTTCTGTTGTAAGGGAGGAATGGACTGCTGAGGTGTTTGATGTTGAGCTGCTGAGGTACCAAAATATTGAAGAGGAGATGGTACAGATGCTTCAGATTGCACTGGCATGTGTGTCAAAAGTACCGGATATTCGCCCCAAGATGGATGAAGTTGTTAGAACAATAGAAGGCGTTCGACAATCTGAGTTGAAGAACCGGACATCATCTGAGGCAGATTCAAATGTCCAAACTCCATGACTTCCACAAGACTTTTCACTACTTGTCGAACAAATACAGGAAAACTTACGAGTATCTAATTTGAAGGAAATTCAATACATATCAATGCAGACATGATAAAGCTTTCCTTATCCTGCTTTGAAGTGATGACCAATTCTGCTAGGCCTTTATAAGGTTGCTAACTTTACAACCTTTAAGAGAATAAGCTTCATTTTTCTCTTTTGTTACAATAGAACTCTTTCCAAACGGTTATGAATTAATGGGTAAGCTTTAATTCAATGCTCAGAACCTATGATGTTGTAGTGCAAATGGATTTATGTTAAGATCCTGTAAAATATCATTGGATATTGTTATGGGTAAAAATCCATTTCAAGATGACACGTGTTACATCGAGGCATTTCGCCAACCAAAACTAAAATGGTAAAAAACCGTTTAAGGAAAAGAGGATAAAAATCATATTAAGCCTATGGTGCAATATCGACTCTTTATTATTTTCTAAATAACATTTTTTTATTAAAAAAAAGTTCAAAATACTTTACTCAGCATTCAATTCTCTTTACATATAGTTTCTCTTGTAATCTGTAAACTAACTTTAGCATCAGAGTGATCCCCGAGATAAACTCCAACCTCTCACCAAGTGTCTTGAAGGTTCTTAACAGGTACTCAGGTATGGTACTTGAAGATAAGAGAACTAGCAAGGAGCAAGGAACTTAGCCTCTCTACCATCATGGTGCCTCCCTCGAGGTCCTGACTCTTAGTCTTAGCACCACACATGTTACTCTGATTATCACATTTTAAGCATGAACAAATATCTCAATTTAGAATTGAAAAAGAACATAAAAATGACTACTAATATTTTACTAAAACGCTGCCGTGATGTTGAACAAAGAATTAGATTTTCTCACTAGGCAACCAAGAAAAAGATGCAAACCAATTAAGGTATTCATGATGGTTGATTAATATGTGGGCAATATAACCAATTTATTGTTGATCAAGAATCCAAGCAAAGTGTAGCCAGTGATAAGACGGTTGAGACTTGAGATCAATGTTCCCAATGATTGACTAATGCCTCCCTCAACCAATCAGATTCAAGGGTGAGGTAGTCAAGTTTTTAACTGTCAGGTTTTCATTTTCTCCTCAAAGGGTAATTTGACATAAAACTACATAACATAAAAAGACCAGCCAAGGTCAGCTACAAGGGCATTTTTGTGTTTAAAAAACCAAATTTAGAAGTTAGTTATGGTTACAACTCAACCCCACAAGACAGGGTTATCTTAAAAAGAACATGAAATGGCAATTGACTCGAGCCAAATCCAGGTGCAGAGGTGCAAAACCTATTAGAAACGGACACAAATCTATTCTTCAATCAACATCCTTCATTAATTTTCCTCCCTTTACTTTCCTTCATATATTTTGGTCCTTCTGTCCATTTCCAGGTTTTTCAATTTTGGTTGTCTTCTCTTCCTTTCCTTTTTGGTGTTTGGCCATATTTTGTGGAAGAGTTTCAAAATTTTCTATCATATGGTTTCAGCTGAAATGGTGGATTACACAACATGTAAATTTCACAGGATCCAGAGTTAATTTTACTTTTTCTTAACCCCAAGTAATCTATATTTCTTTTAACTATGTAATTTTTTATTTATCTATATGATGTTAATCACAGTTGAGGATGTGCCAGGCTTATAAAATGTCAAACCCATCATTTCTTTGCTCATATTATTATTGTTTTTCCTTTAATTTGCGTGGCATTACTTGTCTTTCTCATTTGCATCATTGTTCCATATGGAGTCATATGAGATAAATCAATTTAGAACAAAAGGGGAAAAAAATTAGAACCCATTTTCATTGGAGTGTATTTAGGCTTCCAAAATTATTTGGAGTGCATTTTTAATTTGAAAATTAGAATTTCATAGGCATGAATGTGTAAATTGAAGAAGAAGGTAGTAATTTCATGAATCATAGATACTTCTTACTATAAGACAACCTGCTGGAATGGCTTTTTTTTTAATCATGGGTTCCCAGCTTATGTTATGAACTTTGACAAACAAATCAATTCAGCCATTAATTGTCAATTGGAGATCCAATACACCACGAGAATGATAAAAAGAATTGCCTACAAACTTTGTGAGGAAGGATGGGCTAATTAACCTGGTTTAGAGGACAAAGTATATTAATGAAGACGGAGATCCTTTTTTCCGTATATTTTTTCGTGCAGTTCATTTCTGGAAAAGATTTGAGGAGTTTCTGTTACTTTTCAAATTAACAATAACAAACCTTGAGTTTTTCTTTTGCTTTAGGGACCTGCTATAAATCTATCAGCTGCATTGGTTGTGCAAGACTAAATGGGAAATTGTTGGACTAGTTGCAAAAAGGTGAGACTTTTGAGACAGTGTGAACATTTCTGAATCTTGCTGCAAAAACTATTGGTTAAAATCTTTTTGGCATCCTGCCATTTCTGCTTTGTGAACTTGGTGATATCCTGCTCTGCTTTCTAAGGAAATGCCTCCTTTTTTTGCCCTTAATTCAAAAGGGCTGTTTTAGATTGATATGTTTATTTGTATGAAGTGTGTTGGTAAATTATATAGTGTGTGCTGAACTTAAAAGTTTCAAACCATTGACCACCTGCTGCTCATATGTTGATGATAAGTATTGCATATTTAGATTTGCTCTTGTGGAGCTTGCTGCTGCGATAAAGGTGATGATAAGAGTCAACGTCTAGAGAATATTGCAGGTGGAAATGTGCATCTTATAACTAAAATAGCGAGCTGGGAGGAAAAGTTATCTGAAGCAAACAGAGATGGAAAGATTGTAAGTTCTTGGTGTTATATTGTTTTTATCTGGTAGAGGAGAAATAGCCCTCCTCTTAGATGGGACTGAAAGCTTTATCAAACTGACATAGGACACTTTTCCCGTTACTGCCCAACAGCTTGCTGCAAATTTCAGTGCGTCGTGGTGCAGTCATTGTAGAACAATAGCAGCAGACTACCGGGAGCTAGCTGATAGATATCCTTCTATTATATTTGTAACAGTGGACGTCGACAAGCTTGCTGTAAGTCCAGAAAGAGAATTATTTCAATAGCACTAACCATTTTAATCAGCAAAATTTGAATTGTGTGTTGATTTATTATCTAGATTGTTGAATTTATAGAATGAGGATATGATTGTTGGTTGGGTACAGGAGTTCAGTAGTTCATGGGATATCAAAGTCACTCCAACAATCTTTTTCCTTAAGGATGGAAGACAGGTTGACAAACTTGTAGGCGCCAATAAGATAGAGCTCCAAAATAAGACGGCTGATCTTGCAAACAGGTTGCGTAGTTGACCTTACTAATGTGATTTCAAATGTATTTGTTCGCACAAAAGATCTTCTGTTAGCATGCATAAGAGTTGCAAAGTCACTAATGCTTGTGATTGTTTTGTATTTGCATTGCTATTCAAGAAATCTTTCATGTCAGAGATAGGATCAGAATTTAAAGCAAGTCACTGAATGTAAAAGAGGGTTTCAGGTCTGTGTTTAACAGATATTAAAATCCTAGGATAGGATTCATTGTAAATTGTACTGGAAACCCTTTGCTTCTTGAGTGCGATCAAAGCTAGAGATACTTTCAACTTCTAGTGTATGGTAACAAATTTTTCAGACTGATTCCAAAGACCATGAATTAGCAGTTGCAATCAGTGCATGGTATGTAGTATGCACAGCATATTCTGGTTTGTTTTCTTAGCAGACCTTACTGTTACTGTTTATAATGGCAGAAGATAATGAAATCCCATAATTTTTTTTTTGGGTCAAAGGTTCGAGGACATCTCTTTGAAGAGTGCAGAATATAGCATTTTACAGAAGTCCAACAGTCAAAATTTAATTAGTGCAAATGAGACCATCAATTCTAGTAAATCTTAGAATGAGAAGGATGAAAACACTTCAAAAGAGTTCTCAAAGGACACCCGTGAAGGGAGCTGAAAACTGCAGACGAAAGTAAACAGATAAGTACAACTATCAAATAAGATTGTTTGTTGAACCCTCAAAGAAGATGAGTAAGTACTAGTTTCGAAATATCAATCAGATTAGGCAGCATTGATCTGAGACCTAAACCCACCTCCCCATCCCAATTAAAATTATCTTAAAAGCATTTTTCAAGCTTAATTCATATAAAATTGAATTATTCATCAAGCTAACCTCTCCTTAATATCGTTGGTTCATAGGAGTACCTCGTAATCATTGAAAACCCTTTCCTTCTTTGACCCTAGAGAAAGCAGCATAGGTATCACCATAAAGCTGCAGAGAAACTCCACTTCTTCCTGCTCTTGATATCATCTCCAACTACAACTTCAGCAGTTTGTGTAGAATTTGCTGAGAATTTTTTCATTTCAATCCCCCGAAACCTTCAGAATAGGAAACGTTATATATCTGACAAGCCCATGGAATTAACTGGCAGCTAGAATATCCTAAGAATATCCAAGTCCAAGGAAAACTTTGAAGAAACCCCAGACAGAAAAGAGACAAAACTAGGTCAAGCGGATAATCCTAAAAAGGGTTTAGATTGAGTATTAGCTGCAGCTAAAATCAGCTTAATTATATGCAAAACAAACACAATACGCCCATCAAATGAACAATTACATCAAATAGTGGAAAATGTGGTAGTACATAACAACAGAAAGAGCAGATTTGTCCACAGGCAGGACTTCCAAGCAAGACAATGAACAGCTGAAGTCAACCATTATATTACCTATATATCAATTCTGTTGTCTTAGCAGTAGCGGGAATTTAAACAAGACGTTAGTGTACAAAGCAAGAACTGCCAATGTTTCCAAAACAGAACAAAATGCTCATACTACACCTCTTAGCTGCTCGAGCTCCCATAAATCATGAACCAGACCCCTTCCATCACCAACGCGCCTCCGTTTCTCACAGATCAGCTTCTTTTGAAGAATACTTTTGGCCATGGCAGAAGGAAGCCAGGCTGTCTTTTCAGCTCTTGACAATGCCAAAACCCAACTCTACCATTTCAAGGCAATTGTTATTGCCGATATGGGATTCTTCACTGATGCTTATGATCTTTTCTGCATCACTGCCGTAACCAAGCTCATAGGGCGTATGTACTATTTTGACCCTACCAAGCACAAAGCTGGACAAGGCACCAGCCCCGGTACTCTCCCAACAAATGTTAACAATGCCATAACTGGAGTTGCTTTGTGTTGAACACTAGCAGGGCTACTCTTCTTTGGATGGCTTGGAGACAAACTCGGTAGAAAGAAAGTTTATGGGATTACTCTAGTCACCATGGTGGGTTGTGCTTTGGCTTCTGGTCTTTCATTCGGTTACACAGCTCAAAGCATGGTTACTAGCCTTTGCTTCTTCCGCTTCTGGTTGGGGTTTGTTTGGCATTGGAGGTGACCATCCTCTCTCAGCTGTAATCATGTCAGAATATGCTAACCAAAAAACCAGAGGGGTGTAGGGATATTAGTTGCAGGGCTTGTAGCCATGACTGTCTCCAAGGCGTTTTTAAATGCTTTTCCTGCTGATGAATTCAGAGACAATCATGTGCTATCAACTCAGCCAGAAGGAGATTTCGTCTGGCGAATTGTGCTCATGTTTGGTGCAGTCCCTGCAGCCTTGACCTACTATTGGAAGATGAAAATGCCTGAAACAGCCAGATACACAGCTTTAGTACAGGGAGACCACAAGAAGGCTGCTACCGATATGGCCAAAGTCCTCGAGACAGAATTTACTGTTGATGAACAAAATTCCAAGCTCCTGGTTAATCCAAAATCTTCCTACGGGATTTTCTCAGCAGAGTTTGTAAAGAGACACGGCGCTCACCTTATTGGTACTACTTACTCCTGGTTCTTGTTGGATATTGCTTTCTACAGCCTCCAGCTTACCCAGAAAGACATTTACCCAGCTAGTGGATTGTTACCGAGAGCATAAAGGATGAATGCAATAGAGGAAGTGTTCAGGCTCTCTAGAGCAATGCTTTTGATAGCACTGGTTGCAACTGTTCCTAGTTACTGGTTCATTGTTTTCCTGATCGATAAAATTGGGCGTTTTATAGTCCAGCTTGGTGGCTTCCTCTTGATGTCAATTTGTATGGCAATTCTTGGAGTTCAATATGAGAAACCAAGGGGGCAAAAGTGCTCCTCAGATTCGAGATACGATTATTGTGATGGTAATTAACAAATGTTCATCGTTCTCTACTGGCTTACCCTCTTTATCGCAAATTTCGGACCCAACAGCACAACTTTTATTGCACCAGCAGGGATTTTCCCAGCAAGGTTGCGCTCAACATGCCATGGAATCTCTGCAGCAGCAGGAAAAGCAGAAGTTATCATCGGTGCATTTGTGCTGCAAAGCTCTACTCAAAATGGCAAAGGAATCAGAAAGGCTATCATAGCGCTTTCTGTGTTGAATCTTACTTGGTGCCAGAAACAAAAGGCTGCTCACTTGAAGAAATCTCCGGAGAAGATGGTGGACACCGGAGCAAATGGTATGGCAAGTGAATCATTTCCTGAAAAGATTCCAGAAAGTGAAATGGTTTAAGTTCAACGGTATTTGATTGCATTTCTCTGGGGTTGTTAGACATATCAAAATCCAATAAAACGAAGCAATTTCTTCTTGTACTGAAAATTATAGAATGAAGAAAAGAAATTGTACTAGGTTTGGTAAAAAGGGATATAAGTACTGGGTATTGTATGCTTTCTTCTTCTTGTCTTGTTTTGCGCAGCAGTGAGTCGCTGGTTTCCAGCCCCCAGCATTTTGGCACATACAAAATGGAATAAACTCGCTAGGCTGATGACCTAGATGCAAGATTTAGAAATGACAAGCTGAGGTAGAGAGCGAAACGATTTCCATGTGGCATCATGTTATGTAAATTCGAATTGAAAATGAAACGTATATCTCTTGTTTTCTGCATTCATCTGATCGTGTAGGTGCTAAAAAGAAAAAAAAAAACTTATCATTTAAGCAGAGATTGTTTAATACAGTTCTTCTTGGGCTAAACCAACAAAAAACTACACACACAGCTCTTGTTTAGAAATATATTATTGGAACCCCAAAAAACCAACTTACCAGCATAGGCCGTGTTTGGGTTTCAATTTAAGCCAACTTTCTTTAAGCTGGCTTAAATTGAAACCCAAACATGGCCTGTTTATCATTATTAAAAAAATAAAAAAAAATATTACCCATATATGAGCACTTACTGTAAGTTTCCAACTCAAGCAAGAAAATCACATCAAATAAAGGGCATACTGAACACTTGGTCTAGAACTCTGTTATATTGATCAAACAGTCAACTGCTTAAAGTACATTTTATAAGCCAAATCAGGTACAAGAATAAATAATCACTATAAAATACGGTTCTGTCTCAGCAATCTGGCAAAATAAGAACAAAATGCGACCCAGCATTCGGAAGCTAATTCAGCCATCTCCAATAAAACGGTAGTCGGTGGAAAAGTTAAAACATAGGAGTAAAATTTTTCTAAAACCTGCAAGCCATGACTTGAGGAATGCCAGATGAAATCAAGCATTCCTCTGAAGATATGAAGGGGCAGGCCTAACATAAGTGAACCCCTTAAAAGGGCTGACGCTAAACTTTGGGCTAGCAACTGGAGAATCCAGCAGTGGCATGCTGGTCCAGCACTCCTCAAAGTTAGCAACGCAATGCTGCCCAGCAACCTTTGGGAGAAAGCTTGGACTGATTTCCCGGGCCTCTAATTTCTTCCAGTTGATCAACTTGAACCACTTGTGGCTTTTGATCTCCTCACTACCACTTGGGCCACTGCCAAGGCGCTTGCTTGCTTCTTTCTGCAGCAGCTGAAGAAAAAGAAAGTCTTTTCATTCTCAATTTCTGTATTAATAACAGGGTGGCCAGACATAGATATGCAAAACATCATGCAACACAATGGTTTTTTGTCAGATCAAACCTAAGTATGAATAACATGTAGAGGCACGTAAATTCAAACTAATAGATGGGGAGGTCATGACCTGAAGTCCTAACTATGCAAGTACTGATCCTTAGTATCAACCCAGCAATTAGTTAGAAAACTATATTACCTCTATAAACTACTGACTTGAGCACCTGAACCCAGCCAAATGCAGCACGGACTAACAAATAACAAAGACTGGAAAGCACAACTCATCCCTTTCTTTTTTTCCATTTTTTTCCACCCAAATAAAAGATCATGGTCTAAAGAAAAAAAAGACGAGGTATAGCAGAAAGTGAATTTACCCCTTTCAGGAGGGAATGTGCTTCACTTGACAAAAACGCTGGCAGCTTCATCTTATCCTTTATTATTTTCTGCTGGATTTTCTGTCTGTTTCCACCAGTAAAAGGTGGCTGCAAAACAGTTAACAACAGAAAAGAGCATAGCAGTAAGCACAAATAGCAAATTATTATTCCTTTTTTATAAGTAGAAAATTTATTTTTCTTAAAGGAGAAAAAGATATTTAAAAGTCATGAAAAGAAAAATGAAATTATTCCAGCCACCAAATTTTCAATCAAGCAGTTTGACAAGTTTAGTAATCTTCAGTGACTAATCAACAGATTAAGCTTCATGCCAATACCAATTTATATAGCCAACTTATGACCACAAAAAGATCTTGACGCATTGATGATTTGATGTACATTGATTTAAGAGTTCTGTTTTCCTTTTTCACCCAAAAAAGGAAGAAAGAACAAGAAATACACAATCAATAGTCAAACTTAAAGGACAGACAATCATAACTAGCAAGCATGAAACAATCAACGATGATAATTTACTTCTCAGACATTCATATGTGAAGGCACGCAAATGAAAATCATTCAAGTGCACAATCAAACCTTTCCAGTAAGCATTTCATATAGCAGAATTCCCACACTCCACCAATCTGCAGCTTTATCATGGCCTTTCCCAAGAATGATTTCAGGGGACATATATTCTAAAGTTCCACAAATGGAGTTTGATCTTGTATTCTCATTAAACTGCTTCGCGAGGCCAAAATCAGTCAACATTACCTGGCATCAATGATAATCAGAATAACATACTACAGAAATAGGGTAGGTTAAAAAGTCAGTCATGTATTTTACATTAAATAAAGGCATCCGCAGCCACACAGGGCTGCGTATGAGCATGCACAAAGCACAAACACACACACAACGAGAAAGAGCGAGCATATTGCAGGATCTTACATGACCATCTGCATCTAGAAGAATGTTTTCAGGTTTGAGATCCCTGTGCATAATGCCATTGGTATGGAGATGAGAAACAGCAGATACAATCTCTGCAGTGTAAATACGTGCCAAATCTTCTCTGAAATAGCAAATGCCAAAAGTTAAAAATAATATAATGCTCCATAGATTTCACATCACAATCATGAAATAGAGTTACACTATCATACCTAAACAATCCTTGGCGATAGAGCTGGAAGAAAAGGTGGCCTCCATTAACAAAATCGAGGACAAGGTACAGCCTATATTTGGTCTGCATGGAAGAGTAAATTTATATTAAAGCTTTACATGATTGTCAAAGCTCGAATGGGGCTTTGATCTCTTGCTCAAAATAATTCAGAGATAAGTATACCATCATATCCCTAAAACGAAGGAACTGATATACAGAAATATCTTAGGAGAATGAACACATGCATACATACATACATGCTTATGTACATGTATGTATGTATAAACTAAACAAAGCTAAACCCAAAACAAATAAGTCATTACTTGGAATGAGTATCTGAGCTGCACAATAAATGGGTGATCCACTTGTGTTAATATATCCCTCTCAGATTTCATGTATTCAGCGTGATTTTTCTCCATAATCTTGTCCTTGCGCATGACCTTCATCGCATATATTTCTGAAGTACCGCTCCTCCTCACCTGATACACTTTTCCAAAAGCACCTTGGCCAACGACCTTCAAAACTTCAAAATCTTCAAGTATGGGAGGCTGGAGTTCCAAAGGATGACCATTAAGGTTCTCCAGAACAGCCTCATCCAGAGAAGGTTTCCTGATTTCATTTTGTGTATCCCCATTGACTTCTTCCAAAATTTCCAAAGAATCCTCTGTCTCATGTAAAGTAAGCTTGCTAAGCTTCAACGATTGAGTGACATAACTTGAGGGGCCCACCAAAGAATGTGAGCGGCTGCAGATGACAGCTGGATCATCAAAAAGTACCTCATTCTCTTCGGGCCCAGCAACTAAATTTCTAGAGTTCTCACTACTGACTTCTCTTGAGGCTTGAACTGGAGCAGAACCAAAAACATCAGAAAAATCAAACTCAACATAATCAGAGGTCACAGCATCAGGTGGTCCCACTGGAAGAAATTGGAAGGGCTTTCTCGTGCAAGCCCTAGTCAAAGTAGATAATTGAGAGGAAACCATATTATGTATATCAAATGAGGGGAGTGTACAGGAGATTCTTATAAAAAAAACTTCAGTGCTATAGATGGATCTCTCCAAAAGGTTCCGAGACACAAACTGATGAGGAAGGACAATTGATGGTAGCCTTATACAACTGGAGGTTCGCGTTTGCAATACAAGTTCCAAGGAAACTTGAGAGTAAACAAACCAAAATCCAGAAGAAGTTGTTCTTGTTTCCCGATATGCAGGAAACAGTGGATGCAACAGTATTTCTTGAATTCATGAAGATCAGATCGCTAAAGCTGTAATTCAAGGAAACACATACTCAGTTACAGCTAAGAATAAAAATCATAAGCATCACTTCAATTTACTATTATGATGGAAAATAAGCATAAATGCGTTTTAAAATGTAAATAATTCTCAAAATGATATGGAAAGAAATAATTAATCAAAAACAGAAGAAGCGCAGACCTTTGTAAAATCTAATAATTTGCAGCTAAAAGATCAAAGTAGGGTTTAGATAATAAAGGCAACGATATTCAGATGTACTATGTGCTGTAGAAGTAGTGGTCCAAAACACCTCATAAATTCAAGTGTAATGACTCCCATGCCTTATGACATGAACTTTTATACCTATTACATGAACTTTTATACCTATTCACCATTGACACCTTCAGTAAACAGCTTCCAGTTTTGCTCTGCACTTCAAGAACCTTCATAACGAAAAATAATTCACTTTTCTATTATAATGCCCTTATTTTAATTTCCTAGAACAGCATTTGTTTTTTCTATAGCCAATTTCCACTAATAAATTTACCTCCCTAAGCAGCAAGTTGTTTCCTTTTTTAAAACATTTTTTCCCTATCTTTCTAAGTCTAACTGAACAACTTCTATCCTGAACAAAACCACATCACATTTACTCAAGTTGGTAGTAAGCTCCATGAATCTCACTTTATCATTCACCTCCATTTAGGACTACAGAATATAGGCATACAATATATTTTCTCCCAGCGTCACTCACATCTATTATATTTTCTCCATGTTCACTAATTTGCACCATATCTTACCGGTGCAGTGAGTCATATATCTTCAGCACACATGAGTACATGACCAAACCTTATCAACTGGCATTTATCAGGTATTAACACTCGTTAATGATACAAAGTGAAGGACACTAATAACAAAAATAACAATGCAAAGCTCAGAGAAGTTTCTCAGCTTTCCATCAGAGAAAAAAGAGAGGTGCACACGTGGGCCATCTAGAATAGGAGAGATTTTAAACAAGATGAAATGAAGAGAACATTTGTATTTGTGCGCCATCGGGAACTAATTCGAATGAATCCAAATACAAATACAACCCTAACAAATAAACAAATTGGGAATTTTGAAAAATTAAAAAATCCCATATGGAATTAAAAAATGCAAACAAATGATCAATGTTCACCAACACAGCACAGAGATGCAATTCAAATTCATAAATATTGAGCACGAACACATCCAGCATTGGATCTACGTCATTTAAAAAGTTAATTTTGCCCTAAAATAGCATAGAGTAAAGCAAATCATCACATATAAGCGTTCAAAGAATCAACATTGAGGGGAAAAAAGGAAAGGAAAATGATTCCGAAAACAGATGCAAGCTCTAAATTTTGAACCACAATAAAATACAAGTGACCCAATAAATCATGAGAACAACCACAACAATAAAAAATAAATTACATGATAGAACCAACAAAAAGAAACGCATCAAGGAAAAAAAACGAAACAATTATAAGAGTTTTAAGTTTGTCTGACCTAGGAAGATTGCAGAAACAATGCTAAAGAGAAGGTCTTTGCGAGAACAGTATTTAGCAAAGGAGTTCGCTTCGCCGGCGCCGCTTATATTTATTACGTTTAATGCTTTAACTTAAACGGACTTTTATGTTTGGCTACATGGAGCTTTTCTATTGGTCGAGCTTAACTGTCTTTTTGGTGTGAACGGCTATGAAAAAATATTACAAAATAGATTTCTGGCCCATGCAGGTCTCGAACCTGCGACCTTCGCGTTATTAGCACGACGCTCTAACCAGCTGAGCTAATAGGCCTCATGCTTCCAAGATTTATAGTTTAATTTAAGAATGTTTCTTTTGGAAGTTTCTGTTCATTACTGCATCACATGCTAAGTAGATTCCTATTTGGGACCGAGCAAAAGCCAAGAGATGTTGCTTTGAAAACAGGGACCATTAGTCAACTCAAGCACGATTTAAAGATATACTCGCCCGATCATATATATCTTTGAAAAAATATATTAATTGTGCTTGAACATAATGTATGCTTTGACTCGATAAAATTCAAATATTTTAAGATGGTTATGTTTTTTGATTTAAGAATCTCAATTTAATTTGATTTGATTTAACTTAAATATCTATTCATATTTATATTCGTATTTATATTTATTGAGAGTTTTCAAATTTGTTATAAAAACTTATTTTTTGAAAAACATAGAGCTTTAAATTGTTTTTCAAGCAAATAATTTAAAAATGATATTTTTAGCTTTTATACGATATGATTTAATCACAATTTTGTAGAATTAAATTTTATAAAAAAAAATTATTGGCTTGCATATTCAATAATTGAAATTAATTATTCGAGCTTAAACAAGAGTTTGAATTTGAGCTTTTTTATTTGCTTGAGCTCACTTGATTACAACATGTAAACTAAGTCAATTTCAAATACTAAACACAGCTAGCGAGCAAATTCGGGTAACTTTTAAGAGCTCGACCGCAAATCAAGCATAGCTCAAAACAACACTTAAATATTCAAAGGGCTTAATTTGGTTCTTTTACGGTTATGAGTGATCAAAGAGTTGATTCAGATTCAGGTTGAGCTCTTATATCTAAATCTAAATCTGTCATTGAGATTTAAATCATAACTCGATATCTTCATTTTTAAAATTTTATTTTATCAATTTGAGCATTAAAATATTTGAACTTCGGACATTAATGCAGTGACATTCAATTACATTTTACTCTTATTTTTAAAAAAATGAAAAAAAGTTTACAAAGTCACTCATTCATTCAAAGTTATAATTCTCAATTCATTTAAACATTTTAGTATAATTCACATTTTGCTCAAATTACATAATTTCACATGAGAGGAAAGCAACAAAATAACAGAGAGATTCTGATTTTCCAATACCTTTTTTGCAATAAAAATTAAATTTGCATTTATTTCAGCACCAATTAAGGGGGGAAAGAAAAAAAATTGATTTTCTTAGCTAAATCCAAGAGAAGCCGCAGCTTTAACTAGAAGGCCAAAGAGCAAAAATGGGGTGGAGAAAAATGGACTGTGATCACTATCCAGAACATAAACTTGAGCTGGTGGCCACCTCTTTAACATGGCATCTTGCTGCTCTGGTTTAACAACTCGATCATGCATTGTTCTAATGTATACGCGCCGCACCTTATCTATATCATCTCCTTCCCCTGTAAACCGTGCAGTCATCAAAGCTAGGATCGGTCCTGGCCTCAACAGCATTGCAGATAAGGTAGAATCCTGAGGCAAACCACAGTTAAAGATGAAACATGTAGAAATTGATTATTACTAACCAGTAAGGGGTTGTTCAGTGGTAAAGTTCGAGATCTCTAGGTTTTAAATTTGACATTTCTCGTGTCCCTTGTAATCACCACAAAGTTATTTATAATGAGATTAACAACAACTCCATCGTCATTGTCTCGTTATAAATGAGATTGTCTAACACTTGCCATCACAAACTTACGTAATGATAGAGGTTACTGGACAACCTCGTCATCGCAAGTTATTCAATTTCATCCATAATTCATTTTAAATGTTAGAAGTTTAGGGTTCGATTTGTCATGAAAATTATCTCAAAGTTAAAAACGAAATTCTTCCAAACAATAGAGTGAAACGTGTAATCAAACTTGAATTTTATCTGCATATGTTTTTGGGGGTCCAAAGCAAAAGTGTTGTGTGGCAGTGCATCAATTCTGTCGATCTAATAAGTGTAAACTCACTGTCAAAAGTCCTTTAAATAGTGAAAGCAATGGAAGGAATCTACATTAAGATGGCATGCGGGGTATAGTACCACACAAAAGCATAACATATATGGACAGATAAAGGCTATAAAAAAAGTATTGTATTGTGCCCAAAATTTTGATAGATCGATAGACAAGTAATTACCTCTTGAGAGCTCATATGATAGATGATTTTGCGCTGGAACTGTGTCTTGACAAAAGCACTGGTTGGAGGTTTATTAGGTCCTAATCCAAACCCTAATTCATACACATCACCAAATTCAGATAAATCCGGCACTCCCTGTTTACACATAAATTAAGCAATCATGATTAATTATTAGCTTTGACATGATTTGACGCTTTTCGACCATAATCATAAAGTTTAACTAACTAACAATCACATAAAGGCTATTTAGCTGTATGTCTGGTGTTTGTTTTTGTGCCATCTCAAATTCTCAATCATTGGAGGTAGATTAATCAAAGGCAGAAAATATGATAGAACGATAAAGATAAAAACAGCATATGGGTATAACAAAGCATACATTTCAAAATATGAACAATGAAATCGCGCTGCACAAATGTAAAAATGATTTTTTTTTTCAATTTTTCTGTATTATTAATGGATTTTCTCCGCGTTACTAATAAATTTCAAAGCAATTATATACGTCATGGACCAAAAAAAAATAACAAATCTTACTTTATGTTCCTGCTGTTTCCATATTAGCGCTCATATTGAAAAACTAAAAATGGTCAATCATGCAAGCGAAGGAAACAAAACTTGTGTAAAAAGGCATTGCAGCCTTGCAGGCTGGCTACCTACCCCTTTTCACTTTGGCAAAGGAAAAAAAAAAGGATAAAATGCACAAATATTTTGTTGGTTAGCAGACGACATTTACATATCTCATGACAGCAATAGGGTTCTTTAAATAATTGATGAGAGAATAGCTATGCATTAGAAAGTGGGAAGTGGGAAATCACAGATCCATGATTATTTTTTTTACCTTCAAGGTTGTGTTAAATCTATGAAAATGCAGTTCTCTTACAGGAACCGAGAATCTTGAATGGTGATCATGATAAACTTGAATTTGAACATTTTTCATTTGATGATATGACATTCAATCTCACAATACATTCAATCTCACAATGAATTTGATTGTATTTCAATTTATCAAATGGAGAGGATCCTAATCTTAATGTCGGATTCGTCTATTTTTTTGTAATTTTTTTAATAATTTGAAGAGTTTAAGTGTCATACCAGTACTTTGAGTGTTGTATACGACACAAATACAACATGGTAAAATAAAAAGGCTATGTAACTAGGAAGTTGAATATTCTTTTAAATCGGACATATCTAATCAGTTTTATATATAATTATCCATTTTCTTTTCATGTATGTGTTTTTCCCGATATTTAAAAAAAAAAAAAATAGGAGCAGAGGTTCATGTCATACAGACAATGATAGTTTGATTCCCTCCTATATGTCCATTTATGCTCTGCATTGCAAGCAAAGTGCCTAAAGGAAAAATTATCATTGACAGACAGGTGAACTTATTCAAACCTTACAAGTGTTGGTGTAGTGTCACCCATATATATATGCCCATTATGCCACAATAAGTATTGAAATATACCAATAAATTTGTCCCATTTTGAATGCCATAAATTAGCTTTATATACCTAATCAAATTAGTTAAATATATATATTGATAATAAATGAAAAGTTGTCAAACTTGGTAATTATATATGTGAATAGAGGTCATTTTTGTCAAAATAAAATTGACATCTTATCATTTTCTTAATAAAGTGTATACCAAACAAAAAAAATGTATGATAAAAAAATCATTTCATCATTAGATGGTACAAAATTATTTCATTTTATTCCCTTACCAATCATATTTTATCCTATCCTTTTACTAATCATCTTATACTCTTTTTTCTCACATCCATTCATGTGAATCACATATAGAAATTTAATCCTCAGTCTTCAAAACTGATAAAAAAAACATAATTGCGGCAAAATATAATCTAAAAACATCACATGATTACAGAATTCAGTGAATCAAATTCAATAAAAATCATATTTAACAAAAGAAAGATAAGTTAGGAAACTTTACATCTTTGATATCTTGATCAGTCAAGAACCCCAACTTTAACATGGTAGCTGCCAGATATACTGCTAGGCCAATTTTGTTTGCAAACTTGTGAGTAGCCTGTGTTACACTTAGTCCTCCAGCGCTGTGTCCTACCAATATCACCTGTAAAAGTATATATTATCACATAAAAACTACTCCATAAATGATCATCAGATCAAATATGATGCAACATGCAGCAAAATTCATCAAGTCAGTGCTAATTAAAAGACCTGTTCATTATCAGGCAAGGCAGACATGAAATCCATGAGAGGTTTATTGTAATCATCAAAAGAATGAATTGAATCAGCAGTAGACAGATCAATTCCTGAACCTTTGAGGTCAATACATGAGACCTTGTACCCACAACTCTCCATCAAAGACCTGATCTTGTACCAGCACCAAGCTCCTCCACCAATTCCATGGACCAACACAAAGTGTGGCTTTATAATGGCTGCAGTCTCTGTCATGTTAATTACTTCTTCTCCCATTAGGGTTTCTTCAACTTTTTCTTGTCAATGTCTCCTCCTACTGAAATTAAGTTGTTTTGAGACAGAGAAAGCGCATATAGATGCTGATTTACATTTATAGTTGGGTTAGTCATAAAGGGTAATGATTTTTTCCTTCATCTGATCATTATTAGAAGTTTTTAGGGAGTTTTGGCTATATGGGCTCAGGTCTATAATAGGAAGTCTGAGTCCTGGTTAACGTAGAAAAGAGAGACAATCAATTATTCTGATTGGATGAAGAGAATAAATCATGCTTTGACAATATCGTCATCCTAACTTTTTCCGTACTAATTAATAATGGTATAAAGATAATTGGGATTTTAAGAAATATTGTTCTGCCAATTATCTATGATGCATCAGTATAAAATATTATCAGATTGCTCCTAAGGTAAGCTCACATAGCATCAAATTGTATTACTTTACATGGGATTGCTTATGGTGTACTCGTAAGTAAGGGATGTTGGGATAAATCTATCAGGCATTCCTTGAACAAAGATATCTTTGGAAATGGAGATTTGCCATTGAATAGGGTAGCAATAAATTTTGTATTCCTTTTCATCAATGAAAACATCTGATTTTAAAATATCATGATTGTCGGTTATTTGACAATTATCTGCTTTTTTTTAAGCCATATATTGTACTTGTTTCTTTGTTTTATTCATATAATGCAGGCCTGAACAATATCCATGTTTTGCTTTTTTCGTTCATGATATCATTTTAAATAACTCGAAATGCTTCACTCTTATCTCTTTAGTATGGCCAGAAAATGCCTACTGTACTGATTTCACAGAAAAGCAGAATTCCACAGGAGCAAATGTAAATGACTCTTTGATTAATTGCTGAGAAAAACAATGGTGAAATAACTTCCAAATGAAAGAAACAGACATTATATTAATTTCTTTTCCATACTCTTTCCTCCATAAACATGGTTACTAATTGTGTTATACTCCTCCAAGGTAAAGAAGTGACTAGAATGTATGCACTATTGCTCCTACTGTTCATTTTATTTTTACTTAAAGTATTTGTGCGTACTCATATAGAACACTTAACTAAAAATGCTCACTAAAAGAGAAACCTTCTAAAGTCAATGCAAAATTCAACAAAATAGACTAATATCAATATCTAAGGCATATTCACATCCGATACTTATACCCGAATCGAAGTAACATAAATACATAATAGATACCGAGATTACAATGGACTGTAATTTACAAAACAGTACATGAAATTTTATATATCTTCTTTTGAACCTCCATTAACATTTGTGGTGGGGTGTTGGAGGGTAGTCTTCACTTGTTCTGCATCACTGTTGGCTAGAGAAAAGCCTACCATGGGGTGATTCAACAGTCATGTAATGTCTCCTCTTCTGCAATAAATCCCAAAAAGGTTCTGTAAAGGAGGGGAAAAAAGAAAGGAAATACTTAAAAAAATTTATTGGAAACTGAGCCATTGAATGATGTCAACATCTATAAAGTTTTTATAAGAATCAGCAAATGACAGCCAATTAAGTCACATAAGTTTTGTACTCAGCATTTTTAATCAGACTCAGTGATACAGCTTGATTTGCTTCTGGGAGTGGGGGCTAGGCTGCTTTTTTCTTTCCAATTTATCCGCTGGCAGCAGGCTGTATATATAATAAAACCTTTTGTATTACCATGAGTTTATATTATTGTAATCAATCATTATATTTATATGTAATATCGTTTTAATAAATAAAAATTTGTTTATAATTTAATTTTAGAATGAATGATTTTTCATTTTCTCATTAAAAAATAGATGCAAAATTTTTTCACACTTTCTAGCAGCATTTTAATTGTGATAGTAGTATTTTCTAAAGTCAGCAACTACTTTAATTTGCTTGTTTGTTTATTAGTAATCTTTTTAAGATTTCCTGATGGAAGATTGATCCTCTTGCTTAATCTGACTACCATTATAACTTGTTTTTGCATTAAATTTAATACATATTGCCATATCCGTGGAATCGTCACTCATCCGTATGAGGTAGGCCATGTTAAATGGAAGCCAACAATGAACTAAAAGTTGAATGGATACCTTCATGCACTACATGTTAAGATAGCTACTTATTCATTACTTAATTATTTAAAAGTTGCTTACAGTAAAGATGAGTTTGGAAAAAGATTTACTAGCTTTTTCTAATCATGAATAGACTGGACCCAATTTGGGGTATTTTTTTTTATTATTATCTCTTGTCACCAAACAAAAGAATTTCCCAAATAAAGTGGATAATCCTTGTGCTTACATTCATTCAAGAAGTGATCTGCTCGAGCAATTATTGGCTTCACATGTTTTAGATACGTCTGAAATTTTATTAGTAATTTTAAAAAAATTTATTAACAATATTAATTTTTGAGATTTAAATTTATATCGATGTTATCAATAAAAAATTTTAAAATTACCAATGAAGCTTCGAAGAGGTTTAAAACATTCGGTCTAACAAAATACATGTATATATCTTATCACTTTTGACAAAAACGAATTTGAATATTCTCTGTTCGAGAATTGAATCAAATTCATGGTAAAATTGAATGCCATTATGACAAACCTTACCATAAACTTGATTTTAATTCAATTCGTAAATGAAAAGTATCAAAATCTGATAAAAAAAACATGGTAAAAAATACTTAAATTGATTTCTGACTACATTGCCAACATTTTTTGAATTTTTATTTTATTTTATAATAGTATAAGTTAGTGCCAACATTGACATAAATGAATTGAAGATACCCATTTATGAATTGAGTGGTCTTATCTTTAAGCATGCATGTAAATGATTCTTGTAAGAAGTTACAGATTTTAGAAACTTGTATCAGATTTATGCACACAATTACCATTAAAAGCCATATATACGAAAGACAACAAAATAAAGTCAGCAATGCCCAGAGAAAGTATTGATTCCTTTAGATGAAAATTTTACTCACAAGAGTTTCATGGTAAAAATTATTATATGCTTTCTGAAAAGTTACCTTTAAGACTTGGCAGAGTATTTGAGTAAGAAAACAGGATGCACACAAGTTACAGAAAAGCCAAGCCAATTAGGTGACCATATGAGATCTTAGTTTCTGATTTTCTGCCATGTGCATCTATCAGGCTAGCTGCGTTAAAAATGATACCTTTTTTTTGGATTAAAAGAAGTTTTCGGTTCAAAAAGATTTTGGTGCAAACTGTCAGAGGCCGCCCAATTTGGTGGAGTAGACTGTAGATTCGTGTATTATTGTAAAGTGGTGAGGCCACTTTGGATTGTCTCATGAGTGCGAGACAGTGATTTTTGCATTCACCACACCCTAAAGTACACTGCTTGAGAAATCACACATTCTTATGTTTCCTATGTAAAAAAAATAAAATGTATAGTAACATGATACAATTGCCTTATTGTTGGAGTAGTTAATTGAATAGACATTTTAGAGTCTCATTTTTGACACATGAATTCATTGATGCAATACCTAATGGAACTAATTGAAAGGGAAATATTTTTTTTTCTTTTGCTTGGTAATTGGAAATTGGAAGTGTTTAGACCTTCACACTAACAAAAAATTATTATATTTTTCATAGGGAATTTTCATTGTATGATTGTACCATTCGCGTGTAATTTGGGCAAAACAGTTCGATTCAGTCCTCGTTTTAGACAAATTAAGATTGAGTTTTTTTAGAGTTAAATTGGATTGAGTTGGATTTGAATGAAATCAAGAAAATTTTCAATTCAAATTAAATTCGGATAAGGATAGGGTTGAAGTTTTATGAACCCTACCCCAACTTGTAGCCCATAAAGCCAAAATTTAATCTTGAATACATATATTCCATATGTGTGAATTCATCTTTGTTTTGTTACTTTAAATTATGAGAAACTCTATATTTGTTGGGTATTAAAAAAATATGAAATCTGTCTCAAATCTGTTAATAATTACTCATACTCCGTGGAAATAGGTTTAAATAAACTGAGTACCCATTACCTAATGAGACCCTACCTGTTGCTATAGTTGTGCACGACACTTGAAACATGCCAAGATTTATCCGTTAATGGATATTGAGCTTGAAATGTTAACTTCTCACTTTTGAGAGAATTTATGGATTGGTTTCTGTTCATTAATTTTAAACGAAATTTAGGTCAAACATATTTAAAAAACGGTTTGTGTAGAAATGAAAAGTTGAAAAAATCATTTTTAAAATTCTGAATTTTTGTTAAAAAAATATATTTTTATAATTATTTTATCAAACACTAAACAATTTTAATTCAACTATTATCTTATCAAAACTGTTTTGCAAATTATAAATTAAAATTACTGTTAAGCAAATGATAAGTATTTACCCTGTGGGTCAATAGTAGGATTTAAGCATCGTCCTGGTGGGAGTTGAACCGGGATAAGATTGGCTGTTTAAGCATTTTTAGATGTCTTATTATTTTTGTACCTAAAAATCGCTTTGATTGAAAATGGAGTCTCACCCACCAAATACTTACAAAAGGAGTAAAAATGTCAATCTTTGTTTCTTTTAAACTATGTGATTTTCCCGCCAAGACTTTCATTGCTTTGCCTTTCTTTGGTCTCACTCTATAGGCCCATCACTTCTGCGTAATTTAAGGGTCTACCTAATTAAAATTGATTATCTCCCCACAAAAATTAAAAACTTTTAATGTAGACAATTAGTGGAGTTTAAAATAAGAATATATATAAAATAAATCTTTTATCTTTCAAATTTTTTAAAATTTTAATTTTGAATTTAGATTATTTTCATTTGGATTCATCACTATTTGAATTCAATTTATACAAAAATGAATATTCAATTCTTTTAAAATTTAAATTAATTGTTAGGATTGCATTACAATTTTTTAAAAATTACAAAAAAAAAGTAAAATAAATATTGTTTGCAAGAGAACATTCATGGACGGACCAACGGCACGTGATGATACGTGTGGGGAAGTAGAAGAACGATTAGAAATTGATTATCAGTTTTTATCTCATTTTCGGTTTAATGAGATAAATAGTGGTCATACTCGTAAAAAATACGTAAATTTAAAATTGGGTCTCCTCAAATTGGTGTTGGAATGTAAATCTCATGCAATTTGTTATTGTTGACTATCACAAAGGAAAATAAAAAACAAACGGAGAAAAAGAAAAAACCAAACGGCCAAGAAATGCTGATGAAATAATGTAACGTCAAGTCAAGTGGCTGTTTGAAATGGATCAAAGATAAGGAGGGAAGAAGTGGAAATTTGAAATTTGAAAGGCGGGCAACGAAAAAGCCACCCTCTAAATATGGGCACTCTTGACTCACCCCATCAAACAAGGCGAGTGGCGATGTGTTCTCTCTCTTAACTTTTCCTCAGTGTCCCTAACTCAACCAATAATGCAACTCGTCTACTTGTGAAATTGAAAAAAGTTAGAAGTTCAATTATCCCATTGCTTGAACTAATCAGGTTCCCTTCTCAAAATCCCTTATCCATTTGAGGTTCAACATTCAATCTCTGCGCCTATTTCGATTCACTCGATCCAAACAAGCTCAGGTTAGTGAACTTTTTTACTAACATGGTCGATTTCTTTTTTGATACTGATTTTGAAGATCGATCTTCCTTTTTTAAAGAAAAATCATCTTATGTCAATTCGATTTTCTCTTTAGATCTGTTTGGGTACTATCAATATTTAGGAAAAGAAATGAAATTCCATATTATCCGGGTCTTAAGTTTCTATTATCTGGGTATCAAACAAAGTACAAAACTATTAACATCGATCTCCGCTAAATCCCAGCCTAATGCACCAAATGTACTTGCATTAAGTAATTCACATTCATACTTGCTCTGGGTTATTTTTGCTTTTCTTTTTTGAGTTTACATTTGTTTGCAAAAAATGCAATTATTTAGTTCATTTTTAATGGAAATCATTGATTCTCATTGTGACTAAAAACTTCATCATAATTTGGTTGGAGCAGTCAGAGAGATATATCTGAATTTTGAATGGAAAGTATATACATGTGTTAATTATGATCGAACTGCACTATCATGGTGTTTTTCTTTTTTTTTTCACATCTCACATCTCCGTTTTTTATGATTAAAATTTTCCTAGTATATTTGAAATCTGTTCTATTTATTATTGTTGCTGATCCAGTGAGCTTTTTGGACCTCAATTTATTGTCTGTGTCGTTACCTTTCCTCCCCCTCACCCTACACCTAATTCTCCTTAAATCTGAAAATATGACGGTATGGGTATATAAGAAAGTAGTCTTCATGCCTAGAAAACCCCATAGAGTAACTGCATGGTGCCAAGGAAATGATTGATCATTGCTAGACCATTTACTAAAGCAGACATGATAGTAGGATGTAGAAGAATGAGTGGTTAGATATGAGAATATGCGTTTTGAAAGCATTTTCCATTAGTTTAAAACTGCAACCAGTTGAGTATGGCATGAAAAAGTATCCCGGCATCATTAATCCTGTGCTATGGTGTTGCTTACTGGTGAAAATGAGAAATGGGTGCTTTTCTCTCAGTGGATTCTAACATCATGATTTTTGTTAATCATTTGTGCTTCTTGTGCATCAAAGTCGCTATATGCTTTGCAGGCTTAGACATTTTCCATCATTTAATCACCCACTCTGTGGCACTTTAAATTACTTTTTCAGTGATAATTTGTTACAAATACAATGAAAAAAATAACTAGTTACCAATCGGTTAAATTATTTTAATTGAATTTTATTTTGAAAGGTCTTATGAAGTGGGATTTGTAATGTTCACGGACAGATGGAGTTCCATACGAAGAGGATGGAGCCAGAGAAGTCAGATTCATGTGGTTGGCAGAGTCACTTAGGTCCTGAGAAATCTAAATGGCTGACAGAAAATATAAATGGTAAGCAACTTTGTTTATCTCCTCATTCTTTGTTGTCTGCTATTCTGTCAAAATCTATTGGTTAAAATTCTGTTTAATTTACCATTTACATTTTCTTAATATGCCAATAGAAGGGCTGTGTGTTCAGTTAAATTTTCTGGCATTGGGAATGAGTCGTGTTCTTTTTGATATTAACTTCCTATATCCAAAAGTTTTTCATACTTTAAGAACTATAGTAAGGTAAGCCTCCAACAAGAAATAACAAAACTTCTTGATTGCAGAGATGGACCAGACTGTCAAACGAATGCTGAAACTGATTGAAGAAAATGATGAATCCTTGACAATGGAGGATCAGATGCATTGTCAGAATAAGCCACAGTTGATTGCTAGTGTTGATGAATTCTACCGCATTTATCGATCACTGGCTGAGCGCTATGATCATTTGACTGGAGAATTGCATAAGAGTGTACCAGTAGAGTTCCAAATGCAGGGTTCTGGCATTTCTGAACCTGACTCTCCTCTGGTAACTCCTGATGAAAAGATAAGCCTGCGCAAGTCTGTCCATCTATCAGCATATTTCAGTTGTGGTGGTGGCGGCTCTGATCTTTTTCTACGGGAAGGCACTGAATCGTCTTCATCATCGTCAGACTCTGGCTCGGAATCTTTCAACTCATCTGTCCATAACTATTTGGGCTCGCCTGTGAACACTGATAGCAAGGGACTGAGCTTGAAGGTTGTTGGGTCAGAATCTGAGTTGCCAGGTGTGAAAGACAAGCTGATGGTGGCTGATAAAGAGAATGGAGATGGTATTATGAAAGTAGGGGAACAGGGAAATTATCAAGAATTGATGGGAAGGATTAATGAGTACGAGGAAGAGTTAAGGGCTTCAAATCTTAAAATCCACCTTTCAGAAAAAGAGGTTTTGAGGTTAAAGAGTGAGCTTGAGAAGAGTGAATCTGTAATTGCACTTGCAGGAAATGTGCAGACTCAGCTTGAATCAGCACAGAGAGATATCAAAATGAGGGAGGCTGATCTTGAAATGGAGAGAAGAAGAGGATATGAGCTGCAAAAGCAGGTAGTTGACTTGGAAACTCACTTGTCAGACTCAAAATCCAACATTAAGAGGTTGATGGAAGAGCTAGAAGTAAATAGAGATAGGCTTAAGGGATCAGTGGCGGGGATTTTAAAGTTAAAGCAAGAGCTTGCAAAAGAAATTTCTGAGGGTGCTCATCAAGTGCAAGGACAGCTTAAATTGGCTCAGGAATCTATAGCCATGTTGGAGGCTGAGCTTGATTCAGAGAGAAGGCAGGTTATAGACACGCAGGAAATGATCATAAGGTACAAAGCTGATCTATCTGAACGTGATCATAAGGTCAAGGAACTAAAGGCTGCATTATGTGATGCCCGGGGAGATTTCTCTGTCGAGAAAGCAAAGCTGCAGTCTGATATTACTAGTTTGTCAGAAAAACAAACCCTCTTAGAGGCAAGGCTCAAAGAATGGGAATTACGTGGCAAATCATTCGAGGATAAAATTACCCAATATGATGCTGAGAAAATGGAGTTGAAAGCTTTGCATGAGGTTCAAGAGGTTGGGTGGCAAGATGAGATCAACAGACTGAAGGCAGAACTTGCTGTGAAAGGTGAACATGTCGAAACTTTGAATAAGAACCTTGACAGACTGAAATTGAAATATGACATGCTTATGGCGGAGAAAGATGGGGTCACTGCTAAGGTAGACACGCTTGCAGCAGATGTGAGATCCCGAGATATTCAAATTGGGCAAATGGAGGAGCATCTATGCCAGTTGCGTGGGAAACATAAGGAGCTTTTTTCTGAATCTGAAAGTTCAAAGAAGCAATTCGATGAACTAAGAGTGAGAGTGGAGGATTTGGAGAAAGAAGTTGACAGGCAGAGAATTGTGATCTTAGATGGGGCAGAGGAGAAGAGGGAGGCAATACGGCAGCTTTGTTTTTCTCTGGATCATTATAGGAGTGGGTATAGAGAACTATGTCAGGCATTTCCAGGGCACAAGCGACATGCAGTTATGGCTTCATAAGTTGCTTAATTCTAGTACTGTTCTAGTTGTTGGAGAATGAGCAGGTTGATTCACATTTATTTTTTGATAATTGGGGTTGTGGAGATGGGAACTTGAGACCTCTTTTGTAGAGGAAAGGTGTGGTTGACTCGCATTTTGTTGTAGAAATTGTTGGAAAATCAAATTTAAGAATAAGACTATTTTAAGGTTTTAATTTGAGTTATTTAATAATTATTAATTTTTTTTAATTAAGTGTTTTAAATTAAATTCAAATTGGAGATTTAATAGGTGTTTATTTTGATTCAAAAGAAATCTTAATGTATGAGTTTAAAATGAAAATAAATAATTGTTTAAAAACACAAATTGGTTTTGTTCTACGTTAATAAAAAAATAAAATGCATTATAAGTATTTATTGGGAATTCTTTTTTATGTAGGTTAAAAGAAAGGATAAAAGTGAAGGTTAATGGTAATGCACCGCGCACATGTCTTAGTTTGAGCTCGAGTTTGGGCTCGGTCGATCACAAAGTCGTATTGACGTTTTTGGTGCACTTTGTATTTTGTATGCGCATTGTCAGTTGAAGATTTAATCATAATGGTGTCAAATTAAATCCAAACGCATGTGATTAAATTCAAAGGTTGTGATTTAATCAAAGAAGTATGATTTAAAATCCAAAGGTCATGACTTAATCAAAAAAGTGTTAGATTAGTCAACTGTCTTTTTAACAGACACGATTTAGATCATTTAAAATTAAAAAACATGATTTAAAGATTCATATTAAATTTAAAAAAATCACATTTGAAAAGACATGTTTGTCTTGAATTGGACTTTGATGAGCCAGGCTTGCATGTTGCTTATAATCTTGAACCTAGAAAGATAGGCTCAGAATGCAAGTGTATTAACATGAATAGAATAGACGAATAAAATTAAATTAGATAGACACGAAATGAATTTCTTTTTTTAAATCTCTTTGAGTTATCAGTGTAGTTTTATAAAATTACTAGTAAAGTTTTTTAAAAAATACTTTCATATTAATGTACATTAAGGCTGCGCGTCTATCAACGCTCCTAAGAGGGGAAAACACAGAAAATGCATAGAATGAACTCCCAAGAAACGAAAGGACAAATTGGTCTTTATACAAGTGACATCAGGACAACAAAAGCATTCGTCATCCTGATGATGCCATGTGGCACAGTGCAACAACAGGGTAACACGTAGTAAGCTGTATCAAAATTTGAACATCTTGTGGTCGGCATAGCACAGCAAAGCACAGCCGCGCTCATTCGTTGATTTGGTTATCAAAAGAGCCAAATTTCATATGCCAATGAAAATTGGTTTGACTTTTTCTACCACTTATCATCAAATAAAAAAAAATAAAAATCATATTTCCTGGATGAAATAATACCACGTGGCGAATTACAGCTGGCTGTACAGACCATAAGTCCAGTCAACCCAACCCCCACAGGTCCCACAACACTTTCAGTTCCCCATCTCCACGACTCCACGGTTGACTTCAAACTAGTAGTTTAATGTTTTCCAATTCTTTTTTTTACCAACATCTTGGCAAATTTTGTTCTTTATGTTAATTTTATTTTAATTTTTAATTTGATCATTATAAATTTTATTTATTATAGTCCAATTATTGAATTTTTATTAATGTTTCAATTC
The DNA here is from genome assembly GCA_023935145.1 of Bretschneidera sinensis. Classification (NCBI taxonomy): domain Eukaryota; kingdom Viridiplantae; phylum Streptophyta; class Magnoliopsida; order Brassicales; family Akaniaceae; genus Bretschneidera; species Bretschneidera sinensis. The sequence goes on from CM043699.1 coordinate 641,526, forward strand.
AGTTGCTATTTTGATTATCAATAAATAAAATTGGACTAACTTATCATCTACACATTATAAGATTATCATATGTCAAATGAAAATTAACAAAAAAATTATTTATTTATATTTTTTTAATTGTTCTCTTCTAGATGAACTTTCAGCTCGTTTAGACACTTGCAAAAACAATTAACTTAGGTATTTTTTTTTGTTTCAATTTATATGTTATAAGGTATTATTTATTTAATTAAATAATTATTTATTTAATTTTAAATTAATAAAATACTTAAAATTTAAAAATAATAAAATTCATTAGTATTCAAAAATTATTATTTTTAAATCAAAAACATATTTAAGAAAAATTAATCAAATTTATCTTAAAAATTTAACCGTGATATATCAAATTTGATATATCAAATTGAACACGTATCAAATTGAACATATATAAAAAGATAAAATTGAGAAATCAAATAAAATCGTAAAATTTATTAATACTTTGATAAAAAAGTTTTAAGAAAAGACCAATTTAGTCTATAAATTTTCTGAATTAATTGCATAAAATCACGTGTTATTTATTAGGATTTATATCTATCAATCATCATGATTGAGCTGATTATTTTTCGTTAAAAAGAAATAATTTTTGCATTCCATTTTTCACGGGATTTGCTATCTCCTTGTAAGGAGTTGAGTTTATAAAAAGTTAAATTAAGCGGCGGTCGTACGAGGGAACAACTAACTGTTAACAAACTGACTTTAGTATTATCATTATAAATAATTAAAGCAGTTGTAAGAATGATTGACACGTCAGTAGGTACCCAAGTTGTCTTTTGACTTTTTCTTTCCTTTCCTTTCCCTTGAATAACATCGGCGCGGACTTTCCCTCTCTCTCTCTCTCTCTCCATTTCTGTGAGTTTGTGAGGTTTTTAACTCTTTACTTCCCTTGTGTGTGATCTCTTTCCTTTCCTCTCTTGCACATGCATTTGCTCCACCACCGTAGAGAGAGGGAAAGGGAGGGAAAGGTGTGGTTTTGATAGGCATTATAGAGTTTTGACTGGGAAAAAGAAGCTTCCTTAACGCGGAACACGAAGAAGAAGACTAAAAAAAAAGACTATTCTCTCCTCTAAAGAATAGAATTTAGAGACGCAAACGTCAATAAAGATACCGTTACCTCGTGTTACTAAAAGAACAAGGAGGAGGAGGAGGAGGAGCAAAACAATTTTCTCTGGTTGGTTTACACTCCTATATTACATGGATCCATTTCCCTTTTCCTTTTTCTTTCTATAAATAAATAAATCCTAGTACATATTTCACTAATTTTAGTACTTAATTCTTGCTGAATTTTCTTCTTTCACATCACATTTGGCCTTTTTTTTTTTTTTTTTTTTTTTTCTGGGTTCCTTGAATTTGCTGCTCTCTGGATCCCATTGTATGTGTTTTATCATTTCTTTTCCTCCGATGTTTATGAACTGTGATTTGTTCTTTCCTTTTTCCTTTTAATTTTTGTTGGTTTCCGTTGAATAAATGATTATAAAATGTTGGTTTCTAGACCACTAGTTTCAAGCTAGGTAGCTAATATGTATGAGTTGAAATACTCATTTGATTATGGGTGTTAATTTCTGTTGATTGACATTGATCCATGTGTTTTCAAACTTAGATCTAAGCTCTCTGCTCATTACTTTTGCTACAATTTGTTTTTGTTTTAGCTTTAAATTAGCTTTCCTGCTTAGTTTGATCATTTTATTGATGACAACTTAAACTTCAAGTCGAGCATATTTTATAAATATGAGCTTTGTCTTATATTGATTTTTGAGATTGAATACATCTTCTAGTTTCCCCATAACTGGTACTTGATTTCCGAGTCTACAACTTTACTTGCTTAGTTGTGTGTCTGCTGGTTTAGTGGATCAGATTATTGTGGCTATGAAAAATCATATTCTTTCCTTTTTCCCCATTGAATCCCTTTTTTGTTTTGGGTAAGAAAATTGATTTTATCTGGGCTTAAATGCATAGATCCTCTCTGTTATTGATCCTTTAAATGTTTTGTTTTCTATCTTTTTATTCTTTTTCTTTTGTGGGTCACTGGGTTCATAACTAACTTGAGAAAAAATAATTTAAATGTTCAGTATCCGGTGATATTCTCATGCACAATTTGCTCTTGGTCTCATCTCCTTTATCTTTGTATTTTTCCTTTTTTATATTTTTAAATATACACACAATCATATATGCTTAAATTTATATGCATATGTATATCTATATGTATACGGATATGGATATGTGTGCGCGCATGTGTAATACTCATCAATGATCAGGCTATGATGCTTCATTAAAGAGAATCACAACCCTTTGCTCTTCTGTTTTTAATGTTTTATCTATACAATTTAGTTTCAATTCTGCAGCAAAATATTCTATTCTAAAAAAATGCTCCATTTCCTTTTATATCTGACATATCCACGTTTCTATCTCCTTGCAAACACTTCAAAACCTTGCAGTTTTGCGACTAGGTCATCGTTTCATGGTTGAATCTGGTAATTGATAAATTAGTTGTGGCAACATTTATGGTGGAAGCCTGATCGATCATAGGCCATTTAATCTAAATAATCTGGAGGAACATGGTGAGCGGATTGATGCCTAAAGTTCGATTTGTCATATGTCCCAAATGTCGAAAAGTTCTTTCTGAACCGGCAGATATTCCTGTATACAAGTGCGGTGGATGTGATGCAGTTCTGAGAGGTAATTATCTTTATAAATATAAGACACTAATTCTAGATCATGAGTATGAGAGATGGTCTATGGTTATGTGACACATGGGGAGTAGGGAATTTCTAACGCTTGAGAAGTGGGCTTTAGGGTAATCTTAATTTTCCAATATCTCAGTTTCTGTCAAACTTGGATTTGATGCTTTGCATTCTTCCTACTCTTTATCTTGTACACAATTAGCTTTCTATCTAGTGTTCATTAAGCTGTTTATTGATTTCTTTCAATGTCTTCTTTGAAACAGCAAAAAATCGACAAATCGATGATGCCGAAAGCACATCTGGCTTACATGAAACAGATGCTGCTAAGATCAATGAATCAGATAATGTGTCTGAATATAAAGAATCTAGCAGGTCAAGTCATGGTGCAGTTCTTCCTTCCTCTGGAGAATGTTCTTTGGATCAAAACCATGGGAGTGGTCAAAATGAATCTGTAGAATGCAATAGCGAGCAGCTTGGTGATGTGAACTTATCAAATGAAGACCAAAACATTGAAAATCAGCAATATGAATCTTGGGATTGCAATACGAGACAGTCTGGAGTTTCCAATGAAGTTTGTTCATCTACTGAGCTTGCTCATCATGAAAATAAAGAGTTTTCACCATTAGTAGAAGCAAATTCAGATGTGGAGCTAGATGATGAGAGCACACTGTTAGCGGGAGTGGAATCAGGAGTAGAGATCAACAACAAGAGTGCTTCTGACTTCAGAAGCTCGACTACTGACAACCTGCCATTGGCTACAAGGGAAAGTAATTCAGTTGTTACTGCTCATAGGCCAGCGGATAATCTTGTCTCTTCTCCTAAGAAACAGCCGAAGCAACCACAGAAAAGTGGTCGCCATAGCTTTAACCGTTTCATGTCTACAGATACATTTGAAAGTACAGATTTTCTCAGCGCTAACTCTGAGCTCAGTGATACACTTGAATATTTGTCTAAGTCTCCAACAACCAGAAGCTCTCATGCTTACGATGGAAGCATCTCTTCTTATGATGGAAGGGATGATCAATTCCCCGACCAGCATATGGACTCTGTTAAAAATACTTACAAGGATGCAAGATTTGTTGTTCACGAGGAAAGACTTAGAAGGGACAAATTCCTGGTGAATAGCATGATAAAACGCAATCCTGAAGTGCAACAGCAGCCCAGAAATTCCTCGTCAGTTTTTTCCAACGAAAAGCATTATGCTATTAAACACAGCAGGTGGGATCGAGATGAATTGCTGGAACCCAGCAGACATGGCCATCCGGTTAGAAACTGGTCAAGATTAGCGAGAAATGAATATCAGTCTCAAGTGCCTTTCTATCCAAGGGGTTCCTTGGCTGGGTATGAAAGTGGAAGTTCTTCCAATCAATTGCACGATGAGTTCCATTGCAATTCGAGCCTCCATTCACTCGAAACGCCTGAGTTCTCTGGACAGGACAAGATGAAACTGTTGCGAATGGTTTCTGAACTGCAGGATCAACTTAACAAAACAAGCTTTTTGAATGGAAAGACAAGTGGAAGGGCGGTGCCTGTTGGTGTCAATTGGAAGGAAAAACATATTCCCATGTACTATGATCATAAGGCATCTGAGCAAATTTATCACAACTTAAATTATCCTAGGTATCCTGGAAGACAAGGCCAGGGAGGTGGCTGGTCACAGCAGAGTAAATGCTCAGGGAGGCCTTTCTCAGGAGAGGCAAAGAATAGTAGATACCAAGTTGATCACTCATGTTTGCGTTGCCATCCGCAAGACTGGCAATGTTCAGGACAGTTTCCTGTGCCTGTTGTTCCACATAATAGTGGATTTCGTAGGATCCACCCTAGTAATAATTGTTACGATTCCTGCAGCTCTTGTCCCTCAAGTCCACTAAGATATATGGGATCTGAGTTTCCCATGTGGAACCGTGAGGCACAGTCTGATGATCAGAGGCATAGAGATAACTCGGCAAAATTGTATCCGAGGGAGAGACATCATGTAGTTAAGCGACATCTCCTGCCTACAGCTGGTGGAGCGCCTTTCGTGACTTGTTACTGTTGCTTGAAACCACTACAGCTGCCTGCAGACTTTCTTCTCTTTAAAAGGAGGTGCCATTTGCTAAAGTGTGGTGCTTGTTCACAGGTTCTCAAGTTTTCGCTTCGAGACAGAAGTCATATTGTTCGATATACACCATGTGCTGTAGACCCACAGCCAAGTCACGTTGATGAATTCAGTGATTCTGTTAATGATAGTACAAATTTGGCATCGGCATCCTACGGGAATGATTGTTCACACGCAGATCCCGTGTCATGTTCTGATGATTATGGGCTCTCTTTCTGTAAAAGCTTCTCAACTGATGGAGATCCTGTTTCCCTTGCACCATTTCGCAAATCCCAGGGCAGCAGAGATGTTAGGAATATTTCGTATGATTCTTCAGAGACTATGGGAGAGAGATCAGAGGTTCTCTTGAAGCAGTCTCGAAGCAAATATAAGAATCCAGGGGAAACATTTGAATCAGCAGGGAATTCCTCCAATATGTCCAAACCAGAGAAAGTATCCTCTGAAAATGGGGAGCTCCCCCCAGCAAGAGCTTCACCACTTCATCAACTCATGGGTTACTCTTCACCAAGTGCAGTTCTAAGAGGGACTGAGCTTGTTGATACAGCGACAAGCTCGTACTATCCAGAGGAAAACCCGATGTCAAAAAATTGAGTGATGCTTCTTCAAAATATATGGATATAAAAAATATGGGTGATATAAACAGATTCTCCTTGGGGATTTGTTAAAACAGGAGAGGTATTATTCATTTCTTGAGACTGAAGCATCCAGGAGTTGGAGAAGCAAACTGGGTTGACGCATGAACCCTGAAAAAAGGAGGATCTATTGAAGGTTTTCTGCAAAGTTGTCATTCTTTCTTAAATATCTGTACACGTGGAGCAGGATTTGATCTCATTTCCCTGGATGATACAGTAGAAGTAAAAACAAGCTTTGATTTTTTTGCATGTATAAATATTCACTATAGAAGGTTTCCATTGATTTGTTTATTTGTATAGCTTATAATGAATATTCATACTTCTTATTTGTATTTTGTTTTTGCCATTATATCGATAAAAGACATTAAATCTGGTCATCTATAAGGAGTTCAACATATTGATTTATTTATTTGTATAGTTTACAATGATTATTCATCCAGTCTTATGGTGCCGTTTAGGGAATGATCATGCTTAAATCTCTTTAAGATAATTTTTGCCTTAAAAGGATTTAAACAAGCTAACAATGCCTACGCGTATTCAATTCAAGGTTAGGCCAAATGTTTTCTTCCATTGGTACTGCTTGGATTCTGTTTCCCATGAGCCGTGGGAATTCATTACCCTGCTTGAGAAAATATTCAATCCTGAGAATCTTGTGACAATCAGTTTAAGCATTCAAGTGTCTGATTACCGATGCTTATTTTAATTTAATATAAAATAAACATTCGAATTAAATGAAACTTTTTCCTAACATTCTGGAAACCTGAGATCTTCAATGGAGTAGAAGAATATGATGGCCAAACCTCAGTTTTATCTTAATCGAGTCTAATATTTTACAACTACCCGAGAAAAAGCAACAAAAGGCTGTCTTACCACCAAAGTTTTAGGCACTCTGCATTTCTACAAATAACGGCCTTTCTACATTAATTGGTTGCCTTTACACAACCTCCTAACCATGTAACTTGATGTCTTATAACCAAATCGTCTAAGCTAATCTAACACAAAAAGTTTACTTCCTTGGTAGCATCAGGAGGCTGAAAAGATCTAACAGAACAATCATGAAACGTATTTGTCCTGCTGCTCTTGAAGAAGCTTGCCTGAAGACTTGGCATCCGGATATAGTGCACTCACTTCTTCAAGATCCGCCTATAAATTGACGAAAAAAAGGGATAAATACCTGTACTTTACAGTAAAGAACTTTTCTTAATACAAATACGTGTTCTACTGCTTTATTAATTTTATAATTACCTTGCAAATGTTGTCTCGGCCATTCATTTTGGCCACAATGCTGGCAGGTGATAACAACTGAACTGCACGCCTGAGGAAAAATCAAACTTGCCAAGTATAGGGAAAGTATTTGTCCAATCTCTCAAAGGCCAAACTTTCTTCATCTACAACCAGTTCCTCCACCTGCGCCCGGGTTGCTAAGATCTGGCCAACCAAAAATGAACAAAAATATCAGTACCTTAGCATTTGGTAAATGCAAAGGAGGTTTTAGAGAAATTTGATAGCAAACCTGTATCATTTCAGCAGTACCATAAATTTGTGTTCACATAATTACCAACCGGTCTGACAAATCAACTGGTAGGCCATGTGGACTATTCATATCAGTCCCTCTGCAAAATAGCTTGGTTGGTTCAGATTAGAGGTTACACTTAGGTGCATTGGCAATGCACATAAGCAAGTAGAAATTTTGATGAGAATAATTATATCTCGTAGACCTTTCACCATTATAAAATATAACGAAACATGTATCAAAAATTCAATTTAGCGGGGAGAGATCTCACTTGTCTTTAGTACAAAAATTGCACTCCTTAAGAAACAATGATAGCCCAAAAACCTCCAACCGCCAAACAAACTAAACTAGGGGTGAATTTCTTCAGTCTTAGGTATGAAGCTCATTAATTCATGTTGGTTCAAAGAAGTGTATTAAGCGTCAATATTAAAACAATTCATATGGCTAATGGCATATTGATAGTTAGGACCTGAAATGGTGATGGCAACTACAATGGGGAGGATAATAATTAGCATGAAAAATGTATCAGAGACAATTGTACAATATATTTAGATTACATATTTCCTACACTTCTACAGCAACTGATAGCACTTAGTGTTAACAAATCCACACCATATTCAATTGATCCATCATAGGTCATCAAATCAATTATTTTAGTTTTTACATTTTCTTTCTTGTCTGTGTAAATCTTGGTTGTTTGCGTTAGAATTTTGTCCATTAAACTTATTTTTCATGGCAAAACTGATGCGGCCCATGAAAATAAGTTGTTTCTCAAGAGGAAAAAAAATCAGATTTTGGAATACAGTAGAATCGAATGAAGTATCGGAGACAATTACCAAGGCTAACTAACTGACTATAAAAGAAGACAAAAGAAAAGCTGAAAATTGAAAAAGAAGGAAAGCACCCTCCCAGCAACTCAAACAAAAAAGAAGAGGAAAATCTCATCAGAACTAAAGCTGTAAAACCCTAAACACATCAAGGGGGAAAAAAGTGTGATGTTTCCGCCGTCATCCACACATAGATGGCAATAACTTCAGATACTCAAGAGTCACAACACTAATAATCCATGCCCATATGACCTATCACATATGCAATGTTTTATGAACAATTAATAATTAGTCGTCATGCTCGAACAATGCACGGACTTTTAGTTATTTAAAAACTATACCATTACACTATGTAAAGTTATATTTTAATATTTCAGATTAAAATTTTTATTTTAAATAAGAAAAAAGTTTTTAATAAATAATATAAATAAATTATAAGCATTAAAAATTGTAACCTACCATATGACATTTTAATCATATCAACATAACTAGTTTTTGTTTAATTTATCATGATTGAACCACACGGACACCTCACAACAACCTATGTAGGACAGCTTCATACAAATATGATATGTATTTCTGTATTGCAAAGAGTACATCTCTTTCTTGTTTCTTATTCTTTCTAGTTAAGTGTATAACTCCCAACTTTGGAGTAGGTCTCTTAAGTATACATAAATCAAGGGGAATAAACAATTAACCCCAAAATTAAAAAAGAAAAGGAAAGAGTGAAAATGAACAAAGTCTATCAACTAACAAATATCACAAATACATATTTGTATTATTCACTTGAAGCTGTCCCTATAGCTGCTTCTCCGATTAGACACAATGGAGATCCTCTGGTCCTGAAGCATATTCAAGTTGGGGGCCAACAGCCTAGTATACCGGTCAAAATACAAAAGTTGTTTCATCAGCAGTGCAAATTCCCTGGGAAATTTCAGTCCATACGACTCACTAACCCGAACCTGTCAAAACAGACAGAAAATATAAAAATGGGTCAGTGATTAAATGATTATAGATTAGCATTGTGCAGATCCATTAATACCTTCACTTCCCCAAACTTTCTTTCAAAAATTAAAAATTTAAGTCCCATTTGATTGAATTGCGACTTTTTTTTGGGGTTAAGCTCTGCCTTGTAACGAAAGACAAATGAACATTATATTTACTTAAGTAAAAAATTTACAACTTCTAAACCTCGGATATTGCAAATATTCGTAACTTTGTCACAATTATACCTTACAGGCACAGAAGTACTAGAACATTTTGAAGCAGCATGCCTAGTTTAAATTGACTAACTGATAGCATTCCAAATTTCCAATGGTGTGAATATTTTATGCTGTCATTTTCAGGGACACTTCATTTACATAAACTGAGAAGATGAGCCACTATCTCGAACCCATGGAAGTTAGGTTAACTGCCTCATAGGCACCAAATATTTCATCATGGCTATCTCAAACCACTATCTCTAATGATGTTTATGCTACTTCCATTAATAAATTCTACCTAATGCTGCTTCAAAATCCTGCATCATTGGACTTACTAGGAAACCTAAAATAGAAAACCTTACCACATCGAGGAAAAGAGCATTCATCTGCCTCTCGTCAACAATTAAATTAGCAGAAACAGCAGTTGCATTTGTAGTTGTCCCCCTGGCTGTGGCAACAACTATCTCTGTATCCAGGTCCTACATATTAACAAAAGCAAAGTGTTGATTAAGAATACAAATGTCATAAACAAGGAATTTTTAGCCAAGTTAAAAATTTTTTGGAAGTTCATATCTGTTAGCCATGACTCTTTAGTTCATACTTGCAATTCAGTGTGTTAACCTCTAAACAAGATCCTTTTTTAATCTCTTGAACTTCTGTCTCTGGTCTTAATAGTTAATACCTATAAAATGAACATTTTTTTTTCCACAAATGTTTTCATTTTATTGGTAAAACACACATATGCCACTCGCACCTTGGACCTTTAGGACCCAAGGCATCAGCCTTAACCATTGAGGCAAGGCCTCCTCAGCTTTTTTCCACAAATGTTAGCGTATATAATTGTCTATTTTGCGTAGGAAGAAATACCCAAGTATCTTACATCAAAAGTTGTCTTCTCGGTCAAAATTCCTTTATGATTACAATTGTAGATCAGTGTTGGCAGATACATTAAAGTGAAAATGGCAATTCTCCATTTAATTTGCTCAATAGCCTAATCATCCCAGAGCTGAAGGACCTTTCTTGCTGGTCATATTACTCTTATTTCATATCCTTCCTACAAAAATATTTTAAGTGATAATGCCAATTCTCATTCAATTTGTTCAATCTGCAGCCAGCAAACAGTTACCAGACCTTTCTTATTAGTCAAACTTCCTCTTAAAGGGTTATATTCTTTCTAAGCTTCGTGAGTCTTTAACCTTATCTGCTCAAAAGTTCAACTCCAAACATCAAGCATTTAAACACAGATTTGAATGACATTCTTTCATACTTCTATATGATGTGCTCAAGAATTGAAAGGAGAACCAGGGGCATCTCTAGCTTCTTTTTGCTTCAAAATTCCATCATCAAGAATCATTATTTCACTGGAATGAACATTTGTGCTCGTATAAAAAACCGCATTAAGAGGATATAAGATCATTTTTATGTTTATTTTTTGTATCAAATGAATTACTGAATGAAGTCAAGTCATCTCATTTCATCTGATTTTACCAAACGAGCATTTGGTTCATAAAGCCACACATATGATTTCCTTGAGGAGTGACAGCATGTTAACTTCAAACAGAAAAAAGAATGTTTGAAAAGTTATTTTGCTTGCCTGTATAGATGAAAATATCTTTTCCAAGTCTCTTGCAAATGCCTTGGCATCAACATCTTTGTTTGTGGCTCCCATTTCAGTCAAGGCAGATGCCATTGACTCATATTCTTCACTTGCTATAGATGCCAAAAATACATCCATAGCAGCCCATGTTTTTGGAGATATGCGTCCAACAATTCCTGTAAAGTGAACAATATTTTGATTGAGTCTATGCATGGATATGAACTGTCATCACAACAGAACTAATTCATAAGCATCAATTCAACTTGATGGCAGAAGATGAAGCTTACCAAAATCAAGAAACCCAATACGTCCATCACGCAATACCCACAAGTTTCCTGCATGTACATCAGCATGGAAGGACTCACAAGCAAGCAAACTACCAAACCTGTGAATACATTTGGGGCCAACACACTTTAGTTTTTTTAACTTTGATACCATAGCATATAGACAAACAGAAATCTCACAAGAATTTCAGTCATACATATCTTACCACACATTAAGGGCGGTAATCAGGCTGTTCTCTGGACTAGAAACAAGCGAACTTATAGAGTCTAAGTCAGTGAGGGGAACTCCATATAACCTCTGCATAGTTAGAACCCGTCGGGTGCTACAGTGCTGATACACTTTCGGAGCTGTAGCCTGCCTCGTGAGTCCCATGTTTACAAGATATCCCCTAAATGACTCGATGTTTGCAGCCTCCTTATAAAAGTCAACTTCTTCAAGCATAGACTCGCGAATGTCTTTGACAATGCCAACCTGAGGGAGACATTATAATAGAAACTTCTAGACATCGATACTGTAAAAGATAATTGAGTAAAAGGAATGCCTGAATGATGAGCATTAACAGAACAGGTCAAGGAACCACAAGAATCTATGACGCCCGAGTCGTTTTCTGTGAATATATCGCACATGTAATAAGTTGGATGACCACTAAAACTTATTCTAACTTTTATATTGGACTGACTGAAAACAATGAAAAAGTAATGCTGAGTTAAGATAGCTTCAAAATATACTACACATGTAATAAAGTTGGATGACTACTAAAACTGTTTCCATTTTATTTAATAAAAAAACTGTTTCTATTTTTTCTTGGACCGACTGAAATAGTGAAAAGGTAATGCTGAGTTAAGACAGCTTCCAAGAAAATCAAATAAATCAGTGTAGGTGCTTAAACTTCTAGTTTGAAACAAGTGTGGATATCATTAGCTGCAAATTGATCAAATACAGTCCACATTTACCAGTGAAGTACGGCTGAGTTCCGGATTCAAGAACTCCAATATGCGAGCAACAACATAAACAAAGTTCAGATCTGCCACTAAAACATCCTCTATTCCTGGTTTCAAAACCTTTATGACAACATCTTCTTGGGAGCCTTTGAGCTTCGCACCATGAACCTGGAATTATGCAATTCTAGTCAATAACCATAAACAGTTGCAACTACTTAAGACCATAACAGAAGGTAAAAGGAGGGGCCGGGGTAAGACAGATAAAAACCTGCGCTATGGAGGCCGAGGCAATTGGTGTAGGGTCAACATACTCAAACACATGCTCTATTGGTCTCCCTAATTCCTCCCGCAATACTGTTTGAATGTCTTCAAAAGGAACTGCAGGAGCTCTGTCAAAGCAGTTCTGAAATTCTTCGACATATTCTTGTGGGAACAATGTAGGTGCAGAAGCTATGAACTAGAGAATGCAAGAAAAATTTAGCAATATGATCTACTACTTTGCAGGAAGAAGATTAATCAAAAGTCACAAAAATCAAAATCAAAATAAAAATTTCGTCTAAATTATAATTGGGAAAAGCTTTATCTGCAATTTCTACAACCATATTATTGAACTACAATACCTTCTTCTACCAACGCATATCTAAGCTCTTATAACTCTAAAATCAGGGTCCAACAAACAAAATTTATTTGTGTTCTACTCGTGTTTGTAATCAGGAAAAACATCAGATAGGAAACAACCAAGACTTACCTGACCTAGTTTGATGTAGGTTGCTCCCATGCGTTCAAACAATCTCCTCAAATAAGGCGGTGAAAGTAACCCGAGCTGCATTTGAGCTGGTAATCCAAGAGATGCATTTGTTGACTACAAATAATTGTGGACCATCAATTAACCCATTCATAAGGAAAATTAGAGAGAAAATCAAATGAAAGTGATATACCTACCAAAAGGAAATTACTAAAAAGCTTAATCTCCAAGACTCTCAACATATTAGCAACTATGGAAGTGATTTTTTTTTTTTTTAAAAGAAAATGTATAAAAAAATGAAATCTACGACAAAATGGTTAGCCAGGGTGGTCAAACTACATACTAAGAATGTACCTTTCGGAACTTTCGATCTTCTCGAAAACAAGTCTCAAAGTTGAAAGCAGGAGGGTTTTATACATCGATTATTGAACATCACAAACTTTACAGGTTGAGATCAAACACTATGAAATCTATAACTAGATTATTAAGTTACCAAAACCAAAGGAAATCAATTTCCCTTGATGTTCATGAAAAGCAAAGGTTGTGCTGACTAATCCATACGAGAATTCAAAATGATTATAAGATTGCATCATCTGCTACTTTATATTTGCTTTATTCACATACAGAGACGACAAAATGAAAATTGAAGCAAAGAAAGCCAAATACAGAAAATAAGAAGAAATTCACACCATCAAAGTAAAAATGAAAAATTATTCAACATAACTAGGAGCACTAATATAGAGCCACCAGCTACCTTTGATACATCTGCCAGCCACTCCCCTCCAACTCCAATAAATGCTTGAATACCTTGAGCTAGCCTTAGGGCTCCACGTGGACCTGTGTTTATAGATGTCTGGAGAATATCCTCTACTAGTTTGGGCAAGTTCTCAATACTACCTGAAATCAATACAAAATTCACTACCTTCAACATGCACTCAGAAGTAAATTAATATACAATTTCAACTTAAACATTAAGAAGAGACAAGTTCATAGTGAGTTTTTATTTTTAATTTTTTTAAAAGTAAATATTAAAGTATACTATAAAAGGCACCAAGGGGAAGTGAACCATTTACAAGAGGACTATCTACAATGTAGTAAATCTAAGTTCATAGTGAGTTTTAAAAAAGCAGTAGAAACCGCATTACACGAAAGAACATAATCAGAAAGGAAACACTCGCAAATCAAGTTGCCCCATTTCCTCTTCTTCGAGTTGTTCTCAAATGCATAATATTTTCCCATAATAAAATATATCTTTTTTATAACTATTTTTATTTTTTATAAATAAAACAGAAAATAATATATCTATCTTTAATGAAGTTTCAAGTATGGGTCCTGGAAGCAGCTGTCTAAACTAGTAAAGTGAGAAAAATCAGCCACTAACTTTAGTCATCCAGAATTGCTTCTACTTACATGCCTACGTGGTATACAGGATATCAGAACATATGACTATGAAGGTTGGAAAATGGAAACTATGAATCAACTTCAAAATTCACTGCAGTTTAAAAGGAACCAAAATGCCAGATAAAATTGATGCCTTGCCATTAAAGTTTCGAATTTGAGCTATTTTGAATCCTAATATGAGCAAAACAAAATATGTTAATCATCAAAATTTTTTTTTTTTGGGGGGGGGGGGGGGGGGGGGGGGTGGGCACGGGCGCGGGGGGGACCTGTATAATTGCGACCTCGACAGAGTAGCAGGCATATATAATTATAGAAAACATAAAGAAAACATAAAGAAAACAAAAATGAAATATTAGAAATATGATAAATGAAATAAATTGTTTATTACTTTGGAGGCGAGAAGAGGAAATATCCTGTGTTTGGGAGTATCGAGCCAAAGGAGTGAAACCCTTTGAGTTTCTGCTAACATTCAGCTTCCTCGATCCACCTGATATAAATCTAGCTGCAGGCAACTACCAACAAACCCACAAAAGGGGAAAAAAGAGAGAAAAAAATTCAGTCCAAAAATGAACGACATCTTAATTATTACACCAAAATTATAAAAGAAATTAAGTAATAAAAGAGAAAGAGAACCTGAGGGTGATGGAACAACGGTAAACGAGTGCCTCTAAACCCTGAGACCGCCATTGCCAGCTTGCCACTGAAGAATGAAGCAGAGTTGAGCTTCTAGCAAAGACTTCTTGTCATCACCCCCTCGACGGACAAACGACGACGTTCCTACGAAGGAAAAGTGAAAATATCTGAACATCTGAACAATAAAACAGCATCGGCAAAAAAACGTGAAAAGGAGGAAGCCACGTGGACCAGCAGTTCACGACTAGAGGTTGCGGGCGGGGCAAAAGTTGGATTCAAACCGTCAAACCGGCCGAACCGATCTTCATCCATTGGCTTGGATCGATTGATAGTTCGAGAAATGAAGGGATAATTACCTTTTTATCCTTGGAACTATGAATAAACGGTCAGTCTGGTTTTTGTTTACCCCAACGCAAATCGTCAAACCGACCCCACATGGGTAAATTTTATTTGGGAAAAAAATAATTTAAACCCGACCTTTTACTCTAAATTTCAATGTGTCCCTGAAAATATCAAAATTCAATTTGTGCTTGTTTAACCAATGTAGGAAAATCTACCTAATTTAACAGTGAACAATTATAAAAGATTTAATGATTGTATGAAAAGATTAGTTTTTTTTTTTTTTGTTATAATTGTATTGATTTTGTATTTAATTTTTTTTCATAGGAAAATATTTCATATTAATGATATTACGAGCAATATTTTCATATATATGTTCAAATATTTTTTTCTGAAATTATAAATAAATTTTACATAGAAAAAAACATTTACAATCTCGGATAAAGATTAAAAAATACTCTATGAATACAATAAGTTTTACATTTCAAATTTCCAATTAATCAGATCATTTGTAAATAGTCTTTTCTTTTTCAATCTTTCATATTACTAATGAATTTTCAAGAAATTATCGGTGAACTTTTTGGATAAAAAAAATGTCACAACTTGCTATCACCACATAACGTTACCATATCGGTGCTGTACAATCTCTGACCTATCTTTGAAGAAAGTAGTTATGCAATCTGACAGAGGAGCTGGTGCAGGCTTTGGTTGGCATTTCTTTTTATAGGAGATTAAAAAGTAGTTTGTCAAAATATTTTTATGTATCAAAGGATCTATGGCCGCCTTCAACAAAGTCGGAACAGATTACAAATGGGTGGCATCAGCTTCAAAATGAGGATGCCAAATTACTTCAAAAAGGATCCATGACATCCTGCAAGTCAGCTGCTCTATTTTTGACTCGATTCAATTGTACATACAAATTACAAACTATCAAGAAATCATTCAATTATAACAAGGAAACTCAGAGATGTAGAAGCTCAAACAAATTATATTAAAATTAATAAATTACATAACAGTATTGCTTTTCAACTGCCAACCTTTGGGTACATGATCAATCCAAAAAAAGTTGCACCCTAAGAAGCAGACATCAAGGCACATTCCATTTTCTGTGACAGGTTTGAACGTGAGCGTAATACCAGAGATGAAGGAATCGGTCTTGTATCCAATACTTTAAGAATCTGTATCTGAGCCTGAATCTGACTCCGCATCTGATCCTGAATCTGACTCCGCATCTGATTGCAACTCAGATGGCCTGATTCTGTTCATATTAGCCTCTAAGGGGGGGAGGCTTTCATCATCACTCGAGTCAAGTTCATTGTCCTCTTCTAGATTGGAGGTGTGTCTTTGCATACTTCCATTAGCATCATCCAAATTTGTGGATTTGAAGACTTCTGGCCTGCATGTGGTAGAAGTTAAAGTGTAGGAAAATTGCATAAGCAAAAACAATGTGGAAGGTATAATCATTTAATTTAGAAAGCATGCATCAGGTTCAGTTTTCTACTAACAACCCAATATGGCTTTGACATATGGAATGAACAAGGATCAATAGGAAATATATAAAGAAAATGGTTCAACATTCAATCATTTGCTAAGATTTGAAGAAGACAAACCATTCTGGAGATTTTTGAAGCTGACGAACTTGTTCATAATAGAGAACTTGACAAACAATACATGACACCTTGCTACCAGACTCGAGGGCCTTTTCCTTTCCACTATGGTCAACTACAACAAAACTCCCTGCAAATTACAAAGGCAACTTACCATTGTTTCTCAGCCTAGTTAAGAGAAATAAAAATGCTATAGTAGCAAAAGAATCATTCAAAAGTTATGCTCTTCCTGCCCCACCATTCCAATACTTCCTAAACCATTCAGTTTCCAGCAAGGAAACAAAATTGATGATGACACTAACAATAAGAGAAATGAAATTAAAATGGAAAAAAAAGTATAAAAGGAAATTTCATGGATAATAATCTAAGCAGTGCCACTGTTGGAGGCTATGGTCTATCCAGGAAATAATCCACTAACTGAATGCTTTGATCAAGGAGTTCAAAGAAGCACATTAACAAATCGGGCATCTAAAACAAAAGAGAATGAAAAATGAAAATATTGTCACAGGCAGACAACAGACTGGCACATAAACTGGAATATAGGAGTTGAATGCTATTGGATCATTGCAGGAAGGTGAAAAAAAACTTGAAAAATAGCCACTTAACCCTTCTTTCATATGTTAGCATACAACAAACCTTAAATAGTTTGAATAAGGTTTTGTAGAATTGAGTTTAATTAGAACAAACCTCGCTTTATCCACATGCTTTTTTGAAATTTAGCTGGAAAGAGTGCTAGTGATTTTTCTCCACCTGCATCCATTACCTTAAGCGACAGATAAATATAACAGAAATGGGTGGAAAAACAAAGTCAGGAACGTATTATACATATAGTGCAAATAGAGGAGCGATCTCATTTTGAAAAGAAACAACGCAAAAAGCATTACAAGTGTATGAACTACCTAACACATACTTTCTTTACATTCTGTAGTAATTTTACACTGGGCAAAACCCCATTAGTAAATTACCAGAACAATAGGACAAAATGAAACCATAGTAGCATGGCTGAAGTCATTAAAAAAAGATGCAACCACTGCATGTTATCCTAGCACCAACTGGATGCAGGGTAGATTTGCTACTAAAATTAAAGGACCTTCTACTGCGCTTAAATTCCTCTCAACACTCTGATAATTCACATGATTAATGTACTTTCCATATGTAACGACCAAAAGCTCATCTGGGTTAAACTATATTTGCATACTGAATAGTAGGCCCAAGTAACCATGTTCCAACAAAAGGAAGGTTAGTACCTAGTAAACATTTTAGTAAGGGTTAAGTTCAGTATTTGTAATTAAGCTTAATTTCATAGGATGGCTTGAGTTAAGGTCAAGAGTGTAGAAATTAGAAAACCAAACCTTGTGTCTTGGTGCCCACTCTAAGCCACCAAGAAATATCAAGTACAGTAACTAAAACTAAAAAATAAGTACATAAAATATATAAATTACAAATAGTTATATGTCAGAAAAAGATGAAAGATAAGACATCAAAAACTATCAAGGCACACAGATGCAGCTCTCCTTAGAGAAGATGCATCCTCTTTTGCATAGGCTTGATGGTTTTTCTTTCCAAGATACAACTTTTACCATTGCTTAACAATAGGGATATGAGTAAGAGAAATTAGGAGATATGGGTAAGTGGTTTGGTAGTTCGTTGACAACAAAAAACTCAGTGAAGTTAACATTGAAAACAATTAAATCAAATCAAACAGCCACTTATAACTTTCGGTTCTTGTTTCTAATACTACTCTTTACTTATCTTTTGTTATTATGTTCTCCCAAAAAATTCTAAAATACATGAAGAATTGGAGGGTGGGGCCAACAAACTACCAGACACTTACCTATATCTCCTAATTTATATCACCCATATCCCTATCATTAAGCAAATGCAAAATTATTAAAGTGTATACATAGGCTCTCTATTAAGTAGGAAATACAGACAACAAAGCCATCCAAAAAATTGTCAACGTAAAATAACTCTTTGCCAAAATAAAGTTTTCTCTATGCTTCCGAACTCATTATTTCTTCCCTTCAGTACTTTACAATTTCTCAAAATTGCTTTCACTTTGTTTGAGCATACGTGGTCTTACTTCGCTTCACAAAAGTGATCTATGGATCGTTGTATCTTGGGAGAGAATTACCATTCAACCTAGTGCAAAAAGGGGTCTATTTTCTCTAAGGATAGCACAATCTGTGTGGCTCCATAGTTTGATTTCTTACTCTTTTTCTAATTGATCATTATTTATTGTTTTATTTTTCTATTATTAGTTTAAAATTGTATTCTTGATATTTGGTAGCTTAATTAGTTTATTTATGTCACTAACAGACTAACAGTTATAAGGTGTTATTCTGACCTTCAACTTTTTTTTTATAAGTAAATAAATTGTATTAAAAGAGAAGCGCACCAAGGGAGTGCAACCCATGTACAAAAACTATCTATTTGAGAGATATTCCACAAAATCTACTATATCTATCTCATTTACAAAAGAATTCCCCTTGACTCAAAAATTAAGTGCATTGAACCACCATTCCCTAATTACATCAATAGGTCTCTCAATGCCATCAAAAGCTCTACGATTACTCTCGTTTCAAATAATCCAAAAGAAAGGAATTGGGACCATAAAGTAAACTTTCTTGAGGCCCTTAGAAGCCCTAAACCCACACCAAGCCCTAACCTCCTTTATCACGGAGCCGGCAAATGCCCAAGAAACATCTCCCACAAAGCTCTTTCCAAAGAACACTCCAATAAAAGATGAAACACGAACTCGCCGCATTCTTTGCAAATGAAACACGGATTCACCAAAACCCTCCATTTTCTTTGTAAATTGTCTAAAGTAAGAATCTTTCCCCAAGTAGCTTCCTAAGCAAAGACACTCAATTTCTTTGGGGCCTTGGAACACCAAATAGCTTTTCACAGGAAGTTGAGAGAACCATACGAAGGGTCCCGGCCCAAAGAAACTTATAAAAAGATTTCACCTCAAACACTTTACCTGGAATATCCTTTCATTTAATCGCATCCTCATTAGATAAATTCATTCTATAACTATACAAGGTTTCCAAAAAATTCTGCACCCTCGTAACCTCCCAATCATGGACATTTAAGCTAAATGGGACATCCCACAAAATAGAACCATTAGACTCAGAGATGCAAGAATATATAAGAGCTTCTTTTATCCCTCACCAAAGCAAAAATCTCCAGAAAATTCTGACCTTCAACTCACACTCTTTTCTTTTGCTACGTAAAAGATTATATTAGAAAATCAGCTTTCTTACATCCCAACCAAACATAGCCTGTGCATCCCAAGTACATTTTTTTCTTCTTTCTTTTACTTATGTTACTTCATATGCAAAAAACTAGAGAGCAGAAATAAACAAAATCTATATGCTTTCAGGACCAAATATAGCCAATATTCCTTTTAAATGCTAACAGTTCATAATCGATGGTTGAGAATTTGCAAACTCTACAAATGGACCACCCTCCTGCAGGACAATGCATAGTTCTAATAACTCTTATGCTTTATGCCACAAAGTGCCATTTAAACAATTCATTTACAAGTAGTAGGATGCATATTTGACGATTTCCATTGCCCCTTAATAAGAGGATTTACCAGCTACTGGCCGATATTTGAATTTCTTACTTAACCAAAAGTTACCCATTGAGACTGTTTACTCATCTACTAATTGCCCACAAACTTTGAATAATAAGACCATAAATTCAATCAATAAAAGACAACAAATCCTTAAAGGAGAAAGAAAAAAAAAGCAAATCTTTCTATGCTAATGACAAGTGAGACAACAACTGACTTTAGATGCTAAACTAACCTGGCAAGAACGCAGCAGCAGTTTAAGGCCATTTGTGAAGAAAAGACAGTGAATTGTGAGATCAAATCAAAAGGGTGCAGTGAAAAATCCAAATTTACCTCAATGAGATTGGATCCCCTGAGAGAGACCACTTGCATAATGCTTTGCCCATTTTGAAGGGTCAGGTTTTGCTCCTCTGCTGCTCTCTTCAAATTCTTCCTCCCTCCTTTCATTGCTTTCTTCAATTTTGATTAAAACTGTAGCTGTGTTTATAGATTGAGACAGAAGAATCACTGGCCGGTACTGCAGCCTGCGCGGTGACTGGTAAGGGCGGCTGCAGCTAGGGTAGAAGAATGTATGGTTAATTTCCAGGAGGCTCTTGAGGATAGTCGTGTAGCGTTATAAGTACTTTCTAGGTATTTCAGTAATTTTACAAAATAGGTTTGTTATTTAGTTAAATGACAGTCCGACCATAACTTTGCAACACACAAGTTTATGTCGGTGACGAGTTCTGCAGTGAGAGTATGCTGTGAGTTTAGCAATGACGCACTTCGACAAAATTTATCAATCCTTAAAAGTTCCCACAAAATTTTTGTCACTGTTTGCAACTCGCGAGTGGCGCGTGAATTGCAGCCTCCCCCAAGCGGTCATGCCCTGTTCTTGATTCAAATCTCTCTCACACAGATACTCACTTCAATTTTCAGGTTCAAATCCATAAAGTTCTTTGCTTTTGATTCCTTATTATCATTAGTTTCTGTTTAATACTTGCCACAATGCAATCAAATTGTATAAATTTTATTTGTAGTTCCTATTTTGGTCATTGTAGATTTCAAGCCGTTGTTTTGAATTGAGCGGTCGTTTGTAATTCCATTGGCGATTTTGAATTTCACTTAATCTACTGCTCCAAAACAACTCATGCAATTGCACTGCTTATTATTTTCTTTTTGTATGTTTCTACTCGGCTGTTTGAGTTTCTGGGTTCAGTCCCTTAGCTTTAAACTTGTTTTTTTTTTTGTTTTTTGCTTTTTATGATTATCTGGGTTTGCATCTAAATCATTCTGGAATGAAGCTGCTTATTGAATTTGATATTGAAACACTATCGAGTTTTGAGCTCTTATATTCTTTCATGGTGATATTAGATGTGATTTTGATTTTTATTGTACATTTATGCAGTTTTTATTTTGGTTGTAGGGATGGGTAGAAGGAAGCAATCCCATCCATATCGTTCTGGCGGGTTAATTGTAGAAAGTAATGGTACTGCTGAAACAAGATTGGATAAACAGAAAGCACCTGAAACTCAGCTAGCAGAGAGAGGGGAATTTGCTGATATAGATAAACCATTTTTCGTCGAAGTGTGTAGGGGTTCTTGGGCTTCGGACCGCCACCTTGATATATCTGAAGTTGTTTTAACAGATTTGAATCTGAGAGAAGGGTTTTATGGTTGTAGAACAAGTGATGATTTTTATCAGGACTCCAAATATTCCTTAAGGTTTCGTGTGTGCAATGTCGACAAGTTTGTTGATCGTATTAAGCTAGGTCATTGGCCTGTGTTATCTTCTAGTGATGTATCCTTGGAATTCATGGAGAAAGGCATGACCGAGGATACGGAGATGGGCCACTCAGTAATTTTTTCAGGGAGTTTTGATGGTCCGGATGAAGGTGTTACAGGTCTTGTTCACTTGGCAAGTCTGGAGTTCATGACATTGAGGTCAGTTCCGGGGGTCACTTTTTCTGAGGGCATGTCGTCCCTTAGGGTGAGGGTGGAGATACTTAAGAGTGCTTTTGATGCTTGTGAGTCGCTCCTGGAGAACACAAGGCAACTATGGAAAAGGAGTATGATGAATGTCATGGCTTGGCTTCGTCCAGAAGTAACGACTTCAGAGGCTAGGTATGGGATTTGTAATTCGACTAAAACGGAAGTTGATTTGTGGGCAGAGACAGAAGATGGAACTTCAAACTCCAGGAAACGCGCAAGGTTTGATGTTGCTGGGTTTTATGAAGCCATAAAGCCATCAAAGTGAGTATTCACATTTTATTAACGTAATAAATTTATTAACTTATAATTTAAGTTTCTTTCCAACTTTGGTTGTTTTGTGGTTTAACCTTGGACCTTAGTTACTGGTTTATCCCTTATGCAGAGCGGATCCAATGCTTGAAGATGGCATACCTGACTTACTCCCTGTGCTAAGACCATATCAACAGCGTGCAGCTAATTGGATGGTACAGCGAGAGAAAGGAGATTCAGGAAGCACGGGTGAAAGGAAAGGAGGGCAGTTATTTTCTCCTCTATGTATCCCTGTGGATTTTCTTGACTCCTGTTCAAAAATGTTCTATAATCCATTCAGGTAATCGTAAAAAGAAACTGGTTGCACTCTTTACTTTAATGTCAGTCTCACACACACACACACACACACACATATATATATATATATATGTATCCTCCATATGCTTAATCTTTCGTATATCTTCTTCAGTGGAAATGTTTCATTGGACCCAGAATGTTCTTCGCCTTATGTCTTTGGTGGTATTCTTGCTGGTAAGTTCAGTTCACTGCTCTAATTTGTCGCCCTATGTTAATTTTTTTTTTAAAATAATCTTTCAAATTTCTTGCCACATTTATGTACAAAAGTTGTGATGTTTAGTGTGTGGTAAGAAATGAAAGCTTTTGCATAGAATTAGGCCTACAACTTATCAATAGACTGAAGTTTTAGATAAAAGAAGAAATTTATTTATTGAGAAGGAGAAATAGAGTATAATGATGGAGGACAAGGATTCCTACTAATAGAGACTCAATAGATTGAATGTTTTCATAGAAAGCCGATGCTTCTAATATTTAAATATTTCACTTGATTTGTTATCAATATCATGTTATTCTGCATCTGCTTCAACATATACATCTCTAGACTGATTATTATATTAGTCGAACCTAAATGTGCTCCAGACATTGGGCTAGCACTTGGCATGTCAATGTCTAGGTTGTGCCCTATTGGCTCTTGGAGAGAGAGACTGGGAAAGGATTGGGGGAAGGAATTTTCTCTTAAAATATATTTCTTAATTTTTCTCCTTGTTATTTCTGGAAGACTGAATTGAATGTAAAAGTGTCATCATGGAGAAACTAAAGACTTTCTCTGGAATTTGTGCCTGTACTTCCATTTTACTTTTAATTGTTTAATGGTCATAGTGTGTGAAAATCTGATATTGCTTTGCCTGCTTTGGTTGTGGTCATTTATGATCACCACAGATGAGATGGGTTTGGGGAAAACTGTTGAATTGCTTGCTTGCATCTTTGCCCATCAGAAACCAGTGTCTGACTGTGGCATGCTTGCTAATAATGTATCGCCAGTTACTACGGATTAGAAAACTAGTCTCAAAAGGTTGAAAAGGGAGCGTGTCGAGTGCATATGCGGAGCTGTAAGTGAAAGTCGCAAATATAAAGGATTATGGGTACAGTGTGACATCTGTGATGCTTGGCAACATGCAGATTGTGTTGGTTATTCACCTAGAGGAAAAGCTCAGAAAGCCAAAGAAGTTTCTGATGGACATGGACATCAAAAGAGGAGAAAGAAAGATACAGCAACAATTGTTGTCAGAGAAGGGGAACATATTTGCCAGATGTGTTCCGAACTGCTACAAGCTACTGACTCTCCAGTTCCTACAGGTGCCACTCTTATAGTCTGTCCCGCTCCTATATTGCTCCAGTGGCATGCTGAAATTTCACGGTATTAACTTTTCTTTAAATTTTTCATGCTCTTGCAAGTTTCACCTCCACCTGAAGTTTGCACAGTAGTTTCCTTTTATATTAGATTGGCTGATGAACCTTTTAGTTTACGAAAGTTCTGCATCTTGGTGAATTTGCTTATAAATCCTATGGATGATGAAGGGAAAATATATTGGTCCAAATTACTGATTTGTAGATTGCAATCGGGCACGTTTCTTCGTGAACTGAGCTACTAGGATGCTGGGACTATGCATGCAATACGTATGATTTTTATGAACTGTCACTATGTCAGCTATAGCTTAATGTGGTAATACCTCGGCATAATTGAAGTACCACTTTTGTTGTTAGGACATCCATGAAAAAGGAATTAAAAGAAAAATATTTACCCATGTTGGGCTGAACTGTGGTCACTTTAGAAATGGTCATATTATATGAAGTTTCTCAACATTTTAAAATCAAAAGACCGTAACTTCATTCTTTTAGAGCTGGACTGGCCCCATCTAAAGTCCCCGCCACTGACCCCTTAAGCCCTAACTGGTCCATGTGAACTACTCCATACGACTAGACAAAATGTGAAGACAAAGTTAGTCCAGGCCTAAGCTAAAAGTGCGAACTGGATTGGTCAAAGTGACCTTTTTGGGTGGAGCTCCTTCCTTTGTTAACGTGCTAAAAAAATTATAAGTTGTTAGAGATGAAATTTAGACTTTAATATTGGAGATGAAGTTTTAAATCTTAGATTTACTACCAGTTTTCCATCTCTTATTAACTTCTAAGTCTCTTATTTATGCATGCAGACAGAGCGTGTATCATATATCTCTTAACTGCTCTTACTTCTTATCACATGAAGAACCTAGAAGTATTTAGATAGTACTTATGTTTAAAGCTATTTAACTTGGAAAATATTTTCATTTAATGAGATGCGTTTCTTAAATTGTGTTACTCTATTGAATTTTATTCTGATGCATCAAATGATACAAATGGACTTGTTAATTGTTATATGTTATCCTAGTCATACACGTCCAGGTTCCCTTAAAACTTGTGTCTATGAAGGCGTGAGAAACACTTCTCTTTCAAATGCATCTACAATGGATATCAGCGAACTTGTCAGTGCTGACATTGTATTAACGACCTATGATGTACTTAAAGAGGACCTGTCACATGACTCTGATAGGCATGAAGGTGATCGACACTTCCTGAGATTCCAAAAAAGGTTCGTTCTGAGCTGGTGATTTATTGTTTTTCTTGAAGCCGACCATTTGGTTCAGCTCAAATTGTTATGTTAGTTTGTACAAAATTTTCAGAGCACAGGTTGTAGTTTTCACCAGCAGGATTTTGTACAATGCAGATCTGCAATAAGGAATATTTTTGACATTTTACTTTAGTGAGTGATCTTTGATATGTCTGCTTAAAAGTTGATGTTGATGTTTATTTCTTCTGTGCCTGGTAGTAGTATTAATTTAAATATCTAAACACCATGATTAGTGTTAAGGAATTATACAATAAAATTGTTAAGGTCTTTTTTCCCTTGAATTCTTTTGCATACAAAGTCAATGGTTTATTCTTATGCAGAAGTTTCAGAATTAAATATTTCAAAATGATGACTGGCCACTTTTGCGTAGGTACCCTGTTATTCCAACTCCTCTCACTAGAATATTTTGGTGGAGGATTTGTTTGGATGAGGCTCAAATGGTGGAGAGTAATGTTGCTGCTGCCACAGAAATGGCTTTGCGATTGTATGCTAAGCATCGCTGGTGTATTACCGGGACTCCTATACAACGCAAACTTGATGATTTATATGGACTTCTAAGATTCCTCGAAGCAAGTCCTTTCAATGTTTCTAGGTGGTGGATGGAAGTTATACGAGATCCATATGAGGTATGAGTTTCTCTATATTTGTTATTCTTCAATACTCAAGTATTTGAAAGGTAGCTTTATGTGCATTATTTCATTATGTAATTCTTTTATTGCATGTAAGGGACTTCATTAAAAATGTATTATCAAGCAGCTCCTTCTCAATCTTTTATTAGGTCTCCCCTCCCCTATGGATGTTTTTTCTGGTTTTTCTCTTCGTCCAAGAGTGGTCCTAGTGAGTCTCTGCTGAGTTCCACCTTACTTTTTCAGAGGAGAGATGCAGGAGCCATGGAATTTGTACATAATTTTTTCAAACAAATCATGTGGCGTTCTTCAAAAGTACATGTTGCGGATGAGTTGCAACTTCCACCTCAGGAGGAGTGCCTCTCTTGGCTCGCGTTTTCACCAATTGAAGAGCACTTCTACCAAAGGCAGCATGAAACTTGTGTGAGTTATGCCCGTGAAGTTATTGAAAGTTTGAAAGATGATATTCTCAAAAGAGAAGTCCCAGGTTGTGAATAATTATCCCGTGACTTCGTTTTTTTCTGCATCTTTCTTCTTTTTTATGTTGGACAGTCATTTAATGTTTACTGTTGATAACCAAAAAAAAAAAGAAGAAATATACTTACTTACAATAAGGGGAATTGATTTTTATGTTGATCATATTTTATGTTTACTTATGGCAGGTCATGTTTCTTCTGATTATCTATTTAATCCTTTCATCACTCATGTGGAGGCTGCAAAGCTTCTGAACACACTCTTGAAGCTTCGCCAAGCTTGCTGCCACCCTCAAGTAGGAAGTTCTGGACTGCGTTCTTTGCAACAGACCCCCATGACTATGGAGGAAATATTAATGGTGGGTACATGAAAATATTAAATTTCCTATGAATCTTCACTGCTGGTTCTTTCTGCTTAAAAAAGTTTGTTTTATAGGTTCTTCTAAATAAGACCAAGATAGAGGGAGAGGAAGCTCTCAGGAGGTTAGTTGTTTCTTTGAATGGGCTTGCAGGGATAGCTATGATTGAACAAAGTTTTTCTAAAGCAGCAGCATTATACAAGGAAGCACTGAGTATGACCAAAGAGCACTCTGAAGATTTTCGTCTGGATCCTTTGTTGAATATTCACATTCTTCACAATCTTGCTGAGATACTCCCAATGGTTATGAAATGTCCAGAACAACTCCCAAAGATGCAACAATTTTCTGGGAGCTCTGGAAGGTTGTCCGAGATAGGAAATGATGAAATTTATTATCAGAATGCTAAGAGGCGTAGAGTTGGTGGAAAAGACGATTCAAGTTCCACTGTTGGTGGAGAGAATCTACCAGATCATGTATCTGACCTTTCAGAAAATGGCTTAAATGGTGAAGGAGAATGTGAGGATGAGTGCCAATCTTTGAGAATAGCATGTGAGAAATTAAAAAATAAGTACTTATGTGGGTTTAGTTCAAAGCTTTGTGCCGCTCAACAGGAGTTCAATAAATCATATATTCAGGTATTTTTCTTCCATTCTGTTCAATGGCAGTTTGTTACTCAGTACATGATACGTGTGCACAATATGTATCGAATGGAGCACCGTTCTGTATTCCACTAAATTTGAAGCTGTGAGGCGACAGCCTCTCGATTTTTCTTGCTGTTAATCTAGTTTTTTATCTAGTGATTTACCAAATATGCAGTTTGCTTGCTTAGCAGCAAAAAAATGGAAAGAAAACATTTGCTCTTCTTGCTTCTAAAGCACTATTAAATTTATTAGCTTTTCATAATTCTCAAGAAAGCTACTGCTATACTAATCAACACCATATGATAGAGCATATCATACAGTACATAGTAACATATTTCGATTTATTATCAGCATCTCATGCTAGTTAATCCTTGCTTTGAAGACTTGTTTTTCTAGGTCAAAGATTTTAGATGATTTCATAAATCATCTTTTCTCTGTGTTACTGATATGTATAGTTTAACTCCAATTTGAAACTCTTTGAAGGTTTGTGATGCATTTAGCGACAGAAAAAAACAACATATGGTTTGGTGGTTGGAAGCCCTTCATCATGCTGAGCAGAACAAGGACTTCTCAAGTGACTTGATCAGAAAGATTGAAGAGGCTATCTCAGGAACTCTAAACAATTCAAGCTCATCAAGAACCGCATCACGGTTAGTGATGCCCTTAGTTTTTAACATCGTGTCTCTGTCATAATCATTACGGCTGAAAAGAAGTGCAGTGTAGCTAAAATATTGTAAATAGTATGGCTGATATTAGTGGTTATTTGATTTTAAGTGCAAGGATGATGCTTGCATCTCTCTTAACATTAGGTATTATTATTTTAAGTGTTTCATTAATTCTTTGTATTTAAATGTCTAAATGAATTAAGTAGGAGACTAGTGCAACTGATCACAATTTGTTTAAATTTCAGAAGCTCAGGGTGCATTGCTGTTTATATTTTCACAGGCATTATAACAGAGGAATATGCTTGTGTTGGATTTAAAAATATGTTTGGATC
The DNA here is from genome assembly GCA_023935145.1 of Bretschneidera sinensis. Taxonomy (NCBI): domain Eukaryota; kingdom Viridiplantae; phylum Streptophyta; class Magnoliopsida; order Brassicales; family Akaniaceae; genus Bretschneidera; species Bretschneidera sinensis. The sequence continues at coordinate 669,917 of CM043699.1, forward strand.
ATGAATCTGATGAACTAGTTAAGAGAGATTTGAGTTCAGAGTGTTAAATATTGGAGACAAGAAAAAAGTTTTCCATGCTGAGAATAAAGGGAAATTTAATTCCAAAAAATGTTCAGTTGATTCATTGGATGCATGCACAACTTTGCTCTTGTCATGTCAACCTTATGGTCAAGGTTTGAGGATTCTACTTTTTGAGTTTCGGGTTTGGGTTTGCAGTAGCAAACTAGGGGCCGTTTGCTAGGTAGGCTATCTAAGATCATTTTTATGGTAGTTATATGTCCTGCTCGGGATAGCTTAGCTGAAAATCCCTTACGTAGAATTTCTGTTGGACTATAAATAGTAAACATAATTTTGGTGAAAAGCTTATTTTCATGAAAAGTTATTGATTTTTTTTTTCTTTTAATGCAGCTTTCGAACTATAAGTGGTCTAAAATATCATCTCCAGGCTAGTTTAGATCTGTTGGAAGCTTCTAGGAAAACTTTACTTGATCAACTTTTAGAAATTGATCAGACGATGGAGAAACCAAAAGAGGAGGATATTGAGCGTGTGAGACACTGTCGAAATTGCCAGGGAATTGATGATGGTCCAACATGTCTTCATTGTGAAGTAGACGAATTATTTCAGGTTTCATTTTTAAATTTGTCTGTTAATTTTTACGTATGGCCATAAGGGTAAAAATTCTTTTACCGTCATCACATTTTCTAACTTCTTTCTCCAGGATTATGAGGCAAGACTTTTTCGTCTTAACAAATTACATGGAGGGATGATTAAATCTGCTGAAGAGGCAGTAGGTTTGCAGAAGAAGAACTCTGCCCTCAACCGTTTCTTTTGGAATTTAGCAGAACGAAATAAAAGTTCAACTTCATCCAATGTTGGTAATGAAGAATCGAAGAAGAGAGATGTTGGTGAAAAAGTAGTGGTCAGTTACTTGATCTCATATGTTTTTATTCTCAAGAAATTACTTAATTCTTGGGAGGTTTCAAAATCTCTCTGAAACAAAAGTTCACTATGTAATGATTTAGATCCCATGACCACTTAAAATTTATGTGGCTGTTTGATAATCATTCTAAGGGGCAACAGACTTCTGCAATTTTGATCTGCGTTTGATGCAAATACATATGGTATTGGCATCATCGTAATAAGAGAACAAATTGATGCCCAAATAATGCATAGCGCTTACCTTCTATATTCTATTGTTGATTGTCTATAGGTTTCAAAATCTCCCTCTGAGTTGGAGGTTGTTCTTGGAGTTATAAAAAGCTATTGCAAGGCTCAGTTAGGGAGGGAAGGCATGTCAGCAGCCACCAAGCAGCTACAAATTCTAGAGGTATGGCCTGATCTAATCCTTTGCTGGTGGCAACTACTGCAATTCCACCAAACATTATTCCAGGGTTGGATGACTGAATGAAGACAACCTATATATATCTTCTTTCCCAGGAGCTGTTTGTCAACTTTGTTGTGTACAAGCATCCTGGATTTTATTTAAAATCTGATTGTTTTTTATCTTCTTTCTTACCTGATTAAGGGGATGCGGAAGGAGTATGGACATGCAAGGTCCTTGGCGATGGCGCAATCTCAATTCCTGCGTGCTCATGACGAAATTAAGATGGCAACCACACGATTGCGTCTAAGAGAAAATGAAAATGATAAATCTATTGATGCTTTAAGTTCAGATGAATTAGCTTCAGCTAGTGTGGAGAACTCCAGTGAGAAATTCATGTCGATGGTATTGTTGTCAAGTATAAAAGGGAAACTGCGTTACTTGAAGGTACCACATAAAGTTCATTGGGAAATTTATTCAGAATTAATTTTCCTTAATGTATGCTGTAGTTATGAGTTGTTAAGATTTATTAGCATAATCAAACCTGGGAGTGAAGGTGGAACTTAGGATGTGATCACAAGAATTTTAGGATGCATTGATCATGTCAAAAGGGATAAGATTCAGTGGTTGATGTGTCCTACCTACAGAATCTTAAATGAAAATGTATTCTCCTTCTTTTTCCCCTTTCTCATTGTTCCTCGCATTAAAGGGACATGGAACATATGTTATCAATGCGAGACAGAAGATCTAATTTTCTATTACTTATTATGATAACAGTAGATGAATGGTATATATTTGATGTGGTTTTCAAAAACTGTTTAGCTACCATATTTCTCCTAATTCAACTTTTATGGATTTATCTTTGTCTTTTCAAGATTCTCAATTTTTTAGTTATTGCTCCAAGTCTTCTATAATGTTAACCTGCTAGAGGTTTCTGACTTTGTGGACTTTTATGTATGGACCTCACTTCTATGCTCTAGTTTCTTCAGCATATGCTTCATAAACTATGCTATTGATCATCTTCTTTATTCTAAAGCATACAAATAAATGTGAGTTGTAATTCTTACATTTATGTAGTTTAATTAGTTTAAGTTCTAGTATTTTCACTTGGCAGAGTCTGATCTCAGAATCATTATCGGGTGAGACTAGTTTTTGCTCAAAACCAAAATGATTATATTTTAATATAGTGCAGATGATTACAATCTTAATATTGACAATTTTTCAGCTCAGGCAATATCTTTAAAAAAACTCTAGAGAATGGAGAGTTATTGCTTAAAAGTTCCCTACTTGACTTCTCTCATCATGGTTCTTGAATCGTTCTGATCTAAAGAAAATTAGATAACTTTTCATTCATGTTCATATTTCCTATTTTTTTGTTCTAATATATAATAAAATATTTCATTTGTTGATGACTTTACTTACTTTATACATGTTCTTATCAGGGTTTGGTAAAGTCCAAACAAAAACCAGAAGCGGAAAGTTCAGATAATTCATCGTTAACTCAAGAGAAGGCTACCACGTCAACTTCTATGGAACAAAAAACTGAATGTCTACCTAAAGCTGAGGAAGCATGCCCAATTTGTCAAGAAAAGCTAAGCAATCGAAAGATGGTTTTTCAGTGTGGGCATGTTACTTGCTGTAAATGTAATTACTTGATCACTATCTCCATCTCTTGATAATTGATTTGCCACAGAAGCCATTTCCACGGAAGACTAGAATATTGTTGGGCTGTTGGTGTAAGATAGACGCCTACGTATAAGTAAAAGGGAAAACTTTCTGCACGTACATGCACATGCGCAAATGGAATCATTATGTGTTTCATATTGAAGCTTCCTGTTGAAAGCCTCGGATACCAACTCTCTAATTACTATAGTGAAGATTTCAAAATTCTACCACATGATCAGCCAGTGTGGTTTCATACATTTTATCACTTGCTTGAAAGGATCCACCCTATGTGCTAGCTAATATAGAATAAACCTGCCCATGGTAGTAAACACTCTCCTCAGTGTTAGTGGTGAACTGGTGTAATATTATTCATCTCACTGTATGTCATTAATTTCACTTTTAGATGACAGATAACTTCTCTAGAATGTCCTCAATACTTTTCCTTCCAATTTAATGTAATATGGAACAATATCGGAGGTCTCTCAACTGAGAAACTCTCGACTCCAAGTATCTCATCTGGCAAACTTGTTGACTAAGTCTCTTTCTTTTTGAAACCCATCAATGGATTAAAAGAGGCTTATCATCAAATCTAAATCGCAGAAGCCACCCAGTTTTGTCCTGAACCTTCTCCTTTCCACCCTCATCCCTCCCAGGGGATCTGATGTCCTTTTTTTATATATATAGTAGGGGGTCTAATGTCCTTATTCATCTTCTTTAGATGTTTTGTCTTGCTTGTTTGTAATGCATTAAACCTTACTGATTTGCACTTCACTCCCGGTTTTTGAAGGTTTATTTGCAATGACTGAACAGAGGCTACTTCATGATACTCAACGTAAATGGGTAATTTGCCCAATATGTCGACAGCACACAGATGTACGAAATATTGCTTGTGCCGATGATAGTCAAAACAAATCATGTAAATCTGCTATGGTGGACACAGCTCAAGAGTCTGGAAAGTCTGAGACATCTCTGAATGTTGAAGGTTCATATGGAACAAAGGTAAGCTTCCAACCCAATGTGTATGATAAAGTTGAATATGGTAGGTACATTAACTCTTAGTGCACTGGTGTGACTTCTCTATCTGTATTATAAACATCTGTTTTGTTTTTGTGCTGGCCTCTATTTCTGTGAGCATGTGTTTATATTCCTTTCGTCTCTGGATGACCTTTCTTCCTTGCTCTGGTTTTTACCACTGGATAACTTTGAAAAAAAATGGTCTACTACCTTCTTATTCTTCTTCTTTCTTTTTATTATTATTTCTTTATCTTCTTATTGGATAGGTTATAGACTTTAGTTGGGCTGCCGCATTGTGCTTGCGTCCATGTGTGTGCGCACATGATGGGTACAGGAAAAGTCTATTAGCCATTTATTTTGCTGTCATCTGCCTAGGGAATTTCTGATGATTATGATTTTAACTTTTTGTGGATCACTGTGAAGATTGAAGCTGTTACAAGAAGAATCTTATGGATCAAATCTACTGATCCAAAAGCGAAAGTTCTTGTTTTCTCAAGTTGGAATGATGTCCTTGATGTGTTAGAACATGCCTTCATCACCAACAATATTACCTATATCCGGATGAAAGGAGGCAGGTAAGAGTATCTGCCATGTGGCATGTTTGATAGAATTCTTTGCTGCTTTGAGAACTTTGGTCGATGGACATTGCACTTCGTAGGATGGCTAGATGAAAATTGTAGTAAGTCTTGTTAAAATTTTAGGTTAATAAATTTAAGTTCTTGAGAAACTATATTGACATTGCTAGAAATTTTTCTAGTGTTCTTTTAGGTTTCTGAGGTTATGAAGATACGAGAATGATCGAATGTTAAGCCCGTAATATAGTTCACCCGAGTCTCCTAATATTGAGAGAGTGAGTAATTTTTTTTGGATAAGTGAGTGCGAGGGAGTAATTGAGAATTTTGAAATCTATTCTTGTCGAATGTTTATTTCATATTTGTCAATGGTGTTCAAACAAGCTATTTTTCATGCAATTCATGTATATTCTTATTGCTAATGGTCATGGCTTTGGAACTGCAGGAAATCTCAGGTTGCCATCAGCAAATTTAGAGGACAAGAAAGCAGTTCAAAGGAGACTTGCAAGAGACATGTCCAGCAGCAAGAACCAAAATCCATTCAAGTTTTATTGCTTTTAATCCAACATGGAGCCAATGGCCTCAATCTCTTAGAAGCACAGCATGTTATTCTTGTAGAGCCACTACTCAATCCAGCAGCAGAAGCACAAGCTGTCAGTAGGGTACACCGAATTGGGCAGGAGAATAACACAATGGTTCATCGTTTTATAGTAAGTGCATCTTTCTGTTTGTATAATTTAAACATGTGGCATATATATCTGTGTCCACGTAAGATCGATGTAGAAAGATCGCTTCAGTTACGCATTTAGGGTGTATAAGTTTATTGGCCGACTCTCTTAGGGTTTTATATTGCCATTCTTCATTTCATTAATTTTTTTCTGAAATAGGTGCAGTTGATAGCAGATATATGCATGAACTCGACATTTATTTTTTTCTCTTTTCGTTTTATGATGCTAGGTTAAAGATACAGTTGAAGAGAGCATCTATAAACTGAACAGAAGCAGGAATACCAATTCATTCATTAGCGGAAACACAAAGAATCAAGATCAGCCTCTTTTGACGCTTAAAGATGTTGAATCCTTATTTGCATCAGTGCCGCCTGCAGTACCAGAGACTGATGAGAAGCTGACTGAGAGCCTAAGGGATTTGCCTCCTTCAGTGGCCGCTGCTATAGCAGCTGAGAGGAGACTCAAGGAGAATGCAGAAAGATCTTTTTCATAATCTTCTCCTATAAGCATAGAATACCAGAGTGGACGTGGAGCAAAGCAATCTTCTCACTTCTCCAAATCCAGCAAGCAGTTTTTAATAAAGCGTCGTTTCACCTGTAGGTTCTCTAACTAAAGCTCTTGGCCTTCCATATGCCAAAACATTGTTTCATTCTTGTATACGGAATTCATTCGCTTTTCACTTCAGTGTATTCTTGATTGCAGAGGCTAATTTAAATTGAGAATCCATTATGCCATTGTAAATAACTAGTATAGTAGGCTTCTTTTCATCTGGAGATTAAAGTATTCCCCTGTGGTACTGCTATGATTAACTGTGAATGCTGCAAAACTGCTTCTCATAGATGGTTTCCATTTAGTTTGATTTGCCTCTATATGGCCTTGAAACTCTTTCAAGGGACCTCTAGGAAATTGCATTTCATTTCTGTTCTCTTTTAACAAAAACTGTTAGCTCTTACAATCTGTTAGGAGGAGCATTGTATAACATGAAAATCAAAAAGGGAAAATGTTTTCAAATGAACTCGATTGGTTTTCTTTTGTCTTTCCTCTTGATGTCAAACTGCAAGAAATATAAAGTTTGTATTTGGCAGAAAACTGAGCCAAGAAAACGTAACTATCTCTTTTTTTTTTCTTTTTTTATTTACATGAAAAGAAACGGTTGAGATCTTTCAACAAAAAGAAGTGGGTGTGAAGTTTTTATTCTGAAAAGTTGGCCTTTGAATGGTCCACATTATTTTTGTCTCTTTCTTCTTTCATAGAATATAGAGTAATCTATATTTGTATGTGGAAGAGTAGCAGTCTAGCAAAGAAGTTGTAATGAACTTGCAACCATATCTTCCCTCGAGAGGATAACATTCAACTTTCTAACAAGACAATTTTGCAAAGAAAGCCAGAAGAAATTTTGACAAGGTCGTGGCATTCACCCTTTGAAGCGCGTGCCTCTTCTCTGCAACATTTAAGATTGATCACCATTTTGCCACGTGGAAGATGGGATGGGTCAGATTTTCAGCCCCCAAAACCCTATATAAAACCCACCACCACCACACAGGACACAACACAACAACCAAGAAAGAGTACCATGGAAACAGCCTCTTTTTATAACACAAAACCCCATCCTTTTCACTCACCCCTACCCTTGAACAAAATGACCAGTTGGGTTATGTTTATCAGTTGGGTGTGTTGCTTTGAGTAAAAGCTCGGTGGAATGAGAATTGTAGGCTGAAATGAACCCAGAAGAAGAAGAAGAAGAGTGGATGAGATTGGGAAGATTGAGAAACAAATTCAAAAAGAGGAAGGGAGTGGTGGAGCTATTGGAATGCTTGGAAAGTGAAGCAATCGAGATAATGAAGGTAAAGAGCCTACAGATTACAATAGAAGAGCCCAGATCATTGTTAAGAGTTGTAGAGTTTTCCAGGCTCTCAAGGAACTTGACAACAGCACAACTCCTCAAAAGTCATCTTGATTTTGACACGTGATTCTAATGGTCACCTAAATGATTTATAATGACGCAGTATTGGTGTTGTTACATGCATGCCATGCATTTTTTACTTTTAATTAGCCAAAAGCTTTTGGCTAACCTGATCATTCAGGTTTCATTTTTCATTTCATTTTTTTGCCTGCCTGTATACTTGAAGGTTCTTATGGCTTACCATGCATTTAATACCGTATTTATTACATAATAATTCTATTGAATGAGTGGTGGATGGTTTATTGAGATACTTATCAAAGAGAACATTTATTCCACATAGTGATACCAAGAATCTGCTAGGACTGTTGTTACATAATTTTACATGCTCCCCTATGAATGAAACATACAGTACCAAGAAATTAGATATCTGGTACTCCATCATGAAGGTAGTCGCAACTCGCAAGGCACAAAGAAAAGGTTAAGCTGCAATTTTAATTTTCAAAAGTCCGGTTTAACACAAATTTTAATGAGATTTATCCATCAATTAAATGGAGGATGTGAACTTCAAAATAGAAAACTTAGAACGAATCTCTGAACAGATCTTATAACCATTTTTTTTGGGAAGTCTTACAAAACTTGACCAACTCGCGAAGGGCATCCCACCAGTAATGTCTCTTCTATAAACAAAAATACCAAAAGGTAATTTTTTTTATCCGTCTATAACTGAGTATAAATTTTCAATGCAACTTATATATCCATTCCTCATAGACAGTCAGATCTACGAACCTTTGGGTGGGGCATTGGTTGCTCAAACTATACTACCGGCAGAACTACGGGTCTCTCCTCAGGTCCAATAGCCAACTCTCTCAGATGTTGAATATTAAAGATTCGTTCATCACACATACAGGCAAAAGCCTCAAACACACTTGGCACAAGAATGGAATCACCGTGTCCATTTTGAATAGCAAGTACAAGAGCATCCACCACAGGAGGTCGTCCAGACAGAGGAGACTCTTCGGGAGGAGTAGGCTCTCCGGGAGGATCAAGCTCTCTAGGTGACTCCTGAACAGAAGTTTGATTCTCTGACGTTGGACTCATCTGGAATGTCACAAAAAATGTTTTGACTCTAGACAGCTAAAACTAAAGCAAATGCTTAGGTTCCATGCATGTTAGCTTCCTAGTACTCTTAATTTCTGATTTTATCTTTTAATCTGACCAACGCCTTTATTTAAGTTGTACTACTTATAAAATTTCTCAAGTTGTTTCCATTTTCTGGTTCCTCACTGTTGAACCTCGTTTATAGGCATTAGTAAAAATTGGTTTCTCACCGGACTCCCCTGCCTTTTACACAGTATGTGAGGTAAGCATATACTCTTACATTGAACGAGAAAATATATTTTTGTTGGAAAAAGTAATGGAAGAAACTTCTGCTCTACAAAGTTCACTGTTGACCAATGGTGACTTTTCTTGTTTACACTAGAATTTAGGAAATCTTATGTTTTCTAGATGCTCGTGTAAGACCATAAGCTTGGTGTTTAGGGAACTGTATTTTTGGGCGGATGGTATTATGATTCTGAATAATGAAGCACACTACATATTTGAGGCATATTCAAATGAACGGGACCTGTCATTGGAGGTTGCACATGCATACTTCGATCCTCAAGTTGTTTGATTGGGTGGTTCTTACTCAACTTGTTTTTATCCCTTTTCCATATAGCTGCTAGATAATGTCTTATAGCCATGCTAGATCATATAGCTGCCTATCTTGCTGTCATGTTGTTAACTTTTGTTTGGTACTATCAAAGAGACCTTGTGAGTTTTCTTGATATTTCACCCAGGATCACTTTCTATGTTTTAACTTATGATCTTTTAAACCCAATATTTTTAACTCAGTCTGCAGGCAATGCTCTCAAAATGTTTTTCTGTTGAGTTTTCCTTCCATTAGATCTTGATTGGTCTGCAGTGCTACATGTACTTGATTATAATGATTGACTACCATCTACATTGCACATATATGAGATTTGCAGTCTGATCAAGTTGAAAATTTTGATTTCTTCCTTTTATTGTTCAGAGCTTTGATCAGAAGAAGAATGGAAGATTTCGGCAGGATGACTTCATATCCCTTTGTATTTTTCTTCAATCTGAACGGTAAGTATCCCCTAAATCCGCATGAAATTGCAATTTTATGTTGCTCAGTAGTTAGTGTATCATGGGTGAATAGATAATAGTAATTTCTGTGGTTAGACCATTGTTTATTGTAGTAAAGTTCTGCTTGGTTTGGGCTCTTTGATGGAAGTAACAGAAGTAATGTTAATGGTTGTAAATGCATGCTCTGGAACTTCTTTGGATGTTTCTTTGGTTACCTGTGTTGTGTCTTCTAAGGAGCCACTTTTTCTGATTTAGTTTTTTTAGTTCACTTCGGAAACCAAAAGTTGGTCGGCTGAAGCTTTTCAAATTCAGTTATTATTGTTTTGGATTTGCCTTGGATCAAATTTACCTTATAACAACCCACTTTGATTCTTTGACACCTTTATTTTTCTGGACCTTGAAAGGAACCTCTCTAGTCAAAGAGTCTAAATTATTGTTGTGACCCTTTCAAAGAGTTGGAACTCACTTTGATTCTTCGTACACCTTCACTTTTTTGGACCTTGAAAGGAACCTCTCTAGTCAAAGAGACACCTTCAAAGAGTTCAAACCATGTAATAATGAATCTTTAGTTAATAAAAACAAAAAAGTTAGATGAAAAAGGAGATAGCTATCTTGTTTTCCTATCACTGAAGGTTCTTTCATGTTTCAGTTTGTGGTTTCAAGGGAGTTTTTATCGTTATGTTTATTGTTTATACTTGTTTTTTTATCTTGATGTAATACTTGCATTACCCAGCGAAAGGAATGTAATTCATGCAAATAAGGATGGACCATGTGGAAGACTGATAGAAATGAACTGATAAATCACGAGCAAAAACAGAATTTTCTTTTCCTTTTTTAGAGAATATTTGCTATCATTGAATAGCGATAGGTCATTAACAAGAGCTTGAGCTAGAAAGCCAGGAGGCTCCTCAGTCCTCAACCAATTACAAGGTTGAAAGCAGAAGCATTACACGATCTGACTGATTCAAAGCAACAACTGTGAAAAGATCCAGCGAGTTTCTTTGAATCTTCCACAAAGACACCACAGCTTGACCAGGCCTCATCCTCATATTGCAAAGCTGCCTTAATATTCCCCTCTAAAAGTTCATGATAGAACATGAATTATATGTATTATAATGTACCTTCGTCAGTTTGTAATCAGTTAAGTCTCAAAGCCAAAATGAGAATTGGTCAACTACAACACAAGGAAATGTAAGGAAAAGAATTCCTTGCATTTATAATTCACAGATATTACCATTGCTTGCATTTCATAAGCAAAACATTTCCTAACAAATCCTAAAAACATCAAGTCCCCATGTTGAAATAAAGAGTTACCAGAACAATGACCAGTGAAGATGTGCATTAAGGACACCACGTATTGCAGAACGGCTTCCCTCAACTCCCGAAACTAGAATCATGCAAAACTCAAGTGGTGTCCACAGAGAGAGAGGTAGGTATTATATGAGAGAGAACTCAAGTAAAGAGAGAAATAACACAGAACTTTAAAGTCTAGACATAAAATCCAAGGAATTGATGCCACAATGGCCTCAGCATTGAACTAACAGAAACCAGAAAATTGAAACTACATTATTCAAACCAAATGTGTCTATGATGTTATCATCAACACCCTGATGGACGAAATCAAAATACTTCCTCATAATTTCAATCCCTATTCAGTTCCCTTCCCTTCCGACTCCGGCTTCTCCAAAAAGGTCTTCTTCAACCAATCAAACGGCTGGAAAAAAAGAAAAAAAAGGAACATATTGTAAATGAGAACACGTAGAAGGAACGTGGCAACAGTGGATATTTCATATAATAATTAAATTATCCACCAAACTCTATCTGCAATATGAAGGTACCAGGAGATAAAAAGACACAACATTAGCTGCAATGGCTAATTCAAAAGTCCTTTCTAAATACTCTAAAAACTCTTTCAGTGCATACTTCCACTCCACTGTTTACAGAATATAAACAAGAATATGCTTTCTAAGGTAATGATCAAGATAACATGATGTTAGAAATAAGATAAAATCCATCCTCATATGTATATTATTTAAGGACTGAACAACTAATACTGTGGTAGAAGTTTTTTCTTAGGGAAGGGGGGGGGGGGGGGAGAGAGAGAGACTGTATGGTGCATAACTGCAAGGATATTCAACTAATAATTAACCATTTAGAATACAAGAACTAGAATATGTCTTTTTGGAGATTAAGAAGGAAAATTCTGTGATACCTCTTTCTATCTTTTGGCTTGCTTGGAATATGAGGAACAAAAAGGCTTTTGTTGGGGAAGAATGGTCTATAGAGATAGATGGTTTAGTTCTATTAGTTTTTGATTTAAAGGGGAAAAAATGTTAATGAGGATGATTTCATAGATTTTATGGAGATACTATCTTCTAGATAGTCTTTTGTATGTGAGTTGCACCCTTTTGGTTATTTTTTATACAATATTTACTTATCCAAAAAAAGAACCAGAATATTATTGCATAGACAAAAAGCTAAACTAACAGGTTATTTACATCATTTAATATTCTCAAATTTGAAGTAGATAATATCAACCTACAAACTTTAGAATGCAAAGCAAATGCACTCAGAAGTCAGAACAGGCTATACAGAGAGAAAACAACTTTCAAGAGATCAGTGAGCACAAGAAACACATTTAAGTTTATCATCCACAAAGTAAGCCAATCAAATTCTAAGATAAACAAGGGACTGGAATTAAGAATGTGATAGATAGTATAATAAGAGGTTCCATATGATCAGTGTCAAGAAACATACAGAACAGTACTAACTGGCATAGAACATAGAACAAAGCATAATTAGAGACATGGTAGCGTTTGAATTGGAGGGTAACCTGTATGTACACAAGCAAATGACAATATCAACCATTCCGCAATGCAATCTAACAGGAACAACGAAAGAAGTCGGAGGTAAAGTTACACAATAATAAACAGTCTCTATGCCCAAAATCAATACTACGATGCTGAACCATTGATCACTTGGATTAATTAAAATTTAATATCGCTGCCCTATTTTAATGATTGTGAAGCTTTCTCTCCCGTTGTGCTGCCAAAATTCACTCTTTTCACACAACTTATGCTATCTACAAGGCTGAAATTCCCCATATTAATACTTCGTTAGAGCAGAAGCTACCCTGATGCTCTTTTTCTTTTCTATATTCTCTCATTAATATAAACTTCTCCAAAACAAGCAAGCACATTTGTGACCCGAGAGTTCGATTTTATAGCTGATGAAAAGTCATCTTGCTGAAAAGGCATGATCAGCATATTGCAATCACAGAGTTGTTTCAAGCAATTAACCCCGTGAGTCTATACTCCAAACAAATCCGAAATAAAAAAATGTAAAAGGGAAAGAGAACAAATAAGAGAGAAGAAAATATGAAAAACATATGGGATCAGATTCATAACTCTGAAACAATAAAAGCTGAAATTTTTTAAGATCAGAGATAGATTGTGCAGACTCCAAAATCAACAAAAGCAATAAATAAACCCAAATAAAAGAAAACCCCGATTCCATAGATCTATTATGAAGAAAATTGAAAGCGCAAGTGAAGGCGAAAAAAAAATATTTGCAAGAGAACATATATAAAGGGGGAAAAAGCATGACCAGATAAGGAATTATTGAAGGAAATAAAATAGAGAAAAGAAAAGAAAGTTACTTGGATAAGCCAAAGGGCGGTGGTGGTGGCAGCGACGCCCCACATGGCGGCGGCCTGGATGTCCGTCGATTGCGGACGAAGACTCGGCCGAAGGAATTTGAACATTCCTGCCATTGATTTCTATCTCTATCTCTCTCTCTCCCTCTTTCTCAAATCAAGTAAATTCAATCTCTCCAACAAACCCTAAACTGATACAATCAATGAGATGGATCTTTGTTCCTTTCGCTATCGCCCAAATCAAATGAAAGAAAATGCCCTTAGGATTCGATTCACTAGTGCTGGTATATATTTATTCCATTCCATATGTAGTGCCGTCTTGAGTTTTAAGAGATATGAAATGCTTGTCATTTAACACTGAAAAAAATGGCAAGCTGTTTTATTTTCAAAAGCAAAAACGGCAGAGTGACTTCCTTTTCCTTTTAAATGAAATTTTAAGGAATTTTTATGCAACATGTTCTATACTTCTTTACTTTTCTCACAATGCCATATAAAAGGAAAACATTTCTTCTCCTTTTTCAATAATACCAAAACAATATTTTTCATTAAAATATTATTAAAAAATAAATAAAAATATTAATATTAGGTAAGCAAATACCAAAAAAAATATGAAAATCAATGTAAATGTGTTTGGCTTAATTACATATTTTATTATGTGCAGTTTGAAAGGGTTCCAATTTTAAGTTAGAGAAAAAAAAATTTGACAAATTGAATAGTAAGGTTTCATTTATTAGTGTAAAGAGTAACAATGGTAGTTTCTACTTGTGTGTAACACGTGTTGGATTGTTTTTTCATTAAAAATAGATTGGTGATAATTTAGTAATCACGCGATTAAAGTTATTATATTAAAAAATATATAAATAAAAAATTTTCACAGCTAATCGCACACTTAGAATTTGATTTATCACAAAATTCTTCAAAGTCTAACAAAATCTGATTAAACTACAGGGTGAAATGTATTATTAAGCCCCTTGTGTGTACTTATTTCCCCTTATTAAAGTTGGCTGGGACGTTCAAGCGAACAAAGACTGCCTACTGATAAATCTTGCAAATAGTCCTCATGGGCGGACTAGAGAGGGACATAGAGCACAGCCCCATTATTGGAGGATTGAAGATTTTAGCCCCCATCGTTTGAGCCAAAAACGAAATTTTCCAAATCTTCATCAGTTTTCAGTTGTCACTATTCACTAATCCTAAGCAACAATTCCCTCTGGAAAAGCTTTTCACTAACTATGATTATAGTTCATCAGTGACATTCAGTTTGAAAACAAAAGATGTAGGCCACTGGCCAAAGAGAGTGTGGGAAGTCAAAATAAGAAAGAATTCAAAATACATAAAAGATTCTTAGAACTCGTTTTTTCAGGCTCTCTTGGGGTTGGATTTAAGCCTGTCGACTAGCTATACTGAAGATGAAAGCTTGTTATGGTTCTGCTTTATACGATCTGGCTTGACTGTTGGTCGCCGACCCTTATCAGGACCACCAATAATGCCCCAACTCTCAAGCTGCCTTTGTCGAGCTCTTGCTCTCTCTTCCTCTTCTTCAGATTTCAGTGAGTAACAGTATGGGCAAGAAACACCATTCTGGGCTTCCACGTCAGCATCGTTAACTGGTTGCTTGCACCCAAGCCTGCTCTTAAATCCAAAGAAATTTGAATTGTGAGCTTTATTGCTGAATCCAAAAATTTATAGGCACTATTACTTAATTAAAAGAATTTTAAATTAGTAGTTTTGTTGTCAAATTTAAAAAATCTTGAATTACAACGTTACAATTAATTTAAAGAATCTTGAATTTGATTCAAGATCTTAGGGTAATGTGAAATACTATAAGAATATGAACCTCCTGGTGACAGTAAACTATTTGAAAGCCAATATATTAATCAATAAATCAAAAGCTTTAAAGTAAAATAATTTATGATTAACAATAAGTTTTGTATGGATTTAATGTAGGTTTTGGTCGGCTCTAGTATATTTTGGATTTAATATGTTACATATATGTATGGTAATTTTGTTTGTATTATACATGCAATAGCTTTTTTACAAATAAACTGAAGAGTAAACAATTATAGGGATAATATCGAATTTAAAAATAAAAAATAAAAAAAAACTTTATTGTGAATTAATGGCCAAGTCATTTGTTTTAATATTATCACTATGTGGTCTCAACCGTACAGTAATGTAAAAACAAATCATTTAATATGTTGTAAACGGTTCCAAACCTAGACTTATTGTAGCTAAATGTCTTTGTTGTTGACTTTGATTTATGATACAAAATCTTTTTTTGTACAATTTTATTTGACTTACTTCTTACTTCTTTGTGTTTAATGAGCATTCGGTTCAAACAAAAAGTGTTTGGTTAATAATCGTTTTTTGGAAGAACAATCAAGATAACAAAATGATATTGTAGTTTGTTTGAAAACCCAAAAAAAAAGTTACTTTTTAGTAGTATGATCCATTGATAAAATGTTGTTTGTATCAATGTTTATTCTCTTGTTTTGTTTCCCATATTATTCAATGAAAAGTTGAGATCCTCTAAATGTTAGCTCTAGTCATTTCTCACTGTAATATAAGAACACTAGTTTGTTCTTGAATTAGACTTCAAAATTTTTAGTTCAATAATATCGCTTTATAAAACTACCATTATAAAGTTTCTGAAAATGAGTTGAGAATCTCTATGCTAGTTAGTTCATTTGTACTAGTTTGTTCGTGTATTTACACATTTGAACCATAACTTGCTTGAATAATTTCACTCACGACACCTATTCACACACTCATGTAAATAATATTGAAGTGTTGTCTTTTGCATGTGTAATCTAAAAATGTTTATAATACAGTTGGCTTGTAAAATTTTTGGGCAACAAAAATGAAAATTTTGCTAGATCAGACAATATGGATTAGGTTTTACTATCTCATATTGAGATGAGAAAATGCATACATAATGTTTTAGTATGTATACATATTGGTAATATATTTTATCAGCCTCGCTTTGAAATAACTCCATAAATATCAGTGAATGAATTATTTCATGTTGTTGTTACAAGACATTTATCTGGATTATTGTATTCAATCACTTACCCAAAAGGGTAATTACATGTTTTAATTAAGATGTTGACATAAAAAATTTGGTGAAATTTATTTAAGTTTAGATTGTATTTTTGTCCAAAAGTGTTAGGATTTTCGAAAACTGAGAATCTAGTTGCTGAATTATCCTCCTTATTAATATGTTGTCTTTTAATTGTTCTGAACAGTTTTCATTATTGTTTATAACAGTAGTGTCACTATACATTATTGAAATTTTGATTAGGTCAAATAATAAAATAAAATATATTTTTATAAGAGTATGTAGAAAATATGAAAATTAAAAATAATAAAAATATGTATTTTTTTAATTTTTTAAAACATATTTTTCAATTCATATATGTTCTTTCGTGTGTTTATCGATAACAATTACATTTTGAGCTTGTAAAAATGTCATTTATTATCCAAATATGTCATTGGATTCAGGTTCTCGGTTTCTGGGATTCAAGTCTGCTCGGAATGGGAATTGGGTCGGTGTCAGTGCCCGAGAAGCACTTGGAAAGTGTCATGCTTTGAAGGAAACTGTGAGAATTTGAGAGAAAAAACTTACGGTTTGAGGAGAGATTAAGATACGGGAGGAGCAGAGGATTTGGTAATTTGCGAGGTGAGTTTCAAGGTGAGGTTTAACGCAGGGTTTGCGTTTGATGAGATACAAGATGATGATGATAGCATTCTCAGGGTAAGTAATGGAGGTGAGCTACACCTGAGCATAGGTTGAGACGCTGTGTTTTTGGATATACACTACATCACTGCTGCTCTCTCTCCGTACAAGAGTTGGCAATACGTGTGGATTTACATTCATGTCCCTATAAACTCTATGTGGTGGTAGCCACATGGCATATGGTCATTGCTTTATGTCTAGATAAGTCAATCAGACTAGTTGAGCCTCATGTGAGGTCTAACTCATTTGATACTTCTTAGAAGCGAAGTTTTTCCACATAGAAACGTGGGAGAAATGGACTCATGGTGTAATTCCAAGCCACCTATAGTTGATTAATTGCTAAGGGTAAGGTCCATATCAATGGATTTTTTCTATGTTTTTCATATCTATGGATTTTAGCATTTCCTTTGGTTTAAAAAGGAAACTGTGGTCAGAAAATATTGTAGGAAGGTGGTTAGTAGTAGTTACTATTTCTTTTCTTTTTCTCCTTTTTAATGTTTTTGTCTTGAGAGTTGAGAAAAGTTAAAAGATCATTAACGCAATATTGGAATTTTTATACACAAACAGTCCATTACCATATACACTTGAAATATAATATGATATTTTTGTCCGACTTTTCTTTTTCTCTCATTTATTTCGTTCAAAAAAATTTATCATTTAAAGCTTTAATTATTATGTAAGTAGTAATTGAAATCGTGACACTTATTTTATCAAATTTTCATAATTTATTTTGTTGGGTGTAATGAAAAAGAATAGGCCCATCAATCTTTACGAGAGTGAGACAGCCTGCAACTTGTTTAAATGAGAGGAATGAAAGAGGAAGGAAATATACTAAAAATATAACAAAAGAAAGATCAAGGAAGGTATGGAACATTGACTTTTCAAAAATAAAATATAAAAACAAACCAATTGTTATTATCTTTTGTGGATACCCAACCCAACCCTTTCTTTGAGGAGTTTGTTATTATCTTTTGTGGATACCCAACCCAACCCTTTCTTTGAGGAGTTTATCATGCTCTATAATGCCTACAAGTACTTATGTGCTTTAACCGGAAGTTTGATGCAATCAGTGGATTAAACAAATCTTTTAACACATTTTTTTTTTTAAGTATTCTGAGAGTTTATAAATTGATTTTAATTTTTTTTTATTATAAACTCAAATTAGGTCACTTTCTAAAAAATAAAAAATTAGAAATAATTTTAAAAGATTGTTTTTGTTATTATTTTATTAAAAAAATTAATTTTATATTATTTTTAAAAAAACTATTTCAAAAATCATTTTGTAATAACTTGATGACAGATTGTTCTGATATAGAGTTAGACCACTCCTAACCCTCACTTGATTAGCTTGATCTATAAACAATTCCTAATATGAACATACAAACCTCATAAAATAAGTTATCCTTTGATTTAACAATAAAATAACAGGCAAAATGATGGGTTAGCAAATTATCAACAAAAAAAAAATAGAAAACCCCAACTAGAAAGATTCTTTACTAAAAAGAATAATTACTTAAGATTTCAAATACAAAAGTAATTTTCTACCCACTTTATCACTATCATATAGGCCACATTATTTGGTGAGGGATGTAAAGCAAATAATTGGAATTAATTACTCCATATTAAAGTTTGCCAGAGTACAAAGAAAGGGTTGATTGGCATCAGCATTGCATCATATACAAAACGTCAGCATGGCTTTTGTAAGCATTTTTTTTTTTAATCTTATATTTCCCCTTAAAAATCAATGCCTCTTTCCTTACATCTTCCTCCGATCTGCTGCTCTCTTTCCTCTCCTCTCTCTCTCTCCCTTTTTGTCAAAAGCTCTCATTAAAAGCTTATCTATATCTTCTCCCCATTTCCATTTATAATACCCACCTAAGCTACTACCCAAAAATCAAATTAAAACAAAGAAAACAAAACTAGCTTAGTAGATTCTGCTAGTGATCAGCAGATCGTGATGGGTACTCCTCTGCCTGAAAAATTATCAACCAAGAAGGAAAGGGTGATCAAAGCACTTGTTCAAGGGCAAGAATTTGCAACCCAGCTTCAGATTCTGCTCCGCAAGCGCTGTGATGAACATGGGTCTCTCTCAGCTGAGGAGCTTGTTGTGAATATCTTGAGATCTTTCAATGAGACTCTCTCTGTGCTGAGGGCCTGTGAGTCAGGTGAGGTTTCTCAGAACCAGCAGACAACTTCTTGTGATGATTCGCCGTGTTTCGATGACCGGAGGTCTGAAGACTCCGGAGAGAGTAGGAAGAGGCCGGCTTCAAAGGATAAGAGAGGATGTTACAAGAGAAAGTAAGATTACTCATCCCTCAAGAATTTGTTTTGTGTCCATGCTTAATTGATTACAGTATATATCTCTGTTTTAATCAATTTGGTAAAATGAGGATGTATTTGTACTTTTATCACTCTTTCGGATATGGGATTCGATTCAAATCATAAGAAAATGATTGAATTCTTTGTTCTTTTAAGCTCTATTTGGGAATCTTATGTTGGTCACGCTTTATTTGCCTGCAGAAAGAATTCACAGACAAGGGCAATAGTATCTGCTACGCTAGAAGATGGTCATGCTTGGAGAAAATATGGGCAAAAGGAGATTCTCAATGCTAAACACCCAAGGTCTTTACTTTCTTTCCCCTCTTTAATTTGTACTTATTTATTTATTAAACTAATATTCAATTTAATTATTTAAAAACAATAGAATTTGGAAAGGATCTGAAAAAAGAAAAGGTTAATGTAATATGCCCAAAGAAAGATGAATTACCAAGTGACAAAGTGCTTCTTTTTGGCTTTCAGGCTTATAAAATGTGTAGCTAATAAGCCCCTGTTTTTATTGACTTTTGATGTACAGGAGCTACTACAGGTGCACACACAAGTATGATCAAGGTTGCGAAGCAACCAAACAAGTCCAAAGACTAGAAGATAATTCACAAGTGTACCAAACCACTTACATTGGAAATCATACATGCAGTGACACACTCAAGGCTCCACAAATGATCACAAATTCTGATCCTTGGGAAGCTTATATAGTTGCTTCTTCCGATTCAAACAATAATAGTATACCAAGTAAACAACAAGATCAATATCCCTTTAGTACCCTCACCCTAAAGCAAGAATCTAAGGCAGAGAGTACACCTAATACTACTGATCATGATCCGACGGCCGACAACTTATCATCAATGGATTCTATCATGTGGAGGGATCTGATGCCACTTGATTACTCATCTGAGCCTGTGTATTCATGTAGTGAAACCACTTCTCATGGTTTGGAGATTGATTTTGGGGTTAGCTCTGTTGATTTTGAGAGTAATTTTTGTTTTGATGAGGGTGAATTCTTCTAGGCCTTCAGCTAGCTAGCTCTTGTATAGCTAGAAGTACTATAACCTATACCATGTAATCACTTGTATTAATGCATAAGATCTTTAATTTCTGATTATTACCTTAACTATATACTCCACTAGGTTTCGTGGAATAAACTTACTGGTTTTTGGTTGCATTAATTTTGTCTACTATATGGCATGGGGTCCATGAGGTGATAAACTTGATTGTGGTCATTAATTAGACAATTAGTGAAGAATTGAAGTTGTCAAGCATGCACATGACATTTGCAATCACTGGCCTACAAACTACTACTGATTAAGACTAGACAGACAGCAAGTTGTTCTATAATTGGAGGACAAGTGGCGTAGTGAGTGGGGCAGTGGTATCGTTAAATGTGAAAAGGCCAAGAAGAAACGTATTCAAAGGGAGAATTGGAAGATTGGTGGAAGAATGACAAAAAAACAAACCCTTTCAAAAGCGAAACTTATTCTGAAGAAGCAAAATCTTAGCAACTTCTGGCTTATATCTTAGCAACTTCTGGCTTATATACTGATATACATGTTTCATGACTCGATTGAAATCAAGATATTAGGTTAAACGTGTACCAATAAAAACTCCGCAGGCCTACAGGCGAAGGTCTTGTGGCAAAATACCTCACGCTCATCTCACACTCGTTTTTTTTTCAAAGAATTCTTTGAAGGTATTGTGTTGGAGGATGGAACGTGAGATACATTATTGGTGTTTTTCATACATCAATGATCGTTTCAAGATACAACTCATATTTTGACATTATATGTGTATTCAATACAGGGTCCCGTGTGCTCTTCTGTGGTATAATCATGAAGTTCACCATTCCAAAATATCGTGCGTAAAGGTGTTTTTCTGTGATGTATTCGTGGGGTTTATCATCCGAAAAAAGTCGTGAGTAAGATATGAAGATCGATTGCATATGTTTGTACTGGCTATAAATACCCTTAATTAGTACTCCATAATAGTATGATTTGATTCAGAATTGCTCAAATGCTAACAGTCTGTTTGAAAGTTTGGATGAAAGATTGGTAATTAAAATGAGGTGATAGGATGAAAAAGAAAGTTTTTTATCTTACTCTTAAGTGTTGATAAGTTATTATTATTATATTATAAATATATTCTTTCTTATAAAATTTAAACTATTGAGTAAAGCAAAATTGAAGTTACACAATGTATAATAACCGGTCAATCTCTTTCCCTTTATATCTCCCAAATTAGGGGTTTTAAAAAATCCACTATTTAGAGGGGATTGAGAGTTATAAGATCCCCTCCCCATCCTTTAATAAACTCTTAAACAGCGGGGTATGTAACCCAACCCCTTCTTCTCATTTTCCCTCCCTACCCTTTTAATCCCCTTCATTCCAAGTATGTTGTAAAACTCTCTGATTTCTTATTAAATATAGTGTCAGTGTGTCAAAGAATTTATCATTGAATAATTATATCCTCCATCTTCGAAAGTAATTCTCTACTTCGATTACACCAATATTCTCTTCATTCAAAACAATACATGGTATCATATGCTAGCTATGTATGTTTGGAAGCTTGTAAAGGAAAGAAAAATATATAAAAGAAAAGAGATGAGAAAAAATTGGAGGGGGGTAGGCACATGTGCTCTTTGCTTGATTTTAGATGTTTCAAAAGGAGAAGAAAGATATGAGATTTTACTATTTTCTTTTTATTAATAAAAAAATTGTTATAAAATTTCTGAGTATAATGGTTAATACATTAATAAATTGTAAATGAGGTACATTCCCGCTTTTATTATAATTTAAGAAAATTAAAAATTAAATATCTAAAGGAAACTATATTTTTTTTCCTTTCGTTTATTTCTCTCTATTCTCTTTAATCCAAAAACGTTATTTCATAGTTTGAATCCAACATTTAATTAGCACTGCAGTGTTACCATTGAAATTTATCATACCACAAAACTTCAGGTTAATTAGTTGCACTATATACTTCCTCAATGATTGCATGATATCAGATGGCTCTAATTGCTGAGGACACTGGCACTGTGAGATGTGATTTCTCAAATGTGAAATCAATTGAAACTCTTTCACCTGCAAAGCCATACAGGCATAAGTATACCATTCTCATAAAGTTAAAAATATTTTAACACCAAATCAAATTATACCCTTTAATTATGCTTAAATGGAATAAAAACAAAACAATATATAATAATTTTAACCTATCTAGCTAGAACCTTATTGCTCACTTGTCACGCTAAGATATATAAACCTAAATAATGAAATTATCGTGTTACCACTGTCTACACCATGGTCACATTAATTCCTACTAGTTAACGATGTAAGATTGGCCAAAAGAATTAACGAGTCTGATTACTTGCTTTCTAGCAAGTCCCTCTCGGGGGTGTTATGATCAATTAATTTTTCTTGTCCTCTGGATCCCATTTATCTTCCTGATCAGAAGGGAAGATGAAATTCATGCTATTGCCACTGCTGCTACCAGAATTAAACATTGCATCAGCCATATCAGCCACTACTAGTGGATAATGATCAACTTCTTTACCGTATCCGACAGCGGAGGGACCTGCACCACCGTCAGCACCAAGAGTAGTAGTAGTACTAAAGTCCATTGAAAGCCATCTCCCTGTCTCCTGTGTGATCTCTGGAGGAGGAGGTGGAGGTGCAATGGAGGGTGCAGTTGCCGACATGTGGCACGTGTGATTGCCTCGGTATGTTACTAGGAAAGTGTGAGGATCATCGTCAAGCCGCTGCACTTGCTTCTTGGCTGGGCAGTTATACAACTTTTGGTGGGTGCACCTGTAGTAAGCCCTGAAATTAATGAATTGCCATTAATTATTAATTAATGGTGTCATTAGTTTGATTACTAATTAATTACTGTCAATTCCTTTCATGATTACTTTTAAAACTTTGATCAAAGTATATAAAGTCGACTAGATCTACAACAATTAAGATTGACTAGTTATTAGCAAATTAATGAAAAGCTTAATACTACAGTAATTCCGATGGGCGCTTTGAAATTTGAATGCTTCAAAATTAAGATAAGTCCTTGATTGAATTACCTAGGGAACCGTGAACCCAGTATTTCTTTCTGTCCATATTTTCTCCAAGTGAAGTTATCATCTGGTGGAATTTCTGTATTTCCCATCCGAGGAGCAGGTACCCTCACTGTTTGTCTCTCCTCTTCATCCTTCCTGCGCATTTATAAGAATCACAAAATGACAAAATTTATGATTAAAATTTAAACCATTAAAATCCTTTCCATTTTCTTTCCTATCAAATAAAAAATCTTCTCCATTTCAAAAAAAAAAAAAAAAAAAATTACACTTAACTATATATGATTAATGCTGATATTCAACTAGCATTATTTAATTTGTATTTTCAAAACAAATACTATTATATTACTATAAATTATCTGGAAAAAAAATAAGTTAATGCCCATTTGAAAAATATATCACGTGTGTCATGTTTTCACTTATTTAAAATGTCTAATGGGATTAAAAAGTTCTTCCCACCTTCTTTGTTCCGTTGGTTAGTTCTCATTCCCACTGACTTTATAGACAAGGTTTGAATTTTCTTTAATCCTTGCTTAAAGCAATTTAAAGTGATTTTTTAAAGGAAAAATTGCTTTAAGCAGGAATTAAAGACAATCCCAAACATCCTCATAACTTTACATAAGCTTGACAGAAAATTCACGTTGCATCGATCGAGAATGTATAAAATTAAATTGACTCAAATCTTAACGTAGAGAGACTATTTAAAATTGTCAGTGAGTTATAGGGATAAAATTGTTTTTTTTCCTTAAATTATTTGAGAAGAGCATACTAGAGAGAAGGTATAAGTACCGGCTGCAAAAGTTGAATTTTATTGAGCATTTTTTATAACTTTAAAACAAAATAAATAAGCGAAAGTAGTTGTGATGATTCACGTCTTACATCGGTAATATAATGAAAGTATTATCATACTAACTGAGTTCGTATGTATACCTACTAATGTTTTTTTTTTTAAAACTTTTGAAACATTTTTCTTTCAGTATTTCAAATAAAGCGATTGATCAATACGAAAATCTTTTGTACAGTCCACGTGTGATAACTTGCCTCCCACGGGTAATCCTAACCACATTTCTCATGATAGGCAAATAAGTTCAATTTTTTTCTGAAATGATTGCATGCATGCCGTAAATATCAAGGTAATGCTAATAGTGGCCTTAGTTAACCATAATGAAATATCATAGCGAAAGGGACGTCAAATAACATATTTTTCAACCTTGAAATTTCTTACCTTCTACGTGTTCTTTGCGATGAAGAAGAAGTAGTACCCTTGCTTGTTGCCTGAACTGCTCCCCCGACAGCACCACCCTTCAATCGCGCAGAATTACCCTCCAAATCTTTTCCTCTCACTATTCCAGCTAAAAATTGCGGTTGAATTGATTCCATTGTTTGTGTTACACCACACCTTAGCCACTCCTGTAAACTTGATGCATCAATATTCTGCATCACCTGTTGTGAATCATAATATAAATTAGTGGGATTTTGATTAAGCCTTTCTTTAGCGGTAGAAAAGATCTTTATGATTTCATCAAGGGACTGTGAAAGCAAATCTGCAGGCTGCAGCTGGTTGGCTAAGTTTGGCAGGTTTGATTCAAGCTCTTTAACTAAGTTGAAACCATGAACGATTAAAGAAATGCTCTCTTCCATGGTTAATTTAACTTCTGGGGTATTGTTCTGTTTCTGTGCTTTCTTGGGTTTGTTTTAGATTTGAACATTATGATCTCAAGGAAATTATTTAAATGGGTTGCTTTTTGGTGTGCTTCTATGTTGGTGCCTGGTTCTTCATCTAAAGAAAGAAAGATGGTTTTTGAAAAAAATTTCAAAGTACTTATGTTTCTTTTACACGGTTAAAAAAAGAGGAAATTTACAAGGAAGTTGGAAGATATGACCAAGTCATGGTCTTCTTAATTATGCTACTAAAGCTTTTTTTTTCAATTTGTTTCATTTGAGTTTAGAGGAAGACCTTGCCCCATTGAATTTAAGTCTTTTGGACCTTGACGAAATTTCTCGTTTGAAGCTATGACTATTCTTTAGTAGAATATTTCTCCTTCCAGCTAGCATGCATTGAAGGATTAATGCTAAAAATTTTATACTGTGGATAGTTTTACTACCATGTAAACGGTCGATTGGGGAGTTGGGGCTTGAATTGAACCATTTACTCCTACGTCGTGGGTAGTGATCGACCATTTGGTACGCATACAGAGAAAGCCGACAATTTAAGGTCAAGATTCCATGGGTCCCAATGTCCCATGGTATATACAAGTGTTTTTCCTTCATTGCATGAAGTTTATAGTTAATATTAATTGATTAGCAAATAATTTTTTTTTTAAAGTTAGGATTTGGTTTATGAGATATTTTTTAACAAAATTTTCTTTGCATCCTCGAATAGGAATAGGAATAGAGAAGCTGATTTTATTTTTCTTTCTCTTCTTTATCTTACGATAAAAATATTTTTGGCTCAAAAAATTTCGTAAATTAAATTTACACAAAAACATTTTTGATATGTGTCTATTCAGATGGAAAGAATCTTTCGTCAAACAAAAACGAAATGAATAAGATAAATAAAGGCATTGGAATGAGAAATTTTTAATTACTTTCGATTTAAGAAAAATTTCTATTCACGAAGTTGTCACAATTTTACCACTATTGATGAGGAGAAAGAAAAAAGAATTTATTGCATTATCTATTGTTATCAACGATTGAATAATAAAAGATTTTGATTCTCTTGATTCAAGTTAGGAACAAAAAAAAAAACCACCATTTACCTGTTTTGGACAAACAAAATTATGCTACATTATTATTATACAATTAACCTTTTAATATCAGTTGTCTTCGTTTGTACAATATAAAAAATGCTCTCAGATTTTCTTAATTTCCTCCTAAATTTCTTTTGTAGAGTTTCGTTAAAAACATTTTTTATGGAATTGAAATTTAAAATTAAAATTAAAGTGAAATTATTTTTTTTAATAATTTTATTATTAAAAAAATATGATTCAATTTGAAATCCAATTCTAAATTTCAATGTAAAATTATTTTCTTCGTATGGGATGGAAAGATTGCTCAGGCTCAAAGAGAGATTAGAATCAAATTTCGGTAAGAAGAAAAAATGGTGTTGTTCTATTTTAAACAAAAACTAATATGCTGGTTAGTTTAATTCTTAATTAATTCAATAAAATAATGGGCAAATATTTAAATAGACAAAATATATTCTATATATAATTTTGTTTGTCAATCTTTATTTATTTTCTCTGTTTAATGAAATCAGTTACGCGATAATGAATATATTGTTTGTGGAATATTAGTTTATATAGAGTGATGAATTATTTGTAAAAGACTTAATTATATAGAGTAAAACTAAACCGTAATTTTATAAGGAAAAGAAATTTCAATTTAATGGAGTTAGTTACATGATAATGTTTGTAGTAGTGAATTTGTTAATAGAAAGAAGAGTAAATACATTAAAATTTTAATTCTTCGATTCATCTTTCAAACAAATCATTATTTTAATTAAAATTATTTTTTATGCCGGTAAATAATTTTTATAATGACTAAATACCATTTTCGGTATGTGAGGTAACAAATAACCAAAACCTAACATTTTGAAATCACATAGAAACCCGCATGCCAATGTTGAAAACCAAATATCATCACATCCATCCTATAAAATAAGTTATACAAATGATAACATTTACCACAACAAAAAAATCAATTTGCATGAGAAAAATAAAAACATGAAATTTCAAGATCAAGAGATATCAGTATATATTGATCGATATGTGCAAACGATGTTACGCGATAATAAATGAGAGGAATCTATGTAAGAAAAACTCAAACCCATCCTTTTCAATGGTATGTGACTTCACAACAACCACTAATAAGATTCATTTATATGTATTTTTATTTAATTTACAAATTCTTAATTTAATTTGAAAAATAAATTAATTGTAAATTGTTAAACAATCGTATCCTAACCTCTTAATCTTTATTGTTTTCACTATTCTTTTTTACTAAACACAATGGAATTACCATCGTATGTTTCTGTCTTACCTATTGCTAAGTTTAATTACATCGATGCAGGGGCTTAGAAGTATACTTCTAATGGCAGTTTTTCTTTAAAATCAGTTTATCAGGCTGCAGTGGTTAGTAGCGTGCTGACTCTAATGGTAGAAATGCAGAGAATCCACAATCTCATCAGAATGCTCAACATTAGTTTCATCATCTCAGGTTTGGAAACACTCAAAAGTAAAGGTGGAAACGAATGAATAGAATCGAAAAACGAACAAATCTAATCGGATATGAACCAAATCTTTTAAATAACGAATTAAAAAAACGAATATATATTAAAAATCTCATATATATATATATATATATATATATATATATATAGTCATTATTATTAAGAAAAGCCCAAGAACTCACCGTTAGCCCATACAATATTAATGGTCCTTTATTCTAAGGATTAGATTACTCCATAGTCCGCGAAGCACCGACCAAAATAAAAATTTAATTCCGGGTTCAGTATTCATTTTCATTTTTTGGTCCCCTTCATCGCACTCTCATACTCTAACAGATCGAAACTCTCCCTCTCTGTCTAGATCATCTTATCTCTCTGTCTCTGTGTGTTGTTTATTCATGTGAATACACGAACACACAGTAGAATTCAGATTTATATATATACACACGCACATATAAACTGATAAAAAGACCAAAAAAAAAAAGAGAAGAGGAGGAGAGAAGGAGAAGATGTTCAAATTCTTGAAGGGAGTGGTGGGTGGATCTGGTACGGGACTCAAGGATCTGCCTTACAACATCGGCGATCCTTACCCCTCCGCTTGGGGCTCCTGGTCTCACTTTCGCGGCACCTCCAAGGTAATTTCCAATCTCTCTCTTTCTATATATATATATATATATCTCGACTATTATGTTCAGTTTACATATTATTCCTCCAATTTATATGCTTAAGTGTGATCTCTGCTAGTTTGGTTCATTTAAAGTTTGATGTGAATTACCTGTGCCTTTGGCTTAGTGGTTCGGTTGAATTTTGAAAATGCTTAGATGTGATAGGATATTGAGATGGTGATAAGTGGTTTAGTGACTGATAATTGATATAGCATTTGTTAGTAGATTCCTTTTTGTTTTATAAGAAATGTTGTAATTGGGATTCTGTTGCCATTGTTAAGAGTTAGGAGCTTAGCTACTATATTGAGATTTGAACTTTATGATTCTTCTAATGCTGAAGCTGATACACTTCTTTTCCAAATACATTCATAGACTCTGAACATTTCGAATGAATCAGGTCAAGTCACGTTTAAGTTGTCAATGTATTCGAGTTCTTTATTTGGGTGCAAATACATCTGGATTATCACTTGCATCAACTTTAGAGACTTGCCACGTTTTTTCTAGTAATCAGCTGTGCTACAGACATTTTTTTTAAAAAATCTTTGGTTCATAAATTTACTTACTTTTTCATTTTCTTTTGTATTAACTCTTTTCTCTGTAAAAAAGGGCTAATATGCTTCTAATTGTTGGTTTTATTTCCAGGATGATGGATCTCCAGTGTCGATATTTTCTCTTTCTGGTAGTAGTTCCCAGGATGGGCATTTAGTAGCTGGCCGTAATGGTGTCAAGCGTCTCCGTACTGTAAGCTATCATGGCTTCTATGTTACATTTAGCTGCTGGTTGATACAAATAAGATATTCTTCCTTCCTATTGATAAAAAGAACGAGATATTCTTCCTTTGAGAGATTGAATTTTTTCTTGATATATCTCATGTTGAATTCGTGATTTAATCTTATAGGAGTTTGATGCGGTGCGGATGATTCTATTTTTCCATTTCAAATATGTTGCTCTATATGGATTTTTAGTGGCCTACTGATGTTACTCTTTTGAGTTTTAGAAAGTTTGCACGGTATTTGGACGCATTTGAACAGCACCTTTGTGAAGTTCTTTTCAGAACTTGATTCAATAACAAATATCATTCTGCTTCTACTTATAAAAAAAAAATAAATATGATTCTTCTTCTACTTTAGAATAAAAATGATTCTGCTTCAAGTTCCCTTAAGAGTTTTTTTTTTATTTATTATTTTTTTGTAGAAGTTCCCTTAGAGTTGAATATTATAGCTAAGCGCTTATAATTTGCATTCTTCAAGGATGTGCTTATTGCTATTTGACCAGGTTAGTTGTTACTGTCATTTTTGTTCGTAGTATGAACTTGGTCCTGCGAAATTATACTCCACCCTTCTTTCTCCTACAACATATTCACTTGCATAAGATCACCCGTATTATCTTTACTGCATGTGCGAATGCCAAAGTCTTTGGGGCTCTGTCTTTTCCTCTGTTGAAGTTATCTTGATATCTTTTCCTTTCGTATAAAAGGTAGCTTGTGTTTTTTTTTTCTTTTCCAGGTGAGGCATCCAAATATTCTAGCATTTCTACACAGCACTGAAGTTGAAACTTTTGATGGTTCTACTACGAAGGTTACTATCTATATAGTCACTGAGCCTGTTATGCCGCTATCAGAAAAGATCAAGGAACTAGGTTTAGAAGGCACACAAAGGTATGCCCATTATCTTCTTGGTTTATTTGTAGTTATTGCATTGCATGCCATTTGTAACATGATTATATAGAATATGTTTTGAAGTACACTGAATAATGTTTAGGCACTTAGATTGGTATGCTATTGCACGTACATGGTTTTTGGGATTTGGAACAATTGTTTGACTGGGCTATATTGTTTGCAATTGATCGCAGATGCTGAAATGCACTTCATATCTTGCAGGATCTTAATAATTTTGTTTTCATAATTTGGCTTGGCACTTGTCATGCAATTTTTTTTCTCGATGTTATACTACGAATGAAATGTTGAACATCGTTGACTGTCTCAATTATCAATTAGCTATTTGAATTTAGTTCGTTTTGACTTGTTATGCTTTCTTTTGCCGGCAGGGATGAGTATTATGCTTTGGGACTGCGCCAGATAGCTAAAGCTGTGAGCTTTCTGAACAACGACTGCAAGCTTGTAAGTATTTTCAAGTAACAGCATGCACTTTCAGCTATGTAATAAGAAGTGATAATTTTGGATTGAGTTATAATGATGTTGTAAGTGGAACCAATATTAGTATTCGTCAGTTTCTCTATATGCTTAACTAGGCACGGGTTTGAAGAATTATATGTCAACCACCTTTGTGAAGAGATATGAGCAAAATGAGCATGCTTTTGTACAATTAAGTTGTGGATGGTGTGTTGGAGGTGCATACTTCTTCTTCAAGTCTTTTGGGTACAATATGAGGATTTGCCAGTGCTGTTAAGTCTTACTGACTTTCAAGTTCTTCAACTTTGATGCTGTGCATGCTTATATTTAAGCCCTCAGAGGGATGGTCTTCAGATTTATAATCATACTGATACTTCTATATGGAAATTCAAACCATGTTGAAGTATGCATGCTGAGAAGATGCTAACTTTTCCTTTTGATCTTTAACCATGTTTAGTTTAATTATTCGTTGCGATGCATGAATCAATCTGATGTAGGACAGTAACACAAGAAGCAGAAAGGGATTAAAAGGAGAAGTAGAAGAGGAGGAATAAAAAAAGAAAGGGGATATATGAGAAGATAACAGTAGAATAGGGAAAGAGGATAAGAGGAAAGTAGAAGACTTCCATGGGAGGAAGAAATAAAGAGGGGGGAGATACCAAGAAATTGTATTTTATTCCTCTTATTTTCTCTATCCTCTTTCCCTATTCTATTGTTACCTAAAACCTCAAGTTGAAGGAAATTTCTTTGTAAATTATTTTGACCTTTTGGATTTTGTGGGTTTCCACTCTTGCAATTAGCCTTTTGTCTTTGAGTTGCATCCTCTTGGTGCTTCTTTCATGATAATATTTCTTTACTATTAAAAAAAAATTATATAGGCACTAATAACTAAATAAGAAACAAAATATTTTATTTAAATCGAATTTTGGGGTTTTGGAAGGAGTAAGCGACAAAAATATTTTATGGTAATGTGCTTGGTTTGCGATTTTTTGGGTGATTTGGAAGGAAAAGGTATCAGCTGATATTTAGAGATTGTTCCACTATGGTGCATCTGCTTTGGGATAGGTTTGTTTTCTTCTCTTTGGGCCTCAGCTACAGGAATTCATAGAGATATTCTTTTGAGTGATATGCAAAGAGATTGGATGGCTATTTTGATGTAGTCTCCTTTTTTTTTTCCTTTAAGAGGACTCTTTGTCCTCCTCTTTTGTACTTTTTTTTTTCTCTATTAATGGATTTATCTTTTATTAAAAAACTAAATAAGGAAATAAAATCAAACTCAATAAAATTTCTAATTTCCTAAACCTATAATCCTAGAATGTTCCTACTTGATTCCCATGACAATTACAAAACAACCCAAAACTCAAAACTACAAATTCATACAAATTTAGTCTTTCTTGCTACGTCATCATCCCCACACCATTTACAAAAAACTCGACCTGGAGTTTTGAATTGGTGAAGTCAAAACTTTTGATTGTTGGATATGCATGACTAGGACTTGAAATTTTCTGGATTTGCTGTTCTTAATGGAAAACAAGAATGATACTAGAGGTATTTGTTTAGAAGGAGCTGCAAACCAAGTATATAGGACAAAATCAGTGGAAGGGAGGTCAGGCACACACATCATGTTCTCATCCTTGCCTTGGACTTGCTCCCACTCTGTATTTTTCTCATCTTGCTCCATTGAAGCTTTTTGCTCATCTTTTGAGTCTTTGACGTCTCAAAGTCAATGGTCTGTGATTCTTCATTTTCTTGTTTCTCAAGTTGGAGTTGGACATGAGGAACTCCATCTTGCCTTGATTGTTCTTTTCTTAGGAATCAAGTAGGAATATTCTAAGATTCTAGGTTTAGGGCATTAGGAATTTTATTTGGGTTTGATTTTATTTACTTATATTAGTTATTAGTGGTTCCTATATAAGAGCACTTCTATTAGGGTTTTAGGTAGACTTGGATTATTAAATCAAATACAGTGTTTTGGTATCGCCCCTCTTTGTATCTCTTCTCCTTCCTTTATTTTATCCTCTCTCCTCTTTTAATTTTCGAGTTCTCCCCTTTACCCTCTTAGTTCTTCTACCTTTCCTCTTATTTCCTCTAAATTTTTTTAGAAGTATTTCTTCTAAATTTTGCTGTTATCTTCTCCTATCTTCCTCTTTCGTCTCTTTATTCCTCCTTTAATCTACTTTGCTTCCTTTGTAGTTATCCTACTTCAATAAGTATTAGAGTACAAAAGCCAAAAGCCAAAATTACAAATTTTAGTTTTTCTTGCCACATCATCACAATCACAAATAAAGTACTTTTACTTTGGAGATCTTCTGTACATTTGGATCATTGATTGTAAGTTATAGTTCTTGAAATTCTGATTCATGTGGTTATAATCCATTGTCTTCTTTCTGTGGCTTCTCTCTCCATATATCTATCTATCTCTATTATCTTCAATGTCACTTTTTGACTAGCTTTCTTTGCTGCAGGTTCATGGCAATGTTTGCTTGGCAAGTGTTGTCGTCACACCAACTTTGGACTGGAAGCTGCATGCTTTTGATGTCCTATCAGAGTTTGATGGGAATAATGAATCTGCTAGTGGACCTATGCTGGTAATTCTCATGTTTTGGTGTGAGTAATAAGTGGCAGTTTCTTTTTGACCTCTGATGTGACATACTTATGTTGTTATTGAGATTTTCGAACACAAACAGATATTAAAGTGGAATAAATTATACTCTTTTGATAAGTAGAATAAATTATAAACTACCTTCCTAAGAATAGCAAAGTTCATATGCATGGAGCATCAGGAGAAATATCTAAAGGAACCGTATTTATATTTATTCATTATCAGATTTTCCTATTGAAAGTTTGTATGATGATCAAGTTCAAGATTCATGCAGCCTCTAATATCCACAGAGGGAACTTCTTATTTATTGTTATACAGTAATTTTAACAACATATGCTTTTATTTCTTAACTATGGCGTGCTTTGTCTTGCTGATCGATAGACTTGGGGTTTGCTGTTGCTGAGATTATTTTTAGTCTGAGGGCTTTTTGATTTCTCACATTTTATTTATTTCTTTATTGTTCATCAGCAATATGAATGGCTTGTTGCATCACAATACAAGCCAATGGAGATGGTAAAGTCTGACTGGGCTGCAATCAGAAAATCTCCATCGTATGCCATTGATTCATGGGGCTTGGGTAAGATTCGTTGCTCCTTTAATGGTACAGTGAGTTGTTTATCGGCGAAATGGATGATGCAGATTATGAAATGATCTCTTTCATTGTGCACTCGTGGCAATATCTTGTATTTCCAGATGGCAATATTATGGTTGTATTTACATTCAGTGATGCTCCATTTTGGTTTGAACATAGTTTCTTTACATGTGAAATGGTTCTGGCTACCTTCATGTACTTTGCTATGATAGCTTCTTGTTCGATACGCTGATTATTGGATGATGTGAATTAACAACTGATCTCTTTCATGCTGCACTTGCACGACTGTCTTGTAGTTCCAGATGTTATCATCCTGATAATTTGTGTCTTTATATTCCGTGATGCTTTTGATTTGAACATGTTTCTGTGCATGTGAGAATCTAATCTGGCTACCACTTCTTGTTAAATACTCTGATTGTTATTAGACTCTTTACTTTAAAGGTTCAAGTACATGTGCTGCTAGTGCTGCATTCATTTGTTTGTTATTATAGTTTGATTTCTAACTAGACGATGAGAAAGTTTTCCCACTATTTTTAGGATTGCTGAACTCTTTATACATATGTTATCCTATGCATCATGCATTGTAGCCACTTGACATTCAGGATCAACTGGCATCCGTATAAATAAACATTAGAAAACGGATAAGATCATCGTTTCTATAAAAAAAGGGGATAACAATTTTGGAGTATAATAATCCTTACTTCTATAGGATAATCTTATTCAAATTCTTTTTCATTAGCTTCTGTATGCATTACTACTTTTTTTTGCTTATTTTTTCCTGCGGAAATATAGGTTTCAGCATGCAATATTTTGTTTTTGATTGATAGGCTGTCTTATTCATGAACTCTTCTCTGGTACAAAGTTGGGCAAAACAGAGGAGCTGCGCAACACTGCTTCCATTCCAAAGGTTTGCCTTTAAGTTTTTGGGTTGAGTCCAGGTTATTTATTAGTATTCTTCTTCTTCTTCAAACCTACATGTCTTCAAAGTGATGACATTTACGTTAGTATATTTGAAAATATTAAAGTGATCATGTGTATTACTGTGTGTGTGTGCATGAGTGCCTATCTCCATATGTTGGTTGTTTTGATTTTGATCTTCAAGATTAATTTTCATTTTCATATGCGTATTTTCTTGTCTCACAGTCTCTACTTCCAGATTATCAGCGGCTCTTGAGTTCCATGCCTTCTCGCAGATTGAATACATCAAAGCTTCTAGAAAATAGTGGTGAGTTCTCCTTGCTTTGGGTTTGTTGTCAGTGTTTCGAAGAATTTAACAGTCTTATGAGTACAGCATGCAGTCTGCTTTGCAAACAGGGCATTTGTCTCCTTTTGCTAGTCTGTTCTTATCCTTTTGGAATTGATCTGGGCTTTCTTTAATCTTTCTAATACTGTCATTGTGTATCTTTTGGGTTATTATATTATATTTAAGCAACTGCGGTTTCATTTTAAGAGAGTATTGAATGTGAAGAAACTATATACAGGAATCTAGCCTTCTTATTTTCTCTGTTAAGATCTTCCTGCAATAGTTTATCAAAAATATAACTTGAATAACTTGATTGGGGAACATATGGATGTTTCCTGCTAGTCCTTGGAGATAGGAAATAACTATGCAGCCACGTCTTTAGAGAAGTGTTTGAAGAAGCTAAAATTCACTTCCTTTGAAGAAAAAGGCGCTGGATTTTACATAGGAGATTTCACTGAATAAAATAACTTGTTTTATTTTGTAGATGTGCCTATGTTTTATTTGTTTGCTAGTATGCTCCTATAAGTTAAGATGCCCATCTCACCTCTTCCATTTTGCTTATGTAATTTCTGTTTCTTATACCCTTCAGCACTGTTGCATTGTTTCTGATTTTTTTTTTTCTCTTCCATTCTTTTCCCATCTACTGAATTTCGAAACTCTTGGTTTGGCAGAATATTTCCAAAATAAATTGGTGGACACTATACATTTCATGGAGATTCTTAACTTGAAAGACAGTGTTGAGAAGGATAATTTCTTCCGCAAGCTTCCAAATTTAGCGGAGCAGCTCCCTCGCCAAATTGTGCTGAAAAAGGTGTGATTTTGAATGTCATGAGATAAATTACTGAAACTTTAGTTATGCTTTACAGTGCCGGTTTTTGATGTTATCTTCTGGTTTTTACAGATACTTCCTTTATTAGCTTCTGCCGTTGAATTTGGTTCAGCTGCTGCCCCTGCCTTGACCGCATTATTAAAAATGGGTTCTTGGCTGTCGGCTGAAGAATTTAGTGTCAAGGTCGTACTCTGTCAGTAATTTTTACTGTGACCTTTCTCATTCAGTCTCTCTGAAAGCATGTGGCTGTTTTCTATTGCTTCTAAATTACTTCTGTTTGATGTGAAATTGCTTGCTATCATCTGTAGGTACTGCCAACAATTGTTAAACTTTTTGCTTCCAATGATCGAGCCATTCGAGTTGGTCTTCTGCAGCATATCGATCAATATGGAGAGTCAATATCAGCGCAAGTTGCTGATGAGCAAGTAAGCAGTCAACAGTTAAATGTTTTAAGTGTCTCTGTAATATTCAAGAAAAGTCTAATTACTTCTGTTGGATAAGTCCTGATTAAGATTGTAAATATTTACCATCAATTTGGAATGCTTGTGACTAGGTCTACCCTCATGTTGCCACCGGATTTTCGGACACATCTGCTTTTCTACGGGAATTGACTCTTAAATCCATACTTGTATTGGCTCCTAAGGTATGTGTATCTAATTTTCTGGTATCACAATTCTTGTTTCATGATATTTGTTATGATTATATTTGATGATGAAATCTTGTAAGTTCCTCCCAAAATTTGATTTTTTTTTACCATCCCATTTTTCACTTAGACCAAAGTGTATTTCACTTAGATCATGATAAATTCTACTTTCGTGGTCACCAGCTAAGATAAAAGTGCATTACAAATTATAAGAAAGAGGAAGAGATTTCGATTAATACGAGCAGAATTTCTTGAGGGTATAATTTGACCTTCAGGGCACCGTTTTAAGAAATGATTCTTTTGGTTTTGACGCAACTTTTTGAAACCTAGTTCGTGCAAAATTTTCAAAGGATATTACCATCGTAACTATTTTAACGAAAATGCACAAAAAAAAAGTGAGCTATAACTTTCGAAAATTTTCAGTTTCTTCCAAAATCTCATTTTTCTAGGCAATCCCATTTTTTAGGTGGACCAAAGCGTAATTTACTTACATCATGATAAAAAGGTCACTAGCCATGAAAAAATAGGATAAAAGTGTATTACAAATTGTTGGAAGGAGGAAAAATATTCGATTAATACGATCAAAAATTTTTGAGGGCATAATTTGGCCTCCAAGGTTCCGTTTTCGTAAACAATCCATTTTGTTTTGACGTAAATTTTTGAAACCTAGTTTGTGACAAAATTTCAAAGGAAATGATCATCGTAACTATTTTAGTAAAAATGCATAAAAAATGTGAGCACTTGCGAAAATGTTCAGTTTTTTTCCAAAATTTGATTTTTCTAGACAATCTCATTTTTCACTTATACCAAAACGTATTTCACCGAGATGTGAAATTCCACTTTCGAGCTCATAATCCATCAAAAAATAGGATAAAAGTGCATTACAAATTGTAGGAAAACGAAAGAGAATTCAATTAACACGAGAAAAACTTTTTGAACGTATAATTTGGCCTTGAGGGACGCATTTTGGGAAAGGATCCTTTTTGTTTTGAGGTAAATTTTTGAAACCTAGTTGGCACCAAATTTTCAAAAGAAATGATCATCGTAAGTATTTTAGTGAAAATGCACAAAAAACGTAAACTATAACCTTCGAAAATGGTCGGTTTCTTTCAAAATTTGAATTTTCTTTACCATCTCATTTTTCACTTGGACTAAAGCGTATTTAACTTATATAATGATAAATTCCACTTTCGAGATCACTAGCCATTATAAAATAGGATTAAAGTGTATTATAAACCGTAGAAAAGAGGAATAGAATTCGATTAACATGAGCAAAACTTCTTAAGGGTATAATTTGGCCTTCAGGGCTTCGTTTTGGAAAATTATCTGTTTGATTTTGACCTAAATTTTTGAGACCTATTTCGTGTCAAATTTTCAAAAGAAATGACCATCGTAACTATTTTAGTGAAAATGCATAAAAAACGTGAGCTACAACTTTTGAAAAGACAAAGTTCTTCCAAAATATGATTTTTCTAGACTATTTTGTTTTCCATTAGGACCAAAGAGTATTTCACTTAGATAATGATAAATTCCACTTTCGAGGTCCACCACCATTAAAAAAAAGTATAAAATTGCATTATAAATTGTAGGAAAGATGAAAAGAATTTGATTCACACAAGTAAAACTTCTTGAGGGTATGATTTGGCCTTCAGGGGCTCATTTTTGGGAAATAATTCGTTTCGTTTTGATTTAATTTTTCCAAACATAGTTATTGGCAAATTTTTAAAGAAATTGACCATCATCACTATTTTAATGAAAATAAACAAAAAAACGCGAGTTACCTTTGAAAATGGTTAATTTCTTCCAAAATTTGATTTTTCTTAACAATCTCATTTTTCATTTTTCACTTTTCACTTGGACCAAATCATATTAAACTTAGAACATGATAAATTCCACTTTTGAGATTACAAACCATAAAAAAGAGGATAAAAGTGCATTACAAATTGTAAGATAGGAATAGGAGAATTCGATTAACACGAGCAAAACTTCTTGAGGATATAATTTAACATTCATGGCTCCGTTTTGGGAAATAATCATTTTGGTATTTATGTAATATTTTGAAACCTAGTTTGTGGCAAACTTTCAAAAGAAATGACTATCGTAAGTATTTTAGCGAAAATGCACAAAAAAGTTACCTATATAACCTTCCAAAATGGTCAGTTTCTTCCAAAATTTGATTTTTCTTGACCGTCTCATTTTCACTTAGACCAAAACATATTTCACTTATATCATTAAAAATTTCACTTTCAAGGTCACCAGCCAACATAAAATAGGATTAAAGTGCATTACAAACTGTAGGAAAGATGAAGAGAATTCGAATAACCAAAGCAAAATTTCTTGAGGGTATAATTGGCATTTTTTGGGCTATGCTTTGAAAAATTATCCGTTTGATTTTGATATAACTTGTTGAAACTAGTTTGTGGAAAATTTTCGAAGGAAATGACCAGTGCAACTATTTTAGCGAAAATGCACAAAAAAGTGAATTATAACCTTCGAAAATGGTTAGTTTCTTTCAAATTTTGATTTTTCTGGATTATCTTATTTTTCACTTGGACCAAAGTGTATTTCACTTAGATCATATTTAATTCCACTTTGGAGGCAACCAACTCTAAAAAAAAAGAAGATAAAAGTGCGTTATAAATTGTAAGAAAGAGTGAGCGAATTCGATTAACACGAGCAAGATTTCTTGGGGGTATAATTTAGCCTTAAGGGCTCCATTTTGAGAAATGATCCGTTTGGTTTTTATGTAAGTTTTTGAAACCTACTTCGTGAAAAAATTTCAAAGAAAATGACAATCGTAACTATTTTAGTGAAAATGCACAAAAAAGTGAGTTATAACGTTAAAAATTGGTCAATTTCTTTCAAAATTTGATTTTTCTAGACAATCCCATTTTTCACTTACACCAAAGCATATTTCACTTAGATCATGATAATTTTTAATTTCGAGGTCACCAACCATAAAAAATTGGATAAAAGTGTATTACAAATTATAGAAAAAAGGAATTTAGAGAATTCGATTAACACGAGTAAAACTTATTGAGTATATAATTTGGCCTTCAAGGCTCCGTTTTTGAAAATGATCTGTTTGGTTTTGACGTAACTTTTTGAAACCTAGTTCGTGGTAAATTTTCAAAGGAAATGTTCATCGTAACTATTTTAGCTAAACTACCTAAAAAACGTGAGCTATAACCTTCGAAAATGGCATTTTTGATGTAAAAAGTGTGTACTTTTTATGTTCTTGGAGCAAAGTGATGACTTCCCCCCAATTTGTTAACGGTTGCGAAATTGATACATCTTCCATAATTATTTTCATTTTTTGTTAATTTTTTAAATTAATATCCTGAGTAAAATGTTGATGTTAATGGTTTTTCATGTGCGTAATCTGATGATTCTTGGAGTTCTTTAGTACAGAATTTCTGCATTTCAAGATTGTCCTATACTCCTCTATTCCCTATCTGTGTTGTCACAAGTTTAGATGTTACTTATTTATTATACTAGGGCAGATGGTTAATGTGGTTTTTAGTCATATCTGAAATGTTATTTTGGTTTGACTTGACATTGCAGCTTTCTCAACGCACTCTTTCAGGGTCCTTATTGAAGTATCTTTCCAAGTTACAGGTATGGCATTGTCCATATGTTGATGGAGCTTAATTTTACTCATTCTTCTTGTATTACAGTTTAAACTTTTTTCATTTTCTAATTTTTGGTGTTAAATTTTGTTTATTGTCGATTCTTTTTATTTATTCTTTACCGTGACGTGGTCGGGGTGTTGTTTCTTCTTTAGGATCTGTTTTTGTGCTTTTAATAGTTCTATTTTGTGCAGGTTGATGAAGAGCCGGCAATCAGAACAAATACCACAATATTACTTGGAAATATTGCTAGCTACCTAAATGAAGGGGTTAGTATCTGCTAATAGCCACTCTTTGATTCTTGAGCATCCTGAATTACTTGATATTTTTGTTTGAAATGATCAGTCTCTACTTTCTAATTTCATGCTTCTTATCCTTTTAATGATAACAGCTTTCTACTACTCAATCAGTGATCATTGGTAAATAGGATTTATTAAGTTTATCCTTGCTTGAACTTGTCGTCTGATATTGTTTTGAATTTACATTGCAGACAAGGAAGAGAGTTTTGATTAATGCTTTTACTGTCCGTGCGTTGCGTGATACTTTCTCCCCTGCCCGAGGAGCAGGTATAAGAACTTTGTATGGTGTTACCTAAGCCTATTGATCAGCTAGTTTTTGATAAAGCTTTCGCTGTGGAAATTTTCTGATATTTAGAATCACTGCCTGGTCCATGGTTTTGGACACTGACTAATTTCTAAAGATTTCCCGCTAATTTATTTTGTAGATATCACCTAGCTTATAGGGAATTATTTCATTTCAGGAGTTATGGCTTTATGTGCCACCAGTTCTTATTATGAAATCACCGAGATAGCAACTCGGATTCTTCCAAATGTTGTTGTACTTACCATTGATCCTGACAGGTTATATTTTGTTGGATATTTTTTGAAGTGTTCTCTCTCTTTAAAAATGAAAAGGATTTTTACTTTCATTTCTTTGAAACAGCGATGTTCGATCAAAGGCATTTCAAGCAGTAGAACAATTTTTGCAGATAGTGAAGCAAAACCATGAAAAGGTGCGGTTTAAAATTCTTATTTCAAGCATAGGCTTATCAAAAAAATTTCAAGCATGTGCTTGATGTATAAATGCTCTATTGAACTCTCTTGTTTGAGATTGGGTTCATATAACCTTGCGTCTTGCGTCTTTTGGTTCCATTTCTTTTCCTATCACTTTCTTGGTGAGATACCAAAGTGTTTTCCATCTCGGTGTTTTATCATCTCTAAAGCATAGTATTTTGTTATGTTGATTCCTTTTCTCTGTGTTCATTTGTAGACAAATACTGGAGATACCACCGGGCCTGTGACCACCGGAATCTCATCAATACCAGGAAACGCTAGTTTACTTGGGTGAGTTGCAGAAATTTTCATCATATGAGGACCGTACAGAAAGGCCATTACCCTGTGCCAATCACACCGAAGCCTAGATCTTTTGGGTTCATATAACCTTTATTTCCCCCTCCCCCTGGAAATTATATTTTTATAAGTGGCTACTTTAATTAGATAGAATAACACGGAGCCAATGCTTTTATATGTGAGGGTGGGCAGAAAAAGAAGTGGTGCAGCTCCTTGTCAAAACTATTTTTGCTGGGTCCCCTTTTTGGTACTGACACTAAAGTCATAATTACCATGCAGATGGGCCATGAGTTCCTTGACTCTTAAAGGTAAACCTTCTGAGCAAGCTTCACTTGCTTCTGCAACTTCAGCCACACCTCCAACTTCCAGAACCTCTAATGCGAGCTCTGGTATGCTTCTTTCTCACTTGTTTTTACTTTTTAGTGGTGTTTAGATTATTTGAAAATTTATTTTCTATGATTTTTTTTTCTCCTGCCCATATCTTGGCTACTGGATATTCATGGACAATGGACTGATCAAATAAAATTAGTCTATAAATTTCTTAAAAAATGGAATGGTTGAAGGAGTAAAACAGATGTCCTGTCATCCACTATATGAACTCATCACTTCAAAAACCTTATAATTTCATATCTGCATAGATTTTTCTATTTGTTTATACGATGAATTAATTTTTGGGAATGGTCCAAGAAGAAGCGAATGATAAAGTTGTCCCTTCTTGAAGATGTATTTGTTAGACTATGCAGTCAATTCACTGTGCTTTCAGCAGATCATTACATTTACCTTATTTTATGTGAATACACAATTCAGTTGCTAATTTTGTTTTCTGTGACAATCCTAGTAATGGAGATTCAAAGTACAACACTAGTTCATGTAAGTTCCAGCATAGACTTGGCCGATCAACCTGCACCTGTGTCTCCTACTTCAACAGATGGCTGGGGAGAAATCGAAAATGGAATTCACGAAGAACATGACAGTGATAAAGATGGATGGGATGAACTTGAACCCCTTGAAGAGCTAAAGCCATCTCCAGTTCTTGCAAACATTCAGGCAGCTCAAAAACGCCCCGTCTCACAACCTGTTTCACAGCCAAGAGTACAAGGTAATAATATTCTTTTGACTTCTTGTAGTTAACTGATCCTCTTTATTTAGATTTCTTCGTGTATATGAAGACCATCATTTGAATATTAGATACATTTCCTGATCCATCCTTTATCATACATTTAGGAATTTAACCTTTTGGTTTATTGCCATTGCTTACTGAGACATTCAGTAAATTTATTGAATGGGTGTTTTATTTTCTTCCCTTTTGGGTTTTCTTCTTTCCCTCAGCTACAAGTTTGCGACCAAAGAATACAGTGAAGGTGACCAAAAATGAAGATGATGACTTGTGGGGTTCCATAGCTGCCCCTGCTCCAATAACTACATCAAAAGCTTTGAATGTAAAAACAGCAGTAACACATGAAGATGATGACCCTTGGGCTGCCATTGCTGCTCCTCCACCTGCTACTAGGGCAAAGCCTTTATCAGCTGGCAGAGGCAGAGGAGCTAAACCTGCTGCTCTAAAATTGGGTGCGCAACGGATAAATCGGACATCCTCATCTGGGATGTGAATTACATAGCTAAGAACATAACAAAAGAGGGGATAATTATACATTTTTCTCTCATGGTAAATGGTTTTCACATTTAAAGTACAATGAATCCAGGTCACCATGAGTTATATCTGCTACTTGCTCCGACATATTATTCGATTTGTAATATCATTCTTTTTCTACCAAATTCCGTTTCTTTGTTTTTGTTGTTCTTATAAGGAAACTGTTTGTCTAACACTGCAAGTCAGTTTTGATTACATATGGTGTAGAGTATGTAGTTTAACTAGCAAATTACTAGGGCTTATAAACATATTTGGGATGTAATGTGCTGAACATTTATTTTCAGGATATGATGGAAAATTCTGGGGCATTCAGATTCGATGTGATTTCTTTATTTCATTGTCCTTAAATTGTATGAGTCAAGGTGTTGTATCATGTTAATTACTCCTATAATGTTTATGGTTCTCTGTTATTTTCATATTTTTGAGAATACAAGTTTGTGGTCAGCTAATGTTATCCCTTTCGCTAAGCTCTCTTAGTGTTGCTTTTGTTTTGGGTACATTGACAAGGAAGGGGATAGAACTTGGGTTTTCTATATAAAGGTCAAGGGGATCGGTGTTCTGTAAGTGTCTTTTTTGGTAGATTGACCATATTGCTGACTTCTTGGTACGTTAAGTGAAAGAAAGTATAGAAGTCCAATAAAATCTAAAGATTCTAAACCCAGTGGATAGAACTTGTTTATAAACTCAAAGAAGTTTGCTAGGCTAGACCTCAATCTAATTACCAATTCAGTGCTCAGAATTACGAAATAGAAATTGAATATCACAAGCACGAAAAGAAAGCAGGGTTACATTAACAAAGAGAGTATCACTGGATGAAAAGAAAATTTATAATTTCTCTCTTTTTGTGCCATCTAATGATAAAAAAAAAATTTGTTTTGTGCTATGTATCTTTTTATAATACAAAACTAAGCAAAAAAAATTGAGATAAACATGAGGGTGGACGCTTCCATATAGTTACAAAGGTACAAAACACCAAGATATTTCAATATCAAGTCAAATTAAATAAATATTACTAGAATATATGAGATCTCTATAAATGTAAGGCTTAATTACAAATTTCATTTAGTGATTTGGATGGATTTTGTTTTAAACATTGAGTAAATTTCAGTTGGCCTATCAAAAAAAATTATGACAGTGTGCTTGGTTTGCGATTTTTTGGGTGATTTGGAAGGAAAATGTATCAGCTTAGAGATTGTTCCACGATGGTGCATCAGCTTTGGGATAGGATTGTTTTCTTCTCTTTGGGCCCCGACTACAGTAATTCATAGGGATATTCTTTGGAGTGATATGTACAAAGATGGGATGGCTATTTTGATATAGTCTCCTTTTTTCCTTTAAGAAGACTCTTTGGCCTCCTATTTTGTACCTTTTTTTTCTGTATTAATGGATTTATATTTTATTAAAAAAACTAAATAAGGAAACAAAATCAAACTAAGTAAAATTTCTAATTTCCTAAACCTATAATCCTAGAATGTTCTTACTTGATTCCCATGACAATTACGAAACAATCAAAACTCAAAACTACAAATTCATACAAATTTAGTCTTTCTTGCTACGTCATCACCCCCCACCATTTACAAAAAAACTCAACCTGGAGTTTTGAAGTGATGAAGTCAAAACTTTCGATTGTTGGATATGCATGACTAGGACTTGAAATTTTCTGGATGTGCTGTCCTTAATGGAAAACAAGAATGATACCAGAAGTATTTGTTTAGAAAGAGTTGCAAACCAAGTATATAGGACAAAATCGGTGGAAGGGAGGTAAGGCACTCACATATCATGTTCTCATCCTTGCCTTGGACTTGCTACCACTCTATATTCTTCTCATCTTGCTCCGTTGAAGCCTTTTTTTAATATTTTTTTTATTATTTTATTTTATCTTTTGAGTCTTGACATCTCAAAGTCAATGGCCTGTGATTCTTCATTTTCTTGTTTCTCAAGTTGGAGTTGGACATGAGGAACTCTATCGTGCCTTGATTGTTCTTTTCTTAGGAATCAAGTAGGAATATTCAAAGATTCTAGGTTTAGGACATTAGGAATTTTATTTGGGTTTGATTTTATTTACTTGTATTAGTTATTAGTGGTGCCTATATAAGAGCACCTCTATTAGAATTTTAGGTAGACCTGGATTATTAAATCAAATATAGTGTTTTGGTATCGCCCCTCTTTGTATCTCTTCTCCTTCCTTTATTTTATCCT
Organism: Bretschneidera sinensis; assembly: GCA_023935145.1. Lineage (NCBI taxonomy): Eukaryota > Viridiplantae > Streptophyta > Magnoliopsida > Brassicales > Akaniaceae > Bretschneidera > Bretschneidera sinensis. Next base: position 714,812 of record CM043699.1, read on the forward strand.
CTCTCCTCTTAATTTTCGAGTTCTCTCCTTGACCCTCTTAGTTTTTCTACCTTTCCTCTTATTTCCTCTAATTTTTTTACAAGTATTTCTTCTAAATTTTGCTGTTATCTTCTTCTATCTTCCCCTTTCCTCTCTTTATTCCTCCATTAATGCTTCTTTTGTAGTTATCCTACATCAATCGGTATTAGAGTGCATAAGCCAAAATCCAAAATTACAAATTTTAGTTTTTTTTGCCACGTCATCACAATCACAAATAAAGTACTTTTACTTTGGAGATCTTCTGTACATTTGCATCATTGATTATAAGTTATAGTTCTTGAAATTCTGATTCATGTGGTTATAATCCATTGTCTTCTTTCTGTGGCTTCTCTCTCCATATATCTATCTATCTCTATTATCTTCAATGTCACTTTTTGACTAGCTTTCTTTGCTGCAGGTTCATGGCAATGTCTGCTTGGCAAGTGTTGTCGTCACGCCAACTTTGGACTGGAAGCTGCATGCTTTGATGTCCTATCAGAGTTTGATGGGAATAATGAATCTGCTTGTGGACCTATGCTGGTAATTCTCATGTTTTGGTGTGAGCAATAAGTGGCAGTTTCTTTTTGACCTCTGATGTGACATACTTATGTTACTGAGATTTTCAAACACAAACAGATATTAAAGTGGAATAAATTATACTCTTTTTTGATAAGTAGAATAAATTATAAACTACCTTCCTAAGAAAAGCAAAGTTCATATGCATAGAGCATCGGGAGAAATATCTAAAGGAGCCGTATTTATATTTATTCATTATCAGATTTTCCTTTTGAAAGTTTGTATAATGATCAAGTTCAAGATTCATGCAGCTGGTAATATCCACAGAGAGAACTTCTTATTCATTGTTATACAGTAATTTTAACAACATATGCTTTTATTACTGTGTGTGTGTGCATGAATGCCTATCTCCATATGTTGGTTGTTTTGATTTTGATCTTCAAGATTAATTTTCATTTTCGTAAGTATATTTTCTTGTCTTACAGTCTCTACTTCCAGATTATCAGCGGCTCTTGAGTTCCATGCCTTCTTGCAGATTGAATACATCAAAGCTTCTAGAAAATAGTGGTGAGTTCTCCTTGCTTTGGGTTGGTTGTCAGTGTTTCGAAGAATTTAACAGTCCTATGAGTACCGCATGCAGTCTGCTTTGCAAACAAGGCATTTGTCTCCTTTTTCTAGTCTGTTCTTATCCATTTGGAATTGATCTGGACTTTCTTTAATCTTTCTAATACTGTCATTGTGTATCTTTTGGGTTATTATATTATATTTAGGCAACCGCGGTTTCATTTTAAGAGAGTATTGAATTGAAGAAACTATATACAGGCATCTAGCCTTTTTGTTTTCTCTGTTGTTAAGATCTTCCTGCAATAGTTTATCAAAAATATAACTTGAATAACTTGATTGGGGAACATATGGATGTTTCCTGCTAGTCCGTGGAGATATGAAATAACTATGCAGCCATGTCTTTAGAGAAGTGTTTGAAGAAGCTATAAGTCACTTCCTTTGAAGAAGAAGGAGCTGGATTTTATATAGGAGATTTCACTGAATAAAATAATATGTTTTGTTTTGTAGATGTGCCTATGTTTTATTTGTTTGCTAATATGCTCCTATAAGTTAAGATGCCCATCTCACCTCTTCCATTTTGCTCATGTAATTTCTGTTTCTTATACCCTTCACCACTATTGCATTGTTTCTGATTTTTTTTTCCTCTTCCATTCTTTTCCCCTGTCTCTACTGAACTTCAAAATTCTTGGTTTGGCAGAATATTTCCAAAATAAATTGGTGGACACTATACATTTCATGGAGATTCTTAACTTGAAAGATAGTGTTGAGAAGTGTTGGGTTTTTTGTCTAAGAATTAAAGATTGAAGATTTCAGCTTCAGCAGCAATTGGCGCCTAGCCACAAGCTTTGCTTGCCTAGGCGCGAACCTTTGTGCCCAGGCGCAGACCTCTGTGCCTAAGCGCAAGCTTTGCGTGCCTAGGCATGGACCTGTGTGCCGAGGCAGGGACCGCCCGCGCCGCGGCTGTCCGAATGTCAGGATGTTCACCATTTTGGAGCGCACCGCGGCACAAAGTCTACCTGAAACCAGATTTTGGGCTCTTTCAGCTGGTGTGTTGTTTTTGGTTAAAATGCACAGGTTCACTTAGACCACTTAAGTGGTCCATGATTGTTTGGTTCTCAAGATCTAACGGTTGAAATTGGTTTCAAGTTGTTTATGGTAGTTATTGCTCTATATAAAGGGTTATCTATGAGCAATAACTAAAAACAAGAAGAAGAAGGAATATCAAATGCACAAGTGTTCTTCTCATTCCAAGATTGGCTGGTGTTTAGAGAGAAAGACTATCAAATCTTCAGAGGTTTTTCTAGTGAGAGAGTGTAAGAAAGATTGGGGTTTTAGGGCTTTGTAATTGGGATTTTCTTGGGGAAAATCCCAGTTCTTATCTCTGTCTTTTCTTTTCTCTCATTTATCAAGAACACATGGTTCTTGAAGAGGTGTTGCTGTAATTGTAAGAACTCAATTGATTTAGTGCAGAGAGCTCAAAGGAGCTCATGGGGCAATTTGCCGAACCTCGATAACAATTGCTTGTGTTTTCTCTTTTGTGGTTTGATTCTTGTCTTGGTCCAAATCATTATAGATTTGGGTGTTTGAAGGTCACAACCTGAGATTCTTAGGTGATTTTTCAACAAGAAGGATACTTTCTTCCGCAAGCTTCCAAATTTAGCGGAGCAGCTCCCTCGCCAAATTGTGCTGAAAAAGGTGTGATTTTGAATTTGTCATCAGATAAATCACTGAAACTTTAGTTATGCTTTTCAGTGCCGGTTTTTGATGTTATCTTCTGGTTTTTACAGATACTTCCTTTATTAGATTCTGCCCTTGAATTTGGTTCTGCTGCTGCCCCTGCTTTGCCAACATTATTAAAAATGGGTTCTTGGCTGTCGACTGAAGAATTTAGTGTCAAGGTCGTACTTTGCCAGTAATTTTTACTGTGACCTTTCTCATTCAGTCTCGCTGGAAGCATGTGGCTGTTTTCTATTGCTTCTAAATTACTTCTGTTTAATGGGAAATTGCTTGCTATCATCTGTAGGTACTGCCAACAATTGTTAAACTCTTTGCTTCCAATGATCGAGCCATTCGAGTTGGTCTTCTGCAGGATATTGATCAATATGGAGAGTCAATATCAGCGCAAGTTATTGATGAGCAAGTAAGCAGTCAACAGTTAAGTGTTTTAAGTGTCTCTGTAATATTCAAGAAATGTCTAGTTACTTTTGCTGTATAGTCCTGATTAAGATTGTAAATATTTACCATCAATTTGGAATGCTTGTGACTAGGTCTACCCTCATGTTGCCAACGGATTTTCAGACACATATACTTTTCTCTGGGAATTGACTCTTAAATCCATGCTTGTATTGGCTCCTAAGGTATGTGTATCTAATTTTCTGGTATCACAATTCTTGTTTCATGATATTTGTCATGATTACATTTGATGATGAAATCTTGTAAGTTCCTCCCAAAATTTGATTTTTTTTACCATCCCAATTTTTACTTGGACCGAAGTGTATTACACTTAAATCATGATAAATTCTACTTTCGAGATCATAACCATAAAAAGATAAGATAAAAATGCATTACAAATTGTAAGAAAGAGGAAGAGTATTCGATTAACACAAGCAAAACTTCTTAAGGGTATAATTTGGCCTTCAGGGCACCATTTTATGAAATTATCCATTTGGTTTTGAAATAACTTTTTGAAATTTAGTTTGTGAAATTTTTTCAAAGGAAATGACCACCATATCTATTTAGTGAATGCACAAAAAGACGTGAGCTATTATAACCTTCAAAAGTAGCTAGTTTCTTCCAAAATTTGATTTTTTAATGTCATCCCATTTTTTACTTGGACCAAAGCGAATATCATTTAGATTAGGGGTGGCAATTCGGGTTGACCGGTCGTGTTCGTGTCGACACGAACACGACACGATTATTAATCGTGTCAAGAAAACCCAACACGAACACGATACGATTTTTAAATAGGTAACACGACACGACACACTTAACCCGTTTAATAAACGGGTCGTGTTAGACCCGACACAACACGCTTAACCCATATAATAAACGGGTTGTGTTAGACCCGACACGACACGACACAACACAACTAATTTTTCATAATCCGACACGACAACACGACACGATTAACGTGCCATGACCTATTTATTACATAAGCAAATATAAGTTATCATCTATTCATTCATAATCCAAATTTCAAAATATTCATGATCCAAATATACATAAAAAAAAAAAAGTTATCATCTAAACAACGGTTCAACCATAAGCAAAAAACAAAAAAGAAACAATAACACCATAAGTTACTCATAAGCCATCCAATCACAAGTACACAATATTACAACATTAGTCAACCAAATCAGCAGCAGAACCCTCAGAAGGAGGTGCAAATGATTCATTCTCATTCATATTCAAATTCATATCCATTACATCAGAAGTAAGCTCCTCTATTGCTTTTGCGGCGATTTCTACAAAGAAAAAAATAAAACAAATAAATATTTCCCTATTTATTCCATCATTTAAATTATAGTTGGAGTAGATTTCTATTTTGATATTTAAGTTGAAGAAGAAGATTTGATAGTTATAATACCCAATCCTTTTTCTTTTCCTACCTACCCTCTTAAATCTTACCATTAAATCAAAATAATAATAAAATCAACTTAAAACATCCTTAATTAGAATTATAAGTTGAAAATAAGCTTAACCAAACAAAGAAAATAGCAAGGGAAATGTTCCAGAAAAATGAGAAGAAAAAAAGTCAGGTAAAACTTTATGAACTACTCACTAATAATATTCTCATCATGAATCCAACCCAAGTTAATTCAATGAGAATATTTCGGATCATACAAGAAAAAAGATCATTTATCAAAATTCTGAAGTACAGGTTAGCCAAATACTTTTAATGTAACTTCAATGACTAACCAGAAAATAATTAAATGAAAATAGTCACACATCTAGTCACAGGAATTAGATATGCCATCAAAAATTTGGCTCACAGTCGCTCTATACAGGGCAGCTTCAACAAGGAGATAAAATCATTTTTTTCCTTCCACAGCTAAAGTGTTTGTATGATAATACTAACACTGTAAAAAGTTTCCTCCTCTAGAAATATGTTGGCCATGCTCTGACTACTAGTTTAGTAGTTCAAAAGGTTTTGGGGGGGGGGAGGTTGGGGGGGAGGAGGTAAGCTACACAGAAAGAAATCAGTACAGGTTTGCTCAACTACATTACTCCACAACAATTCTCCACAGATTAGTTCAATTATTCATCTGCCCCTTTCACCAGATTTTAAATTCATCAAGCAATAAAATTGAAGCAAATCCACTAAACATCTCAATAGAACAACTTGCAGGTTAAGCGGTAGGATCGGAGGACTTCCGTAATGTGCAAGAGATAGTGACCGTTCTTATAACCAATCAATCAGTAACACTATTGTATACTCAGAACAGAAGATGATCGCTTTAGTAAAAGAGTTGTGAATTGCATAGATATATTTTATGGTTAAGCTGTTTATTGAGTATCATCATTTCTGTTTTTTGTTTAAAAAAATCCTACATCACCAGCCATACTTATTTTTTCATGAATAACTTCAAGATCCAGTGATGCAATATCATGCCAGACTGCCAGTGGCCCGAAAATCACATAAAAGAGACCATATTTTAGGATTTAAAATGTTAACAGAAAATGTAGACTCATTTAGATAGTATAAAAAAATATGCTTAAATGAAATACCAATGTGAAATTGCATCCAATCATAAAAATGAAATACAAATCCTTGGTCTAACATAAATCCATGACTAATTATAGTCTCAGAATTGTAAGTTGTTGAAGAAAGGAATTATAATCTGGAGAAGCCCACTATTCTAAAAACACATGATAAGGAATTTCTAGCATTGCCACAAGAAAAATAAAATCATAATCCCTAAAATCAAACTGAACTACTTAAACCCACCAACAAAACATTCAAATTCAATTCAATCACTGAGTCCAAAAATCTACCCATGAGCAAATCAAAACCCCTAATAAATTAATCCCAATCACAATCCCTAACCTAACCCAGCATATATTCTAGGGCCTCAAACCACTTACAACAAGTTTAAAAAACTAAACTCCAAAAATTATTTAAAAATTATAAGAACCGTAGTGAAAAGAGAGAGAAGGAGAGATTTTTTTTACCTCAGCTACTTTGAATCCAAAGAGAGGAAAGTAACGAGATAGAGAATGAGAGAGAGAGGCTCTCTATTGTATTGAGAGAGACAAAGAACAAAAGGAGAACGCAAATATGAGGAAACTAGACCGATGCGGTGATGTGGCCGACGAATGGACCGGTGCGGCGTGGTTGGCGGCTGTAGATCGAGAGAGAAATGGAGAGACGAGAGAGGCCGCCGTGCAGTGTTTCTGTGTCTGTGGATTGTAAAATTAGTATTAGGGTTTATTTCATATATATATATATTAAGATTTTTTTTAATTTAATAGATATTTTTTTAAATGGGTCATAAATTGGTCATGGGTCATAACCGTGTCAACACAACCCATTAACCCGCGACCCATTAATTGTGTCATAATCGTGTCATTTCGGGTTGACTGGTCAACTTGCGACACAACACGATTATTCCGTGTCATAATCGTGTCGACACGATTACGACACGAACCCGATTATACTCAACACTAACACACTTTATTTCGTGTCGTGTCGTGTCGGGTTCACGTGTAGTGTCCAAAATTGCCACACCTAATTTCGATCATATTTACTTCAACTTTCAAGGCCAGCAGTAATAAAATATAGGATAAAAATGCATTATAAATAGAAAACGATTAACACGGGCAAATTAAGAGAATATCACTTAAATTGTTGGAAGGAGTAAGAGTATATGATTAACACGAGCAAAACTTTTTGAGGGCATAATTTGGCCTTCAAGGCTCCGTTTTCGTAAGTGATTCGTTTTGTTTTGATGTAACTTTTTGATACCTAGTGCATGACAAATTTTCAAATGAAATGACCATCGTAACTATTTTAGCGAAAAAAAAGAAGTGAGCTATACCTTTGAAAATATCCATTTTTTTCAAAATTTGATTTTTCTAGACCATCATATTTTTCACATATACCAAAACGTATTTCACTTAGATATGTGAAATTCCACTTCTAAGCTCACAATCCATTAAAAAAAGGATAAAAGTGCATTACAAATTGTAGGAAAGTGGAAGAGAATTTGATTAACACGAGCAAAACTTTTTGAATGTATAATTTGGCCTTCAGGGACCCATTTTGGGAAAGGATCCTTTTCTTTTTGATGTAACTTTTAGAAACCTAGTTGGCGCCAAATTTTAAAAGAAAATGACTATCATAAGTATTTTAGCGAAAATGCACGAAAAACGTGAGCTATAACCTTAAAAAATGGTCAGTTTCTTCCGAAATTTGAATTTTCTTGACCATCCCATTTTCACTTGGACCAAAGCGTATTTCACTTATATCTTGATAAATTCCGCTTTCGAGGTCACTAGCCATCATAAAATAGAATTAAAGTGCATTAGAACCGTAGAAAAGAGGAATAGAATTTGATTCACACGAGCAAAACTTTTTAAGAGTATAATTTGGCCTTTAAGGCTTCGCTTTGGAAAATTATTTGTTTGATTTTGACCTAACTTTTTGAGACCTATTTCGTGTCAAATTTTCAAAGGAAATGACAATCGTAACTATTTTAGTGAAAATGTATAAAAAAAACATGACCTGTCTTTGCAAAAAACCAATTTCTTCCAAAATCTGATTTTTCTATATATTTCAGTTTTTCGTTAGGACCAAAGAGTATTTCACTTAGATAATGATAAATTACACTGTTGAGGTCACCAGCCATAAAAAAAAGGATAAAACTGCATTAGAAATTGTAGGAAAGAGGAAGAGAATTCAATTAACACAAGCAAAACTTCTTGTGGGTATAATTTGGCCTTCAGGGGCTCTGTTTTGAGAAATGACCCGTTTCGTTTTGATTTAATTTTTTTAAACATAGTTCTTGGCAAATTCTCAAAAGAATTGGCAATCATAACTATTTTAGCGAATTTTCTTGACCATCCAATTTTTCACTTGGACCAAATCATATTTCACTTAGGACATGATAAATTTCAATTTCAAGATTAGCATCTATAAAAAAAAGGATAAAAGTGCATTAAAAATTGTAGGAGAGAGGAATAAGAGAATTCGATTAACACGAGCAAAACTTCTTGATGATATAATTTGGCCTTCATGGCTCCGTTTTGAGAAATAATCCTTTTGGTTTTTACATAACTTTTTGAAACCTAGTTCGTGGTAAATTTTCGAAGGAAATGACTATCGTAAGTATTTTAGCGCAAATGCACGAAAAATGAGAGCTATATAACCTTTGAAAATGGCTAGTTTCTTCCAAAATTTAATTTTTCTTGACCATCCTATTTTTAACTTGGACTAAAATGTATTTCAATTATATCATTAAAAATTTCACTTTCGAGGTCACTAGCCATCATAAAATAGGATTAAAGTGCATTACAAACTGTAGGAAAGAGGAAGAGAATCCAATTAACACGAGTAAAACTTCTTGAGGGTATAATTTGGCCTTCGGAGCTATGCTTTGGAAAATTATCCATTGGATTTTGAAGTAACATTTTGAAACCTAGTTCGTGGAAATGACCAGTGTAACTATTTTAGCGAAAATGCACAAAAAACTTGAGTTAACCTTCGAAAATGGCCAAGTTCTTCCAAATTTTTATTTTTATAGACTATCTTATTTTTCACTTTGACCAAAGTGTATTTCACTTAGATCATTTTTAATTCCACTTTGGAGGCAATAAACTTTAAGAAAGAGAGGATAAAAGTACATTATAAATTATAGGAAAGAGGGAGAGAATTCGATTAACATGAACAAGACTTCTTAAGGGTATAAGTTGGCCTTCAGGGCTCTGTTTTGGGAAATGATATGTTAGTGTTTACATAAGTTTTTGAAACCTAATTTGTGAAAAAATTTCAAAGAAAATGATCATCGTAACTATTTTAGCGAAAAGGCACAAAAAAACGTGAGCTATAACCTTAAAAAATGTAAGTTTCTTTCAAAATTTGACTTTTTTTGACAAACCCATTTTTCACTTGGAACAAAGCTTATTTCACTTAGATCATGATAATTTTCAATTTTGAGGTCACCAACTATAAAAAAAATAGGATAAAAGTGCATTACAAATTATAAGAGAGAGGAATAAGAGAATTAGATAAACACAAGCAAAACTTCTTAAGGATATAATTTGGCCTTCACGGCTCCGTTTTGGGAAATGATAATTTTTGTTTTTATGTAACTTTTTGAAACCTAGTTCGTAGCATATTTTCGAAGTAAATGACAATCGTAAGTATTTTAGCGAAAATGCACGAAAAAACGTGAGCTATAACCTTTAAAAATGGTCAGTTTCTTTTAAAATTTGATTTTTCTAGACAATCCCATTTTTTACTCGGACCAAAGCCTATTTCACTTAGATCATGATAATTTCCAATTTCGAGGTCACTAGCCATTAAAAAATAGGATAAAAGTGCATTACAAATTGTAGGAAAAAGGAATAAGAGAATTTGATTAACACGAGAAAAACTTCTTGAGGATATGATTTGACCTTCACGGCTCCGTTTTAAGAAATTATCCTTTTGGTTTTTATGTAACTTTATGAAAATAGTTCGTGGCAAATTTTTGAAAGAAATGATCATCGTAAGTATTTTAGTGAAAATGCACAAAAAACATGAGCTATAACCTTCGAAAATAGCTAGTTTCTTCAAAATTTTGACTTTTTTTTACCATCCTATTTTTCACTTAGTCCAAAACGTATTTCACTTACATCATTAAAATTACACTTTCGAGGTCACCAGCCATCACAAAATAGGATTAAAGTACATTACAAATGGTAGGAAAGAGGAAGAGAATTCAATTAACATGAGCAAAACTTCTTGAGGGTATAATTTGGCCTTCAGGGCCCCACTTTGAAAGTTTTTAAAGGAAATGACCAGGGTAACTATTTTAGTGATAATGCACAAAAACATGAGTTATAAAATTCGAAAATGGCCAGTTTCTTCCAAATTTTGATTTTTCTAGACTATCTCATTTTTCATTTGGACCAAAGCATATTTCACTTAGATCATGTTTAATTCCACTTTGGAGGAAACCAGCTCTAAAAAAATTTGGATAAAAGTGCATTATAAATGGTAGGAAAAAGGTTGAGAATTCGATTAACATGAGCAAGACTTCTTGAGGGTATAATTTGGCCTTCAAGGCTCCATTTTGGGAAATGATCCATTCACTTTTTACATAAGTTTTTGAAACCTACTTCATGAAAAAATTTCAAAGGAAATGATCATCATAACTATTTTAGTGAAAATGCACAAAAAACGTGAGCTATAACCTTAAAAAAACAGTTAGTTTCTTTCAAATTTTGATTTTTCTAGACAATCCCAATTTCCAATCGGACCAAAGCATATTTCACTTATATCATGATAATTTCCAATTTCGAAGTCACCATCCATAAAAAAAATAGGACAAAAATGCATTACAAATTGTTGGAAAAAAGAGTAAGAGAATTCGATTAACAGGGGCAAAATTTCTTGAGGATGTAATTTAGCTTTCACGGCTCCGTTTTGGGAAATGATCATTTTGGTTTTTTTCGTAACTTTTTGAAACTTATTTTGTGGAAAATTTTGAAGGAAATGACCATCGTAAGTATATTAGCGAAAATGCACGATGAACGTGAGTTATAACCTTAAAAAATGGCCAGTTTCTGTCAGAATTTGATTTTTCTTGACCATCTCATTTTTCACTTGGGCCAAAACGTATGTCAAATATATCATTAAAAATTCCACTTTTGAGGTCACTAACCACCATAAAATAGGATTAAAGTGCATCACAAACTGTAGGAAAGAGGAAGAGAATTAGATTAACACGTGCAAAATTTATTGAGGGTACAACTTGGCCTTCAGGGCTCCGCTTTGGAAAATCATCCATTTGATTTTCGTCTAACTTTTTGAATCCTAGTACGTGGAAAATTTTCAAAGGAAATGACCCGCATAACTATTTTAGCAAAAATGCACAAAAAACGTGTGTTATAAGAAACAAAAATGACTAGTTTCTTCCAAATTTTGATTTTTCTGGAATATCTCATTTTTCACTTGGACCAAAGCGTATTTCACTTAGATCATGTTTAATTTCAATTTGGAGGGAACCAACTCTAAAAAAATGGAAAAATTGGATAAAAGTGATTTATAAATTGTAGGAAAGAGAGAGAGAATTCAATTAACACGAGCAAGACTTCTTGAGGGTATAATTTGGCCTTCAAGGCTCCATTTTAGGAAATGATCCTTTTGATTTTTACATAAGTTTTTGAAACCTGCTTCGTGAAAAAATTTCAAAGGAAATGATCATCGTAACTATTTTAGCGAAAATGCACAAAAAATGTGAGCTATACCTTAAAAAATGTCAGTTTCTTTCAAAATTTGATTTTTCTAGGCAATCCCATTTTACTTGGACCAAAGCATATTTCACTTCAATAATGATAATTTCCAATTTTGAGGTCTCCAGCCGTCAAAATATAGAATAAAAGTGCATTACAAATTTTAGGAAAAAGGAATAAGAGAATTCAATTAACACGAGGAAAACTTCTTGAGGATATAATTTGGCCTTCGCGGCTCCGTTTTGGGAAATGATTCATTTGGTTTTTACGTAACTTTTTGAAACCTAGTTTGTGGCAAATTTTCGAAGGAAATGACCATCGTAAGTATTTTAGAGAAAATGCATGAAAAATGTGAGTTATACCTTAAAAAATGGCCAGTCTCTTCCAAAATTTGATTTTTCTTTACCATCCCATTTTTCACTTGGACCAAAATGTATTTCACTTATATCATTAAAAATCCCATTTTCGAGGTCAGTAGCCATCATAAAATAGGATTAAAGTGCATTATTAACTGTAGGAAAGAGGAAGAGAATTAGATTAACACGATCAAAACTCCTTGAGGGTATAATTTGGCCTACATGGCTCCCTTTTGGAAAATTATCCATTTGATTTTGATGTAGCTTTTTGAAACCTAGTACATGAAAATTTTTCAAAAGAAAATACACGCATAACTATTTTGGCGAAATGCACAAAAAAAAAAACGTGAGTTATAAGAAACGAAAATGGCTAGTTTCTTCCAAATTTTAATTTTTCTAGACTACCTCATTTTTCACTTGGATCAAAGCATATTTCACTTAGTTCTTGTTTAATTCCACTTTGGAGGGAACTAGCTCTAAAAAAATAGGATAAAAGTGCCTTATAAATTATAGGAAAGAGTGAGAGAATTCGATTAACATGAGCAGGACTTCTTGAGGGTATAATTTGGCATTCAGGGCTCCGTTTTGGGAAATGATCCGTTTGGTTTTTACATAAGTTTTTGAAACCTACTTCATGATAAAATTTCAAAGGAAATGATCATCGTAACTATTTTAGCGAAAATGCACAAAAAAATGTGAGCTATATTCTTAAAAAATGGTCAATTTCTTTCAAAATCTGATTTTCTAGAGAATCCTATTTTCCACTCGGACCAAAGCATGTTTCACTTAGATCATGATAATTTCCAATTTCGAGGTCACTAGTCATCAAAAAATTGGTTAAAAGTGCATTACAAATTGTATGAAAAAGGAATAAGAGAATTCGATTAACACGAGCAAAATTTCTTGAGGATATAATTTAGCCTTAATGGCTCCGTTTTTGGAAATGATCATTTTAGTTTTTACGTAAATTTTTGAAACCTAGTTCGTAGTAAATTTTTGAAGGAAATGACCATCATAAGTATTATAGCGAAAATGCACAAAAAACATGAGTATATAACCTTTGAAAATGGCAAGTTTCTTCCAAATTTTGATTTTTCTTGACCATCCTATTTTTCATTTGGACCAAAATGTATTTATTTTATATCATTAAAAATTCCACTTTCGAGATCACTAGCCATCATAAAATAGGATTAAAGTGCATTACAAAAGGTAGGAAAGAGGAAGAGAATTCGATTAACACGAGCAAAACTTCTTGAGGGTATAATTTGGCCTTCAGGGCTTCGCTTTGGAAAATTACCTATTTGATTTTGATGTAACTTTTTGAAATCTAGTTCATGAAATATTTTTTAAAAAGAAATGACCAACATAACTATTTTAATGAAAATGCATAAAAAACATGAGTATATAACCTTCGAAAATGGCGAGCTTATTCCAAATTTTGATTTTTCTTGACCATCCCATTTTTTCATTTAGACCAAACCATATTTCTTTTATATCTTTAAAAAATCCACATTCGAGGTCACTAGCCATCATAAAACAGGATTAAAGAGCATTACAAAAGGTAGGAAAGAGGAAGATAATTCCATTAATAGGAGCAAAACTTCTTGAGGGTATAATTTGGCCTTCGGGGCACCGCTTTGGAAAATTACCTATTTGATTTTGATGTAACTTTTTGGAACCTATTTCATGAAATATTTTAAAAAGAAATGACTAGTGTAACTATTTAAATGAAAATGCACAAAAAATGTGAGTATATAACCTTCAAAAATGGCTAGTTTATTCCAAATTTTGATTTTTCTAGACTATCTCATTTTTCACTTAGACCAAAGTGTTTTCCCCATAGATCATGTTTAATTCCACTTTAGAGGCAACTAGATCTAAAAGAAAAAAGATAAAAGTGCATTATAAATTGTAGGAAAGAGGGAGAGAATTTGATTAACATTAGCCAGA